>CM073330.1:3315462-3915462 GCA_037043015.1 Bryum argenteum | reverse complement strand
TGCCTTAAAACCATATGTACATGTACAAAAAACTTGAAAAAAGTGAAAATCTCAATTCTTGATGAATTTTTGAAGTTTTTGCAATTTAACTGATCGTGGGCACATTTTGAGAATAAATGAGCATGTACTGCAGTTTGGGCAGTTTTGGGAAAATTTCAAATAGTGTTTTCAAACTTTGACCATGTATATTTCCTTAAAGTATGAAGAACTTTGAAAAGTTATGGCAATAATCTACAACCTTCGAAAGGTTCTAACTTCATACAAGCTTAACCCCTAAACGTCCTTGGGGTATTTTTAGCCAAAAACTCATTTTCAAAAAAAGTGATATAGATGAAAATAAAGATAAGCTATTCAGATCTCAACCATACAAACTTGTAATAGACTTGTAGTAGATCATGTGGACCAAAACTTGACTCATGGATTGCGAGATCATAACATATTAGTGCGCAAAACAGGCTACAAAATACCATCATTTCCACTTTGAGTGAAAATACTACCAACATGAAATTTGCAATCAAACAATCAACAACTAGAAAGTTGTTCATCTTCATCTCAAAGACACTCTTCTACCAAAAAGATTCATAAAAAAAAAAAATCTTGGCTCAAATAGTAGCCTTGTAGTAGTGAAAACTGCCAAAAATTTTACAAAGGAAAAATAGTCCAAAACTAGACCCCTCGTACTCAAAGCCATGCCTTTTCTTCAATATATCCTCGATTGGGTCAAGGTTTCTACCACTAAAAATAGACTATAATTGGAATCCATCCCAAAATATAAAGTCAAAATCTAACGGTGGATGAAGAAGATCTAGCTCTTCAAAAATCATCCATTTTTTCACTTTTTTCATCGTAGAAACATCATTGCGAAGCCAATACCAAAGTTATCTAGATCAAATAACTTCCAAGTACAAAGTTGTTGGGATGCATCTAAATATCAAACCTATGAAAAAAAATTCATGGAAAACTATTTTGGATTTCACATAATTGGCTTGCAATGATAAAACATGCCAAATGTTTGAAAACCCAAAAACAAAAGTTGCCTTCACTAAAATCCATGCCATTCATTCATACTTTATTTTATGAGTTTGCAATTTTTTACCACACAAACTAGACTTGATTTGTGACCTAACCCAAGTGATTTCGTCAAAAACAGAGTTTGACTGAAGAAGTTATGGCCCTTCATCCAAAATGTCGTTTTTCGACACTAGGGACGTTTAGGGGTTAATGTAGTAAATACAAGGCTGATGAGAGAGAGACTGTACCTAAGACTATGGTCAGTTACTGTGCTAAAAATTGACCATTGGATGTTTAACATTTGAGAGATCATAACATCCAAAGTTTGTCTCCCAAGTTTTTTGGATAGTGTGAAGATTGGTTTTGAAACTTTTGGAGGCTACCTTTGTAGATTTGGTAAACTTTTTGACGTAGGTTACTTTGGAATTTTGACAGTGATTTAGTAATGAAAACATTTTAAAAAAGAAATGATAAGAAAAGTTACTTCTTTTAAGTGCCCCATTTCAGCTCACAACCCAAGGAATGTTCTAGGCAACCACAAGAATTGGAATTTGACTTTGCACATTTTATCACGTAGACTTTGCAATATAAGGAGCACCTAGTCAAAATCTTAAGCAAAAATATTACTTTTGACCCCTTCTTATGAGCTACCCGAAATTCCAAAAAAAAAAATCCATTTTGGGTCTCAAGGACCTTTAGTGGTTAATTCTTAGTAATCCCAAGTGTGAGCATTTCATGATATCCATCAAAGTACCATAGTTATTCAATTAAGAATACACTGTGGTAAATAATTAAGGTACAGGCACCTATAACTGACCACTTAAGGATTTTAGCATATGATATTAAGGTATATATATATTTTAGAAATTTTTCATGTGTGCAAACATAAGGTTCTTATTGAATGCAAAAAGTTTCGTGAATTTATATATATATTTGCATTATTCAAATACTTATAATTGTTTAAAGTAAAAAATTGCTTGGAACCTAAAGTCGATCACATGTTCAAATATACAAATGAGGTACATCTGTTCTTTCAAAATCTAGGAATTGGGCTTGATCGGTTATGGGTCCCCGGTCGGGAATGGGTCCCTTTACCTTACTCTGAATGCAAGAAAAAAACAAAATGATAGGGATAAGAAACAATAGCATTAAATAAATTAAACATTCATAAATTAAGCCACTTCTAAGCCACCAGAGTCTCAGAACTCACATCAATGTCATTTCAAGTACTTTCAACTTCTACTTGAAAGAACTAATAAAATGAGAAAATGAGATTTTTTTAAAATTTTTATTTTATTTTTTATTTATTTTTTGTTTTGTGTGTAAGTCATGGTTTTGCAGCGGTGAAAACTACCCCAAATTTCATAAATGGAGAAAGGTTTAAAACTAGTCCCCTTGAAGTGAAATGGAAGCCATGTATTCCTTACATCTTGGATGGAATTAAGATTTATACCACACAAACAAGATCCAAAGTAAAATACAACCGAAGAAACAAAGCTAAATCCAACTGTGGATGAAGGAGAAACAATTCCTCAAATTTTAGGTGTTTAATCAAAAATTTGAGCACAAAAACATCATTGCAATAACAAATCTTCCAATTACAAGGTCAATGGATTTCATCTTGAGCTATGATTATGGAGACTCTTTTCATGAAAAACTTAACTCGGATTCACATAATTGGATTCCAATGGTATAACATGCTCCATGTTTAAATAAACCCTATAACAAGGGCTGCCTTCAATAGTGTCATTTATTGGTACTTCATTGTGCGGGTCTAAAATTTTCACAACACAAACTAGACTTGATTTGCCACTTAGTCACGTGATTTCCTTCAAAATAAACTTTGAATAAATAAAATTAGGGCTCTTGAAAGTTGTTGCTTGCCATCCAAGATGTCGTTTTTCTACATTTGGCGCGTATAGGGGATATGACATTAAAGAGCAAATAATGCACATGAGTACGTACACTATCTCAAATTTCAAATTGTGTGATAATGGCATGCCTTCAAATCAAAGCATGCAATTCCTTGTCGACACCTCTTGCATTTGTACCTTCACAAATCAAGTGTACCATGATGATTTTAAGTATAGTGACTCTTAGGAAATCAAATTTAAAAAAACAAGTAAGTTAGAAGGTGCTTTGAATGACATCGGAAATGCTTAGGGACACTTTACATGGGGAGTCACGGCCAACAAATCTCCAAGCCAATTCAGTTACATTTTGAGCCCAATTGGTTCCATGGGCCACTTGGAGAACACATTAATCAATTCATAAAGTGGGGGCCAATCCCTGCATGTGTAAAGCCCTTGGGGCCGATTTCTAAAAGGAAAAACAAGGCAATGGGGCCAAATTGTATTATAAATTACATTCCATGCTTTTGATTTGTTCGCATTAAAATATTCTAGTAAAATTATGTTTCTATATTAAAATCAAGGATCAGTGTATAGGACATGAATTGGCCCTCCATTCTTCTATTTCCCAACTTCTGGAGCGCAGGCCATGTCATAACTTGCCCTCCACCCATTATGACATAATTTTAGAAAATCCGCCTCGACTCCCCATGCAAAGCCCTTTAGGCCAATCTCAAGAACTCAACCAATCACAAGAGAGGATTTGGCCATGAATTGGCCCCATCAATGATTTAGCCACTTGTGTAAAGCAGCCCCTATTGCTCTGAGTCTTCACTCTCTCGAAGTTACTGGGAAAATAAATATTTATTCCGTTCATTGCTTATATTCCTTTTCACTACGATTTCCTTTCTTTCTTGGAATCGTGGAAATGTAAGCAAGGTTACCAGAATACAAGAATACTCCTATACTTTCAAATTTCACCTACGTACTTCTGACCAAATTCATACCTACTTACACGTTATTTTTCATACTAATGAACACGGGTCATCAAAATATTAAAAATACTTTAATAAATACGAAAAAATCCCTATGAATGTGAAAAATTCTAGCAACAAATACGCCATATTCTCTGTACTCCGGTAACCATGTAAGCATTCAACACACATTCAATAGTGCTCCCTCAAGTGAACGATCACCGTACGATACTTTGAATGGATACTGGAAATGCAAACTGGAAGCAACTGTTGGAAGAACAGGTGAAATAATTACATTGTTGTAGTAGTGGGATTGAATGCAGGAGAGAAGGAACATGAGCAATAATAACAACATTGTATCATTACAGTAATCCGAGATTCAATGTACCATCAACGTTCACACGAAAGACCATGTAAAAAATTATATTTACATGGTCGATGTCATGGAGCATGAGCAATAAAGACCGACAGAGGAAGAGGAGCTAGACCGATCAAACCATGAAGACGATGAATCGGGCCGGCCGGGTGGGTAAGTAAGTAAAACTTGGTGGGGGGATCATAAAGACGGGCTCTTGAAGGCGACTTTCATGCAGGTTTGTTGACACCAATGTCAGGTAGCATTCAACAATCGAGCGTACATCATTCGACGCGCGTAGTATCATTGATAGGTCTGTCCATGCTTTAACCAAAGTGTGCTTGTCAGCTTCCTCACATACTTAGACTCGGTACTAGTTTTTCTTTCTGCTGTTGGTTTGTGGGGCTTCAATCAGGTTATCCATTGTGGCTGCAATGGTGACAGACTGCATAACATGATCGTCGATAGAGAAAGGAGAGCTGCTGCTGTGAGGATGGAGTTCGTGGTGGTGGTGGTGGTGGCTATGGCGGTGGTGGTGACGGGAGTGCAGGGGCAGCTGCAGCTTGGGTACTATGATAGGGTCGGCTGTGCTGGTGTGGAAGATAGAGTGCGGACGCTTGCGAGACGGAGCTTCTTTGCTGATGCTACTGCGAGTGCGGCGATGCTGCGTCTCGCCTTTCACGATTGTCAAGTTGGAACTGTGAGTTCGTAACCCGTAGCATTTGGTTTTCGCGATTGTCAAGTTGGACTTGGAAGCTTGATAGTCCCGAAACAAATGTAGCATTGCTTTAGTTACTTGTCAAGTTGGACATGGAGGCTTGGTTTTAGATCGAATGTGGCACTGGTTTACTTGCTGTTCTCGATTGTCAAGTTGAAGCTGTGAGTGCGTAACTTAGTGATTGTTGCTAAACTAGTGTGGCGTTGAATCTCCCCATGGTCAATGTGGAGCCGAAGTTCGACAGTTTTGTGACCATTGTGTACTTTCTTTTCTCGATCGTCGATATGGACCTGGAAGTACAAAACCGAAAAAGGATTTCAAAATGAGTGTGTCATGTCGGACTTGTTCACAAACTCAGAAACCCGATGATTGTTGCAAGACGAATGTGACATTAGATAACGATTGTCAAGTTGGACCTCACAGTAACTATGATGGTTTCAAAACTAATGTGACATTTGTTTACGTACTTGGACCCCGAATGAAGCGAATGTGGTGTCGGTTGAGGTTCTTCTTTACACAATTGATCATCAAGTTCGAATGGCAACGGCAATACTGATTGTACTCGCGCGATGTTCCAGGGAGGCTGCGATGCATCCATAATGATCGAGGGATCAGGAAAGGAGATGGACGCAGGCGGCAACTTCGGAGTGAAAAGACTAGACATAATCAACAGCATCAAGGCGGACATGGAGGACATGTGTCCATTGACAGTCTCCTGCGCCGACATTATCGCTATGGCGGGACGCGACGCAGTGGAGTTTCGAGGGGGGCCACTGATTCAGATTCCGCTCGGACGGAAGGACGTCAGAGCGAGCAGCGCCGCTGAGGCCGATGCGAAGTTGCCGCCAGCTACCTCCACTGTTGATCGAGTGCTCTCGCTCTTTGGCTCGTTCGGCATGACTGCCGAGGAGAGTGTAGCCATTCTCGGCGCTCATACGGTAACCACAATTAGTCTTACTCAATCAGTCCGTCTCATCAACAAATGATGTCCCAATAAACTAAGAATTCTGTAAGTTCTAAAACATGCAGAAACGTACCAAATGACCCGATTAACAACATCTGAAAGAGAAACAGTGAGCGGCGAACTAATGTTTCTACTGTCTCTGGAGTTGCTTTAGCATTCTCCAGTGTTTTGCGATGCTCATATCCGGAATTTGAAACGGGTTTCTGTCACTCTCTGTTTTCTAGCTTCTGAACAGTGACGCTTACGTAGCAATTTCATAATAGATTCATTTCTTACCTTGGGTTTTTAGACTCTGTATTCATTCTTCGTAAGAGTACTCTGCACGCACCTCGGATTCCTCCATACTTTCTAGAGATCTTCCTACTCAGTTCAGTGATATTCACTTTCCTTTTTGTACCGATTGTAATTTCCAATTCGAGCCAAGTAGTATTGATACTTTCAGTTTCAACATTACATTCGTGTGGTTTTTATTCCTAGAAGTTTTCATACTCCGAATTCCTGTGCTATTCTGCAGAGCCTCTGGAAACCCTACTCACTTGCACATGTTGTTGTTTCTTCAATCTTGCTACCAGTCTTTCTGTTTCTGTGTTTCAATTTCCTTACCCTATCAATGCTTTCATGTTTGTTATTCTCTAATATTTGCTAGTACGATGACTGCAGGTCGGAGTGGGCCACTGCAAGAACATCGCAGACAGGCTCCAATCCGACAGTCCCTCAGCACCCAACAGTCTCGTCTTCCGCACCCAACTGATGGCAGCCTGCGCCGTGAACGTGTTCGACATCGCAGTCCTGGCGAACGACGGCTCCCAGTTCACATTCGACAACCAGTACTTCAGAGACATCCAAGACGGACGGGGCTTGTTCACAGTCGACAATCTTATCAGCACTGATCCCCGAACGGCGCCCATCGTCTCCCTCTACGCTCAGAATCAAGGCGCCTTCTTCGCCAGCTTTCAATCGGCGTATGTCAAACTCACTTCGAGGGCCTTGACTGGCAATCGAGGATCTGTTCGAGCCACTTGCACCCTTTGATCGATTCGACTAGAACATTTCTTTTGCTTCTTCCGATCAATCTGAAATAAGCTCTGTCGGTCGGTGGGGGGAGATTGTGTCGGTGAGCTTGTAGGGAAGTTTGAATTAGTGTGAGAGTTTCATAAGTTTTGTGAGAGGGATTCAACCCTACTACTACTGTTGTAGAGATTGGTGCTTTTATGATATTTTTTTATAGACTATGATGTTTGTGCACTGAATCGTTGTTGTTGATGAATTTATCCTACTTTTTGTTATCGTTTAAGCTTTTAGTTTTTGACTTTCTAGATACGATGTTGTGAATCGATTTGTTGTTGATGAATCTTGCTTTTTGAATTTTGTATGTGTCGATTTTGATTCTCCATATATGATTCTTTCTTTGATGTTGTGTATTGAGTTGTTGTTGATGAATCTTATTTTTGTAGAAGTCTTTTTGATTCGGATCTTTAGATGAAGCAATTGATTTGATTTTGGTGCATCTCATATCTAGAACTGTGTTTTTGAATGCTTTTTCTGATTGTTTTGGTCGAAGAAAAGTATTGTTTGGTAGTGGGTTTTAACATTGGAATCAAAAGAGGAAAATGATTGGATTGATTTATGGTGACATTTGTTATGTTGTTTAGAATTTGGAGTTGGTATAAAATTCTTGAAAGTGAGAGGGAAGAGTGTTTTTTGATAAGAGGTCAAATAGTCTTTGTCATGCATGATTGGTTATAACAGTGTTGGTTTTAGATTGTTGAGAATGATCATTATGCCTCACTTTGTAATGATTGAGAATTTTATTTTTGAGATTTTTTTAAGAATTGGTAATTATTGTGATTATAGTGTGCACTAACTTAGCTTTTACCACATAATAGCTATCTTGGTGAATTTGGACTTAAACTTTTCCTTAGAAGTTCTACTTTGGTTTTTGTAGCTTGCATCGATTCAACTTTACTTTATAGCTTTGGTACTTTCCAAAACTTCGTATACATGCATATATAATGACAAGGTTGTTGATAGTTATATGCATTTCTCTATATGAACTAGAGTTTTTCCTTTCCTTTGTGATTTGAATTCTAATTACTTCTCCAATTTCCGAGTTATCAATTAAAGCGACACTTTATATATATCTAGAAACATGAATGCAAAGGTTGTGACACTTGTAAGTTCCAATAAAAAAAATATTGAAGTCAGTATTGAAGTAGCTCATGAGTCCGAATTCTTGAAGACCATGATAGAGGATATAGGTTGTGACGGACCACTTGAAGTAGGTGCACTTACAAGCAAGATTCTTACAAAGGTCATCGAGTTTTGCAAGTATCATGTCGACAATCGGAATTCAAGTGAAGATAAAGCCGCCGCTTCCAAAAGGCAGATTGAGGCATGGAATGTTGAGTTTGTGCAGGTTGATTAACACACCTTGTTTCACCTCATGATGGCAGCCAATTTTTTGAATATCAAAGGATTGTTCGACGTTTGTTGTCAAAAGGTGGCCAACATGATGCAAGGCATGACAATTGAGAAGATTCGAGAAATGTTCGGCATTGTGAATGATTTTACTGAGCTGAAGAGGAAGAAGCAGAAGTCCGAAAGGGAAACGCATGGGCTTTTGAGTAGATAAGAAGAAAAAGAACTCTAGACCTTGGGTGCAAATTGTTATTACAGGATGTACTCCTATGGTTAACCCAGACTACAATTTTATTAGTGTTGATAATTGTGCTGTGAGTGCATTGAATCTAGTGGATCCAATGTGAGGGCAGTTTTGTAGTCGTTTCATTGATGGCATGAATTAATAATAAACTTTTAATTTTCTCTACCCTAGAGACAAATTCTTTGTGATGAAGTATGAAAAGGTACAACACCTATCTACTTGTGTGTCTTAAATCTATTTGGATCACGATGTTTTGAAATCCTAACTTATATACTTATGTGTACACTAGTATGTACCGGTGTCCTTCAGACACACAAAAGAAGTAACTCATAAGGTTAGTATTTAGAGAAATTGAGAGTATGTTTAAGTGTATAAAATAAAAAACAAAAAATTACGCTCTTCAGGTCGAGGACAACTCAAGGGTCGGATTTAGGGCCGATTTCAACTACGGTGGAGAAAGCCACTTGTCGATCAAGAATTTCAATTTCAACCAATTAGATTTCAAAAACCTCAATTTCAACCAATCATATTTAAGATTCCTCCTTCATTTCTTGACCGGTGGACTCCTCCACACTAGTGTAAACCGGCCTTTAACGACAACCTCTTAAAGCTTTCATAGAGTCCAGAAACGCTCTCAAAGGAGAAGGGTGAAATACTTAAAAGGAAATCAGACTAAACTTCTTTTCCAGCAAAGGAAAGTAGAGTTGGCCAACTTATGATTACTTGAGCAATTGAAATGATTGATGTTAAAATATTGATTGAACTTGGAATGTTAACCCTTAAACGCCCAAGCAAGCCCGAGGGGCTTGATTCCAACAGAATCTGCTCTGTAGCTCTCACTGTAATCAACTTTTCACTTATATTTTGATGTCAAACTGGTCACCGTCTTGTGATGCATTCAAAAAGTGAATTTTTGCAATTCAAATCACAATTTGTATGTATGATTATATGGTTTGAAAGGATTGTGGTAGGTAGGTTGGGGTTGTACATAACCTTGTAGGAGGTTGCAAGCTCATCATTGATTGGTTCATTCATGGTGCCCAAGTTCAAAAAGTGCACTATTCATGATGCCCAAGTCCAAAAGATGCTGTGATCCAATTTTGGGCTGCCCGTTTTAGACCCCATGGGCGTTTAAGAGTTAATTGGTTGATTGTCTAATATAAGAGGAATTTATTGAAATTGAATAGAATGAGTAAAACTCTTCCTTCAGACCTAAAGGCCAAAGTTTTCATCAAGTTTTTGGATGATATAAAGTTTGTGCCCTCCTTCCATACCCTTCTTTTTGTTTCTTTTTCATCAAATTTATGGTAAGGTAGCACTTATGCCTGCTCTTAAGAGAAACATGCAAGTGGGGATGTACCTTCTGTATTTGTTCTATTGACACTAGTGGAAAGGTGGTATGAGTAAAGCGAAAATTGAAGTTATAGTCATAGTGGTACTTTAAAACCATATTGTGCGACTATGACTTTACTTGTGGTTTCACTTACACCACCTTTCCACTACTATAATTTAGGTTTGGGACAATATGTCGTACTTTTGAAATCAAGGAATGTTTTTGAGATTTCACATGTTTCGGTTCAATAGTTTATGCTTCAAATGTTGGATCTTGACTCTAGTAATTTGATAGAAGGTTGTGACATTAGCCATAATCGAGTGGCGGATACCTTGTTGAAAAAGGAAGGTTTTTGATCTCTTTTTATTCAGACTCTTGCCGATTGCATTAGTAAGAATTTCTCCAAGCTTACAAAGGAAAAAGAGTCCAAAAATTAAATTCCTCTTTGTAAAATGAATGTTATATTCTCATCAAATTTTGGGTTAAGCTAAAATTTCCATTTTGGATTCAGATTGGAATTCAATAATGGGTAATATTAAAGTATTAAAATGCTTTGAACTCCAATGGTAGATGACAGAGATATAGCTCCTAGGACTATGTGTTTTTCCAATTTTTTTGAGTAAAGAAACATTTTTTTAGATTTAAATCTCCAATGTTCCAATTGAATATCTTCCATCTAGGATATTTTTGGACCCCATCTTAGAATCATACTTATGTAACCAATTAAGGCATGATTTTTTAAATTTAATTTCTTTTTATTGATTTTTTAATTAATTTTTTTTTCTAAAAAAGAAAGAAAAGAAGAGGCTTGCAATGGTAAAATACATGCCCATGTTTCTAAATTGCATGCAATGAACTCATACCAAATTGAATTCATAAACAATATTTATGACTGAAACTAACTTGATTTAGGATCCAAACCAACAAATTTCAGTCAAAAATAAAACATGATTGAAAAAGTTGTGACACTCAACTTTAAGATTGTCATCCAAAATGTTAAATTCTTGACATCTTGCAAGTTTAGTAATAACCTTTACCTTACAAAGCAACTTCAATTGTACTTCTTATCTACTTTAGAGTAACTTCAAAAGAAAATGTGAAGACGATGTAGGAATATTCTTGTGAAATCGTACTATTGTTTGATCTTTTTTTTCTCAACTTTCTCCTTGATGTTGTTCATAATTCTATTCTCTCAATCAGAACTTATATAGTTGGCCATTTAATATTAGAATAGTATTAAATATTGTTCAATTTTTATGCTATCCTTACTCTATGCTTTATTCACAACGAACATAGAGCTATTTACTAAATAAGATCACAATCTTTTTTGAAATCCCACTAGATTGTGCTCCCACTAACATCTACCAAAGCATAGCCTTCTAGCAAAATGATCTTCAGAAAGAAAATAGAAGGCAAAAAATTAATATGTGCAAGGTATTTCAAATGATGAAAATCTTTGTTCAATGTGTCGATCTTAGTGCTTCAAGAGTGTGTTTTAACAATATCATCACCAAAACTTTGTCTTCTTTTGGCAAGCTTCTATAATATCTGTACAAATTCTTATATATTAGATTGATGTGAATTTATCTTGCCTTTCATGTATATAATCAACGAGTATAATAAAGAAAGCTTAATGAATATAACTATGATGACTCTTTTGATGCTTCCCAACAAATAAAATGTACTTATTAACCCCTAACTCTCCTTAAAACCTGAAACGGGTTTTGGTGGTTCCCGCAGGAGAAAAACTTAGCCAACTTTGACCATTATAATCTCACAAATGAGGAAGAATGAACAGTTCAAATTTGGTATGTGATAAGAATGTCAAGTGAAATTTGAGATCTTACAGCTGAATCCTTCAAATAATGCTTAGATTGAGATTTTTTGAGCTTAATCTAAGGGAAGGTCAAATTTTGTGTGTTAGACTATTTTGCAACAAGGAGATTTAGGGGTTAATTGACTATATAAAATTTTCATCTCCTTGTGTGTGACTTATTTTTCATGAATTGCTCCAATTCATAAATTGAATTGATAGAGGTTTGATATATTTGATTTTGCAAAAAAATGTTTTTTGTCAACAGTTTGGCAAAGAACCAATTGTTTCATTCCTACATAAGCAACACAATTGGCTTTCACCATGTGCCAATAAAGCTAGAAATGACTCACATAGTAGAATATACAACAATCTACAAATTCAATTCTAATGGAATTAGTAGGCGTACCTTTTAGTTTATTCAATGTTGTTGTTCAAACTTCATTCTATACAAGTAAACTCAACATCGATCACAACATGATGGAGGGACTAAAACTTTGGAAAACCCAATTGTGAAAACTACTATGCACACACTTTTCTTTCAAATACATCTGCAAGAAGCAATAGTCCAAAACAACTATTACTTTATACTTTCAAACCTCTGCACAAGTCGACGAACTCTTCCGCTTTCACATGTTTCTAGAGGGTTTTCTACTACTTTTTCATTTTCTATATATGAGAATGACCATTGTTGTGTTTTGATCTTGCTACCATGTCCCTTTGTCACATGAAAATTATCAAATGAATCAACTAAAAGAGGTGAAGAATTCTCCAATTCCAATTGTAATTTTTTTGATTTGTTTGTAATATTATCTAATCTTTGGCTAGTATGTTCTAACTCTGTTGTATCAAACATGTCACTTCTTGTTTGTTCCTCCTCCGTAGTAACCTTATTTTGAACAAGAATGTTTGATTCCTCTCTTTCTACTCTGACTTCATTCTCTTTGAATAGTCTACTAGTTTCCTTATGCACAAATTCCTTCGATTGGTCCCTTTGCTCTTGCTTCAAATCAATTGTGTTCTTTGTACTTGTTTGTTTTGCGTCATCAAATGTAGTTGATACAATGATTGTGTTGTCTTTCAAATCTTCTTTCAAGTTCCTTGATACCAAATTCTCATCTCCTCTCTCTATACATTCTTCTTCAAGAGGTAGCATCTTCTTGTCTATACTTGTTTCCAGATTTAGTTGTCCAATTTCATCATCTCTTGTACACTGTACTGCTTCATCACAAATACTTTTACATGTTTTGTTTTGTTTCTTTGTTTCGCACATCTTTTTATATTGGGAAGCGTACGATTGTATGTCTTTACCACATCTATTTTTTAAAGGTTGAGAAGTTGAAGGTGTTGAAGGCGTTTGTATGTCTTTACCACATTTATTTTTTGAAGGTTGAGAAGTTGAAGGTGTTGAAGGCTTTTGACACCTCACTTCAAGCTTCATGGAGGTGTCTTTAGTCATTTGATTGTCAAAATTACATTCCAAAGCAAAATTTTCTGGTATATAGTGCATTTTTTTTATGAATTTTTTTGGTTTCACTTTGGTAGTCTTTGGATCTTTTGGGATTGATTTCTTCTCTTGATTGTTTGTTGACACGTTGCCAAATTGGCTCCGGGACAACACAAATGATTTTGTCGTTGTAAGTGTTTCAATATGTTTTGATCCAACAGGCTCTAAGTTCTCACATTTACGCTTCTTCAAAGTAGACGGTAATGCTATTTGTGATGGTTTTTCTACCATATCTTTGTCCAACATGTGCATATAGAAATTATCAAGGGGTTTCCAAAAGCATGGAGAAATTGCTTCATCTGCATTGCAAATACATGCACACGATTGTGTCGTCAATACAGAGTTTACCAATTTCATTAGCATCTCAGAACCCAACTAGCCATCGAGCAACAACAAGACACATTTCTTAGTTTCTAATTATCTGAATATAGGATAAAGAATAGGTAACTCAAGAACACAATCTTGTAATTAGGTAGGATGCTCAAAAAACCAACCAAGTTCAAAATCCAAAATAGTAAGAGAATCAACTAATAAGACTTGTAGTTTCATATACCAATTCCAATGTGCCTAGGGTGCAAGGTTTATGAGCTCCCATTCACACTAGTAGGAAATGGTGTCCAAAATTTATCCGTAATTACATGTCCAGAATTACACAGAACCACTTTCTTTTTTCTATAACTTTGAGTCCTTCAATCATTTATTACATCTATCAATTTTCATCACATTTTAAGTGATTTAATATTAGTGTAGGTTGGTCTACTACACTAATAAAAATCTACAAAATATTGGCAGTTTTGTTAATTGATTTGAGGATACGAAGTTGTGAGAGAAAAAAAGACGGTTCTATGTGATTCCAGACAAATTTGGACACCATTTTCTACTAGTGCCATCTAATTCCATAATAATCTGCACTTGTTAAAATATTTGAATAATGAAGTACACCCTTCTTGATACTTTGCTAATCTGTCGGCAATTTTAGCACCGGCTCATCGGCGTCAAAATTTGTTTGGTTATTGAGCACAATACAACGATGTTTACCTGATTTTTTATTAGTGTGTTTGACGATTCTCTTTTGGATGCGAATCTTTTTAATTTCGCGCGGTGGCGGAGCGATTTGATGTGCCCGAGCTCCTCCCGGATTCACTCCCCCCATGGTCATTCCTTCCATTCGGAGCCAAGCTGTAAGACTGTACTTCCCATGGTCTGGACAATTGGGATCTATGCTGACCATGTCAAATTCCTCATGCACACCATCATCATGAACATCGTCCACCTCATGAAGTGAAGTTGCCTGCATTTTCAACAACAAGACGATTTCCATCACATTTACAAAAATAGTAAAAATAAAAATAAAAATCTAAGAATCTATGAAAAACATGCATATGAAGAACACACATATGATTAACATGCATATGAAAACCATGCATGTATATTGAGTACGTAATACTAACACTATAAGTATCAAATAAATTAATAAATAAGAACACCAAACCCTTGTGGGGTTGGCGTGAATATGATGCCGTTTGACCTATCCTTGATGATATCTCCACTGGCATGGGACTACTAACCCCTCTTGAGGTGAACACTAGAGCTGAAAGTAGTGATCGGTAGCTCATAACTAGGTAATATTGGTTTTGATTTGTTTGTTAGTTTTTTGCGGATTGATAAGAATGTAGTATTTTGGTTGAGTTGGTCTTCACATTGTTGACATTATATTCTTA
The DNA here is from genome assembly GCA_037043015.1 of Bryum argenteum. NCBI lineage: Eukaryota > Viridiplantae > Streptophyta > Bryopsida > Bryales > Bryaceae > Bryum > Bryum argenteum. Next base: position 3,900,554 of record CM073330.1, on the reverse strand, counting down.
TCAACCATTGAATGTATATGCATGGAGCATGTAGGATAGATAGTCATGACTTTTTATCTTGGATCTACTTACACCCAAAGCCTAAATTCCAAATAAGGATTTGTGGTTTTCATGCAAGATTTAAATGATTTCAAAGTACAAGATCCCATCTAACACTTGAGATCAAGACTTTATTAAACTACATTTGTGAACAAATAGTTGCCAAGCATGTGTTGATTGTGTTTATGTAAATTTGGATTGAAATTAAAAAGTAGAGATGTATATGAGTATCACTTTCAACAAGCTATGTGTGATTCTTTTCAATAGCCTATGTAGGATAAAATTGAAGATAAATTGAGATTTTGCTCCAAACAAATATATTGTAATTGCCCTTCTTGATGAAGTTCATCCATTATTGAAATAGTTCAAGAGAGAGAGAGAGAGTTAAACACATGCCTCTGGGCTTGAATTTTCAAGAGTGGCGGAGCAAGTGAGGCCCTTGAACACCAAGACTTTGCCGTTGGGCAACTTGTGAACTTTGGGAAGACTAGAAATGGGAAACGCATCCGCAGCAGCTCGACAAATCTGACACGACTTCAATTGCTTGAGAATCCCACGTACACATGCTCTCCAAGAAGCATACCGAGGAAGAGAAATCTTAAAAGGATAAACCATGCCATGGTCTCTAGTTTCATCTCCATTAGGAGGAGTAGTGTTATACTCCGATAAATTGATTGGCAACCCAGAGCATGCAATCCTCATAGCTCCTCCTAATTCTTCAATAATGACGATATATTTGTAGCATAACCCATTTTTCACACTTGATTGTATTTGATATCAACGAACAAGATCTTGTAGCTCCAACATTTCATACTAAAACCCTCCCTAGTTAAAGTTTCTTTGAAGTCGGTGCAAATTCTAACTCGCAAAATCTAGTTTGAAAATCACTCAATAATTTAAATAATTTTGTGTACAATATTAAACTCGTCTTATGTGAAACATTTGCATTCATGTCCATCATGAATCAAATTATAGAGCTAACTTCTACAAAGAGGAATTGGAATCTTTCATAGTAAAGAAACTCAAACTTCATAATAACCTACAAGAGTTGCATTTTGAAACATACATTGAATGTTTTTCCCTCCCACTTTGACGGAGCTACATATGAACACACTCTTTGCTTACTTTTGGTTCAAAGAGACTAGAGTTCATTTTACTTCTACAACATGTCACTTGGTGGTCTTTTTGATAGAAAAAAAAAAATGCATGAATGTGACTCTTGAAAATGGGTTATAAGAGACATGCCAAAAAGGTGATCCAAAAGTGCGTCATCACCTTTACAAGTAGACAATTCTTGTAAAAGCGGGTTAACCTTAACCCATGGATGTCTTCAAAGGATATTTTGGATGACAAGGTGAATTTTGAAGATTCATACCTCCTTCATTTAAGCTCCATTTTGACAAAATTACTTGGGTCCTAAATCAAGTCTTGTCTTGTGTCTTATAAATTTCCAATCCTTATAATAGAGTATGAATTAATGACATGCATTTTAGTGAAGGTCGCTTTTGTTTTTGGGTAGTCATACATGGGGCATGTTCCGATCACGATTGCAAGTCAATTATGTGAAATTGAGAATAGTTTCTTATAGAATTTTTCTTACCTGAGTATGTTTTTGAGATGAATTGCAAAAATTTTATAGTTGAAAGATTTTTTATCCAAATACTTTCGGTATTAGATTTGCAATGATATTTTTACAATGAAAAAGTGAATGATTTTTGAATAACTGTATCTGCTTCATCCATTGTTGAATTTTAACTTTATATTTTGGGATGGATTCCAATTAGAGTCTACTTTAGTGGTAGAAACCTTGATTAATCAAGAGTAGTATGAAGGTAAGGCGTGGATTTGAGTGCAGAGGCTCTAGTTTTGGATTGTATTTTCTTTGTAAACCTTTTGGCAGTTTTTATAATTGCATGGGTATCATTTGAAACTGATATTTAACTAATTATGGACTTATTACGAACTTATGGACTTTTTGCAACTAATGAAGAACATTGGTTTTATCGGCGGCCAGCCGACACATCCCCATATCTCCGACTTTCAAAAGGTCACAAGTCACTCAAATTTTGTCCAAATCAAACATATGAGGTGTTTTTTGACATCTATATTTTCTGTAGATATCAAAAAACACCTCATATGTTTAATTTGGACAGAAATTGACTGAGTTATGACCTTTCAAAGATTACGGATAGAGTCTCAAGGTTATATCGGCGGACAGCCGACATTATTTCTGGACAATGAATTTGTCCATAATTAGTTAAATATCAGATTTGAGCTAGAGTTGAAATTGATAACTTTATTTATTTGTTATATATATATATATATATATATATATATATATATATATATATATATATATATATTTAAAGGTGTTTTCTAAATGAAGGTGAATAACGTCATGGTTGGAGATATTTTCACTTTAGTTGACATACTACAGTAGTACCTGGATAAGATCAACCTCGTTAAGATCAACATCTAGTTAAGACACTGTCCCTGTCCCTTTATCAGATTTTTTTGAAAATAATTCTAAAATATTAATTAAAGAAAAATTTTCAAAAATAAATAGATGTCAAATTACTTAAAAATTCAAAGCCTCATATTATTTACAAAGGTTGCACTTGTAATTTTCACAAATGTTCCAACTTGGGCCACTTGAAAATTTGAGTAGTACTTTAGTCATAAACACAATACGAAAAGAAAATCCTTAAAAAAAAGAAGTAATTCATTATATATGTGCCAAAAATATATGTATACAACTACAGCCATGTCACCTATAATACCATCATTTCGTTAGAATAATTTTTCAGTATTGTTTTTTTATAATAAAAAAAAGAGAGCATGTGGGTACCCACACCCTTAAACAATTTTCTTGTCAAAGAAAAGCAGCAAGGGAAGGGACAAAGACAAATTCAAAACTTGACGAAAAAATGCCACATGCCATGAACCCAGGGATAGTGCATTCCAATGATACCGTGAGAAGTCAGTAGTAACATGGAAGCAAAAGCAAAACGTGCACCCACTGCAGCACCCGATGGCGACCCAGTTCTCATCCACAAATGTCAGACCCCCCATTTCAATCTCCATACAAACTAAAAACCAAACTTACCGGAATCTTGCACATTCATTCCAGTGCTGGAGCTGGAGTAGACTGCATTCAATGCCGGGAAAGAAAAACCCGGATGACAATCATGGCACCCTTCTCGGATTTCTCGCTTACGTAGTTAGTAATGTAGATAGATATGGTTGCGTGACGACTTTGTTCGCTCGCTCAGACACTTCTCTCTCTCTCTCTCTCTCTCTCAGTCTCTCTCTTGCGAGCGACCTCTGCTAGCTCCTGGAAACAAGATCTTGTACAGTGTCTAAAGCGAAAAAGTCCAACAATGGAAAGTTAGCGAGTGAAAGTCCATCTTTTTGACAATGCTGTGATCGATCCGATATCGATGCGTGGATGACGGAAACTCCGGCTCTGGGTTCCCTTTCGCTCATTTCGTAGTTCGTGGTCAGATTCAGAGCTCACAGGCTTGGTGGTTTCGTAGTTGCAGTTTTCAGGACCGGCTCCGTTGCATTGGTCTTGTAGTTGCAGATTCAGAGACTCGCAGAGATCTGTGAAGGTGATGCTCCATCTAGATCTTGAGTTTTGGTGATTCGTCCGAGCAATGTGGTGATGGTCCGGTTTTGTCGTGCCGACGGTTTGGGAAGCTGGTTACTTTTTTGTTTTGGTTGGAGGGAAGCTGTGTGCCTGTGGTGGGTATTCCTACGATGTATGTTGATGTTTGTTTGTGTGTTTTGCAGTATTTGTATCGATGAGGAGTCACCGGAAGTACGCTCGCAAGGGTTCGACGGAGCGTTTTTAAACTGCTCAAGATATCATGTCTGTTAATACCATTCTTAGGTGAATGAAAGATTTCAATAGGTGCTGCGAACGAGTGAAAAAGCAGATTTAGATCCACTTTTGTGGTTGCGGGCTATGGAGCGGCTGGCGGCATGGACTTGATCGACGTGCGGTTTGGGGATTCGAGGCATTGTCGGCCGCTCAAGCTCTCCCTCAAGCTTCTGTATTAGCGACTTGTAAGTGTTTTCCTTATCACTATTCACCACATTGAAAAGGGGCTTAGACTATCTTTCCGGGCGCCAATCCACATTGTCATTCCAGGCAGGGGTCGCCAGCAATCTCAATCTGAACGAAAACGGATCAGTAAAGTGAAACCTAATGAGAAATCAATGGCCGTAGAAATCGCGACCTAGCTTTCAATCTGTGCACGCACGCTATCACGCAATTGTTGGGGTTGCCCCCGCTTCACATTGTCGAGTTCTGTAGATTAGAAAAAGCACATGCATTCTGGCACTGGCCACATTGGCGGAATAGGTTGAAGTGAGCGAACCGCATTGGCGTGGTATCGATAGATTCGTGAAGGATTCAAGTGCCGGCTACCGATTTTAGTATCCGAGATTGAGCATGTAAGCGGCAATGGATCTTGGCTCTAGAGGTTCAGAAGAATGTGAGTCGAATCTGTGGCTTCTTGCGCGTCGAAGCGCCAGAGCTCTGGATCTGATTGTTCAGATTGATGTTCGTCTTTGCAGAGTGGTGCAAGCCGTGCGTGCGTGCGTGAAAAGATTTGAAAGAGAGATTGTAATCTCTGAAGCAAGCGAGCATATCAGTTGTCGGTATCTTTTGAGCAAGAAGGCCACGGATATGGCGAGTCAAGGTCAATCAGAGTCTCGCGCTATGGACTGGTCGTTTCCAATGACTTCGGCTCACCTCCCGCCCAAGAGTCCCGGTTCGTTTCCAAGCCTCGGAGGAAGTGTATCTGGTGGTGCTGCCGATTCCAAGCGCACCGGCGGTCACAAGCGCACTCCGTCCGCTGGATATCTCCCTCAAGTAAGTCCGACCCCATAGCTCGTCACTGCCAGAATCCATATCCACCAAAATCATCCCCTCTCTACCCCAAAATGATCTCTGTCCTGAATTCAGTGTCCATAGGGTTGTCTCAATCCTACCCTTGCGACAGATTCAAAAAGCTAGGAAAAGCCAGTCCTAGGATCAGAGGAGGATACACCAGAGAATGATTATCCACTGTTGCCATTTTGATATAGAATGCGTTCCGCTCATGGCAAGGCAGCCAGTGTAGATTGAATGCGGAGACGTGCCAGTGTTTTAGAATGAATTGACCAGTGCACCTGTTTGCTGATGGATTTGTGTTGGTCCTGTTCAAATGCAATGCTCAGGGACTAACGAGCTCTTGTGTTGTGTTTGGGGTGACTGCAGGCGCAAGCTACTTGGATGGAAGGGGTAGTGGACGCACCAGAAACAAGCGGTCCCTTCAAACGCGGCTCACACCGACGCTCATCAAGCGAATCTATGGCGTTTCTCGACGGCCACACCAACTTCTCCAAGATGATTGAAGACACCGGCACGGAAGACGACGAGTACGAGTCTCGGAGCGTGGCGTCCATGCACTCCGGCGGCCACTCCGGCGCCGGCTCCGTCGACTTCGACAGGTACCTTAAACCAAATCCATTCCCATTTTTCATTACATCGCTCGCCAGGGGTTGGATTTCAGTGTGGATGCTGCTCAAGACGAGCGCCTGCAGTGACCTCTTAAACTTACTTGTTTGATTGATGCCTTAGGCTCGATGAAGATCAGCTTCTGTCCATGTTCGGGAACGACCCACAGCAAGAGAATAAGAATAACAAAGCTGGTTCTGGCAGTGAGAATAACGCGCAATGGGCTCGAGCTACGAAGCAGACCGGGATGGAGCAGCCCGCCACGCCGTCTGATAGTAACAGTGTGGCGAGTGAAGTGAGTAACGAGGATATGAAATTGCGCAACAAGAGCGACGCTGATGTGCAAAGCTCCGGCGAGGGGGGTGTTACTCAGACTTTCTCCAAGACGGAGCTTCAGGCGGCGCTTGCGGGGCTTGACTCGAGCCTCGACCCCAAACGCGCCAAACGGTCAGTCCATGGATAACAACCCTCCCTCAAGCATACTACTGAATTTATCATTGCTGAATTGGGTCATTTTTACATTCAAGCCGTTTAGGTTGCACATTCTTGCTGCAAACTACACATATTTGTACTTGTTTTTCTTCCTGTGCTCACTTTTTACAGTGAAGCCCACTATCCTACTTTCCATTTCAAAATAGGATCATGTGGAGTCAGACTGGTTGCTACTTTCGTCGTGGCCATTCAAGCTACTCACTCGTCATATCTGAAATGTTTTCCCTGCGCTTACTTTCTACTCTTAGATTCATTGTGTTTTTCTTCAATGGAATTATGCGACGTGAGATTATTTGCGCTTTTCAGTGCCAAATTTTAGCCATTTAGCTGCTCATGACGGAAAAGTACTACAAGCTATCTAGTCCAAATCTACGATCGTGTTCTTCCTACTGACATGGAATCTTGTGGAGTGAGAGTAGTTACACTTTTTTGTGTCATATTTCAGCCCACTCTCTAACCATGAACTTCAAAATGTACAGAAGTTTCTTTCCTCTCTTCACTTTCTTCTTCAAAATCATCATACTTTCTTCCTTTCATTGAGGTTAAATGTGGTGTTTATGATGGTGATTGTGCAGGATATTGGCGAACAGGCAGTCGGCGCAGCGATCACGAGTGCGGAAGCTGCAGTACATCTCGGAGCTGGAGAGGAGCGTGACGGCGTTGCAGTCGGAGGTCTCCACCATGGCTCCCCAAGTGGCCTTCTTCGAGCACCGCCGCGTCGTGCTCAATGTTGACAACAACTCCATCAAGCAGAAAATGGCCGCTCTCCTGCAGGGCCAACGCTTCAAGGATGGTAATTTCGCACCTTTGCATTGCCCTTGAATACTGTTCCAAGTAAATTTCATTGGGATCCAGCAGGAGCAGATACCCTTTCTTTCAATTGATCCATAATTTTGTTGATGTTGTTGGGTGGATTCTTTCAGCACACAACGAGGCTCTACAGAAAGAAGTGCAACGACTTCGGCAACTCTACCAACACCAACAACAGCACCAAATGCAACAACAACAGCCACAACATCTGCAGTCGGTATGGGATCTCCACAACTTCCTTCTTACCAAGCAGAATCAACAAATTCATACTTTTTTTTCGTCAACCTATCGATATTCATACACAAATTGTATCAGCATTTGTTTTATCTTTCTCATCATATAATCATGAATTATCAAGAGGTATTATCAATTGAAAGAAGGGTATCTGCTCTAAATACCTGTTTTTCTTCTTCTATTGACATTCTTTCTACATGATAGATGAGTTCCGGAAGTCGAAAGTGGCATGTTCTCATTCCTGATTATCTTTTTTAACTTAGATAACTTCTACATACAGATTCCATTCTTTTCATTATTGCATTTTAATGCTGTTGCTTTTCTCTTCGATTCCATGTAGAAAGACTTCACATTCTGATAATAGTGATGTTTCTATTACTGATGTTTTGTGTCATTGAAATGGTGATTTGCAGAATGCAGCCACTTCGGAGTACGATCGACATCAAGGCGAGTCAAGCATCGGAGCAGTCCCGGACATCTTCGCAACAAATCCTACCGACACAACAATGTCGACAGGGAGCGTTTCACCAACACATCCTCGAAGCAGGTCTCTACCTCACAGTCTCAACACCATGGTGGCATCCACATGGTAAAAAATTACTCAAAAAATACCCCCACAACACAACATTCATTTGAAGTATCATAAGATACAATTATTTCCATTCTTTTAGAAAGTGATTTTAGTCATTTATTCATTGATTCTTTGGCTCATCAACTACAACAACAAAGGAGTAGGAGAATTTTCTTCTACTGCTTTTTTGAAAGGAGTTCGATGCAAGCAAATAAAAGGTCTTTCTAGCATTGACCATGTAAAATTTCCATTCTTTTAAGATAGATAGTGAGTGTGTTTCATTGTGGTGATTCACAATGGTATATATAGATAATAGTATAGATTCTTTCAGTAGTAGTAGAAGTAGACAAAAATGATTCTTTCTTCTTGCAAAGCGCAAGAGGCTCCTAAGCAATTCCTACAATTGCAAAGGCTGGCTTTACATGCTGCCCCCCCATTTCTTTGTAAGTTATGTAGACATGCCTCATCAATAAAAAGGTTTTGTATCTCACATATGTTTGGTATTTAGGTGCCGTTTTAGGATTGAAGTTATAGCATGAAACAATATCATGTATCCAAATATGTATATTACATTAAAAAACCTTCATTAAATGAGATACATTGGTACTTGCCATTTCTACACGAACTAGAATTTATCTATGGCGCTTGTTGAGATGTCCAATTGGAAGGGTGAAGTAACTGTTTTCATGGGTCAAGATACCAGCTAATGCTAGATACCATGCAATTATGGCCGTGAAAATGCCGAAGAATCCACCGGCCTGTGCACAATGTATAGTAATTAGAATGTCAAAGTTCAAAAAACAAATCCTTGAACAACTTTTGTGCGGTGTCACTTCATAGCAATTACACATTCTAAGGTACTCTTGTGAAGAAAAGTTAATTTGTTGTTCTATATTTAGATTTGGGTTTATGATTTTTGAATTAGGAGGTCCAAGGTCACTTCATAGCAACTACACATTCTAAGGCACTCTTGTGAAGGAAAGTTGATTGTTATTCTATATTTACATTTGCGTATATGATTTTTAAGTTAGCAGGTCCAAGGTCACTTCATAGCAATTACACATTCTAAGTACTCTTGAGAATAGAATTTAATTTAGATTTGGGTTCATGATTTTTGAATTAGCTTCGACCGTGAATCAATCCTCTAGCATCCTTGATCATGAATAATGGGTAGTTCTTCTAGAAATCAACAATAAAATATGCTGCTCAATAGAATCTCTAACCCCACATTCAAAAAGAAGAACATCAGACCCCTATGGGTTGGCGTGAATATAGTATCCGTTCAACCTACCGTTGATGATATGCCCACAACTCATAGCAACAGTGGTATAGGATCATGATTCACAACTCATTACTTAGTCTCACTAAAGAAAAATTGTCCTCTACGGAATCTTCACAATGATTAGAACAACTATCACATTATGTTCTTTTTACGAGTGTTTTGACTCAATGTAAACAAGTCATAAAGGATAATCTTCCTTTCGAGTGGCTCCAACAATGTTCATTTGCGCAAGTCCTACTCGCATCTCTATAAGATAAAAATTTCAACAAATTTAAGAAATTCGAATCATTGTGATACAAATGATTTTTTTGGAGAGTTGAGTGTGTACCCGTTTGAGGCGATGGCCATGACTGCCCTTGTACTCCGCAATGGTAAGCAACAGAAATGTGAGGGTCAGAAACGCGAAAAGAGCACTCAATGCCACATTCGTCTTCAATGTGCCAAACCACATGATAAATGTGAAGATGGTCCATCCCAGCAAAAAGATTGCTACTGCGGGTGCGACGTCCCTCTCGTAGCCCGCACTTGTGTACCCCTCCACGACTCCGAACCATGGGATCAAGATCGCTGCGTACGAAAGCCAGAAAGCCCCGTAGGAGGCGAATGCCGTCGCACCGAATGTGTTGCCCGTCTTGAACTCCCACATGCCTGTCAAGCAAACATGTCAAAAACAACATAACAAATGTTATCTTTTCCACTATCATGATTGATGGGTTTCATTTCATAATTGTGACGATACTAGAGATATCCGCTAAGTACAACGGACTAAGGACCAAAAGACTCAGTTTTGGTTGGACTGGGAACCAAACGTCAAACTAGGCACCAAATTTTTACTCCAAGTTTGAATTGGGGACTGAACTCAAAAATGCATGATTTTGATGGTTTTTTGAGTTTTGGTCACCAGTTGTACAATGTGACGCACAAAAGACCGAGTGATTTGGTCCCTACTATATCCGGTCCCTAATTTGGTGCATTTGGTCCTCAATCCGTTCTACTTAGCGGATAACTGAAAACAAGGTACAAAACGTAGCGGATAGCTGAAAACAAGGCACGAAATGATGGACTGGGGACCAACGGGGGACTACTTAGCGGATTTCTCTACTATAAATGAAACATGTTGGTCAAGTTTTTTTTACAGTGTTTGGACTGCACTCGTAACCTACACCTTACTGTATCATGATTTCCTCTGTTCCACTCAGGCTCATATTGATTCTTATTCTTCTCAACAAAAATGATGATGATCAACCATAATTAACTACTTCTAATGATAAAAAAAAGGACTCGAAAGACCCCTCCATAGACTTTTGATGACAATATCTTCTTGAGAAACAATGATCTCCATGATGCGTAATAATTTCTACCTTTTGGTATTTTTTTGAAAAATTGATTACATAGGGTAATTAAGTTGGTAAAAAGGTGAAGGTGAATTGATATGGATTAGTGAGAGCGAACTACAATAAATATTATATTTAGTGTTGAATGACAATTGGTGTGATTATCACCATCATGCTCCAACACTATTAGTCAACTATTAGTGTATTGGGGGCCACCATTTCTTAATAGCAGCCTCCCTTTTAGCTACCGAGGTTGCAAGTTAGATAATTAAGGTTAACACTAAATCAAAATCTAACACTAAATTTCAACTTCTTCATTTTTCAATAATTTAATTCTTACTATTGTTCACAATTGGTGTTGGAATTGACAATTAGAGTTGTCACAATTCTACCCTTGTTGACAATTGGTGTTGTTTTTTGTCTTCTAAAGTATCGCCATCACTAAATATAATTTTTAGTGTAATCAAGAACAGAAGTTAAAGAAGTGTGTGTAAGTATAGCACGGGGATCGTTTTGTTTCCAAAGAATGGCGACCACTGGTCGAAGCAAGAAGACTGGTGGTCGAAGGGACTCACCGGCGAGGAACTGGGCGATGCCGCCGTAAAAGAAGGCGAGGCCGATGACAACGTTGGGCGGAGTGGTGACAGAGATGCCGAAGATGCCGGCGTTGTAGCACGACAGCACGAACGTTGTCATGGCGAACCCCATCAGCCCCAACGGCGCCGGATTGGCGATGGCAGGTACGTGTGGATGTGGGGATGGTGGTGCGACATGTTTCGCCCCTCCATTCTGATGCATATTCTCCGCCATCTCTCTGCACACCCCACAATATGATTCGATCGAGTCCCGCTCAGAAATTATTGAGCAACGATATAGCGGTGCTAAGCAAGTCAAAATCATGCAAGAGTCAGATGAAAACCATCACTGAAGAACTTTGCTTTCAATGATTTACCAGGATGAGCACACCCTGAAACAGGAATTGAGCAGTCTAAAATCTTTACATCGGTCTCTATGAAGTGATTTTTCAACTCCTGCGAATACTGATATGATTAAGGCTACAGCAGCACTCTATCCAAGTCGAAATCATGCAAGAATCGAGCGATAGTGCAAGGACTTGTGTCAATAATTCAGGAATTAAACAATATATCAATAGACAATAGTGCAAAAAGAATGGTGAGACAATAGTGGTAGTGGTGGAATTCCGGATGGGGTTCATGCTGGAAATATGACACACTTTGCACCAGTGTTTGTTCTCCAAAGAAAATTACCACCCAACTTCCAAGTGATTTGTTACAAGATGAGCACATTCTCAACGAGATCTGGAGCGCAATTGAGCTATCCAAGTTCGCCGAAATTCTAAGAAACTTGCATGTGACTACGGTAGATCACCGTCCTATTCCCAGGCTGTTCGACATCGACTCAATCTGGTTTGCAATTGAAAGCAAACGATGACTAATGGTTGCAGGCCTGCACCAGACTTGTACCAAGCATCTACGAAATAATTTCTGCAACACAATTGAATGCAAAACCACCGCTCTCTAAAAAGTCCGATCGTGATGAGCACATCCTCTACGAACTCTGCAACACAATTGAAGATTCCGAAGCCTCATGTATTCTAACAAGCTTGCAAAACAAACGAGCACCTCTGAAACTCGATCCGGTGTGGCAATGGTCAAAGCGACAGCAGCGCTTGCGAACGACTAGACTTGACAAACAATTGCAAGTTACCACGCTTCTGCAACATCCACGACCAGACAAATTCTGCAAACTCTATCGAACAATCGAAAGCATACTCATCCAGATTCTTCGGTGCCTTGCTCTTACACCGCCTTTGCTATCTTTACTCACAGAATCAGCTGCGGTGCTTGCGACGTCGACGAGACGTGACAAAGAATAGCTGCAGGTATTAACCACGATTCACAAACATTCACCGGAAAACAATCGAAGGCAAAACCGTTCCAAATTCTTCGGTACCTCGCTCTTACAGGTTCTGCGATCACTACTCAATCTGGTGTACGAAACTCGTCAGTATGTCAGCAGTACCACTGCAACAACATTTCTGATGACGACAAGGCTGCGATCACTTCAATTCGTCTAGATCTGAACAACGACCGCCATAGCTCTCATGAACCACAAGTACTGCCTTGACTTTCACAATCAAGGCCACAACAGCACTAATCATGATCGGGATGACAGTAGGAGACTTGCGAAGTGCTTGCAGCAGATTTTTCACTCACCGATCACGAAATCGTCAAACTCGAGCTCCGAAGTGCTTGCGAGAACACTTCTGCAGAGATTTGCAACAACCTCGAGCTAGTACTCAGCAGCTAGCTTGGACCCACAATTCGTTGTTAGCTCTTCGATCAGAATTCTATCATTGTAAGCAAGAATTCAATCGGTGGAAGGCAATCAGTTCATAGATGAGGCTGACAGACATAGACTGATGAGATTCTTCTTATTGCTGCTGGTGCTAATTCCAGGCTGTGAATCTTTATACTTGCATCGATCTGTCGTCACTATGGTCCCACTGTGTGATCGAAGCTGCTCTGAATGCGTGCATCACTGAGTGTCATGAGGTTCTAGCTCACCATCTGTCAGATTGCGGTGCATTATTGCAATTAGTGCATGTAGAAAACTAGTGCGAGTACGGTGAAAAAATGATTTGAAGTCTACATTAAAGATCGGTCAACCGATAGATTAGGTGTAGCATATTTCAATTTGTGCGTATCCATGTCCTCAAGATAATAGTTTAGCATGGACGATTGAGCGTAAATTGCAGTGCTCATTGCATTTTCTAGTGAAGTTAATGTGGGCAATTTATGTGTTCAAGTAGAAGACTTGACCTACTCCAATCGTCACTTTTGGACCCTTTAAAATATTGTTTCGAATTTTGAAGTTGGATTTGTAAGTTTTCTTGGAATGGTGTACTATAATATGTTCACATGGAAGTGATGGTTTCCCATTTGGTCATCTTCACACTTAATGATGATTTCCTATCCGAAAAGTGACGGGGTAGTGGTTTCCTCTTTGAAAATGACTTCTCTCCAATCATGTCAAAAAAATGTAGCAACTCAACATATCTTGAGTTTGGATTAACAAGGATTCAAATCCAGTTGGATGTTATTTAGTTCTTTGTAGTGATTGTTTGTAGCAAGGTTCAATAACCTATCCACTTTCATGTTGACTTTTGGTACATTTTGGTTCATATTCGAGTTCACATGCAAGTTTTTGTACATAGAAAAAATTCCTACCCATTGAAAGGAGTACTCAAAAAACATGGAAGCAATATAAGAAGTCCACGTAAAAAGCAAAATGACACTACGTTCCAGAACCAAGGTAGATTTGAGAGAACCTACCGGAAAATCATAATGGGACAGAGGGAGTATTACTTTTGCTCACAACGTCTCTTTTGTACAGAAAGAACAAGCTCATTCTCCAACACCATGTTGTTATCTTGTATTTCTTTTTATCTAAAAATGTATAAAATTAGCAGAGATTCCTTCCAATGAGTAGTTAATTGTTACTTTTGGGTGTTATCCTGCTCCAATCTGGATTACATTCTGCACCTGGCAGGCATTCACATAAAATTGGCACTATCGACACATGGAAGCTTTTGTGGAAGCTACTCTAGCGCTCTCGTCCCTCTCAATGATCCAGACGTCGAGTAGTAAGCATGGGCTGCGAACTGAAGTGGCATCTTGTAACAGGGGAGCGAACGAGAAAGTCGATCTCTTGCTTTTCCCTCGCCCAGGGCTGAACTTTTTTACTTTCTCACACGAAGGAAGCTTCTTGTTTGGGTCGCAATGATAGATTCGATATCCAGCGGAAGCATCTTCGAAGTTCATTCCTCGGAAGAATCAATATTTGCTTAGATTCAGTATCCAGCGGAAGCATGTTCGGAATTCATCCCTCGGAAGAATTAATATTTGCTTTCGTTACTGTGACGGGTTGAACAATGTACGAATGAAAATTTGATGAACGTAACTGGAAGTGAGATAGCTCAGAAAATGATAAGAAGAATCAGATGTGTGTCCTCGTTACTTTGATTTCATTTGAGGAAAAGTGGGTATTGATTCCTGACGCAAGATTGTGTGTTTGTACGGAGTATAGTCGTAAGCTCATAACCTTGCTTTTATTTCACCAAAGATTGATAACTCAGGACGGTAGCTGTACAAACTGCTTGACTAATCGACCATCTCTAACTAAGCTGCCGATCGAACACACAAACACTGTTTTACAGCTAAACGGAGAGACAATCATTTCTAATGCTCTATCGATGCTTGGCGAGATTACCCACAGGCAGAGTGAAGTAGGAGTTTTCGTGGGTCAAGATACCAGCCAACGCAATGTACCACGCATTACAGGCAGTAATAATTCCAAAAAATCCACCGGCCTGATCAAAACCACAACAATTGTCAGCAGCCACGATCAGAACTCCAGCATGCAGCGAAACAGAAGACTGAGTGTGATCGAGCTTACTCTTTTGAATGTATGAGACGCTCGGAAGTCGGCGATCGTGAGCAACATGAAGGTGATGGTCAAATTAAAGAACAAGGAACTCAACATGAAATTGGCTTTCAAGGTACCCAACCACATCATGAAAGTGAAAATGGTCCACCCAAGGAGAAAGATAGCGACCGCGGGGACGAAGTCTCGCTCGAATCCGCTATCGAGATATGCCTCTTTCACTCCGAAGCCAGGGATCTGGATCACGGCCCAGGCGAGCCAGAAAGCGCCGTAAGATGAGAATGCAGTCGCACCGAACGTGTTGCCAGTTTTAAACTCCCACATTCCGGCGAGGAGCTGCGCGGTGCCGCCGTAGAAGAGCGCGAGGCCTACTACCACGTTCGGTGGAGTGGAGAGCGAGACACCGAAGATGCCTGCGTTGTAGCAGGAGAGGACGAAGGTTGTGAGGGCGAAGCCGCACAGACCGAGGGGTGCTGGGTTGGCGATCCGCGGCACCGAGTGCACCACTGGTAGTGCTGCAGGCTTGCTGTGGTGGTGAGCCACCGGATCCTCGATATGGTGCCCGTGCCCGTTGTGATGGTGGAGGTACTCTGATGCCATCGAGCTGATGTCTTACACTTTCTTCGACCTTAGATTCCCACACTGTTCACAATAAACTAATCGTCAGTCAATGCTAACATCCTAGAATCGAACTTTAAACATCAGTTCCGTTCCATCGGCAGGTAGAGTTCTCTGTAAACAATGAGGAGAGTAAGAAAACAACTACTATGAGCAACAGATGGCATACTTCTGTCGAAAAAGTCACTCTACATCACTCCATGTCAAATATCAATCACAGTCAAATACTTCTGTGAAGGGTGAGTAGCTGATTGTTTAAGACTTGAGCCATAGCCAATCTCACTCCAAGTGCTACCATTCTGCAGCTTATTGAATGTGTGAGCAATGTGGTTTACAGAGAAGTACAATCAACCTCGAAACATTTCAATGACTCATTGACTGGAAATGAACTGTAATTCAAGATGATGAAGGAATCTCGACGTACCGCAACTCTTCAATCGCCCGCTTTCAGATTCTACCAGCAAAAGCGTCCAAGTGGTGAGATTTTCATGAGCATTCGATCAGTAAACCTGTTTGGCCGTCGACTGATACGTGATGCATGAGAAGGTGATGACTGGTGAAAAGGTGGTGAGTGAGCATACAGTAGTGAGAAGCGCGATCTTTATATGAGTGGGCAGGCGAGCCGATCGCCAAGTGGAAGCGGCCATGGCTGGCTGGATGGGTGAGTGAGAGAACGGTGGGATCCGCCGGGACATGGATTGGGGTCGACAATCTCGCCACCAACTGCAGCGGCCACATTCTTCGGACCCTGCTTGCATGCTTCTCTCCAGTTCGGATTCTGCGATCTCCGAGTTCGTTAATTGCGATTCTTTGTCCTTTTGCTAGCTTCGATCTCGTGGCAGTCGATCGGTACTTGAAATTGTCGCAGTTTGTATCGATCGGAACGGATCAAGCATTCGCAGATTCTTTCGTGGGACCGGCCCACTTATCCACTGTGGATATGGGCTCACTGGAGCGAACTGTTTGTTGAACTGAACTCCGCTTGGAAGCCATCAAATTCAAAGTTGCAGGCACCTTCTAATTGATGCTTAGATTGAGCTTTTTTTTGCTATTAATCAGAAGACTATTCATAACAGATATAACACAGCAATGAGAGTAATTTCAAATTTTTTTGAACTCTCCGTGATTCCCCTACTAGCAACTTTGAATTCTTTTATTTATTTTTATTTTCTGAAACAGTCAATGTATTTATCAACTGAGAAATACATCTGTACCATTTCAGAAACTCAACGTGGAGGAACAAAGGATAGTGCAAGTTGCCTTGGAGATACCCAACATGGTAATCTCCCATGGGACTTTCCGGGTACCCAATACAACACCCTCACTTCTTACTGATACTTAGATTAAGCTTTTTTAGGCCGGAAGAAGTTAATGGTCATTTTCTGTAATTTAGGCAATTTTGCATCAAGAATCTTCACGAGTTAAGTTTGAGCTAATCATTTACTCTTCTGACCAAGTTTTGAATAATGGTGGAAAAGCTTGTTTTTGGAATAAAAAGAAGTAGAAAAAATAAAAATAAAAATTCTCGATATAAGAGATTCTGAAGCCTTATTACAATGAGACTTTCCATACTAAAGACCCAAATTTCAAAAGACTGAAATCTTGCAAAATGAGTTGGACCATAGAAATTACAAGACCACAAACCCTAAAAACCAAAACAGAATCCAAATTGAAGCAAGAACGTTGCAAGTTCACACTTGAGCTCCGAATCTCAACCACGAAAATGCTCAAGAAGCTTCCTTCACCGAATCCAATTCAGTCAAGAGTCCAGTCAGCATCCCACCCCTAGAAATTCTCCTCTAGATCTTTCAAAAGAGTACTTTACTCCTCTCCTCTCCCTAAAGTAAAGGCATATTTACTTGAACGTAGTATGCTATTACAAGTAATTAATTTCATTCATATTGGGTTGTCGTAAAATTTGTAAAAGAAAAAATAACTTTAGACCCGAAATATAGTGAAACTTAGTGGGATGGAAATTAAACTTCTTTCATGAGTTTCAAATACTTTTGTGAAGGAATGAACTGGACATGGTAATTGAAAATCCTTTTACTTTCCTACTTCAAAATGAAAGTATGTACTTATCCAAAAAATTAGATGTACGAGAAAACTATTTTTACCCACTATGAGAATTTAGAAGTGAGACAAGACACATATGTATGTAAAAGATATGCAAACTCAAGTATGGAATATTTCTAGTGCTATGGTAACTTGAATTGGAATACACAAAATTCAGTGGAAAAAATTCAAAATTCTAGAATGTAAAAGTATGCTCACAAAATTTAATGGGAAAAATTCAACATTCTAGAATGTAAAACTACTAGTGGGACCCGTGCCGTTGAGCACGTTCAACTTGGATTGCCTAAAGCTATAAAACATTCATAAACTTCAAATAAGTTGATTGAGCGGTTGAGCGGTTGGTTGAGCAGTTGAGCGTCTCGACGACGGATTCCAGCCCGGAACCGTCGTGTGAGACAAATCCTCCTGTATTGTAATATAGATGCTGAAATCCATGTAGGTATTGAAATGCGAAGTTACAATTGTTGGAGAATTTGCTGCCTACACACTAAGCCAAATTCATCAATATGAAGGTTCTACTATTGCTTGTGACTTTTCATCTCCACAATCTTCTTCCATGATTGCAAATCTCCTTGCCTGTAACTACATCCATTTTGAACAAGCTTACTACTTGTGACTTTGCACATCACAACAAAAAAATTCTATTGCAAAACTATCAAAACGAGCAGCTCAAGCTCAAATTTGCATCGTTCACCTAAAAGGCTCCTATAAGTGGCTTCCCTTCAAGAATGTCGAAACTCACAAACGTCCCCTCTCCTGCAATATCCTTGTGCGTAATACCTGCACGGCACATCCATGCGCCCTAACGCCCTTGCACTTCGAGATCCACCCCGGGAGCGCGAAAGAGCACCTCGAGCGCGCACTGGAGCATCGTACTCGCGACCGTTGCTCCTCCGACCATACGTGCTCTTTCCGCTTTCACCATCTGCATTCCGATTGTGGGTCATTGGTGTCTCCTTAAATCTTTCAGCAAGGGCGTCAGTCAACAACACTTCAGAGGCCGCCTTATCGTGGCCCGCCCTCCAGATCGTGAGATACGGAGGAAAGAATCCTGTCGTGATCCATTTCCTGAGCTGCTCCATTGCAAAAGGACCGTGCACCATCCCCGTCGGATCCTGATAGTTCCACATCTTCTCTGTTTCTGACATCAACAAAACTGGATCGCTCCTCACACCGTACCCGCTACGTGAAGAAACCGTATCCCATCGTCTCGTCTGTACGGAGCTCGCATGGACCTCTCCACGAGAGAAAGTGAAATCGTTCGAGGCCGATACAATTTGAGGCGACTCTGGGTCTGGAACGACATCCCATGCAACTTCGGGTCTCGTCTGTTGGGAGCCGGCTTTGGTCTCTCCACGACTAAATTTGGAATCGTCCGCCCATGGATCCACATCGAGCTTGCCATTGTCCGCCCACGGATCCATGTCAAGCCGTCCACCGTTGCCATTGTCCGCCCATGGATCCACATCGAGCCGTCCACCGTTGCCATTGTCCGCCCACGGATTCACGTCAAGCCGTTCACCGACGCCATTCTTGGTGTAGTCAACGCCACGACTGCGATCTTGCTCCTGTAAATGATACTGATCTCGTGATTGATACTTCCCATCCATGCTGAGAGCCGAGCCCCGACCTGTCTCACGACTTCGTCCTCCTCTGCGCCCTTGATCCTCTCTAAATTTTTTAGATTTGTATTGGCCAAAATGGCCACTCCCATGAAAGGACGAATCATGTGAGGTATTGAATCTTCTCGTTGTCGCTTTTTCTGGAGCGTCATTCGGAGTATCGTCTTGGGGATCGTTCGAATCCGACTCATATCCAGGATCCATGTGAGGATCGGATGTTACTTCGGGCACTGCCTTGAGCTTAGCTGCACGAAAGGCTGGGTGCTCCAGTTCTTGGAGCTTCTCCACACATTCCCGAAGCTCCTTCTTTCGCCCCTTCTCGCTGGCACGATCCCGAAGGTTGCTTAATCGCATTTTCTCACTCTCCAACCAGTGATTGAGTTTGTCCTCTCGTAATGCGATCGCTTTGTCTTCTACTTCACCCACGGTCATTGGTTTGATGAAGCCGCATTTGATGCTCTGACGCAATCGTTGGCATTCTTCCTCTGTAAAATCTTGACTCGACACTATGTCAATCGTCACTTCCTCTTTCTTTTGAAGGTTCAGAATCTCCAGCAAAATGTTCGTAGTCTTAGTTCCGGTTATGTAGCTAGTTTCACCAATTCGTGTTCCTGTCACTAACACAAGTCTGTAGGTTGTCGGAACTCGTATTCTCACAAACGTGCCGACCACTTTGTTGTGAAAATCCGGATCATCCAGGAGCTCTCGGAGGAGTGCTCTTCGAGAGTATATGAGGTCGATGTTCTTGGGAGTGATGGCCGCAAATTCGGTGCTGTTCGGTCTCTCAATTCTCTCGTCCGTCGATCTCTGACCTCTTCGCCTCTCCAATTTATCGGCATGGTCCTCGTCCTTGCTCTTCTTCTCGCCATCTCCGAAGCTCCCCGCCGGGAAATGTACCTGCAGCTCCTTGGACATCTCCGATCGCTCGACCGACTGCTTCCTAAATATCCTCCTTAAATGTTCGTCACAGTTTATCTGGCTACTATTGCAAGCATCTTGCAGCTTGTAACTCCTGATGTAGCTCGACAACAGTTTATTCACCTCAGATATCGATCGAGGCTTGCTTGGATCCTCTTCTATGTGCTCTATGAAGTCCAGGAGCTCTGCAGATGCCCAGCTCTCGCCCTCTTTCTCGCCTTCATCCTCTGGTTCTAAGTGCTCATCCATTTTCTCGCCTTCGCTCTCCGGTTCAAAGAACTCATCCATCTTCTCTGAGTCGTCTTTCTCGCCATCGCCAGCCGGTTCTAAGTACTCACCCAGCTTCTCTGCGTCCTCTTCCTTACCTTTGACCTCCGGCTCTGCGTACCCATCTCGTCTCTCGCTCACTTTCTCGCCTTCGCCCTCCGATTCTACATACTCATCGATTTTCACGGCGCTCGTGCGGTTTCTCGAACTTGTCCTCTTCCAAGTCACCTCAGAATAGTCGTGGTTGGATTCCTCGGTGTCATCAGTTTCTGTGTGATCTTCCATTTTCAAGTCCACGTGGGCCGATTCCAAGTCCACGTGGGCTATGGGCTTTCCATTCCTGTCGAGCTCTGGAATTACCAATGACAGCCTTTTTTTCAGATCCTCCCAATATTGCTTGAAAAGGCATTCGTATGTTTCCTGGTCTTCGAAGTCCACTTCCACTCCGTCGACATTGACGGTCTCGTTCCGTTCGATCATGGTGACTATCGGTAAACAATCGTCGCACAAACCCTTCTTTCCGCGAATCGTAAGAAACTCGCCTTGCGCGATGCAAGTTCTGCAGAATGCGGTAGGACACGTATAACACTGGAAGCTTGTGGTAGGCTTCGTACAGACGGAGCAAAAGTGCCATCCGCACAGCCAGGCCCCCTTTTTCTGAAAAAAAGCTTTGTCGCGCCCGATGCAGCTCAGATGGTACACCTTCGGGCACGATTTGCGGTCGCACAGCACTAGCTCTCCACCGTCGAAGCAGATAAAGCAAACTCCGTCGGATGTCTTCTCCTTCTCCTCCGCCGTGTGCATCCTTTTGGTTTCTCGATTACTCGGCATCGGAAGTTCCAGGGAACGTTTCTTAACCAATTCAGTGATCGCCGGTGCTGCTGCTTTTAGAGCTTGAGCATCATCGCGATTCTCATGATTGAAACTTGCCTCCTCAACAAGCGCTACTTCTACGTCACGCTTCGCAGATTCGTTTGTCTCTCTCAAGGATGCGGTTGCTCTAGAAGCACCCGCGTCCTCATCTGCCGAAACCCTCTCGTCTGCAATCTTCGCTGCTTTTTCATCTTTTCTCAGATGAGCATTTGTATCGAACTCGGTACCCCTGGAACCCATCAGCTTCTTTCTCAAGCTCGAAATCGCTTGGGCTCTAACATCCATGCTGTAGAACTCGTCCCTTTCCTCGCCATCGTCAACCTCACCCGGCACTGCCATCGCTTTTCTCTTACTCCCCTTCGCCATACCTGAGTTCCCCTGTTGCCCTGATCACGCCAGCTTGAAAGAACAGAGCCCTAATCACAACACAACTTCAACTACTGAAAATTTCAAGTGTTTTCAGGGCTTTTATACTTTCGGATTTTCAAAACTGTAGTCTTCGTGCGATAGGTCTCGAAAGACGTGGTCGTGATCGACAGGCAGCATCAGCGCCTCGTTTGGTCCGGAAGGACAGTGACTCGAAACCTCAATAATGATGATATGATTTTGAAATCTTAATTATCAAGTTTTTTTCTTTTTCCTTTTAAGTTCTTAAAGTAAAACATAGATTCTTTTTCCAGTCTAAGAAGTTCTTTCAATCATACATTTATTAAAGGCTACACACCTCTTTTATGCCTTGAAAGGTTTTTTAATTTTAATTTTAATTTTTAATTTTTTTAATTTTAAAAAAATAAAAAAATAAAAAGTTTTAGTATTAAGTATGTTAGATACAATGTATAGAGGTGTATGTGTTGATAAAATTATATGAATAAAGCAAAGAATACATATTCCTCTTTATATTTTACTCAAACAATTGGCATTCAAAAACAATAAAAGAAAACAAGATAAATTGTTGAAAAGGTTGATTCAAGGACATGTGGCCACAAAATCCAAACTCAATTTTAAAATTAATTGTTTATTTCGATTTGGAGACGCTTTACATGGGGAGTCAAGCCATACATGATTGGATCAATCATGTTTAACCCCTAAACGACCAAGGCCTCCGATTTGGCTGTTTTGCTATTTCGGGCAGCCTAGATGAAGGGGTTAGAATCAATATTTTTGCATAAGATTTTTATTGGAAGTTCCCTATACTACAAGGTGTATGTGGGAAAAATTGCAAAGTCAAAATCCACTTTTGGAGTCTTTAAATGCAAATTTTCGTTTTCGGCTTTGGGGCGGGCAGAAAAAAACTTTTTATTTTTAACTTTTTTTTGAGATTTTTTTTAAAATTTCTTTTCTTGACTGATTTCATACTTAGGTTTCCAAGTGACCCAAGTCAAAACTTTTACCAATTCTACAAGGGCACCCTTCAAAAAATTACAAGAACTAGATCCAAAGTTTCTGTAATATTACAATTTTTTCTTTCGAAATTTGCTAAAATTTGAGATTTAGGAATTTTTTGAATTTCTTTTTTCTCAAAATTCACAAACTCATGAAGGCACCTACTCACCATTCATTTTCCCCCTAAACCAAATACGACAATTATGGTGCATGTTTTACCGAATCCTTGATTTCTACCTTCTTCTAGTAAATAGATTGCATGAAGGTTCAAAAAGCCAAATGAGTGTCTAAAATTTTGCATGGTAATGATCAACTTAGTTATCTACATGGAAAAAAATATAATCAAGATGTTTGAGGTATTAAGCATCACGTTATCCTTTGCACAAAGTAGACTATGTCTATTGAAAAAAAGTTTGCATCAACTTTGAATGTCATGATCTTACAAATGGCAAAGATCCAACGGTTGAAATTTTAAACACTATCTCTTATGATAGTTATCTTTAAGATCCTACGGTTAATATTTTCAAAAAATTGTGAAAAAAATTCTCATACACCAAAGTTTACAAGGTGGTATGAAATCACAGTTTTGGAGTTTGGAGCTCTCAAAACACCATGGTCGTTTAGGGGTTAAGAGAAGATTATTGCCCTCCTTCAAGCCCCATGTATAGCTTGACTCTCCATTTAAAGTGTCCCTTCGGGACAAATGAGAATGTCCACCGTTTGCACTTTATATTGAGATGCCAATTGAAGATTAGCATCCCCTTAATGGAAGACTTTGAGCTTCTTGGAGGCGTGTAGTCCGATGAACACCCTTAAATGTTGAGCTGAAAACTTGAAAGTGTTGTAAAATCTAAAATGGTTGGGCATGTTATAAAATAAAAATTAACCAAAAGTCACAAAATAACAAGATTGCCACCAAACATCAAAAGACTACTAAGGGACAATTTACATGAGGAGTCAAGTCAAGCATGGGGCCGAAGGGGAGAGAAAAATCCTCTCAATGTGATTGGTCCGTTACTTGTAGTTTAAAAAATGGAGCAATCCCATTGAGAGAATTTTTGCTCCTTTTGACCCATGCTCGGCTTGACTCCCCATGTAAAGCGTACCTAATTACTAAAACTCTATAAAGAAGTTGTTGCAAATAAAATTATTCGGCGTCCTATTGCTATCGCACAAAAGGCAATTGGTGGGGATTTTGAAAGTATTAACGGCAATTGAGGGCACATGTGAAGAGTTTGGATAGAGATTCTATAAGGCTTCATGTTGTAGCAATCCTTCTCTGATTGATCTTCAATTTCAGGCCCTCAAACAACCTTATCTAATGGTTTTTTATCCTCCAAAAAAGAGTACATACTTTATCTTATGAAGTTTACTACCATAGGCAATAATAACAACGTTAGTATGAATCACGTGCTCTAAATGCAAATTGGCTTGATGGGAACAAATAAAAAAATATATTCGTCCTCAAACATCAAGGTGGCCTTTGCTAAACCAAGATTCTATAACATTTTTTGTTCCCTTCACCTTCAAAGTTATGTTTTCAAGTTGTCGAGCACTCCACTATGCATTATAATTATGACTCTTTGTTTACAAATTCATAAACAAGAATGGTGATTATTAAAATGTTGAGACCTTACATTAGTTGGAGTCAAATATTTTTGAAGACTCCAAGGGTTGCATTACATGGGGAGTCAAGCGGAACATCGTGTCAAATGAGAAAAAACATCCCTTCTAATGTGATTGGTTCATTATTTAAATTTCAAGGAATGAATGAATCAGATGAGAGGGATTTTTGCCCCCCATTGGTTCTGTGATCAGCCTGAGCCTGTGTAAAACATCCCTAAGGCACTCATGCTAACTAAAAACGTTGCTAGAGCAAGTATAAGTATGTTGTTTTCTCTTTAGCAAAAATTGACAAGAAATATCGCAAAGTCCCAAGTTCTAGTAGTGATTCTTGTAGCTTCTCCACTTATCCCCTCAACTCCCCTTCTCTCTCACAAAGGTTGATCAAATGTTGGTGATTGCTATCTGACTCCATTTTTATTGTCAAAGGCCAACCTTTGTGCTAAAAGATTTTTCCTAAAAAAGTAGACAAATTTTATTTATCATTATTTCAAATGACTCAATGTATTGTTGGTAGAATTAATACATATGTTCCATGGCAAGAATATGGAGAGTAACTATTTATTGTGATATGGAAAAGAAAGGGTGAGATATGAAAGAGGACAAGGGTGTGATATGAAAAGGAAAAGAGTGTGATATAAAAAGGAAGAGGGGAAGACGAGATGTACCTTCATTTTATATGGCACATTTTAGAAGAAATAATATTCTTTAGCATTGGACAGCTATAAACTTGAGCTGATAATCTATAATGTAAAGAATCCAGTCTTAAGATAGAGTCTTAGTGTCGCTCATGTTTAGTGTGATTGGATGAGTTTTTTTTATCAATTTTAGGTGTAAATAGGAAGATTCCTTCACCAAACTCAATCTAGTCATGACTCCAGTGAACACTGCTTCTCTCGTAGATTTTTGAATATTATTTCTACCCCTCTCCTCCCTCTAAAGTAAGGTAGACTGCTTAATAATGGCGTGAAATTCAATGCATGAATCTATATTGAAGCTAACAAGATCTAGTGAAATCATCAATTTTGGACTATCCTACGATTTATTACAAATCATTGATGTTGAATATAGCTTACATCGTTATGCCCTTAGTTGACCTTTACTTTTTGCATTTACAAATACCCACAATTAGAAGTTAAAAGTAGAAAGGGAAATGTACATATGTAAAAGATATGCAAACTCAAGTACTGAATATTTCTAGTACTACAGTAGACTTGAATAAAAACGCACAAATTTAGTAGAGAATCAATGCAAAACATACAATATTCTAAGATGTAAAAGAATGTTAAAACGTATGGTAAAACGTATGGTAAACGTATGAATTTTACCATTAATTGTAACTTTGAATTACATACCAGAGCTCCTCCGATTCACCTCAATCTTCCTGCAAGTGCGTCAATTACCAACTCTTCAAAGGTCTCCTTATTGTGGCCCCACTTCCAGATTGCAAAATCTGGAGGAAAGAATCATGTCGTGTTCCATGTCCTAAGCTGCTCCATTGCAAAAGCACCGTGCACCATCATTTCTGTCGGATCCTGATAGATCCACATCTTCTCTGTTTCTGACATCACCACAGTTGGATCGCTCCTCACACCATACCAGATTATAAGTGTGGCCTCGACGTCTGTCCCGAGCCGGCTCTGATCTCTCCACGATCAAACTTGGAATCGACTGCCCATGAATCTCATGAATCTCCTACGGGACTCTGGTCTCTCCACGCACTACTAGAAAAGAGGGGGTAAGCAATGTGACAAACATTACTTTTTGTGCAAACATTGCTTACTTGGGCAATGTCTTGGGGCATGTTTTAGCACCTTTCCCAAAAAAATAAGCAATGTTTCAACCTCAAATCTATTAAATTGTAGATCTTAGGTTGAAGACATTGTTTATCCCATTTGTTTGTAGCATGCCCCAAGACATTGCCCAAGTAAGCAATGTTTGCACAAAAAGCAATGTTTGTCACATTGCTTACCCCCCTCTTTTCTAGTAGTGACGATCAAACTTGGAATTGACCGCCCTTCAATCTCCTACGGGAGTGACACCCGTGACTTTGGGGGATCATGCCAGAAGTTGGCATCGTGTCCCCTGGGTCTACTTCAGTCCGTTCGCTGTTGTCATCCTTGCTGTCCTTAACGCCATGAATAGGATCCTGATCTTGTGATTGTTCCTGATTTCGAGACTGATGTTGATCTTGTGATCGATAGTTCTCGTTCACGTTGAGAGCCGATGTACTTAACACCACGAATGCGATCCCGGTCTCTTGATTGGTTCTGATTTCGAGACAGATGCCGAACCTGTGATTGATAGTTCTCGTTCACGTTGAGAGCCGATTCGTGACCTGCTCTTACTATCTCACGGCTTCGTCCTCCATCATATTTACCTCTGCGCCCTTGATCCTCTCCAGAGTTCTTAGATCTGTAAATTCGGTCTCCCATGAAACGACGAAACATTTGAGGTATTGAATTCTGGAACATCATTCGGAGTACCGTCTTGGAGATTGTTCATAACCAGGATCCATGTGAGGGACGGAAGATACCTCGGGCATTGCCTGGGCTGGACGATTCTTGCAGCTTCCCCGCATAGTCCCTTAGCTCCCTCTTTCGCCCCTTCTCGCATGCACGATCCCAAAGGCTGATCAAACGTTGCTTCTCACTCTCCGACGACTGGATTACTTTAAGCTTCCCGTACAGCAATCACTTTCTCCTCTACTTCATGCGTTGATTGAAGCCACATTTGATTGAAGCCACATTTGATGCTCTGACGCAAGTGTTGACATTCTTCCTATGTGAAGGCTTGACTCGACACTGTGTCGACAATGGCCACCCATTCTTTCTTCTAAAGATTCAGAATCTTCAACAAGATGATCGTTGTCTTTGTTCCGGTTTTGTAGCTTCCGTCAAAGCTTCCGTCAAAGCTTCCGTCAAAGCTCCCGTCAAAGCTTCCGTCAAAGCTTCGGCAAAGTTGAATGTGTAAGGTCACAACCTCTCGTACCCACCTGTCTCGGAAAGGAGAATGGAGAATGTCACGATATTTTGAGTGTATTATGGGCAGGAGCTCGACAAATTACTGCGGCATTTGATGATTCAACGAGAATACGGACGATTCTTAAGCGATGAAGTTTGTGAGTGAAAAATTGGGCAATTGCACAGGATTGTTGCCTCAGAGGTACAATATGAATTGCATGACATTGTTTTTTGTAAACTCCATAAATTCTTGGATAGCCAAAATGCATTGTTTACTTGTTTTTGCAGTCCACTTCTGATGATAGTTTGAAGTGAAACTAATTTGGCCTACTTGCAGCTGAGTCTACGGATTATAGAAGTATAGAAGTAGGCTATCTCTTCTACTTCGAACACGAGATTCTATGATTAGATAACCGGTCGAGCCGCGTAGCGGCGAGTCGGTTATCGTTCATAACCGGTTGTGCACTCTTTAATCGTAACCCTTGATCTTCATGATCCAAGGGTGTAGGATACAAGTTGATAGGAGAGAAGGTTGTGAGTTGTAATTTGTGATGGTGATGGGACGGGTTGCGCAATGGGATGAAGCCACATAAGCATTGACAACGACAACAACCGGTTATGGATTGGAAAATTTTCTAGTGCAAGGGTTTGTATCAATGAGATTCCTCCCCACTCAAGGAATTTTTCTTTTTGACACATGTGATGTTTGAACCTTCAAAATATGATCATAACACTACTGGATGAGAGGGTGGTTTGCAAGGCTACAAACGTTGCGTTTGTGTAAAGGTTGCTCAAGTCTAGCAACGTATTGGAACTTGCTCATGGAACTTTCTTGCAACGTTTTCAACCTCAAACCAAAAAAATTATTTAATTGGTGATTTGGTAACCTTGCTTATTTTTTTAAGAGTTCCAAAACAAGTTCCAAAACGATTTAGAAAAAAAATTCCAAACCCCTCGAAATTATATTAGTATAAACCAAATAGTAGCCTATGCAATCCTCATGAGCTTAGCATGGATTTTTGTGATTATAGATCTATAGATCAAGATATGCAACATACCCCAAGATAGTGAATGGGAATATCTTCAAATATTATCTTCTAAGTTTGCCCAACTCTCCATTCTTCAATGTGATACCACGGATACTTTCTTTTTTTTTCTTTTTTTTCTTTTTTTTTCCTTTTTGTGTGTTTGTAATCTATTTATATATGTGCTTCGACAATAAAGATTTAGTATTATGTGATGGCAGATCGTGCCCAAAGACGTATTACTTGAGGTGCATCAGGTACGATGGCAATTTTCGTAAGGGAAAGGTGATTTGCCTATGCAAATGGTACTTTGTAATGAGTGTATGAATTATGCTTACACTGTTATACTTGACTGTGCACATACTCCATCACCCAAGCCAAATTCCTCATGCTTGGAAAGATGTTGAGTGTACATTTACGTAGGTAGTGCTTCTTGTAATGCTAAGAGGTAATTGTAAGATGTTCCACCAAACATATATCATAAACCACCCGAGTTCCACCTTCATCTTTGGACATCTTTCTTGTCATCCACTTACACCAATGCCACAACTTATTAAGCAAATTCATGAGTGGAATTGTAACAAACAATGAAAGCAAGAGAAACAAGTGAACAAAGACAACGTGAAATATATAATCATTTGAAGAATATATAATCTTTATGATCATTATGCAACAACTTATTGAGTCAATTATTGAGTGGCATTGTAACAAATAACAAAAGCAAGAGAAATAAGCAAACAAAGAGATTTGTGGAGATGTATAATATTTGAAGAATATATAATCCTTATGATTATTATGGCCAAAAACCGCTCTCGTCATCACCTTGTGACTTGTGTGTGCTTTGACCTTTCACCAGTGCATCAACCAATAGTACTGAGTTCTTGTTTTGATTGTCATTTTTCTTTCAGATTGTAAAGGAAAAGAAAAAAAATCCTACCATGTGCTACTTCCTCAACTATTTCATTGATAAAAAACCATGCACCATCCTTGTTGGATCTTAGTAGTACCACAACTTGTCCTACAATAATGTTCCTCATTTCACTGCTAGAAGAGAGGGGGTTTGCATTGTTCGTTGCAACAATTTTTAAAGGAAATGTTGCTATAGTCAACGAGGTCTTGGAACTAGCATTAGGAATGTTTTCAACCTCCAATCTATGAGACTATAAATAACATTGAACACTTACCAATATGATAACAAAAATACTCATGAAAGTGTCGCTTAGCAAATTCTTCAGTGTTCCTTCTCTTTAGACAATTGCTTGTTCTCCTAAAAACGTTGCTAGAGCAAGTTTGAGTACATTCTTTTCTTTTTAGCGACAATTGACAAGAAAACATTGCAAGCTCCCAAGTTCTAGTAGTGATTCTTGTAGCTTCTCCACTTATTCCCTCAACTCCATCTTTTTCCCCTTCTCTTGCGTGCACAAAGGTTGATCAAAAGTTGGAGATTGCTTTCTCACTCTATTTTTGTTGTGAAAGGCCAACCTTTGTGCTAAAAGATTTTTTTTTTAAAAGTTGAGAAATTTTATTTATCATAATTTCAAATGACTCAATGTATTATTGGTAGGATAAATACATATGTTCCATGGCAGGAATATGGAGGGTAATCATTTATTGTGATATGAAAAGGAAGAGAGTGTGATATGAAAAAGGGAGAGGGGAAGAAGAGAGAAAGTTGAGGCACCTTCATTTCAATATGGCACACTTTTAGAAGAAATAATATTCTTTAACATTAGGCACCTATAAAATTGAGTTGATACTCTATAATGTAAAGAATCAAGTCTTAAGGTACAATCTTAGTGTCCTCTCTTCCCCCTAAAGTAAGGTGAAGTGCTTGTTAATGGCGTTAAATTCAGTGCATGAAATCTATATTGAAGCTAGCAAGATATATAGGAATCATCAATTTTGGACTCTCCTACAATTTGTTACGAAACTTTGATGTTGGATATAACTTACATCGTTATGCCTACAGTAGAATTGAACTTAGTTGACCTTTACTTTTTGTGATTACAAAGACTCACAATTAAAAGTTAAAAATAAAAAGGGAAATGTACATATGTAAAATATATGCAAACTCAAATACTCAATATTTCTAATTCCAAGGTAGACTTGATCAACCCCTAAAGATCCAAGAGGACCAAATCGGGCTTTTGCTATTTTGGGCAGCCTAGATGAATAGGTTAAAAGTAATACTTTTGCCCAAATTTTTTGATGGGTGCTCCCTATACTGCAAAGTGTATGTGGTAAAATTTGCAAAGCCAAATTCCAATTTTTGAGTCTTCTACAAAAATTCTTGGTTTGCGAGCCGAACTGGGGCAATTTAAATTTAGTATTTTTTTGAGATTTTTTTTTGGAAATATGTTCATGACCAAATCACTACTTGAGTTCCAAAGTGAGCTAACTCAAAAAGTTTGTGAATATTACAAGGGCAGCCCTCAAAAATTACAAAAACAATCTTCACAATTTCTAGTAATTTCTGAATTAACTCTTACAAAATTTGTCAAAATCTGAGGTTTTGGAATTTTCCCAAATTTTTTTTTCTCAAATTTCACAAACTCATCAAGGCACCTACTCGCCGTTTGGATTTTTAATTAAACCAAATATATCCAAGGAAATGCATGTTTTACTATATCGTTGTTTTTAGACCTTCTTTTAGGAAATAATTTGCATGAAGGTCACACAAATGGAATGAGTTTCCATAATTTTGCATGAGCGTACGCAACTTGATTATCTACATGGAAAAAAATATGGGAATTATGTTTGGGGTAACAATCTTCAATTTTACCTATGCTCCATGGAAACAATGTCTCACAAGCAATGCCCAAAAAAACTTTTGCACCAACTTTGAATGTTACGATCTCACAAATGGTGAAGATCCAACCGCTGAAATTTCACATGGTAGTACAAATAGTAGGTGGGTTTGAGATCTTACGGTTGAAAGTACAGAAAAACGGTAATTTTTTTGACCATATCTCAATTCGAACAAAGGTGGTAAAAATCACAGTTTTTGGTTTTGGAAGGCCGAAAACCCTTGGATTTTTAGGGGTTAAAAACGCACAAATTTAGTTGGGAGTCAATGCAAATCATACAATACTCTGAGATGTAAAAAAATGTTAAAACGTCAATAAAATACAACCAAGAAGGTATGTAATTCAAAGTAATACAATTATTGGCGAAATTGCCCCCTACAACTAAGTCAACTCCACTACAACATGCAAGTTTCTCTATTGTGACTTTTCCATTTCCACAAATTTCTTCCATTGTAAAACTCCTTGCTTCTAACATTGTTTATCTACAAGATCTTCCTTCATTGCAAAACGTCTACTTCTAACTTTGCCTATTTCCACAATTTTCTCTATTGCAAACCTATTGAAACTCCCCCACAATTTGTTTGCAATCTTTGTATCACTCAGTTGCTTGTGACTTTGCCAATCCACACAATCGACTTCCATTGTGAAACTCAACACAATGCTCACATTGAAATTTGCTCTAAGCAAACCCGCTTAGTGGTTTTCTCTCATCTCAAGTAAGCAAGGCCAAAAACGTTGCTTTTGAGTAAACGTTGCTAAAGTCTAACAAAGTTTTAGAACTTGTTTGAGCAACGTTCTCACGAAAATAAGCAACGTTCTCAACTAGATTATAAATAACGTACGTTGCTTGGTGATCAAATAACATTGCTTATTTTCTTGAAAACGTTGCTCAAGCAAGTTCGAGAACGTTGCTAAACTTGAGCAACGTTTGAGAAGAAAACGTTGCAAATTCCCTCAAATTGTAGTAGTGAGGGAACATCTCGAGCACGTATTGGAGCATCGCATTCTCAACGAGAGCTCCTCTCAAGCTTGTGGCCCACTTCCAGATTGCAAAATTCGGAGGAAAGAATCATGTCGTGTTCCATGTCCTGAGCTGCTCCATTGCAAAAGCACCGTGCACCATCATTTCTGTTGGATCCTGATAGTGCCACACCTTGTCAGTTTCTGACATCACCACAGTTAGATCGCTCGTCACAACATACCCGCTAACTGTGGCCTCGAAAGAAACGACATCATTCTGTCTAGAGCCGGCTCAGATCACTCCACGATCGAACTTGGAATTGACCGCCCATGAATCTCCTATTGGAGTGACACCCGTGACTTTGGGGTCCGATCATGCCAGAAGTTGGCATCGTCCCTCCATGGGTGTAGGTCAGTCCGTTCGCTGTTGTCATCGTTGCTGTAACGCCACGATAGGATCCTGATCTTGTGATTGTTCTTGATTTCGAGAATGATGCCGATCTTGTGATTGATAGTTCTCGTTCACGTTGAGAGCCGATTCGTGACCTGCTCTTACTATCTCACGGCTTCGTTCTCCATCATAGTTATCTCTGCGCCTCTGATCCTCTCATAGATCTGGTTCATAGATCAGTAGTGGCCAAAATCCACTCTCCCATGAAACGACGAAACAATTTACGTGCTGAATTCACTCCTTGTCGCTTTTCCTGAAGATGTCTTGGAGATTGTTCGAATCCGACTCATAACCAGGATCCATTTGATGCTCTGGGGCAAGCGTTGACATTCTTCCTCTGTGATGTCTTGACTCGACACTGTGCCAATGGTCACCCATTCTATCTTCTGAACATTCAGAATCTTCAACCATATGTTTGTTGCCTTTATTCCTGTTTTGTAGCTGACTTCAGCAATTCGTGTTCCTGTCACCAAAAGTAGGTTCCTGGAGCTCGTATCGTCACAAACGTGCCAATCACTTTACCGTCAAACTCCAAATACTTACTTTGGTTACAAGTCACACCCACACAACACCAACTTGCAAGCTCTAAAAAGTTCCAATCAAGTGAGAGAATCAACACATACTTTGGTAAGTAGAGAGGCCTCACCGCAAACCCTAAGAAAGTCGCATCGAACGAAAAAACAAACACTCACGCTGGATACTTATGACCCCTGACCTGCCCCAAGTAGCATGCTTTAATATATAACCTCAATTCCGTTAAAATGGCGCTTTTTGGGGTGCTTAAAATGATAAAAATGATGTTAGTTTTTGTCAAGTTTTGACATGATAGGGTAAATATTTCTTAACAGCCGTTCAAAAACAACAATGTTTCTAAACGGCCGTTCAGAAACAACGATGTTTCTAAACGGCCGTTCAGAAACAACGATGTTTCTAAACGGCCGTTCAGAAACAACGATGTTTCTAAACGGCCGTTCAGAAATATTGCCCTTTTACTCCGACCAAAGGTCAAAAACCATAAAAATGTGTGATATTATAGAAATTTTGGTGATATTACAGAAATCATTTATATTGCGGAGTACATGTGTGATATTAATAAACATGTCATTTTGTAGGCATAAATATTTCCGAACTTCACTTCAAAAATATGCTTGTAAAATGGCATGTTTGCACATTATGGCACTTCAACTCCGCTAAAATGGCACATGGAATAGTGCCATTTTAACGGAATTGAGGTTATATTCATAATAAACCATAAAATCAATACTTACTTTGGTTATTAGTGAAGTCCACACCCTAGCAATCTCTAAGCCTCTTAGAAGTTCCAATAAATCAAAAAAATCAATACCTACTTTAATTACTAGTCACATCCACAGTGCACCAACTTGCAAGCACTAAAGAGTTTAGATCAAATTTTTAAGAAATCAACACATATTTTGGTAAGAAGTAATGACACACCACACCAAGTTGCAATTCCTAAGAATTTTGAATCAAACCATAGTTCTAACCAAAACTTATTATGGTTACTCATAACGTTCACACCCTAGTACCAACTTGCAAGCTCTAAGCCTTCTAGAAGTTCAAAGGGAACAAAAATGTCAATACTTACTTTGGTTACTAGTCACACCCACACGGCACCTACTTGGAAGTTCTAAACTCTTCGGATTGAATGAAAATACATTAACAAATTCTTTGGTAAGAATTGATGCCATATAGCACCAAGTTGCAAACCTTAAGAAATTTGAATCAAATGAAGAAACTAATACTTACTTTGGTTACAAGTCACGCCCACACCGCACCAAATTGAAAGCTGTCAAAGGTTCAAATCATATGTTAAACTTAATCAAATGTCAAGTAGTGATGCCACACTCCACCAACTTGCGAGCTCTAGGAACTTTCAAAAAAAAATAGTGCACATTTTAATAAGCACTTTCAGCGAAACCCTTGTTATAAGCAAACAACTAAGGACATTCATCTAAAAAAGATGCTACTTCCTTTAGAAAATTACACGTCTTCTAGACTTTCTTCAGATCAACCATCAAGAATGAATGTACATATTCTCAATTGGTAAGTGTCCGTTTGTGATTTCCGGCATTGGAACAAATTTAGGGATTGGACGAGTAGGTATGCGAGATTAGCTTGCTTCAGAGCATCCACCAACCATCGGTGAAAGAGCGGCAAAAAGAAAACATTTGTAATTGGCGAACGATCGGAATCCAAGAGTGACGTATAAGAAAATTGTTCTCATCAAGGGCAAGAAGACAAGCTCGCAAGCATGCGACGTAGCAATTGATATCTTGAATAAATATTTATGAACTGCCATTCAAAAATATGCTTGTAAAATGACACGTTTTAGGTTTGAGAACATAGGCCAAGGTGGCACATCAAGGTTTTGACAATATGGCGCATAGAATAACGCCATTTTAACAAAATTGAGGTTATTCATTCAGTGAATTGTTTGTTTTGGAGGAAAGTTTTAAGCTTTCAACCCTTTGGACCTACGGGGGCTGAAATTTAAAACTTGCAACCATGTGATCTCTTGGTTGGTTCACCTATTCATGTAACTGAACTGATATATTCTCAAAAGTGGATATATTTAAGTAGATCATGCCCTTTGTACCTTCATGACATGCTGAAAAAGCAAAAAATAAGCAAGACTTCAATATTTTGTGAACCTTTGAAGTTTCATCGAGCAACTTCCAACATGATCTTTCGAAGTGCACTTTTGAGCTTTAACCCTTGAACATCCCTTGTGAAAACAACATAATGTATGACAAGCTTAAACTTTGAAGAGTCGTAACTTCTTCATTTCAAGAAACAAGTCAAATAACCCTTAACCATTGACCATAAAAATGTAAGTCGAGCCCTCTATAGCTTCATAATTCATACATTCAAAATTGTCATCATTACTCCCCCACAACTACAGCCCAAGTGCAAGTTCATCTTTACTACAGGTTCAAGAACAAATACCACTTGTGTTATATTCTAACCAAGTTTGCCCGAATGCTATTTTCTCACATCCCCGACATGCCTTCAAAAATTCTACTACAACAACAGATAAAGTGCTCAGATATTCTTCATATCATTCACTCTATTCGTATTGTATGCATGCTATTCGCAAACAAACATATACCAGTCGATTAAGGCTCTATTCAGGTTGAGGTTTTTCCTGCAAAGATTTCAACTTCCACTAAGCCATGAGCCCAACTCTAAAAGATAGTCTTACAGTGACAGAGAGGCCTCCGGCACTCTATCTAAAACCTCCAGAAGGCCGTTCTAATTCTGCCTGCATGAATATGACTGAAAATAGCTCAACTCTTTCAATGACCAAAACTGGGAACAAGTCAACAAATAACTCTGATTGAAATGGTTCTATCACGAAAGAAGAGTGGTGTCTAGACAGGGTCAACAGATGAGAAGCTGCAGCCAAATAGCTTCATGCTCTCGACTCTAAACCCTTCCGGCCGCTGTTCTCTGGGCGAATTCCTGTCATCGTTCAATTCTGCATGTCATTAGTCTCGAGTCCTCATA
The DNA here is from genome assembly GCA_037043015.1 of Bryum argenteum. Classification (NCBI taxonomy): domain Eukaryota; kingdom Viridiplantae; phylum Streptophyta; class Bryopsida; order Bryales; family Bryaceae; genus Bryum; species Bryum argenteum. Next base: position 3,864,705 of record CM073330.1, on the reverse strand, counting down.
TCTAATCATGAGTTCGTATCTTCAGGCCTTTCCTCCATGAGAAAAGAAGTTCTGAAGTGGAGATATTAACATGTGACCTGGAGGATTAGCTCTTCTCTAGTTCATTTTTAGCACTATGTTGCACATTGTGACCATTTTCTTCCATCCACTGTTTTTGCTACAGCCCAGAAATTGGATTGATCACTTTAGTATTTTCAACAGCAAATCATATTGAAAAATTCACGATTTCAGGAACGGGGAGTCACATCTTTTGGCAGTAGCAAAGAAAGCACCTGTTGGACTCGTTGAGAGCATTCCTTGAAGACTCTCACCGCCTCGGCACACTCTAGCGGACTCTGCATCCAAAGAAATTACAAAAGTCAGATATCTGATTGCAGAGCATTTGAATGAACAACTAGAAGGGCAAATTTGCATGAATACAAACACCTGTTAGAATTAGACACTCAGATCAAAAGCAGCAAACGATGTATCTGTTTTCAAACCTTGGTGGAACCCTTGTAGCATTGCAGGCATGACTCCTTCTCACTCTGACAAGGGATTGGATACGATGGCGCCCTGAACGATGCGGGGCATCCGTTAGATGACCACAATCTCATTTCACTTGGAAGCATAAGCCAATTGAAACCTAGAATGGACTGCTCAATAATGTTCTGCCAAAATGGACTGCTCAATTATGGCGCTATAAGTATGGAAAATTTATAGTGAAGTTAACCGCGTGAACAATTTCTTTGCATGGGCAAAGAATGGATCAAGTGGAAACATCATATGTGGACTCTTCTACAATTTGAAATTTTGAAGTTGAAAGCTCAACATGTTGGCACCCTAAATTGTTCATTATAGGTGTTCATTGTAAGTACATGGCAGATCAGACTTCAAAGCCATTATGTACCTCTTTTACCTCTTTGTGATTAAGTCTAGAGATCCATTGTTGAAATTATGGGTGATAATGTCTACTGAACCATTCTTGGACCTTTGGGTGATTGAGTCTAGTGAGGCGATTGTGTCTAGTGAGCCATTCTTGGACTTTTGAGTGATTGAATCATTTGTGGTCCTTTGGGTAATTGAGTCTATTGATCCATTATTGGACCTGCGTCAGATTTGTGCCCTCCAGCTTAGTTAGACTTCTAAGTAGTGTGATAATCATAGAATGGTTGATGTTCTTGGTATTCAATTATCAAAGGGTGACCTTGTGAATAGGCTATATTCCATTACACCAAATACAGGAAAGAATTATAGAGTAACCGAAAATGAGAGGTTACCTATAGAACTCTAAAACCCTTGGTATTATCTGAATCTCAATAAACACAGATAGCACTTTATTTAATTCAAACACTAAACCCTAAAAGCCAAAATGGCCGCTTTCGTACACAAGAGTCACTCAATGAAGGTAAAAAACTACAGAAAGGAAAACCGATACCTACCAATTGGGAAAATACTATAACTGTAATCGACCATTACCCTTTTCTCCTCAAAAGAATTCAGAACTAGATGCAAACGCAATATGGCTATTGAAGGCTTTTAAAATACATACCGGAATTGTTTGTCTTGCAGATCTTGAGCAAGCTGTTTCACTTTCTCCAGCTCCTTCTCTTCCTGCTTTTGAATCTTTTCACCCAGCTTTTCCTGCATTGATACACCTATTATGGCGAGCAGTCCTATGTGCATCCAATGAAGTGGTCTAACTATACAACTACTTATGTGAGAGGATTGTGTGGGTGGAAGTGCTTACGGTTGCTTCCAGAACCTCGTAGATGGGGACGAGGTCGTGCGTTAGCGCAGATGATGGCTGCTCATGAATCTGTTGTTCCTTGGGAATTCCAGGAAGAGCTGATAGAAATTGAGGGTAATACGGCAGCTGGATATCCGCCTTCAATACCTCGCTTGGCTCAATGCTTGGCTTCGGAGCTGCAGGTCTCTGCGCTGGTCTCCTCCCTGGTTTCACAGGCTGCTGCTTTGATACTATGTTCTCCTTCGTTAGCTTGTGCATCAGCTCAGACGTCACCTGGTAATACCGTCCAAATCATCAGAAATCCAGCAGAATTCATCTATTCATGATACTGAATGACATTCGACTAGCTCGTACACTCACTAATCTAAAAGTAGAACTGAGGTTGTCTACTGTTCCATAAACCTCCAATTTGAAAATCATCACACTGAGTAATCGACGATCTCAGTAGATGAGCTACAAGCTCATATTCGGAAATATGATACTTTAATATAGCAAATATCTTGTAACCCTAATTTCTTTCTAGAGATGGGGAATCAAGTAACCTGCAAAGAGAAGGCATCGTGTGCAGGCGCCATCTCTGAATCTACTGAACGCAAACAAACGTGTGAGCTTCAGCAACATCAAATTTCACTGAAATCGGAGCACAAAATGAGCAAACCTGCGATCAAACAAATTTCAGTCTAAATCGACAGTCAGAAAAGATACGACGGTTGGTTTCCTGCGTCCTCTTACCTAAAGGAGTGAACCACACCTAAATCTAGTGCCTACTCACAATTAAAAACAGCGATTTAAACTCTCTGAGCTCGAATCAGGACATCGAATGTGTTGTTTGATCCAGTTCTGAAATGTTCATGGCAATCAGGGTTTCTAGAGTGTTGTTTGATCCAGTTCATTCCAATTAGGGTTTCTGTACTGCATTTTCTTTCACAAATTGGCGAGGAAGAAAAAATGTGATGATTCGATAATCATGCTAATGCTGTTTGATGCTATTTTCCATTGAGAAAGACGGAAACTCTACAAGGCTCACAACACTCCATAGTCTTCGCCCTTGATCAATAAATTCTGATAAAAGGTTTGTATAGGAGCGAGTACAATGGAAGAGGAATTAGATTCTTACCGGATCGCCAGCGACAAGACTCGAAAATCGATCACCAAGCGAAAATCGAAAGCAAAGTTACAAGAACAGAGGATGGTATCGGAGACGATGACATGTTCCGAGGCAGAACTGTTCGCCCTACCGAATCCCAATTACTGGACGATTATTTTCGAAAGGGACCAACAGAGAACGTATACTGGATGGATCACACGAGAACCAACGAGACGTCGAGGCGGACGACGTTCGTTGGTGGCGCACCCGAGAACTAACGAGACGTCCGTACGGACGAAGCCCGTTGACGGGGGCACCCGAGTATCAACGAGTCGTCGAAATGGACGAATTTCGTTGGCTAGAGCACCATTCCGTCTGGCGGAACTCTCCACGTTAGGGTCACCCGTTCCTCCGAAGAATCCGTCATCCTCTCCAACTGGAAGGAGCACTTCGTAGTCATCGCCTCCCTTTTCGAAGTCTCCGCAGATCGTGTATTGAGGTACAACCTCCTTCACCTTCTTATCATTTGGCATTCTAAGAGTACCGATTGTAGAATTTCCTTGACCGTGTGGATTCTGTTTCTAGTCGATCGAGCTAGGTAAGAAACTCCATTTTGATTGTCCCCGGAAGTGGATAGTTGATTGCTAGGACCTTCTACCAATGCTGAATGCTAGGGCCTTCAATCAATGCTGAATGCTAGGACTTTTTATCAACGCTGAGAGCTAACATTGGCAACTCGTCGGGTCAATATACTGTTTGGTAATTTCGTATTGAAGCAATAACAACGTTATAACAATTCTCTAGATTGCAGCTTAGATTAATGATCATCGAGATGAATGTGATTGAAGAGCTTTGTGTGTTAATTCAAGCTATCAATTCTGTATTGGAGAATGCAGAGTGATTCCCTTCCCAGAGGTTTTAGCTCGTCTGTGATATGAATGTGCTGCCGAGATTGCGTTGGTCGTTTTGTTTAGTATTGGTGATATCTAGCTCGGAATCACAAGTATCTCCGCCTTTAGGCTTCGATCCTCGAGGTGTGATTGCATATGCATAGGGTCAGGGTATAATACCAAATTTTTTGTGAAGGTATTAGCGGCGTTAGGTTCGTAGTCGACAATGGCAATGGCGGTTGTTGGAGGAGCTGCATTAGCAGGACGGGTGACAACGGAGCTTACAATGGCAGCAACATCGCTCCCTAAGCCTGTCGTGTTTCTGTCTTCTTCATCAGCCCTGTCTTTCTTACCCTCCAAACTCAACCTGAAGCCGTCCTTCCGGGCTGGAAGCGGCAGGCGACGAGGGCTCGTTTCTATGAGTGTGAGCGTTGGTACTGAGGCTACTGCTATCAGCGATACCGCCTTCGCTGATTACAAAGCCTCCACTGCCTTTCTCTTCCCTGGTCAGGTACGCTTAAAATCCTGGATGCACCATTTCCTTGATTTGTACTTGGTCCCCGACGATACTAATGAGAATGATGCACTGGTACAGGGTGCACAAGCAGTGGGAATGGGATCTGAGGCTCACACAATTCCGGCTGCAGCTGCCCTCTATGCGAAAGCTAATGAGATTCTTGGGTAAGAGCCTCACTTCATGTATTATCATTGCCTGACTCCGAACATCCTTATCAATGTACGTGTCAATGGATATATGAAGAGGAGAAACTTTGACGCTCCTTTTGAGAAATAGCGGGTTTTCTTGCCACTTGCAACAGGTACGACTTGTTGGACGTATCTATCAACGGGCCGAAGGAGAAGCTTAATTCCACCGTGGTTAGCCAGGTCTGTTTCAGAGGACTACGATATCTGAAGTGGTGCTGGTATCTACATAGTGCTGATAGTGTGCAGATTTCAATACAGTCCTGTTCTTTACTCGTGGGATGTGGAGTGCAGCCTGCGATTTATGTTGCAAGTTTGGCAGCTGTGGAGGCTTTGAGAGCTCAAGAGAAAGGTCAAGCTATCATTGATTCCGTGGATGTCACTTGCGGTCTTAGTCTTGGGGAGTACACTGCACTGGCCTTTGCTGGTGCTTTCAGGTATGTCACCTCGCACGTTAAAGAGTATTACGATGACAATTATTTAAGGAGTAAAATCTTTCATCGAATTTGCATGAAACAGAATTCAAAAGGTAGAAGGTCTCTGCTGCTAGTCTTGCTAAATAGCTTCTTTGGTGCAGTTTTGAAGATGGTTTGAAGCTTGTCAAGCTAAGGGGCGAAGCCATGCAGGTTTGTACGATTTATCCTTTGATGTTATTCCAATATAGTGCCAGTTACTGTTTATAGACAGTCCAACATCAGTTTTATTAGAAATTGGAAAGGAAACTAACAGAATGATATTGTGTTCACTGGACTCGGTAATTACAGGCAGCAGCAGATGCAGCTCCAAGTGCTATGGTCAGTGTAATTGGCTTGGACGCTGAAAAAGTGGCTGAGCTTTGTGAGGCTGCCAATGCTGAAGTGAGTGAGGAGGAAAGAGTACAGATTGCAAACTTCTTATGCCCGGTATGTAAAAAACTCCCTTACTCTCAACCTCATGCTTCAAGCTCATCAACCTGCAACTATCTGCAGTTACAGAAGGTGTGTTGCAAAGCTGAGGTATAGTTTGCCTATCATGGTTTGAACGGGACTGGTTGGAAGTGCAGGGCAATTATGCAGTGTCCGGTGGTGTCAAGGGTGTGGAAGCAGTCGAAGCCAAGGCTAAAAGTTTCAAGGCCCGCATGTGTGTAAGTCCCGTGGTCACTTTCAGCTACATTCTCGTCCAGATAACAATCTGCTCTATCGTATTTGAGGAAGGATACTAATTATCAGGTAATGTTTGTCACTCCAGGTGCGGTTAGCAGTTGCCGGCGCATTCCATACACGTTTCATGGGCCCAGCGGTGCAGCAGCTTGAAGCCGCTCTTTCGAACACTGAAATCAGAACTCCAAGAATCCCAGTCATCTCCAATGTCGATGCGCAACCCCACTCCGATCCTGCCACCATCAAAAGAATTCTTGCCCAGCAGGTGAAAATCGTTATCTTCCTAAGGGACATGTGTCATGCTTGAGATCAGAAACTTGTTGACATTCAAATGAGTCACAAAACTTAGGACGCACTTTCGACATGTTTCTCTCACTTCTGGATTCTTCTGATATATCTTCATCGGATCTGGATATAAACGGTTCATGTTTGAACACAGGTTACTTCACCTGTCCAGTGGGAGACAACTCTCAAGACGTTGCTTGGAAAGGGATTGCAGAGCAGCTATGAACTTGGTCCTGGAAAGGTATGAACCTCCTCTTCATCTACTGCGGGTGCTATTTTGATCAAGTTTGCTTGTCCTTGTTTTTGGTGATATCGTATGGGAGTGACAAATATGCTTTCGTGGCGCTGTTGTGCTGCAGGTGATTGCGGGAATAGTGAAGAGGATTGATAAGAAGTCTCCAGTTGAGAATATTAGCGTGTAATTTAGGACAGTAGCAACATTGATAATCAAACAGTCCACTGTGGGAGTGCTTCTTTCATGTGTGACCTTAGATAGAAGGGTGATATGGTAAGCCACTTTGCGGCAAGCAGTTCAGTTCATCGATACCTGATGTAAACTACATGATTAGGATACTGGTGATGCTCCGTCCTTTTCCACTCGTTATCTTGCTAATAGGGTTGTGCTCTCTTGCGACTTCTAGCGTAGGATTCAAATGTGAGATGAATGAAGATGAGGCGCAAAAGTCAGAAGACAAAGAGAGATAATTTTGTGAGCGTGCTACGTTGAGCCCTTGGTTCCAATTTGGGCTTTTCTTGATTTAGGGCAGGTTGCTATGGTGACAAAGCATGCGTTGTACTCCCTCTTTCCCATAATCTGATCCAGATTCCAGAGTACTTATAGAACAGACGTCAAGGGACAGAGGGATTAAGTGAGAAATGTAAGTACTTATGTTGGACAATCTTCTGAAGTCTTCATCATTGTATGAGCACAGAAGGACTTGAGATGTACAGTACCCACCAACAAGTTTACGTTCAGAGCAAGAAGAGATAACATACCTTCAACTTTCAAATGATCACCATGTTTGCGAAATCTATCCAAATTGCAAATTATGAAGTATGAAAGAAAGGTAGTGCATTTTTCTTTACCAATACATGAAAAACCTCCAAAAAATGTATAAATTAATTTTATAACTTTGGTATCTTTTAACTTATTTTTCAGTATCTACCTTCGACTATTATAAAGACCATTACATGGTGAGGTTTGTTAAGGGAGAGAGTAATAATATCTTTATAGAAACCTCTTTTGATGTCCTTTACATATATGTGGCTCACATTTACAAATATTGAGTTGGGTTGGTGCAAGAAACCTTCATGTTGTCTCTTATTGAAAAAGCAACTACACATTTTGAAGTGCAATAATTGCTCATAAACTTTTCTTACACATGGGGCTTGGATTAGCACAGAAGAGATAGTTTCGATAACATTTGCTACATTTCGAGCACTTTGGTGGTAGTTTCATGGAATTTGGTTAATCTAGGTGCCAGATATGATCATTTGAAGTTGCCCTTGTTTATCGCGGCATTTACTAAGAGTACAAAAGTCCAATGTTGAGCTTCTTGGGGGCTACAATTCAAGTTCTTTTTGAAAATCTATTGCATATGTAGAAAGTGTATCGAAGTAGCTTCCATAAAAGATTGTTGAAGTTTTCCATTGTCTCATGCCTCAGCAAAAGTAGCTCGTGATAAGAGCTAAGGGTAAATAGTGAATAATATATTAAAAAGTCATATATTAAAATAGAAATTCTAATTTTTATTGAAATTTCTGCAAATGATGGTATAAAATACTACATGATCTCTCCGATACAATTTATAGTTGGCAATTTGGATTATTTTTGTGACCATGGCAATTGTTCAAAGATTACAACATGTTCGCTTGTTTCAATTCTGAACGTAAACTTGTTGGTGGGTACTGTACAGTACACCTTCACTCAGCTTCTCGACTATAGCGTTGAACCCGAACCCCAGTGTTGCTGATTCTACTCACGAAATGATGGCCGTGAGTTCTTTGATGGTACCCAAACTATAAAGCTGCCGCTCGTATATTTCTAGACGACACCCTAGACATGATACGCATGATTCAGGAATGACATTCTCGGATAATCACCGCATTTGAGTATCAATCACCAAGAGAAGACGAAAAGGGATTCAAAGTACAACTGAATCAATGCTTTTATTTCATACCGCAATATCAAATTCAATAATTGTCTGTATTTACAAGTATCGGCTGGTTCGTACAAAATTGCCTACCGTAAATAAATCAATACAGCAACAACGATGTTTACTTAAACGAGCTGAAGAAATCAATGGTGTCCTTCAAGCCCGCAATGAAACTATCCACTTCGTCAATAGTGTTGTAGAAATAAAGGCTCGCTCGTGCACTTGCGTTGATGCCCAGATGACGATGGAGAGGTTGCGTGCAGTGGTGCCCAGACCGCACTGCAATCCCATGCTGCATTCCAAAACACCATCACCCCAGTATCAGAATTGCAACCTCTCTACATGATCAAAAACTCTTGTTCCAGTGCTCATAAATACTCACTACTGTTTAGGATAAAGACAATAGCAAGGATTAGAGTGAGTGCTGCCCAACCTGTTGGTCAAGGAAGGTTGACAAGTCGGTAGCATGAATGCCCTCCACATTGAAGGCACACAGAGATGCACGTCGTTCACCACGGGCGCCGGCTGGGGGTCCGTAGATTCTCACAGTCGGGATTTTTGACAAACTCTCGTACAAATACTTGGAGAGCTCCATCTGCAAAGGCAATGAAATACATCAGCCTGGATATACTAGAGCTCTTTTAGGATGTAGCTGGAATGTTTCGGAGGGGAGAATCACCTCGTATTCGTGTACACGATCCATCCCGATCTTGTTCAAGTAGTCCACTGCTGCCCCTAATCCAACCGCTTCTCCGATTGCGGGTGTACCCGCCTCGAACCTGCCAGCAATAGTATCCATACATCAAAACGCAGAACAGTTGAGTTGAATATTCAAACATGAGCAGGGACATTAAAAGATGAGACTGCACTTACCGTGAAGGTGGACTCGCGTAAGTAGATCGATCCAAGAACACATCAACAATCATCTCTCCTCCCCCTGCACACAAAGACCAAAGTCCATACTACGAAGTTAAAGAATGATAGATTGAACCTTCAAGGACGGATACTTTCGTGGTAATGGAAACAAAGAGCCTCATATCTCAAGAACAGGTGAAGGACAATTCCATATGTAAACTGAAGCTAAATAGATTCAAGACAAAGAACTCCTACACGACCTTCAAACTATACGTGTGGTTGCTTGATCCTTGAAATAGAGGCATAGACTCACCTAGAAATGGTGGCATTGACTCAAGGATTTCGGCTTTTCCCCAAAGGAAGCCCATGCCCGTGGGTCCACACATCTGCAACAAGTAAAACAAACTCTCAGAAACGAACGCCACACAATAAAAATCCAAAATCCGTCGAAGTGTAATGAGCAGCAACCTTGTGCGATGATGCGACTAGAAAGTCGCCACCCAAGGCCTGCACGTCCACAGGCATGTGGGGTACACTTTGACAAGCGTCAATGAGAACCTTCGCTCCCACGGCGTGTGACCATTTCACAATATCTTCAATGGGGTTAATGCAACCTGTCAAACAAAGAAAAAAGATGCTCAGTCGCAAAAAAACACGAAACATTCCGAATGACAATAACAGTGCCATACATACCCAACACATTGGAGACATGAAAAGTTGAAACAAGCTTCGTCCGCTCATTCAGAAAGCCTTTCAGTTGCTCCAAGTCGAGAGTCTCTTCAGAAGTGAGCTCCACAAATTTCAGCACTGCCCCTGTTTTCTGCGCTACGATCTGCCATGGTACTATGTTGCTGTGATGCTCTGCCACGCTCAGCACGATCTGTGCGAAAGGCAATCAATTGTCAAAAGCCAGATCTATGCGCAAATCATTTTACCTCTGAGAGTGATCACTTTCAGTTGTACTGTATTGCATGAGCAGCACAAATGACATTGGTCATGACTGACCAAAATGGACAAATAAAATCCACACAACTTGAAAAGCATGAGGTTCGATTTGTTCTATAATCAGAATTCTTCCATGCTCTAACTTCTAAGCGATCACGTTCTCTTGCAACAACTTGACCTCGCATGTGATTCAGACAAGCACAAGTAACCATAGATGAAACTGCAGAAATATATTCTACATAACCTGAGGCCAGTTTAGAGTTCATAGATAAGCGGGTGATCACCTCATCGCCCTCTTTCAAATTGGTGAGTCCCCAAGTATTAGCAACGAGATTGATAGCTTCACTGGCGTTTCTCGTGAACACAACATCACGATCGCTAGGCGCATTAATAAACTCGGCCACCTTTCTCCTAGCTGCTTCATATTCATCCGTTGCTCGTGCACTGCAAACGCGCACCAAACACAATCAAAACCTCCATCCCTTCCCCTCCAACAAAAACCTAAAATGATAAGGAGCAAAAATCAGTGTTACCTTAAAGCGTGCACTCCGCGATGGACATTGGCATTGTAGCCTTCGTAATAGCCTTGTAAAGCCTTGAGCACCTGCGTTGGCTTCTGCGATGTCGCCGCATTGTCGAGGTACACTAGCTTGTATCCATTCACCTCCTGCACAATATAAACATTCGATCGCCACTCGACACAATGAGCTTCACGACATCTCATTTCCATAATTATGATGAATCATACACAGCAACATTTCTTCCTATCTAAAAGCTTCCAACTCAGCGTCCTACCGAAAGTAGGATTCATATCGTGAAATTGGACCTTAATGAGGACTGTCGAACAAAAAATGCATCACGAAATTTCTTAGGTTATGAAGGATCACGAAAAGCTTCGAAAGATCACACACACAGCAACAGTATTCGTCTCTAATCACATTAATAGCTCTCAATTCAGAAAAATTCGACTTCGGCGAGCTACCGATTCGTTGCGTAGAATCGCCTTCCTCATGTGAAGGACTAATATCGTGAAAAGTAAACTCGACGACGACTACCGAGCAGAAAATGCATCACAAATTTCTACAGATTATTAAGAATCAAGAAAAGCCTACGAATCCTGATTATCTGTTGGAATGGTGCGTTCTCAACCCTACGAATTCTAAAAATCTGTCGAAATGGTGATACCTCACTTTTGAAAAATATCATACACAAAACATTCTTTCTATCTAATCGCATCAACAGCCTCCAATTCAATAAATTTCAATTCAGCGAGCTCCCGATGAGAATCGCCTTAAATTTTCAATAACGACTACCGAGCAAAAAAATGCATCACAGATTTCTAAGAATCAAAGAAAAGCTTCAAACCCTATGAATTGTGAAAATGGCGATAGAGTGGCAACCTGATCGAGAATAGGGAAGTCGCCTTTAGTGATTTCTCCAAGGGATGGTGACGCGGAGACGTAATTCTCCACGGGCACAACAGCGGCAGCCTTGCGGACGAATTGCGAGGCTCCACCAGCTCGCTCGCCTTTGAGCGTCGCGGGTGCAAATTGGTGCCAAATGTGGGCGCGTTTGCAGGAGGAGGAGAGCGAGCCGGTTCGATGGTCGCTGGTTCGTGGTTGGTACTGCGGGAGCGCGACGTGCACACCCAATTGCGTTGTTGTCGCCATAGCTGCAGAGGATTTTGCGACGATGAAGCGACCAACAGCACAGTCTTAGCGGCGCTGGAATCTACGAGTTTGGGATGACGGTGAGAAGCGTAGATTCTGAAGAATCAACGGATTTTTTGGTTTTGTACACTAGACTAATTCCTCCAATAAGTGACTAGGAATAAGAACAATGGGAATGAACAAACTTAGTCATCTAAATATTTGCACCTCCTTTCTTTGCTAGTTCCGCATAATTTATCTTTATATGCTAAAAGTGGGCAAGTCACCATGTAGGTGGGAAAAAGGGGGACTTACACGGTGTAAATATGTAGTTCATTGATTTACACAAAGTCAATGAATAACGACGTGTTGCTTTGTTTCAAAGGTTAAGTATTTCAATAAATTTCGACACACATGTTTTACTTGACAAACATTTTTTGACATGTTCACAAGTCCCTGAAAGGTTACACAACATATATTTTGGTTTTTGTACAATCAACGCATGAGCATAAATACAAGATTGTCTTACATTGTAAGAGTAGAAATGATTTACATGTTCGGATTTTAAAACCCTTGTGAACCATTCTATGGTCAGTACGGAACTTCATAGGTTGTGCATAATTATTTTTTCTTCTTTTCTTCTATTTTCTTTCCTTTTTTCCTCCTTTCTCTAATCAAAGTTGTCTCTCGATATTTGAGAAAGACTTCTTGGGTTGGACTCAAACTCCGCCTTGGGATGTTTTTTCAAAAATACACACCAAAAATGTGCTCAATGTGTTTTTTGTGGGTTAGAGTGTAAAGGGAAGGAATTTGATTGGTTGAAGCTGAAATTTTTATATGAACCTGGGGAGGGACTTGTATTCCCATAGGAATATTTTGATTTGGTAAATGTCATTTCTTCATCACTATTTAAAGAGTTTAGGAAAAAATAAAATATAAATATAAATAAAAATAAATAAATTCCAAAATCTCCTCGTTAAGATTATATAAAAAATACAGTTGTTTTTTCTCAAAGAGTTCATGAAGGGGTGCGATATGATTTTAAAGTTGCTCTTGGGAATCTTTGGACATCGAGAACGCCAACAAGTTCTTATTACCTGAGTAGATTGTAAGAAAATAATATTTTAAAATTTGTAAAATATACAAATATCGTTGCTCCAAAGTTTATCTTTTTTGCAACTACTCGTTTTTCATTTGGTGAGCAGATATTATGTCTTTGGTTAAAAACATGGACAATTGATGTCATTATGCTCAAGAAAGATATGTAGCTTCAAAGAAGATTGGAATTTTGAGTGGACATCTCACATATTACCTTACTTTGAAATCTCTTTGACCTACACACCCCCACATTCAAATTTTGCATAAAGTATCATCTACACTATGGTTTCTCCCTTTTTCAATAAATTTTCATTTTTCAAAATATCATGTGGTATAAGTCTTTGAGTATTATATCATATGAAACGTTCAAAATTTGAGTCCCAAGTATGTGATACTAATTATAAATTGTTGTAGCAAGTTGGCTTATTCAACAAAAAGATATATTCTTTATGAAGGAGTACCGTGGTAAGAAGGCAGGGTTGGCAAAAAATAATTCTCAAAAAAATTGTCGAAAAATGAAATAAATTAATGGAGTAATTTGTCGAAGTCAACAAAAATTAATTCAATGAAAAGCCGAAAAAGAAGAAAAAAAAGTCTACAAGTCGGAATCTTCAAAAATTACAGTTGTAGAAGAAGCCCTTGAACAGAAAAATGGTTGAAAATGGATGAAAATAGATGAAAATTGAGCATTCAATGAATAGTATGAACGAAAATCAAACAAAACAGTTAAATAGCCGCCGGAAAAAATTAATGATGGCTATAAATAGCCAATTTTTAAATAATTGATTTTGAGTTTGTCGACCCCTACTTTTTGAACTTTAATTAATTATTCGGCACAAAAGTGCCGACCCTGCCTTCCTACTACGGTATGTTCTATGAAGGAGTGGGCACTCTTGCTCACTCTTTCAAATGTCTTAACCCCTTGAGGCCAAAGGGCAAAGGAAGCTTTGACTTTACCCAAGAATGAGCGAGTAGATAAATGTTTTTTAGATTTTTAGTAAGATGTTTTCATTGGATGTAATTGTGGGATCTTGTAAAGTACTCAAATAAGAAGAAAAACAAATTTCTCCGATGCACTAGGAAATCCAAGCATTTTATAATAATGGCACTCATAAAAAAAGAGCATTATGACTTTTTACAAAGTCAAAAACTTAGGCTCTCTTAAAGATACATTGTACAAGAGAGGCAATTACCACTACTCTCGTTGCACCTCTATTTTCTTGTTCAAAAGTTGTAAGGAAATGATAACCTTACTAAATGGATTTTATCATTAAAAATATGAGACGTTGTGCAGGATTCTTCTTTTAATTTCACAATAGTATTTTCAAGGTGTGGATGTGTCTTTTGGTGTCGATCACCATGCAAGGTATCATGGAAAATGTGGTGGGAGTGACCACATTGACATTTGAAAATGAATCGGTGACCGTGGGGCAAAAGCTCGACTTGCATTGCCGTACGAACAAAGGCCATTGCCTCTGTTGTGCTACATGGTTCTCAAATATCCTTGATTTGCAACTTCGTTATAGTTCATCTCGAGATAAATTTGCACACAAAGGTATGAATGATGGAAACAAAAGTGTTTGCAATAGATCTAAATGTATTTATGAATTCTATTTATCTTTGTCTCATCAATGAATTAATCCAATTCGTGTTTTGTAACTTTTGGGCAACCTACTCAAAGCACTTAAAATAAGAAAAAAATTCAAAGAATCAATTATATATGGTAAAATAGGGAAATCTTTTTTCGGAAAAATATTCAATTAATTATTTCTAATCGATCAATTTGTGAAAGCATATTTCTTGGTGCACATTCCCCTGAACTTCTTATGGATTAAAAATAGGTTATGGAGCATTTTGAGCACTTTACTTAAATCCTTGAATGCGCATGCCCTTTACAAACACTCAAAAGCCTATAATAAGCTTACTATACAAAATTAAAGAAACTAAATAGCTTGGGAAGAAATCAAAAGATATCAATATGTCGGGATTCAAATCAAAAGATATCAATATTTTTCCTCATATCCACTCACTATTGCGTCAAGCTCACATCTTTGAGGTAGGCGTCTCATAGCCACTCACTATTGCGTCCAGCTCAGGTCTTTGAGGTAGGCGTCTCATAACAACTCACTATTGCGTTGAGCTCACGTCTTTGAGGTAGGCGTTTCATAGCCACTGATTTTTGCGTCTAGCTCACGTATTTGAGGTAGGCGTCTCATAGCCACTCACTATGGCGTCAAGCTCACGTCTTTGAGGTAGGCGTTTCATAGCCACTCACTATTGCGTCTAGCTCACGTCTTAGAGGTAGGCTTCATGTAAATATGGGGGTTGTTAGAAATCAAAACTATTTGATGCTACCAAGGCAAAGTGCTTGAAATGTCATTTTTGCCTCCTTTCATCCCTTGGACTTGAAATCTGTGTAAAGCCTCACTTCTTTGGCTTTTGAAGTCCCACGCCTCCCATTGGCTGAAAATTTTCTCTTCTTGGCTTCTCAACTTCAGTGTAAAGAAGAAAACCTTAGGAGTCGTTCACACTATGCTCATCAATCGAGAAGTCAAGAAAATCCAATAATTTGATTGGTTGAGAGCAAAATTTTGGCCTCTTGGCCTTCACACAAGAGCTTAACCCCTAAAGATCCTTGGGTGTTTTTGGGAGCTTGAAACCTCAAAACTCCAATTCTCTACCTCTATGCACTTCAAGGGGTGCGAAACAATTTTTTTATACTTTTTTTAACTTCCATCCGTAAGATCTTGTATCTAAGCCAATTTTCATTATCTGATTAAAAAATTGACCGTTGGATGTTTACCATTTAAGTGATCGTAACATCCAAAGTTAGTCTAAGAAGTATTTTTGGGCATTGTTGAGATAATTTTTGACACTTTTGGAGGCTGCCCTTGTAAAATTGGTACTCTTTGTGACTTGGGGCCCTCTGGAACTTAAGTAGTGATATGGTCATGAACATTTTTCCAAAAACAAATCTCAAAAAAATACTAAATTTAAACTGCCCCATTTCGGCTCGCAGACCAAGAATTGTTGTAGAAGACTCAAAAATTGGAATTTGGCTTTGCAAATTTTACCACATGCACTTTGCAGTATAGGGAGCACCCATTAAAACATTTAGGCAAAAATATTTCTTTTAACCTATTCATCTAGGCTGCCCAAAATAGCAATTGCCCGATTTGGTCCTCATGGATCTTTAGGGGTTAAAGTCCAAAGGTGAAAAAAAAGGTGCCCAAAGTACCTACATGCCAACACTTTTTAACACTTACGTCGCCAAGAGTTTGGCCTCTCAACCAATAGTTTGAGTAGGATGAAAATGAAAACCCAAACTTAGATTGAGAGGTCAAAAAAAATTTCGATAAAATACTCAATAGTCACTAATAATACTTTTCAATATACTTCTCTCTCTACCTCTTGCCCAAAAGTGAAGAGTTTTGTACAGACCTCTCAACTTAGGCAGCATAGTGTGAACATGCCCTTAGTGTTCCTTCAATACCCAAGTAGAGAATCTCTCTTGGGCTCTTGAGAGCATCCCCACCAGTTGAGGGCCCTGGCCTTGCCCGCAACTGGCGGGTGGGCGGGGCCGGGAGCTCCAGTGGCTGGCTAGGGTGTGGTCCGCCCCACCAGTGGCCCTCGCTCTGGACTCTCGAACTGCTGCGGCAACTGGTGAGCCATGGTAGAGGAAGATAAAAGACAAGAAAAGTGGAGAAAAGTGAGAGCTACAGTACTCCAACCGCACTCCAAACTGGCACTCTTTTCCAGTGCAACTCCACTTTTATGGAGCCCCGCATGGACTAGGGCACGTTATCCTACTGTTGGTGGGGAGCCGAAATAGGCTACAGTGCCCCTTTTTCTCATTTCCAGTGCCGATTTGGTGACTGGTGGCGGGTGAGGGTTCGCAGCAGCTACCAAGAGGATGAGAAAGTGCCACCCCATCCTCCCTCCCATCCCTGGAATTTTAATTTGAACCCCCCCCCCCCCAAGGCCATTTTTGATGATTTTGAATTCAGAAATGGGCCCTGCTGCCCCAAATTACTCTAGGAGCCTACTCCTTGGCAATTTAAACCAATACACTAAAAAATTAGGGGGCTCCTTTACCCCTCCCCATCCAACGCTCATCCTCATCTTCATACTCTTGGTAGCTGCTGCGAACCCTTAAGGTAGCGACACCCATTCCCGTGGCTTTAAGCTAATTATCATACTTCTGAATGAGGAGTATGAGAAATTATTATACCAGGGGAAAGGCAATTAGATTTTAATCTGAAATGTATCGAAAAAGTCATGTTATTGGAAAATTTGTGTTCGTTCTTGATAATCAAAGTCAAAAATTGATTTGCACATTTTGACTGTGTCTAAATGGCCTTGATTCCGTGACTTGGAGAAGCAAATTCTGCCACTGTACCTTTACTGCATTTAGTAATATTTGTTCTCAACAAATGATCAAAGTCACTCAGATTGAGGTGCCCTGTATGCTGACGCAAATGGGTACAGTAACGGGAATGTCGCTACCTTAGGCACTGGTGGCGATGCTCTGAGACAGTCACCCCAAAAGTTTTTCCAACAAAGTCAACTGAGTCCAGAGATTTTTGGACTAACGTGAGTACAAGTTAACAGAATCCGTCCTGGAAAAGATCACACGAGTAACAGCACCCACCTCGCTTACTACCTCCATCGGCCGATTTTCAATTATGATGTCATCACAGAATTGCAATGCAACACTTGTGGGGGGAGGCACCCGCCTCGAATCTCTCCAATTTTGAAATCCGTCTGCGAGTTTGATTTCCATCCCTCACCAACAATTGCACTCCTGCACGGACGACTCGCTTGCACCCCTCTCTCATGAATCTCAGTGTCACGCTTTTGCATTGATTCTGAGACGAGCTTGCGATGGAAGGAGGAGGAGGAGGAGGAGGCAGCAAGAGTGGCGGAGACATGGTGGGGGAAGGAACGGGCGACGGGTTTGATGTTTTGAACTTTCTCAACTTTGAGTGGGATGTGGTGTCGCCGTCGGAGATGAGCGGCCGCTTCATCGTCAAACCCAAATCTTCACAAGTAAGCTCGCTTACCTTAACCTAATTTAGGTTTAGGCGCAAATCAGCTCGACTTGGTTATTGCTTTGGGAGGATCTTGGACTCTCGAAAAGGCTCGCCTTGATTTTTCGTTAGCTTCTCTCGCTGTTCTGATTTCTAGCATCGCAAGATCTTCGTTGGTCTTCTTTTATGCTACAGATTTTGCAACAAGAACGTTCCACTTACACTCTCTTTGAAGTTTTCGAAACTCTCACACTCTTTCTGTTTGAATATGGTCTCTATGGAAGGTTTCTTACTCTCCCCCTTTCTACTTAGCAGAGTAAGATCTTCGATGGTCTTTTCTTACGCAAGAAACTGCTCGATAAGAATGCTCACACTCAACTTTATGATGAATTTGGGCTTTGTTAGTTGCCCTTCTTGTTACATGGTCGTTGAGGTCGAGGTTTGCGTCGTTTTCTTTGTGCATCACTCTTGAGCTCTGTTGGTACGAGCACAAAAATTGAAGTGACCGAGTGTTTGGCTATCACTTGTGCAAGGGCAGCCGTTCGGGGTGCTTCATGGTGGCGTCACAGCGTTTCTAGCAGAGGCATTAGCCAGCTTGGGAGGCCAAATAGTTTCAGGGTGGAAGCGAGTTGCAGGCATTGATCTGACCATCAGTCATTTGCAAGCCGCCCCAGTTGGTTCTGAGGTCACCGCCAAGGCAGTCCCCCTTCGAGCAGGCAAACGAGTTCAGGTAAGTTACCGTGCTCACCCTGAACCACAAGTCAGTACCCAAAGAGGTGCTTTGATATTGAGCATAGTGTGCCATTTTTGCTACTAAATGTGCACAATCTTATGCTTCGCAGGTGTGGGATGTGACGTTTTCTACGTGGAAGCAGACGGGTACAGAAGCTCCAGAGTGCATCACCATTGCAGTGGCACGGTTGAGTCTCATTGTAGGACTGCCTCATTCAGAGTCCGCGAGAGATTGTAATGAGAAGCTCATCGCCTTGGCTCGGAAGAACAACGTCGAATTGACTCCTTTCGTGTCGAAGCTGTAGATGTATTCGGGTCACATAGAATGAGATGCTAGTTATGCCGCCCATAATTCAGAGCGAGTTCCACATTCTTGAGGATTTCATGTGTGCATTTCGCATTCTTGAATCTTTTCCGTGAACTCGTGGCTGATTTTGTAAATTTACTGTCACGTGAAATGCAAGCCCGGATGAGCTTTCAGCATAAATGGAAGTTCCTTGCGAAAGTCACCGCAACCTTCTGGAAGCAGCCTCTTCGGTGCCGTTTTACGGATAACACAATCACGGCGAAAGCGGCTTCTGCTGATATGATGTGGTATGATCTGGTCTGTCCTTCTAACCACTTATATGCGATTTTTTATATTTTTTTTAAAAGAAAAAAGAATATTTATCTATTTATTACTATTATTGTTTTCGAATGCAAATGAAAGTTGATTTTACAAGCCCTCATTGGGTAAGCTAGGGTAGGAAAGAACTTTTAAGACTAATCAACTAGTTACCAAATTATCAACACACGAGTGACTAGCAACAAATGCCGAGTAACCCTGTAATCAACTCTAACTCCAAAAAGCCTATTGTGAGTCCATGTTGAATCAAAGGTTTTTAATGTATGAGAGATCTGCTTATCAACAAATGCCAAGTAACCTTGTAATCAACTCTAACTCCAATCGAGTCCATGTCGAATCAAAGGCTTTTAAGGTAGGAGAGATCTACTCATTTGAGGTAGCTCTACCTACTACCTTCATAGTTTCCAACCAAGCTATTCTACCATACTCTCGCAACATGTATTTCCAAATTGTCTCTCAGTCCTCTCAATTGACCAATAAGGTCCCACGAAAACTACAGAGTTCCTGATCAACAACGCAACTCCTCGAAGAAGCCTCCAAACTTCAACAACACCCATTTTCCTCATCCATACTACTTTCCCAAATACACACTGATCAAATGAAAAGGATTTGGGGGGACTGAGATTACGAAAGCCCTTAAGAAAGCGATGCATAATCTGGAAACTGAATTTCCAACCTGCCTGAGCGTTGTTGCATTCGTAAAAACAGTCCAAGAAAACATTAGGATCAATGCCTTGCAAGTTAGTTACCTGGAATACCAAAGAACAGATAGATAGGGGCTTCGAGAGTACTTCTGTTTGTCACCCATTTGGGCAACTCGAATCACTTTCAACGGACCTCACCATGCTGAAAGCAATTGAGAGCTGTGAGTATAATCAGCCTCGAAAAGTCGGTAGACCGCCTGCCCTCTGAGTATGTGGACAGTGGCCGTAATCGGAGGTTGGCAAAAGATATCAGTCTGCTCAGTCGAAACAGGCTGCCAAAGATCTTCCGTCTTCATCACAAAGTGGGGAACATCGTCATGATCTGATCTAAATGTACTAGAGAGCGGTCAGGGTTCTGTTGATTCTGCAGACTAGCCCTGACCCTGACTGCTCTCTGGCGTTAAGCTTTGAGGCTTTGAGGCTAAGCTAGATGCCGCATTCCTTGTCATTGATATGTTTATGATATCCTTGGGATGTGTTCTCGAAAGATCAAACTCAAAATGATGGAATGGATGATGATTATGAATGACTGTTGAACTTCTGGTTTCATGAATGCCCTGTTGTAACTATCCGTAGTAAAAATAATCGGCAAAGCTATTAAGCTCGGAATGAGCGGAATACGCAGCCTCAGAGCTTAACGCACCAATCCATCCTCCCTCCCGAATGACCGATGTCGGAATGGCAAGCTCAGCACCATAACCTCTCCCTATTGGCCGAGGGAAGTGTGGTTATTTTCCAAAACGTCGTCTTCCCTAGCCTTATGGCTTGACGAACCCTCCACGGTTGATCCAAAACGTTTGATAGATTTGAGGTTGAAAACATTACTTCTTTTCTTGAAAACAATGCTGAAACAAGTTTCAATACGTTGCTCAAGTTAGCAACGTTTACAAAAAAAGCAACTTTTATAATGTTGCAAACCCTCCTCTTTTCTAGTAGTGGCATTGCAAACGTTTTGCCGAACCTTGGAACCAGGTATCGTCTTATGATTAACAACTAGCCCCCATTGTGGGTCTCGTGGCCAAAAGAATCTTTGCATGGACTACCGTACCACCATAGCAAGTTCGGTCATGAATAATTCTATTTTTGAAAAACAAAAAAATTTAGAAATTACAAGCGAGGAGGAACAAAAAGTTGGGGGATTACATTATTTTCAAAAACGGCTTTATTGTGACGAAAGGGTAATCATCCAAAATTGGGAAATTATATCTATATATATATAAAAGAACACGATTACCTGCTAGCGATCCTTTGCAGGTTGCCCGACCTGATGCAGCCGGTTTTCTCTGTTTGCCCTTGGTGATCCTTCCCGGTAGTAGGGTGGTTTGCCCATGAGAGTATACACGGTATGAAGAGTTTTAAAGATTTTGAAGGATTTCCGTAGGTGGTACTTGATTGTTATTAAGAATTTATTAAATCTCATTAACATAACAAGAGTTGAAGGGACAAGGAATGTTGAACATGTAAAATGGAGCAAAGTAAGGAGTAAAGTGGAGATCAACGGAACATGGAGCAAGAACTAGGAATTGGGCACGGAGAATGGGAACAAAAACAAATAATGAGAACCACATGTCAATGTATGATAGGAACTGGGGACAAATTATGGAAATTGGGAACAAATGATGAAACCAAGAAGGGAAATTGGGGGATGGCCAGATGGAGGAGCCGGAATCGGGAACAAAGGATGGAAACCACGAATGGGAAATTAGAGGTTGGGAGTGATTAGTAAAGAAAAAGAGAATGGGGAACCAGAATAGAACAGAGGACAGCTGGGAAGTAGGGATCCATGGAATGAAGGATATTCTAAAATTCTTATAAAGCAAGGAGATACAATCAACGAGAGAATCAAGGATAGGGATCAGTTCTTGAGGAACACCAAATAAAAAGCTCATCCATTGGGATGAGGGGGAGAAATTAATCAAAGACATGCATGGTCATGGCCATTATCAGTTGGTCATGTATACACGACATAAAGAGTAACTGTTCTAAAGATTTTGAAGAGTTCTCTAAATGGTATGTGGTTGTTATTAAGAGTTTATTAGATCCCAATAATAAAAATACAAGGAGTTAAAGAGACAAGGAATATGGAACATAAAAATGGGAGCAAAGAAAGAGTCACTTGAGGGGAGATCAAGGGAACACCGGAGGGGAACCAGTAATCGAGATTAAAGGATAAGAATTACAAAAGGAGGATGAGAACTATTAACAAATAATGAGATCCAAGAACGAATGATGGGAACTACATACAAATGATGGAAACTAGGAACAAATGACTGAAACCAAAAAGGAAAGTTGTTGAAACACAGAAGAAATGATGAGAACGGGGAACGGGCCAAAGCATGGGTAACCCAGAAAAAGGGAACGCGGGACATGCTATAAATCTTAAAAAGTAGGAAGACCATTTACGAGGGAACCGAGGATAGGGTGTAGTTTTTGAAGAGCACCAAATAAAGTACTTACCCATGGGACGAGGGGAACTTACTCACTAATTAATTGAATACCATTTTATTTTTTTTTATTTTTTATTTTTTTTGTCCAAAGGACATCGGTATATAGAAGTCCTAACCTATATCCTTCGGACTAGGACATCAAAAAGGGCCGATCAATTTTTTTATTTTAAAACATGTAAAAAACTAAAAATTTAAACTCGGGTATAAAAAGAAATACGTAGTTGGAGAATTCTCAATAGGGTATAATTACTTTTTTTATACCTAGGTCTGGATTTTTTACATGTTTTCATAAATTTCGATCTTACCTTTTTGATGTCCGTGTCCGGAGGACACGGGTTAGGACTTGTCCAAAATAATAAAATTACGAATTTCAAAAAAATCTATTTCTGGCAGACAAACCTTAATTTTTCAAAAAAAAAAAAAAAAAAAAAAAAAATCATTTCTTGAGGACAGAACCTGCTATGGTGGTACGATAGTGCCCTAGATTTTGTGTGGCTGTAAAACTTGGAGGTTGGAATTACCAGAGGTATATGCTTGGATTATTCACTGGAAATTTGAAATTTGAAATTTAATATTTTAAGGGTGGTTGTGTAGCTCTAATTTCAAGGGTATTTATACTTGTAATATTACATGTTCTATTTAAATCATAATATCTTGGATATTCCCATTTTGAACTGATTTCTTTGCATTTAGCTGTATATGACGTAGATGCTAAAATTGGTTAAACTGGCATTGAGTCTATAGTATCACTAATGCTCACTTTTAACGTAAGAGTAAACCTCAATTTCAATAAAATGGCGCTTTTGGGGGTGCTTAAAATGAAAAAAATAACGTTGGGTTTTGTCGAGTTTTGACATGATATGTAAACAATTTTGACCGCATTTTAAAAACAACAATGTTCTTGAACGGATGTTCAGAGGTGTTGCCCTTTGACTATGTCCAAAGGTCAAAAACCATAATAAATGTGTGATATTATGAAAATATTATTGAAATCATTTAATATTCCGGAGTACATGTGTGATATTAACAAACATGCCATTTTGGAGGCATGAATACTTTTGAACTGAAGTTCAAAAATATGCTTGTAAAATGGCACGTTTTAGAATGCTACCAAAACATCTCCTATGGGATTTGGAAAAATGGCACAAAGAGTACCACCAATTTTAACGTAATTGAGCTTAGTAGCATTATATCGTGACTCAAGGTTGCATTAGCCCTGACTCGTTTGTTTACAAAAGAGCCTTAAAGGATATGTGAAATTTGAGTTCTGCCGATAATTATGGTGGTAAGCATATGCAACTATCTATCCAATACTTGCGAGCTATGTTAAAACTCAATACTATCACACGTGAAATGAGTTGGTTTGAGTAGAAGTTCCATACGGCCGCTTGAGCACATATTACCATTCGTATTATCATTCATGATGATACTTTGATACTTTACACGCTATCTCAACAACGAATGACAAATGAAAAGTTGCTAACTAATCATCCGTCTTGCGAGGCCCCCTTTTGTCTCTCATCCTACCGTATCCAAATTGCGCAATATAACGCCCCTTGCTCACACTCCTCTCCTCCCTTTCTTCCATCTCTCTCCATTTCTTGCATCTCTCTCGTGAGTCTCGTCCCTCGCATCTCTCTCCCATCTCTCGTGTCTCTCTCGCGTCTCTATCCCATCTCTCGTGTCTCTCTCGCGTCTCTATCCCATCTCTCGTCCTCTCTTGCATAACCCATTGATTTTGTCCAACTCGACGCAACACAGCTTCACTTCACTTCAGAACTTTTTACAAGCACTTTGGACAAGTAGGTATCTCAACTATTGTGCTGTTTGAATGCTTGGTGATCGGTGTTCTTTTTTCTCCTTGCTTGCCGTTTACAGTTCCACGAGCGCAATAGTCTGCATTTCTTGATGTTTTCTATTACGATTGCAAATTTGCATCGATGATTCAATAGTCTTTTCTTCTGTTGTTTTGCGTAACGTGTTTAGATGATAAAAGGTGAGGCTCACAAACCGTGTTTCTTGCAAGTCTCTTTTCAGCTAGCCATCAGAAAAATTGAAAAGCTTACTTTTGTGCACATGTCTAAGTATTTTTTTTATGTTCTGCACCGTGTGTCTTTTGTCTTGAAAGCAACACAACTTGATCATTGTGCCCTTCCTCTTATCTTTTGCATGACCAATTTGGACAACTATCACGGAAACGCAAGACATCTCAACATATTTGCGAAGTCAACACGCGACAGAGCTTGCACGTAACCCTCCGCTCACGAATTGTAAGTCTTCCGTACATAGTGTTCTTTAAGATATTGGTGTAGGATGATAGGAAAGGAGCCCGGTCTAAATCCTTGATACTCCTAGCTTGAGGCCATCCGCACCTCCAAAAAATTTACAGATGACGCCATATTTCAGAGAATCTCTATGCTTTTTGTTTCAAAGAATCTCTGTTGTTTTTGTTTTATATTTTCTAAATTCTTTTGACAAATTCCTCAAAGGGAGGTTTGAGTGTAGATGCTTGCTTTTCCGTAGTTGTCATTTGTTTTCAATCAAAAGATAGCTTAGTTTGTTAACACAAGGGTTTTAATTATTTTTGCCCTTAAAATGTTGTTTTGAATCATCGAATATGCTTCTAAGTTGCAGAATGAGAGATGATTCTAATTGTTGTTTACAAGTACCTCCATCATGTTAGAATGCTGTTAATCTCATAGTGCCACTTCAATACACTAAATTTGCATGAATTCATGTTTGGTGGTGTTCAAGTCTTATACAACAAAATCATTACATCCAAGTGTCTCTAAACATTGTTCCCTTAAACCGTTTCTCCTTTTTGAATCAAGAAAACATCTTCATTCTTTCAGGACATGGCCAACTTTCGGGACGAGCCTGCCCAAGACCCGAACAGTCAGCGGCCAACTCTTTCGGAGTCCAACGAGGCTATTGCAGAACGCGAACAAGGACGCTTCTTCACAATCAACCACTCCGTGCAACCCATTATTCTGGTACGATCGAAGTTATGCATACTCATGCTAATCTAAGTCGCCTCATAACTTTTGACGATAGAATTGAAACCTCAGCTTTTGACGTCTTTTCACGTGAGTCAGATGCACCAATAGTTCCAGGAAGAAAGTTGTTTCCAAATGCTTATACTTATCTTGCACAGCATATATGTACTATGAATCTCACCACATCTTCAACTGAGACGTTTCAAATCCGAGTTTTCAGTTTCCAGATCAACTGCAGCAGGAGCTCCCAAATGCCAATGCAGAACAAACCCACAATCGCATTGAGCCGCTACCAGCACCACTACCAGAAGTCGAGGTATGGTTTATGATTCAGTCGATATAGTGCTACTGTTCTAGCTGTGTACTCTCTATCGGTTTCGTCCTCGACAGTTTCGTTCTTTAATAACGTTGAATTGCATTTTCTCTTCTGAATCAGGTGACGGAACCGTACATCGCTCAGCATGTCACACTCACTGAGGAGGAATTAAGTGAAATCGTGGCAATGGACCAAGAGCTGGGCGGCACCCTCCCAGATGATCCTATGCAATCAGGACTCACTCCAGAACAAGAAGGGGAGCTTTTGAGCGTGCTCGCAGACATCACGCGCCAGTACTCTGCGAATCGGTCTGCGAATTAGTCGACAACGGGGAGACAACGCAGAATTAGAGGAAGACCTTAAGTACGATCAATGCTACTTTGATAAACATGTATGAGCTTTGCATTGAGTTATCTAGTAGGGACATTGTTCAGGATATTATCGGGGTGAATTCAGGCCCTAGTGTTCGTACTGAGGAGATTTTTGTGAATCCACCAAGGCACGCCACCAAGTGAATCCGAGGACTTACCATAGCCGGATCAGACACTTGACGAAGTGAAATGTACTAGCTAGACTAGGAATAGGATGGTGATTTGTGATGTAGTTATAAATGTTGCTGACTCATTGAGTAAGGAGAAGGAGGAGGGGCCGAGACGGTAACTTTCCAACCTACCTCCTCGTTTTTTTCTCCTTCAAATCGAGTTGTGGTCGGGACATGGACGCACGGAAGTGGCCACATGTGGACTAACTCGATTTCTACACTTCTTACCTCTCGTGCTCGTGCTTGTTCGTGCTCTTTTTCTTTATTGCACCTTCTCTAAAGGTAACTCAGAAGGAGTCACTGACCATAAAAGATAACCACTATGGCATCCTCCATTCCTCCCCAGCCGTGGGAGCTGTTTTGCCATTGGGAGCCTATTATGGGAAATCCAAAGGATGTTTTCATGAATTCTTAACTTAGTTATTATCTTAAAATGGGACTAAGAATTTTCTGAGTACCAAATTTTTTGATCCAAATTTTTTTGGTATTGGATCTCGGATGAAGTTTCTTCACTGAAAAAAGGATGTGAATAAATGGATGATATTTAAGGAGCTATATGTCCTTCATTTATCGTTTGATTTTAGCTTCAATTTTTGGGATGATTGTCAATTAGAGTCAAGTTTTGGTGGTAGAAACCTTGAGAAAACCGAAGATGTATAAAAATAAGGCGTAAATTTGAGTGCAAAGGGTTGACTTTTGGACTATATTTCCTTTGTAAAAGTTTTGGCTATTTTCATCATTACAAGGCCATTATTTACGCAAAGAATTTCTTTTCATGGATATTTTTTGTTCAAGGGTGTTTTGAAATGAAGGTAAATATTTTAAGGGGAGTTTTATAGCTCTAATTTCAAGGGTATTAATATTTGTACTACTTTATGTTTTATACCATTGTATCATATCATCTTGGGTATTCTCATTTCAACTTATTTTTTTGCATTAGTTGTACTGTACATAATGTAAATGTTAAAATTAGTTGGACAGGCAATGACGACAAAATTTATTTATTTATTTTATTTTATTTTATTTATTTATTTATTCATTATTTGTTCATTTTTTTGTACAAAGTAAACTATGTCTCTTGGGTAATAAACCTCAATTCCATTAGATTGGCGATATTCTTTGTTCCAATTTGCCAAATCACATATATGAGCCATTTTGCTCGCATTCTAAAACGTGCCATTTTACAAGCATATTGTTGAATTGATGTTCAGAAGTATTCATGCCTACAGAATGACATGTTTATTAATATTACACATATACTCTGTAATAATAAGTGTTTTCTGTAATATCACTAAATTTTTCTTAATATCACACATTTTTTACAAAGGGGAATATTTCTAAACGGCCATTCAAAAACATTGTTGTTTTTGAAATGCGGTTAGAAATATTTACCCTATCATGTCAAAACTTGACAAAAACCAACGTTATTTTTTCATTTTAAGCACCCCAAAAAGCGCCACTTTACCGAAATAAGTTAATAACGCCATTTAATAACGGAATTAAGGATTAGTATCAAAAATGGTGTATTGTAAGCATTGATCGTTAGGATCTCACAAATGGTGTACAACCAAATAATGGTTGAAGTGTTTATGATTCTCCTGATGTTTACTGCCTTCAAGATTCTAAAGTTAAAAATACAAAAAATCTTCCAAAAATTGATATGTACCTCCACTAGTGCATAGTTGTTATATAATTCAGTTTTGAGTTTCAAGTTTGGGTTCCACTATTTTGAGTGAAATGTGGTGACTATCATAAATACACGAAGAAGAAGTCCAGTTGATGGCTTTCAATTCTTGGAAATTTTAAATCTCAAGATTACGTGTAGCACAAGAAGAAGAAGAACACCAGACCCGTGAGGGTTGGCGTGAATAAAGTTTCCGTTCGACCTACCCTTGATGATATGCCCACAGGACATAACAACAGTGGTATAGGACTACTAACCCCTCTCAGGGTGGACGCTAGGTGTAGCACACTAGCACTACATGCAGTAAAATTGACAGTCATGTTTGATACTTAAATCATGTACTTTACCTAGCTCAAATTTGCTAAAGACATTGTGAAGAAGGCCAAAATTGCAAAGAAACCACCCACATGATATTCAAGCAACTTAGAGTTATACGTGAAGTGGTGGAGACTTTTAAAAAATTTAATCCTCAATTTAGTAACGTCATTTAGTTGAATTGGAACTTGACATTGGCTCATCTTAATATCTTCCACATGGAAAAATATTTGGCATAGATCTATATTGGAGTGGAAGTTGGTGGAGACAATGGTCACCAATTTTTTCGGAATGTGTTGTGATCACTAATTGGTTGGCTTAGACTTTGGTCTAAATATGTTTTTGCTCATTTTCAAAAGTTTAGAAAGTTTCATGCTTACACTCTTATTTGAGCATACAACCTAAAGTTTTTG
Organism: Bryum argenteum; assembly: GCA_037043015.1. Classification (NCBI taxonomy): domain Eukaryota; kingdom Viridiplantae; phylum Streptophyta; class Bryopsida; order Bryales; family Bryaceae; genus Bryum; species Bryum argenteum. Next base: position 3,836,367 of record CM073330.1, on the reverse strand, counting down.
TTCATGCTTTACGTAGAAGTCTATTGACCAAACAACTATTCCTCGATAGCCCTTGCACACATGCTCTTATCCCAGTGGAGAGGCAATAACCTCCTAGCAAAGAATGGCTAACGCCTTTTAGGTCGATTAGTGTTGGTTTTACGTTGACTATGACTACTACGTGATTTTAGAAGCACCTTTTTTATGCTTTTCCTACTTGATTCACATCAATCTTGTCAGCTTTACTTGCTCAAGCAACTCTAGAGTCTAGATAGGATCTTGGAGCATTAAGGCTTATTGATATATGACTTAGCAAAGTCTCGTAAACAACAAATCTTCTCGCTTGTAAAGAGGTTGATAATTACAAACAAGAAGCGAATTAACCTCCCATAACCCTCACGTGCGCGGGCTTAAAAGTGAATTTGAGCAAAATCGCTAAACAATACAAACCTTTATGTAACTTTTGCTCTTCTATTATTTAAGGCACGTAGTTTTTTCTTTTTTTCTTTTTTCTTTTTTCCAGCAAGTGACCTTATGATCTTGGGTATCGCTTGTCGGATTGAGGCGCATGAGGTGTCTTTGGAAGCGGATTCTTTTGTAGAGATGTGGAAAACAATCAAATTGCAACGGGTCAATAGATACCAAGATATTGAATTTTGAAGTATTTATGGTACTAATAAGTAATAACACATTGGAGAATGTACAATTGATTGAATTTGGAGAATTTATCATGGTACCAATAAAACTCAAAATCATACTATCTTCATTGAAAGGTCATGTGGAACCTTCTCGGAAAGCTCAAGGAAGCTCCTAAAACATGTAGATCTATAGGAAACCTTTTGGAAACCAATAGATTCATGTGGAAGCTTGTGAACACTTCGAGGAACTTGTATAAGGTTCTAGAATTTAAAGAAAATCTTGTAAAACCTTTTAGAAGAATAAGTGATATTACCTAAACACACATAGCCACAACTGTCCACATAAGTTCTTGAGATGCTTTTTAGGGTGAACATTCGAAGATATGAATAAAAAAATCAATGAAAAAAATCATTATATGGAAACATTTTTTGTATAAAATGTAACTTTCTTGACCCAAGAATTCTTCCAACATGTTTTCTTCTTGGCACTAAATGTCAAGCTAATAATCTTTGGAACATCCTCACTTGAAGGGATGCTCAATATTAAATCCATAGATTGCAAACTTATGAGGTATGTTTTTGCTTTTTAGTAATATATTTAAGCTAGCAATCTTCCAAAAATAGTGTTGACCATGAGACGGTTGATTGGGCTATTACAAGTTAATTTCAATTTCTTACAGTAATTCAAAAATAGAATAGAATATTTTGATTTTTTTTTATAGATTCATCTTAAACCTTTTGAACATCTTACTTTTCTATGCTTTTGAAGTAATAAGAAAAGAATTATAATGAGTGAAAAAAATTGTGGTTGATCACAATTGATAAAATTCTCAGACCTTTGAAAAGCTTGTGAAGTCTGTACATTGTTGACTGACATGCAGCCCTACCTCAAATAGCATCACTCTATAGTATCACCAATGCCCACTTTTAACATAAGAGTAAACCTTAATTCCGATTAAATGGCATTATTCTAGTAAAATGGCGCTTTTGGGGGTGCTTAAAATGAAAAACATAACGTAAGGTTTTGTCGAATTTTGACATGATAGGTAAATAATTTTGACCGCATTTCAAAAACAACAATGTTCTTGAACGGCCGTTCAGAAATATTGCCCTTTAACTATGTCCAAAGGTCAAAAACCATAATAAATGTGTGATATGATGGAAATTTGGTGATATTATAGAAATCATTCGATATTATGGAGTGCATGTGTGATATTAAAAAACATGCCATTTTGGAGGCAAGTATACTCTTGAACTGCAGTTCAAAAATATGCTTGTAAAATGGCACGTTTTAGAGCGCGACCAAAACGGCTCCTATGGGATTTGGAAAAATGGCACAATAAAATTCCGAAAATTTAACGGAATTGAGGTTAGTAGCATTATATCGTGATCTCAAGGTTGCATTAGCCTTGACTTGTCTCTTCTCAAAGAGTCTCAAATGATGTGTGAATTTTGAGTTCAGGTGATAACTATGGTGGAAAGCATATGCAACTATCTATCCAATACTTGCGAGCTATTTTAAAATTCAAATCTAGCACAACTCAAATGAGTTGGTATGCGTGGAAGTTCCATCCAGCCGCTCGAGCACATATCACCATTCGTATTACCATTCATGATGATGCTTTGATACTTTGGACGCTACCTCAACAACAAATGACAAATGAAAAATTTGCTAACCAATCACTCACCTTCTTTGGTCTCTCATCCTACCATATCCAAATTACTAAAGATAACGCCCACGGCTCTCCTCCCTTTGTCCCATTTCTCTCCCATTTCTTGCATCTCTCCCGTCTGGCCGTCTCTCACAATTCTCTCCCATCTCTCACGTCTTTTTCACGTCTGTTTTGAGTCTCATCTCTATCCGTCGTCTCTATCCCATATGTACAACTCAACGCAACAAAGTTTCAATTTTTACAAGCAATTTGCATAGGTAGGTACGTCAACTATAGTGCTCTTTGAATAATTGGTGATCAGTGTTCTTTTTCATCCTTGCTCGCCGTCTACAATTTCACGAAGCGGAATAAATTGCATTTGAGTATGTTTTCTATTAGGATTGAAAAATTTGCATCAATGATTGAATATTCTTTTCTTGTGTTGTTTTGCCGTATCGTGTTTAGATGATAGAAGGTGAGGCTCACAAACCCTATTTCTTGCATGTTTTTTCTCAGCTATAACAAAAAGATAAACTGAAAAGCTTGCTCTTGTGCACATGTGTATTCTTTTTATGTTCTGCATCGTGTCTGTCTTTTCTATTGATCGCACCACAACTTGATCACCGTGACCTTCCTCTTGTCTTTCACTTGTCTTATCTTTCACATCACCAATTTCAATATACACACAGGGAAGACATTGCAACCAATTTGCGAAATCGACACGCAACAAAGGAGGATCTAAGTCCTTGATACTTCGTGCTTTTGGTAGTCCGGACTTGCGGAAAGATGTCATTGTTTAGAGAATCTCTATGAATTTTGCTTCAAAGAATCTCCACTTGTTTTCTTTTTTCTGAATTCTTTTGACAAATTCTTTAAGTGAGGTTTGAGTTTAGATGCTTGCTTTTTCGTAGTTGTTATCTTATTTTCAATTTAGAGAGAGAGCTTAGTTTATTAACATAAGGGTTAGAATTATTTTTCCCCTTGAAAATTTGTATCGAATCATCAATTGAGCTTCTTATTTGTACAATCACGATTGATTCTAATATTTGTTTATTGTTCCCCCATCAAAATGTTGTAAGTCTCAAAGTGCCACTTCAATACTCTAAATCAGTATATATTCATATTTGGTGGTGTCAAAGTCTTATGCAACAAATCGTTACATCCAAGTGTCTCTAAACAATGTGCCCTGAACAATGTTCCCCGAACAATGTTCCCCAAACAATGTTCCCCAAACAATGTTCCCCCAACAATGTTCCCCGAACAATGTTCTCCCAACAATGTTCCCCCAACAATGTTCCCCCAACAATGTTCCCCCAACAATGTTCCCCGAACAATGTTCTCCCAACAATGTTCCCCCAACAATGTTCCCCCAACAATGTTCCCCCAACAATGTTCCCCCAACAATGTTCCCCCAACAATGTTCCCCCAACAATGTTCCCCCAACAATGTTCCCCCAACAATGTTCCCCCAACAATGTTCCTCAAAAATGAACGGTTTCTCATTTTCGAATCATTTTCGAATGAGGAGATGGCCAATGTTTGCGACGAGCATGCCCAAGACCCGAACAGTCAGCGGCCAACTCCTTTGCAGTCCAACGAGGCTACTGCAGAACACGAACAAGGACGCTTTTTCACAATCAACTACTCTGTGCAACCCATCATTCTTGAAAGTACGATCAAAGTTATGCATACTCCTGCTAATCTAAGTCGCCTGATAACTTCACATAATAGAATTGAAACCTCAGCTTTTTACCTCTTTTCACGTGAGTCAGATGCACCAATAGTTCTAGTAAGAAAGTTGTTTCCAAATGCTTATAACTATCTTGCACAGCATATATATACTATGAATCTCACCACATGTTCAACTGAGACGTTTTACATTCGAGTGTTCAGTTTCGAGATCAACCGCAACATGAGCTCTCAAATTGCAGTGCAGAACAAACCCACAATCGCATCGAGCCGCTACCAGCACCACTACCAGACGTTCATCGGGAAGTCGAGGTATGATTCAATCGATACATTGAGCACTACTGTATTAGCTGTGTACTATCTACCGGTTTGGTCCTCGACAGTACCGTACTTTTGTAACGTTGAATGTCAATTGCTCTTTCTGAATCAGGTGACCCAACCGTACATCAATCCGCATGTCACACTCACTGAGGAGGAATTAAGTGAAATCGTAGCAATTGACCAAGTGCTGAGCGGCACCATTCCGAATGATCCTATCCTAGACAAACTGCACCATCAACTTGCAGCAGCAGATTTGCACGTCCAAGCCAAGCAAGATACTATCATCCACTTACAACACCGATTATATCTCCATCATCACAACCTCCATGTCAAAACAAATATGATTCTTTGTTTAACCCTTAACCAAGCCTAAAGCCAAACATCGACATTTTAGAGACCTACAGCAACTTTGAAGAGCCATAACTTTTTTATTTAGAGTCCGGATTTGGATGAAATTACTTGGATTGCCTCTCAAATCAAGTTTAGTTAGTGTGCTAAAATGTGCAGACCCATAAAATGAAGTATGAATAAATGGCATGCATTTTAGAGAAAGCAGCTCTGGTTTTTATGCACTATCTTTGCTACTAGGATAGGATAGAGTTGCTTGTAACCTCACTTCCGTTAATTTGGCAATATTCTGGTAAAATGGCACGATTTAAGGTGGAAAAAATGAAAAAACAGCACTCGTTTTTGTCATTTTTTTGACATAATAGAGCAAATTTTTCTGAGCGGCCGCTCAAAACCAGAGATATTTCTAAGCGGCCGTTGAGAAAAAACTGCCCTTCGATAGAATTTGAAGGTCAAAATTCATCAAGTAGTGTGATATTATGGAATTTTTGATGATATTACAGAAATTTGTTGATATAATGGAAGATGTGGATGATATTAAAAAACGTGCCATTTTGCAAGCATAAATCTTTGAGATTTTGAGTTCAAAATTATGCCGGTAAAATGGCACGTTTCAGAAACGCGACCAAATTGGCACAACATGGTTTTGGCAATATGGCACAAGGAATTGTGCCATTTTAACGGAATTGAGGTTTTGTATAGTAGTACACCATGTGATTCATGTTGAGTGGCAGCCCCATAATACAAGACATTGCACAACAAGAGAAGCTGGTGGATATGAGACTTCGAGTGAACATCTAAGTGACAAATGAGGTATATCTCATGGTATTAGGACATTGATTTACCGAGTCGATCGGTGGAGCAAAAGAAGAAGCGGATGCTGAAGGGCGTGGAATTAAGGACGTGATTGACGACAGCTAAAAGGCTTGTTCATGTTGGGGAGTTCCTGCCATGGCTGCGTGCTTTCGACATCGGCGGCAAATAGTGCAATCCTGTCTCGATCAATTCTTGAACAAAGCCGTGGAGGACCATGATTGAGGCGAAGTGACAGAAAGGACTCGTTGCCGATGAGAACATGGGGGACGACCTCTTGGGCTCCATGCACGAACAAGACCACCAGCAAGAAAGTTCAAAGTTGAAACCATCAAAGCAACCGCCACCATAAGCTAGATTCAACTGATTGTGTACTCTTTCCATACGTGAGCACATACAGCTCCGAGAAATCAATTTTTTTCCAAAGTCCGCAATTCTAAATGATATTGGCTTTCAGTTTGTGGAATACAACACGGCACGAACGAGCACATGTGATAGTGGTAGGAGTGGATACATCTCCGGTAACGAGCTAATGCCCAATCCAAGAGTGGTAGAAACCTTACCAAACGAGCACCCTAGGTTTCCATCAATCTTGTATTGCGCATTACCTCGTCACCGGCGTTAAGGAATCCCAGCAAACAAGTGTAGTCAGAGAATGTCGGATAGTGAAAGAAACCGACATAGCAAAGCTGAAGTATGTGCAAGCGGTGGTAAAGGAGGTGTTTCGCCTGCACCCCCTGGCGCCAATGCTGATCTCACACGAGTCCAACACGCTATCAATAGCGAGCCCGTAGGAGACTCGATTCCTGCAGGACCCGTTGCTGCTGCACGAGTACACCGTCGGTCGCAAGAAAGAGGCATACCTGTATGGATCAAATTGCAGCGGATCGTCTCACTAGTGGGAGAATCTGCTGCAATTCGATCCCGAGAGGTTCATGCGCAGCCCGGACATGCATGTGAAGGGACAAGACTAGGAGCTGCATCCGCTCAAATCCGGGCGGGCATGAGGGAGGATCGAGTTGGCATCACGCATAGATGTTTGTGGCCTTGCATAGATTGTGAATCGCTTGTATGTTTACTTGATATTGAATGAAGTCCATTAATTTGACTACAAAAAATGATAAGGCATGGATGGGAAAGTAGTAAGGCATGTGATCTCATTCAGAAGAGTTGCAGTGCAAAGAAAGAAGAGAGCTACGTACTATCGATCGATGCTCACATATCAAATATATTCAATAAATACTTATTATAACAGGAAATTGCCTTCATATGCTCAGCATGAATATAGACCATAAGGAACCATAGTCATGGCATTCACATCATGTTTGTGTTCTTTTAAATAAGGATCAAGTGCCCACAATTCCAGACTGGCCCTCACGGCACGACGCCAGGGAGGGGGAAAGGTAGCCATCACGCTGATCACGCTGCATGAAGAGGACTGGTAGCCTCCACGCTGATCATGTCGCATGGACAAAGAATATGCTGGGAGAGCTTTTCTAAATCAATATGGGTGCGGTGCGCCTGAGCTCTCATGTGAGGATCTCGACCAAGGATCGGATCACGCTGCATGAAGAGGTAGCCACCATGCTGATCATGTTGCATGGACAAAGAATATGCTGGGGGAGCTTTTCTGAATCAATATTGGTGTGGTGTGCTTGAGCTCTCATGTGAGGATCTCGATAGCAAAGATCGGGCCGAAAGATTGCAGTAGTAGGCAACTGTTTGGACGACAATGTTTTGTGCACTCGCTTTTGACGACTGGGAGCCTTGGGTGTAGCTTTCCCTTTCTAACACATCATATCAAAATTTTGCATAGTGTTCGGCAAATTTGTGATATATCGTTGAAATGTGCTGAATCCATCGCTGATTTTGCTCGCCATCATCGTTGTCGCTGATCATTCCGATTAAGGTAGGTTGAGGGAAAGCTTGCCTCAGTGGATACTGTGCATGCAGAGGTGGATCGGACTGAAGGTGATGGACAGACTCGAGAGTTTGTGAGTTTTCGAATTAGGAAAATGATAAGACACAAACGTGATTGGTAAGGTTAAGGGTAGATCTTCACAAGGAAGCTTTAATGCATAGAAAGAGAGAGGTGCCTTTGATTGGACTATGCTCATGGATGTAGAAATTTTTTACCATGCATATATTTCAATATGTCTCTCATCTAATCTCGGCTGGATAAGAAAATCCGCTCATTACATCCATATAAATAGTACTTGGATACACATGTTATTTCAAATAATTCTCAAAAAGAATGAAAACGAGATTCGAAAATGTAATATCGCGGAGATTGATGGTGAAGGTCAACGAATCAAGAGCAACCGGAACTCACCAATTGGCACAACGCGAGAGAAGGAGAAAAGTAATCATCACAGGGACATTGAAAGAAGAAAGGACATGGAGACATTGAAAGAAGAAAGGACATGGGGACATTGAAAGAAGAAAGGACATGGGGACATTGAAAGAAGAAAGGACATGCCAACAAAGCATCGATGCCAGAGTGGTGTGCTAGAGTCTCAAGTGAGGATGTCGATCAGTCGCCAGGATCACGGAAGAGGATTGTTGTAGAGGGTAACACTTTGGATGAAGACAATGTACCATATTATTTGTCTATTACGAGAGGGAGTCTTCGGTGTAGCTTTCTGTTTGAAGACATGTATGTGGATAAAAATTTATATAATTATGTCTCGGTAGCATTTTAACAAGTTATTGGAACCTCTTAGTACAAAAAGAAGTATTTTCTTTTCACGGGTCTACTCATAGAAATGTGAAATAGTCATCACTGAAATTTGTAGTGGTTCTCTGAACTCTTGAAATGGAACTCATCACTGAAATGGAATGATTTTTTTTGTCCCTTGTGTGTTAATCAAGATGGAGGTGACTGTTGTCATATGCTTGGCATTTTTACGATATATCATCACAATGTGGGGAATCGATCGGTTGATCTTATGGTCCTGATTTTTCACCTCATTTTTGCCTCACCACTTCTCCTTTCTACTTGATATTTTTGTGAAATCTTGATTCCGAAAATGATAAGACATGGACGTGAATGGTAACCTGGTTAAGTGAAGATCAAAATATGGTTTGTCATGCACATGATATTCTCCAAAATCTATCTCCAAGGGCTTTTAGTATTTTACATGATCTTTTATGCAATGAAGGTTCTCTTTAAAACGTATTTAGCCATAACTATTTGTATATAAGACTCAACTGAAGCATCTTCTTTCAATGTGAATAGAATCAATTCAACAGTGGGACCATTTGTGTATAAGATCCAAGCATCTTTTTTTAAGCATGTTTATTATAACCAAAAAAATTTAAGAAAAAGTGACAATTATCATTATTATTTTATTTTGATGTTATTAGAAGCACAATTAAAACTGACACTTTTTGTCATTACGGTCAAGTCATTACGTTTCTCACTTTTAGTGCAATTTCTTACTTGTGTAAGTATTAGTTAGCAAGCAAAAAAATCAATATTCCTAAGACACCCTTCTTGTTGTGGTACAAGGAGCTCAATACTAATTATGGAGGATCATTACAATCCACTCGTAAGTGTCAGTCTCTTCTTCTGTGCCCAGTAGTAACATGTTTCCTAAATTTGCATTTTATGCAACTCTTGTGGGTGATCATTCTCCTCAAATTGCACACAAAAGAGGAATGTTCATGCCACCAACACCTCCAAGCGCATGGCCCATTCTAGGTGAGACACTTACCCTTGTTGGGCAAGCAACCATAGATCACAATGCAAAATGGGGCCAATGAGTTTGGCGACATTTACATGTTGTCGACTTGTCGTTGGGCTCTCTTCCAACAATTCTAGTTTCATCATCAGCTATGGCAAAGCAAGTCTTGCTCGCTCAAGATAAGATTTGGGCATCTGTCCCGAAACACAAAATCTCAATGATTCACTTTTAATACAACTACAAAGGTTTGTGCACATGAGCCTATCATTTCAAACCTCTCAGGTTTTTATGATTTCCACAAACTTCATAAAGTACCAATGTCGTGTTAAGGTTGCATTAGCCTTGAGTCCCTGACTCGTTTATTCACAAAAGAGCCTTCAATGATATATAAAATTTGAGTTCAGCCAATAAATATGGTGGAAAGCATATGCAACTATTGATCCAATGCTTGCGAGCTATTTTAAAAATCAAATCTAGCACATGTGAAATGAGTTAGTGTGAGTGGAAGTTCCATACGGTTGCTTGAGCACGTATTACCATTCGTATTATCATTCATGAAGAGACTTAGATACTTTAGGCGCTGTCTCTACAACAAATGACAAATGAAAAGTTGCAAATTAATCATCCGCCTCGCAATGCCTCCTTTCGTCTCTCATCCTCCCATATTCTAATTACTCAATATAACGCCCTTGCTCACGCTCCTCTCCTCCCTTTTTTCCATCTCTCTCCCTTTCTTGCATCTCTCTCATAAGTCTCGTCTTTCGCATCTCTCTCCCACCTCTCGTGTCTCTTTCTTGTCTCTATCCCATCTCTCTTCCTCTCTTGCTCATTGATTTCGTGCAACTCATTGATTCTGTGCAACTCGACGCAACAAAGCTTCACTTCAGTTCACAGCTTTTTACAAGCACTTTGGACGAGTAGGTATGTCAACTATTGTGCTGTTTGAATGATCGGTGATCGGTGTTCTTTTTTCTAATTGCTTGCCGTGTACAATTCTAGGAGCGCGATAGTCTCCGTTTCTTGATGTTTTCTATGACGATTGCAAATTTGCATCGAGAATTCAACAGTCTTTTCTTATGTTGTTTTGACGTAACGTGTTTAGATGATAGATGGTGAGGTTCACAAACCCTGTTTCTTGCAAGTCTCTTTTCAGCTAGCCATCAAAAAAACTGAAAAGCTTGCTTTTGTGCACATGTCTAAGTATTTTTTTTATGTTTTGCACCGTGTGTCTTTTGTTTTGAAAGCAACACAACTTGATTACCGTGCCCTTCCTCTTATCTTTTGCATGACCAATTTGGACAACTAGTACGGAAACGCAAGACATCTCAACGTATTTTCGAAGTCAACACGCGACACAACTTGCGTAACCCTCCGCTCACGAATTGTAAGTCTTCCGTACATATTGTTCTTTAAAATATTGGTGCAGAATGACAGCAAAGGAGGCTGGGTCTAAACCCTTGATACGCCCAGCTTGAGGCCATCCGCACCTCCGAAAAATTTGCAGATGACGCCATATTTCAGAGAATCTCTACGCTTTTTGTTTCAAAGAATCTCTGTTGTTTTTGTTTTATATTTTTTAAATTGTTTTGACGAATTCCTCAAGGGAGGTTTGAGTTTAGATGCTTGCTTTTCTGTGATTGTTGTTTATTTTCAATTAAGAGAGAGCTTAGTTTGTTAACACAAGGGTTTTAATTATTTTTGCCCTTAAAATGTTGTTTTGAATCATCGATTATGCTTCTAAGTTGCACAATCAGAGATGATTTCTATTGTTTTTTGTGCCCCCATAACAACAGGAATATTGTTAATCTCAAAATGCCACTTCAATACACCAAATTTGTGTGTATTCATGTTTGATGGTGTTCAAGTCTTATGCAAAAAATCATTACGTCCAAGTGTCTCCAAACAATGTTCTCTATTTCAACCGTTTCTCATTTTTGAATCGAGGAAACATCTTCTTTCTTTCAGGAGATGGCCAACATTGGGGACGAGCCTGCCCAAGACCCGAACAGTCAGCGGCCTACTCTTTCGCAGTCCAACGGGGCTATTGCAGAACGCGAACAAGGACGCTTTTTCACAATCAACCACTCCGTGCAACCCATCATTCAGGTACGATCGAAGTTATGCATACTCCTGCTAATCTAAGTCGCCTCATAACTTCAGACGATAGAATTGAAACCTCAGCTTTTACGTCTTTTCACGTGAGTCAGATGCACCAATAGTTCTAGTAAGAAAGTTGTTTCCGAATGCTTATAATTATCTTGCACAGCATATATGTACTATGAATCTCACCACATTTTCAACTGAGACGTTTCAAATCCGAGTGTTCAGTTTCCAGATCAACTGCAACAGGAGCTCCCAAATGCCAATGCAGAACAAACCCACAATCGCATTGAGCCGCTACCAGCACCACTACCAGAAGTCGAGGTATCGTTTATGATTCAGTCGATATAGTGCTACTGTTCTAGCTGTGTACTCTCTGCCGGTTTGGTCCTCGACAGTTCCGTTCTTTAATAACGTTGAATTGCATTTCTCTTTCTGAATCAGGTGACCGAACCGTACATCGCTCAGCATGTCACACTCACTGAGGAGGAATTAAGTGAAATCGTGGCAATGGACCAAGAGCTGGGCGGCACCCTCCCTGATGATCCTATGCAATCGGGACTCACTCCAGAACAAGAAGGGGAGCTCTTGAGCGTGCTCGCAGACATCACGCGCCAGTACTCTGCGAATCGGTCTGCGAATTAGTCGACAATGGGGAGACACAACAGAATTAGAGGAAGACCTTAAGTACTTTCGATCAATGCTACTTTGATAAACATGTATGAGCTTTGTAATGAGTTCTCGGGACATTGTTCAGGATGTTATCGGGGTGAATTCAGGCCCTAGTGTTCGTAATGAGGAGATTTTTATGACTCCTACTAGGCTCGCCACCAAGTGAATCCGAGGACTTACCACAACCTGATCAGACATTTGCTCCAAGTGAAATGTATTAGCTAGACTAGAAATAAGGGGTTGTAATGTGGTCAGGTCGCTAACTTGGTAAGTAAGGAGGAGGGGAGGAGTTATTAACTTTCAAAGCTACCTCCCCGATATTTTTTATCAAACCGAGCGATGTCATAGAACGGGGGCGCACGTGGATTAGCTCATTTTCTGCACTTTTTACCTCTCATACTTATGCTTGTTAGGGCGCTTTTGATCTTTTGCTCGTTCCCTATAAGTAACTCAAAAGGAGCCCCTGGTCCTCAAAGATAACCACTATGGCATCCTCCATAGCCGTGGGAGAGGCGCGGGAGGTGCCACACTGGATATTTTTTATACCCAAGGGCTGTTTTTGAGTTCTCTACCATAAGTGCAGTTCAATAACTTTTTAAAAATCCTAATTTATCCCTATCCCCAAAATAGAAAAATTATTGAAAAAATCTATAAAAACTTCATTTACTCTCAAAGAAAATTTGTAAGAAATTGCATAAGGTTGGAAATAACTGAATTGTCATTCTCCAAAACAAAATTTGTTAAAAAACCATGTATCTTATACTAATTACCGGTAGGGAAAAAAAAAAATAGGGTATAAAATCCCCTCACTCATCCCTTCTACAAAACAACACAAGAAAACAGTTGATCTCAAAAATCAATGGTTGAGGGCTACTTAGACCATCAAGCCAAAGCTAAGAGTCAACTTTGGTAAGCTAAGAGTTGCAAACTGCACCATCGACTTGCATCGGCACAATTGCAGATCATGATGAGTAGAATCAATGAAACTAATGGAAAGTTAACCATACCATCTCGTTATGCAGGTAATTCCAATTCCACTACAATACTTTTAATCTTTTGTGCTTATTTTGGATTTTTAATCAATTTCAAGAAATAACCTTGCAAAATTACTTTCAAAATATTATTAATAAATGATTAATCCAACCATACATATGTTATTGTCACATTCACATTTACAACTTTGATTTGTACATCAACTCTTTTATTTTTTTCATCACCATTCAATAAAAAATCTCTGAAAACACAGTGTTGAATATTGGACGTTAAAGGGTTAATGGAATAGAGTAAATTAGTGATATATCTAAACATTATGGAGGGGCCATTTGCAGTGGCAAGGCCCAAGGATCTCAAGAGCCCATGAATGTGCTACTCCAAAACTACCACTTCCAAGAGGAATTTAAACTTCGTAAAGACATGGATTCAATCACTGGAGGTAAAACGACAATAGTGGCTGACCTCATAGTGATAGTAAGGGCCGCTTCATACTCTGACCAAAGTTCAAGAGGCCATCGATTATCACAAATCAAATTGCAGGAAACCATGGGTTTGGCCTCTTGACCCTAGAGGCGAAAAGTCCAAAGGCTCTTGAACTTCAAATTCCTTACAAGGGAACACTTTTTGACCAAGGTGATGACTCCTCGAGAGGAAGTTTGGGTCCTACATCTTGCAAGACCCATCACTATGTATGATCGAAACTCAAGAGCCCGTCGAATTCATTTTATGAAAAATGAAACTGTATTTTATTGACTATATTGACTGTTTTCAACAAATTTCTTTGGACTCTCAACAAAGTTTGTTCCCTCAATCCCATGTCCTCTTGACTTTGACATGCAGAGTCAAGCAGCTCAAGTCGAGGTCTCTCAAAAGTTATGACGGAGACCTCACAATACCGTAGGTTACTAGCAGCTTAGAGCATCCTCAATTGACAGTGAATAAGCTCCCTCTAAACCAAATTCTATCTTTTGACTGATTTAAAATTAGAAATTAAAATTATCATCATTAGAAGCGCATGTAAATAAACGTGAGATATTTCTCAAGAATTTTTTTTTGTGAAATTGGGACGTAGGTGAAATCCCTCATTGAAAATACCATATTTTCAAAATTTAGAGAGAGTGCACCAAATCTTGCTTAACAAGTAGGTGACCCCCCCTTATTCCCTCTATATTTTTAAAATTTAGAGGGAGCGTGTGAGGATCTTCCCATTTTTAAGCAAGATTTGGTGCACTCCCTCTTAATTTTGAAAATGTGATGTTTTCAATGAGGTATTTCACCTACGTGCCAATTTCACAAAAAAAAAATTCTTGAAAAATATCTCACGTTAAAATACATGCGCTTCTAACGATGGTAATTTTAATTTCTAATTTTAAATCAGTCAAAAGATAGAATTTGGTTTGGAGGGAGTGTATTCCGTGTCCATTGTGGATGCCCTTAGAGCATCCTCAATGGACTCGGTAACGGGTCCCGCCAACGGCTCTTACCGTGAGTTCACCAAAAACTCGACCCAACGGTCACGCTACAGCTCCCTTCATCCTGACGAGTCCGCTATTGGAGCTCCCGCTCTCGGCATATTTTTTGGCTTTGCAGGGAGACGCATTACTCACGCCAAAAGGAGTCAAAGGGCTATCCATAACTCGACTAGTGAGGGGGTCGATATTATTAAAGTGGAAAAATAAAATATTAATAAAAACGAGTGCCAGTCTGTCGCTTGCTTGCCGTTAATGGCAGCGAGCGCTCGTTTTATATGCCAGAATCTCTGACAGGGGGTGAGAGGGGGCGACTCGGTTGCAGCAGGCTCTGATGGCGGGCGCAGCTGCCGGGCACACCATTGAGGGCGCCTGCGCACTTCCTGCCCCGCCATCAGAAAGGGCCCTGGGAAATGCCGATGGCGGCCCTTTTAACATGGCATCCATTGAGGATGCCCTTAGTCAGGAAATAATACAAATCTGACTAAGATTTCAGGAAATTCCTGACTCAGCTTGTCCAAATTAATATTAAAATATAACTTAGTGCCGGTAGTGGAATGTGATGTGCACAGATAATAATTAATTACAAATCTGACTAAGATTTCAGGAGATTCTCGACTCAGCTTGTCCAAATTAATATTAAAATATAGTGCCGGTAGTGGAATGTGATGGTTTCGAAGAGTACCTCTGTCGTTACAGCTCCGATCCTATCAAGCGCGACAGTATCTCACATTTTGGGGCCTCAAAAACGACGCCATTGCTACAACACTGGAGTTATTAGTTAAGATTAGCTTTATTTATCAAAACTTATCCATTGCCCTATTCCTTAACTCTTTTGAGATTAGTAAACCGTCTTTGCAATCAATGCTCTTTATTTTTTCTCCAAGTCACTAACTGCACCAATTCCAGTACATCCTTCCACTTGTAAGAAAGTTTGCATGCTTTCACATTTACTCTTATGTTTTGAAGATTAGTGTTGTAACACTATGGTGATGTGTGATATTTAGTGTTATATTTTGTTTGTAACACTAATCAACAACTCTTGTGTAGTGCTTCCCAAGATCGAAGTGCACCACAAGAATTCATAGGCCGTTCTCGTGTTGCTTTTGTTAAATATGGAGAGTGTATGTTTTCTAGTATAAATTAAATACGTGACCACCACAAAGTTTGTCATGCATATTATTAAATTAAAGAATTTGTGTGTCATGAAAAAAGAGGGCCAAGAGGAGAGCATGAATGCACAGTTCTTCTCTTAGTCATATCAATATTACTTAGGGCATGCCCACCTATAGGGCGCTCTGAATCCAACATACGCATCTACTGAAATCCATCACCCATAAATTCATGATTGAGTTGTGGTGGGTGACTTCTAGTGGGTGACAAAGCCCCGCAGTTTCCTCTGCAAATAGATCAACCTTGTCTTATTGTGAGTTCACGTCACTGCACTTCCCCGCGAAAGGGCTTGGTTTTGCAGGTCAAACTGATTAAAATGGATGAATAGTAGTTCAGTGCAAGGGTTTTGCCGGTTGGTGGGGCATTTTCGCCCTGAACTGAACTACTGGACATCCAGTATTCAGTTCAGTTTGCGATGAGTGAGAATGCTCTTATGGTAGAAGTATCTAAAACCACCACCACCCCAGTATCAACCTGTAGGTCTCCCCATAACCGCACTTAGCCTGAACTAGCATTGTCAGAACACTCAATTCAAACTGAC
Source organism: Bryum argenteum (assembly GCA_037043015.1). Classification (NCBI taxonomy): domain Eukaryota; kingdom Viridiplantae; phylum Streptophyta; class Bryopsida; order Bryales; family Bryaceae; genus Bryum; species Bryum argenteum. The sequence continues at coordinate 3,820,294 of CM073330.1, read as the reverse complement.
CAATCAAAACAATAAAAAAGTTGGTGATTTTGGGTCGAATCATGAATGGAAATTTGGACTAGCTAGGTGTGACAATGGGAAAGTCTACAGATTAGTTTTGGGTCACCAAGTACTTTTGCCTTTGAAAATTTATATTTATTTATGTAATGGGAGTTAAATTTTGAAGAAAATTGCATCCTATGAGAAAATTTCTTTCCTACATGGGAAAAATATACCCCAAAAATAACCATTCTAAAAAAACCTCAAAAAGCTTAAGTTGGTGGTTTTAGGGCATTCGACCTTAGCATGGTATGGCATCACAATCAAAGTTTGAAAACCAACAGCAGAGTTCTTCAATGCGAGATCCTAAACGAGGCACATCGCAGTGGCAAATGACAAACAATACATCCTGCGGTCATCCCATCGAGCTGTAGTAAGTATTTGACGGCCCACAACATGAGTGAAAATGAGTAATCTTACCCAACTTGAAAGACAACTCACTTTTGGCTTGTTGGGGTCCCACGATTTGTCTTTTGCGACCAACTTCACCGAAGCTGCTCGCACAGGAGTGAGTGCCCGGAGTAAAAGCGTCACAACTACAGTATGATGTTTGCCTCCACTGTTTTTTTTGGCTAATAAAAGGAATCACAAGCGTCAGTCCGTACCAGCCTCGATAAGTGTTAACCCTTAAACGCGCCCATGGGGTCTGAATCCTGAAACGGACCGCCCAATTTTGGATCACAGCATCTTTTGGACTTCGGCATCATGAATAGTGCACTTTTGAACCTGGGCATCATGAATAGTGCACTTTTGAACCTGGGCATCATGAATAGTGCACTTTTTGAACCTGGGCATCATGAATGAACCAAGCAATGATGAGCGTACAACCCCAACCTACCTACCACAATCCTTTCAAAGCACAAAATCATTCATACAAAGTGTGATTTGAATTGTAAAATTTTCACTTTTCCAATGCATAATAAGAAGGATAAAGCGGAAAGAAGAATTTAGTGGACTTAATGTTGCACACCTCGGTGATTCCAAGCGCATACATAAGTCTTGGTACCTTAAAGTGGAGGAAGCCACTTTTAATTGGTTTACAACAATGCAAGAAAATAATAGTAGCTTTATGTGATGACCCTTGTGGTGACTGTTGCAAAGAGATTAATTCCTATAGGTTACAAGCCAATCAACTATTATTGAGCTTGATGGTCTCCTTGAGTCGAGGCATTTGGTTCAACTCAACCATAATCAAGGTACCATGAAAACATTATCCAGTGTGGAAAATTTAGCATACTTTGGGAACCTCCAAGTTAGTGGTCATTCTCCTTTTTCAAGGTAGTGTAAAGCCAAATGGAACCAAGAGCACTTCATTCTCCAATCACAAATTTTAAAAGCCCACGGTCAATCTTCATGGTCCAGTGTAAACCGAGTGTAAACCGACCCGTAGTAGCTACCACTAGAATTCATCTGGAATGGGATCATTGATATGGTAGAGGCACCTATACCCGACCATTTAAGGATTTTAGCAAATGATATTAAGGTATATATTTTTTTAAGAAATTTTCATGTGTGCAAACATGAGGTTCTTGTTGGATGCAAAAAGTTTCGTAGTTTTATTTGCATTATTCAAATAGTTATAATTGTTTAAAGTGAAAAGTTGCTTGGAACCTAAAGTCGATCACATGCTCAAATATACAAATGAGGTACATATGTTCTTTCAAAATCTAGGAATTGGGCTTGATCGGGTATTGGTTGCCGGTCGGGTATAGGTGCCTCTACCATACTCGGGCTGCTCCAGTATCACCTTGAATGGATTTGGCTTTTTGTCTGAAGCCACTTGATATTTCTGCAATGAGATTCTTGTCATTTGTGTCCAAAAACTTAAAATGGAAACGAATCGTTGGTAAGGGAATCGTCGGTACGCCATTCTCGCCGTTTTCTTTTTCCCGGGACGAGGGCGCTTCTGGCACATGGGACTGACAGTCAACTAATCAGCACTTTGTGGTAAGTCCCTTTTTCAGGATGATTAGTAAAGTAGAATTGGTACAGAGTGGGTGGAGGCCCACTAACTGGGTCATCGACAGAGGGAATCGACGGTCTCAGTGTGGCTAGTATTGTGTAGCCAGTGGAGCGACGATGGCTCTACTTGAGAATAAGCTAAACATGTTCTGTCCAGAAAGCTGCTTGGAGTAGGAGATCCTGCTCCGACTGAAGATCTACGAGTAGATACTCGAGGCGAGTACTAGCTGGTTCTAACTGGCTTAAGAGCTCTGTGCTTAGTCTAACTGGTTCGTCTGAAGTCCGGGTGGACAAACTGTAAGGCAGAGCCTCGGTGCTTGGCGGATTTCGTACAGCCAAGGGGGTGGGTGCTAGCGCCCAAAGTCGGGGAGACGGTGGTGGTGAATGTTCTGAGTCTCCTCGAATCGATTCAGAATGTGGTGGTGATGCGTAGTTGGGGTTGACGCCCTCGTTCGTGGTGCGGTCGATTCGCGTTGAACTCATCCGGGAGTTGAACTCTCTGGTAAGGAATTCCGGGTGTGGAGCTGGATGCCATCGAGGTTTGTCGAGTTGAGATTCGCAAAATAGGTTGCCACAGCTCCAGATCTGCAGGAATCGTTGCTCCATATCACAATGCTTCTGCGCGTTCCTGCGGTGTCGGTATCGTTGAAGGTCGATCCAGGCTCCCATCCCCACCTGCACTGTTGTCTTCCATGCTCAAAAGAGAGCCACTCCTAAATGAAATGAACCTGAACGCATCTCAAATTCACACAATTGGCACCATATTGACCAAATCAGAGCAATGCGAAGAATTAACCAGGGGGTTTCGGGGTTGACTGGACACGGGGTACCCGTGTCCCAATTGTCTCCTTCTTCACTTAGGGTGTTGCCAGTGGTGTCCGGTGTGCCCAAGTCACCGAACAGTGCGGATTCCCAGGTATCGAAGCTGGGTAGTGCCGCTGCAATCTCTCGAAGTCTTCGTGCGCGAACCCATGCCGGTGCCACCCGTGGGCATGTGAACAGAGCATGTTCAGGAGTTTGTAGAGCATTGAGGTTGCATAGGGTGCACATACCACTGTGCCCGAGTCGCACTCGCCACGAGCCCACGGGGAGGCCTCCTGCGATTGTCAGCCATAACATGCTGCTAATCTTTCTTGGCAACCAATGGTACCAGAGGAGACGAAAAAACTGGTTCCCGATGACGTTAGTCGGGTAACCACAGCGGCCCATGCGGGAGCAGCAGCGGCAACAAGGATAGCGCAGCATTTTCGGCGGAGGCACCAACAGTTAGCTGCAGATGCCTCGGCAGTCGATAAGGGCACCTTTCGGTGTCAAGGCTATCCACGGCAGCCGTAGTATAAAAGGTAGTGGAAAATAGGAGAGAGGCACTCGTTTTTTGGTAGTCACCGTAGCAGCATAGATTCGACATACACAAGAGTAACACACTCACTCACATGTATTTGGGATCTGGTGTTTAATATGAAGGCCAAGAGCCGAAGTCCTTCCTCTCCCATGTCTGTGTATTGAAGTCTCTCTCTCTCTCTCTCTCTCATTCACCGGTCTGTCTGCCGGGGATTGCAATAGTCAGCCTCGAACAAACCCTAACATCGTTATTGGATTGTGTGTCCCTGGTACTTCTGACTTTGCTGGAACTCCGCGGTTTCCTCGTTGGTCTGTTGGATCACCGAACCGGGGATGCAGCCTCGGTAAAACTCCACACAGCTGATGCTTCGTATTTACGAGCTGCAGATCACTGGCTCTACACCCGCTCTACCTCGGTACCAGGGATCACCGTGGTCTCTGTGTTACAGACCCTTAACCGTTACCACCGAAGTCAACCTTTGCTTCCCTGGTCTCTATTGACCAAGGTTCAGACCTCTTACTGATGCCTCTATCTCACAAAAAAGTTATCTTCGGTACCCTGAGCTCGTAAAGCGTTTCATTCCTCGACAACCCAGGATAACATTTTGGCGACCATGCTGGGGATGGAATGTTGAGTCAGCCCGAAGAATAGGAAAGAAAACATCAAACAAGGCAACATGCCTCCACGAAAAGCAACCGAGAAAACTGCGGAACCTGAAGAGGCCGCACCCAAGATGACCAAGATACCACGAGAGAATTGCTCCAGTGGATGAAACAACAAATGACGGATTTGGCGGCGAAAAACGACGCCAACAATGCCAAGATAGAATTGCTAAACGCACACTATCTCCAGGGGGTGGGAACCTCAACAACTGTTCCACCCATGGTTACCATGGCCGGACCATCACAGCTACCACCGATGGATCCAGCCATGGCCGCTTCTATGGCGTCTAGAGAAAGAGATCGGCTCATTAAGTTGCCAAAGATACCGTACCCAGTCTTTGATGACTCCGGCGACCCTGACTGGCACATACGTAGATTTAAGGTGATAGCGCGGACCAACGGTGTCTTCAGCACCGAAGACTTGCAGAATATCTTCGGAACCACGCTCCAAGGCAACCACATCAATTGGTACATCGATTTCGAAACCGAGCATTTGTTACCAACATGGGAAGAAATGGAGCGTAGCTTCTTGCAGAAATTCCGAAAACTAAAAACAAGCTCAGAAATACTTCGAGCTTTAGGAAACATACAACAAGAAAGAAGCGAACTTGTCGACAAGTTTTATGACAGATTCAAGCAGTTGGCCGACAAACTCAGTCAACGGCCTGAAGAAGATTACTTATGCGAATGGTTCAAAAAGGGCCTGCTACCGTGGATACAACAAGGCATCATCATCCGCGGTATTAAAACATTGCAGGACATACTCACCGCTGCCAATGATATCAGCAGGGAATTCAGCGTCATCGACAGAACACCGACACCGTTGCTTCCGCTACCAACACCAAGGATGCCTGTCCGGGCGACAACTACACCATGTACAACTTGCGGCAAGCTACATGCAGGACGCTGTTGGTTTTCCAATACACCTGCTAAAACGGAAGATGTGCGGCCCACGCGAACTAAAGCAGCATCAATGTACCCAGAAGAAGTCGATGTGGACGCGTTCCAACCTGGCAGAAACGATGGATGTTGGGAATGCGGATCCCCACACCACCGACGAGGCCAGTGCCCGGTGTTGAGACAGCACTGGGCCAACACCCGTGTTACCACAGACACCAAGGCACACTCCGGCAGCACCGAAGCCAACACAGGCAACATAAGGGGGGGAGTTACACTTACTGAAGTCCACGGCACTAACGTGGCTACCATAAGCACGCCGCGGTAACCACAAGATCAAAGGCTACCTTGGATACAGCTGATAAACATGTCATAGAACACCGCAAGCCTTTCGCCGAACAACATTGGAAAAGATTAAACAATTTGCGGACGCAAATTCAAGCCGACCTGGAAACAGCGGTAGTCCCAGACCTGCAACGGGTATTGGAAAAAACCGATGTACGCATTACGTTAACTGATCTGTTGAAAATTAGCCCGAAATTGCAAACATACATGCAAAATATGCACAAGATCACAACCACGGCCACGACAACCGTAGAAATTAATGCGACAACAATAGACACCGATGCCGCCGTCATACATGTCCAATTAGGACCACACCAATTGGCCAATGTATTAGTTGATGGAGGCTTCGGAGTCAACGTTATCAGCAACCATCTACGACAACAGCTAGGACTACCCCAACCAACAACAGCTCAGTTCATCTTACGGATGGCAAATGATGCCCCGGTGACCCCATTGGGGATACTTTCTACCGTGGCCATCACTACTCACGGAATCTTTACACCGGCAACCTTTGTCGTCATCAACATGCCAGATAGCAGCAATTTCCCAATGATCTTGGGCCGACCTTGGCTACGAGACATGAATGCAATTCATGACTGGGCCAGAAATCAGATCAGAATTCGAAGATACGGGAAGACCATGATTATCCCCGTGGATAGCTGTATCACTCGAGAAAGAGTCAAACAGATCAGGAATCAAGCTGGCACGGCCTGGGGAAGAGGTCTCACGCACGAACAAGAAGCCTTGGTGTTCCACGCAGACCCCGATCTAATCCCGTTGGCCGAAATTCACTTGGCCAGCGTAGTCTCAGAAGAAGATACCCTCAATATCCCTCCAAGATTCACCACCGAGGTTTCCGAAGGAGTCGTCATTGATAAGACCCCGGCAACCGAAGCTTTGAGTAAACAAGTAGTAACCGGGTGGACACATGGATCCACAGAACAGGTACAGTTGGTCAACCTTGGCACCGAAAGTGCACCAAAGAATGTCAAGATCAACGCCGACGCGCCTCATGATATCAAACAGGCAACCATAGCCCTCTTCAAAGAATACTAGGATATTTTTGCCTGGACGCACGAAGACTTAAAAGGGATACCAGGGACTATCGCCGAACATACCATAGACCTGGTACCAAACGCTCACCCGGTGCAACAACGCAGATACCGCATGAATCCAAACTACGCTGTCAGAGTCAAAGCAGAGCTGGACAAGCTACTCAGTGCCAAGTTTATATCTCCGGTAGACTCGGCACCCTGGCTGTCTCCGATGGTGATCATTCCCAAAAAGAATGGCGCCTTACGAATCTGTGTGGATTTTCGTAAACTTAATGCGGCAACCAAAAAGGATCACTATCCTTTACCTTACATGGAAGAAATCATTGATGAAGTGGCGGGACATGAGATGTACTCATTTCTGGATTGCTTTTCCGGTTATTATCAAGTCGCCATGGCCGAACAAGACAAGAACTAAACCGCGTTTTCCACGGAATGGAGTCCATACCAATTCGAAAGAATGCCGTTTGGAGCAAAAAACGCACCTATGACATTTCAACGTGTCATGGAATTAATCTTTCGCCCCTACTTGAAAAAATTCTTCCGTATCTATCTAGACAATGGCACAGTGTACGGACGGATGCAAGACCATGTTAGCCAATTAAGACAAATTTTTCAGGCATGCAGAGAAAACGGAGTAAGTCTAAATGCCGATAAATGCATGTTTCTCTTCTTCGCAGGCGTCATCCTCGGATATATTGTTTGCAAGTATGGCAAACTTCCCGACCCTTCCAAGATCCAAGATATCCTAGACATGACTCCACCAAAAGATCAAAAAGGCGTCCAAAGATTGCTTGGTATCTCGCAGTTCAACAGGATGTACATCGAAAAGCTAGCACATCTGATGGCACCGATCGCTGCCTTAAATCATGCCGGGTATTCCTATCCCCGAGACTGGACCTCGGCAGCTTAGACAGCCTTGGACAAAATCAAAAAAGCCTATTCACAGGCACCGATACTACTGGCACCTAACTGGGCCAAGCCCTTCCATGTCCACACAGATGCTTCCAAGATCGCCGTGGGGGTAATGTTGGCACAAAATGTCAACGGCAAACATGATCAACCGGTGGCATACGCTAGCAGGTTGTTAAACCAGGCCGAGAGAAATTATTCCACCACGGAGAGAGAAGCGCTAGCCATGGTCTATGCGGTCAAGAAATTCCGACATTATCTATTAGGAAACAAGTTTAGATTCATGGTGGATCATCATAGTCTATCGTACTTAGTGAACCAACCGTTGATCACCGGGAGGGTCGCTCGGTGGATTATGATCCTGATGGAATATGACTTCGAGGTGGTCTTTGTGCCAGGAAAACGTCACATCGTGGCAGACTACCTTTCCCGAGACACCAATGCTACCGAAGAAGGCATAGATGACTCTTTTAATGAGCCATATATACAAGCAGCTTCAGTACAGGCCACCATCCTACCGCGGAAACTCCAGCCGACTACAGACAGGATATCATGGCTTACTTGGGTCAAAGCACCATACCCAATGGGCTAACAGGCACCCAAAAAATCAACTTTGTGAGAACCACGCTACCATACACCCTGGTTGACGGGAGACTATACCGAAAAGGCGCAGACTTGGAAATTAGGCTCTGTGTACCCACCGGAGAACAACAACAGATCCTCGATAGTCTCCACGCAGGCCCCGCTGGCGGACATCAAGGACCAGAAACCACCGTTCAGAAAATATTGGCTGCCAAATATTGGTGGCCCACGTTACATAAGGATGTCCTCGCATACATTAAACATTGCCATGTATGCCAAACAACGACCACCAATTTTCAGCATCAAGGCAAAGTGCCACTCAAATCAATACCACCGTTAGGACCTTTTCAACGATGGGGGCTTGATTTCGTCGGCCCAATTAAACCGGCAACAAAGCAAGGATACAAGTATATTTTGGTGGCCACGGATTACACTACCAAATGGGTAGAGGCTAAACCATTGCGCAACAATACGGCGATGGTCACAGCCACTTTCCTCTACGAAAACATCATTACCCGCTTTGGGTGCCCCTTAGAAATCGTCTCAGATCAAGGTACCCATTTTGTCAACGCAGTCATCGAAGACCTCATGGACAACCATATCATCAAGCACAGGACGAGTACGGTCTATTATCCTCAAGGAAATGGACAGGCAGAATCCACCAACAAGACCATTTTAACCATGCTACGCAAATTTGTATTGGCTAACCAAGGTGACTGGGATGACTGCCTACCCGTAGCTCTGTGGGCCTACAGGGTGGCCACCAAAGCAGCCACCCAATACAGCCCATTTGAGTTAGTTTATGGAGTACAGCCGTTGTTACCGACGGAATACATCATACCAACCTTCCAGTCCATACAACCACGAGACTATCAGCCTCACCGCATCTTAGCAGCCCGTGTACAAGACCTACACAGACTCGAAGAATTCCGTGGAGAGGCCAGGCTCAATATACTACGGAGACAAGAACTAAGCGCCAAATATTTTCAAGGTACAAAACCTCTTCGCATATTCCAAAAAGGAGATCGGGTACTATGGCGTCCAAGAGACCCAAAAATTAGAAAATCCAAATTGGGGACAATTTGGCACGGACCTTACAGGGTACAATTAGTATTGCCAAACAATACAGTTCTTCTGGTTAACAATGACAACTACGATAGCCAGGCCACCATTGTTAACGCAACAAAATTAAAAAGTTATCATTCCAACACCCCGAACCAGCAGCCAACGGTGAGTTTGGGTCAATTACAAAATTTACTGGCCACGGAAGCCAAAGGGCAAAAATCACAGCAGGACATCACCGACTCAACAGACTCCGCGGAGGCCAAAGATACCGCAGATAACACAAATACCCAAGGGGCAGAACTTCCCCTTATTTACTTAAACCACGTCCAAGTAGTCTTTTTGGACACCCAAAAGATTTCATGCGCTAATCATTACATGGACACCAAGGATAATCATGCCTAAGGAAGAGACCCCCTCGAGGGGCCTACACTAGCTAACCTATACCGTCACAGGCCATCTACCGCCGCCGAAATGGCCTTTGGCCGATTGGCACTGACAGTCTTAACTCCCACTCAGCCGCCTTTCACTCCCACTACCGCGGTAACCGAGGACAACAAAAGGCCGTTGGGGACTCACTGTCCTCATTTGCGGCCTCACACAGCGCTTATCTGTCCCACAGCTCGAGCTCACTTGCTGCGCCGTCTTTGCATTCCACCATCTTCTCCTCCTCAATTGTGCTTTACACCATCTCCTCCCTTGCAGATTGCGCCACACAATCCATACGCCCGGTGCTTTTCCACGGTTTCCATGGCTTCTCGCAACTAGACTCCGCAGAAACTGAAGCCTGAGGCGCCTTTCTTCATGCCGAGGCACCTCCTCGATTGGCGAAGCAGGATCGATGGCGTGTGGACGCAAAACACAGGACTTCACCGTTTTTGAGAGGACATGAAGACATGGAAACTCAATGTTAACCACTGCAGGCAATTCGTGGAGACTATGAAGCCTCAGAGCTGCGGAGGGACTTACCCCACCGACACCGTGGATGGCGTGGAGGTTCATTTCTCTGCAGCATACCTCTACCACCAATATGGGTGGGACGGCACCGGCATCACACAATGGACAGAAGACTGCGGCTACCAAAAGCCAGACATTGCACAAAGGATCCCGGGGTTGGAGCCAAGAGAGAAGGGCTACGATACCTACGCAGTCGGAGCAATGCTGAAGGAGCCGTGGTTTGCGCGCATTCGCGGCATCATCAGTCAGATTTACTGTCGGTGCAATTGCAACTACATACTGCCCGCACAGTTAGAGCTGCTTTTCCTCGCAGATGCCGGAGCTAAGGTGAACTGGTGAATGCTTTTCGAGGATCACCTGCGGCTAGAATTGCAGAACCATCAAAGGTTCAGCGATTACTCCAGTCCCATCGGGCCATTTCTCTCCACCTACATCATGCGATATCTACAGTATCACAAGATGAATGGAAAATTGCCGCCGATGTCAACCTTCGTGGAGATTCAACGTAGGAAGCTGCCATCACCGATGAAGCCAATCAGGGATTCCGCGGCACCTACCACACACAAGAGGCAGCGGACGGATGACGAGGGACCCTCCACCGACGCAGGGCACACACTGGCGGACCAACTTGAGGCCCAGGCATCTGCCATGGCAACCTGTGTAGACAAAGTGCTACGGCACTTGCAAGCTACCGAAGGTCACCAGTGGCAGCTGCAGGAGGAGAAGGACCGGTACTCCAAAGCTACACAAGACCTGCACACACGATTGCGCATGAAGGAGGAGGAGTTAGGACAAGCCATTCAAAAAGTGGAAGAGGCTAACCGTGCCGCCCAAACACTACAAAGCCAGCTCGCGGCCAAGCAGATCGACATCCAATCAGTGACATTTCAGCTGGAAGGAGTTACTAAGGAAAGGGACGGTGCCAAGGAGCAGTTGATATCCATGATAGCACAGAACGAGGAACTGCGGCAACAGTGCCGGAATTTGATTGATACTAATCCATCAAATCCGGAGGCACAGAGTCTGGAGGAGCGGCGCAGAGCGTTGGTCATCGAGGAAGAAAACTTCGAAGCCAACAAGCAAGCCTGGGTCCACGATGCCGCAGCAGTGTTGGGAGAAATATTATTTAGGGCAATCCAGCGGGATCCTCCGCAGACGGACGATATCGCAGTCAACATGGTGGCCGCCTGCATCGAAGAGACACTCACAAAACTACAGTTAAATGCAGATTACGAGGGAGAGTGGCAAGAGTCCAGCCATGACGACACCAACATGCCCACGGATGCCACGGTCATCGAGCACCGAAAGTCACCACAGCAGGTCACCGAGGCACCGGACTTCCCCGAAATCGTGGCACAGGAAGACATCACAGGCACCGAGCCGGAAGGTCAGGAGAATCAAGATGTGGACATGCCAGAGGAGCAGTTACAGGATCGCGTGCACATCCCGGAACACCTTACCGACACCGAGCAGACACCCCAGGCATCACCGAGGGCAGCAGAGGAGAAGAACTCCTCCCCAACACACCCGCCGACATCCTCAACGACATCCACGGCTCAACCATCGACTCCGGTAACCCCTAAAATGTCATTTGCAACTCATCGACAGGCTTTGATACAGCTATCCGATGATAACACGTGGCATGTGGAACCTGAGAATGACAGCGATGCCGATGAGGAGTACCAGGATGCGCACGATGAAGTTCAAAAATACTTCAACAAACACCCCGATTTGGCCCAACGTTTCGCGGATCATACGGCTAGCGATGTTCAATGTCCCGGATGTAACAAAATGCTGGGCAAAACCGTCTTCGATGTCCACGAACATGCCAACACGATCCGAAATCGGCGTTTACTGGCGGGGGCATTGCCGCGCCATCCGAAAGGCCAGTATGATGATCAACCCCCACCACGCCGACAACAACAATGGCCACGCGAGCAGACTCGTCCCGACCGGCGACCTGCAGAGCGACGTGCCAAGCACTAAGCAATCCGGGGACGGATTGCGCTCTCAGGAGAGGGCAAATGTTACCCGATGACGTCGGTCGGGTAACCACAACGCGCCCATGCGGGAGCAGCAGCGGCAACAAGGATAGCGCAGCATTTTCGGCGGAGGCACCAACAGTTAGCTGCAGATGCCTCGGCAGTCGATAAGGGCACCTTTCGGTGTCAAGGCTATCCACGGCAGCCGTAGTATAAAAGGTAGTGGAAAATAGGAGAGAGGCACTCGTTTTTTGGTAGTCACCGTAGCAGCATAGATTCGACATACACAAGAGTAACACACTCACTCACATGTATTTGGGATCTGGTGTTTAATATGAAGGCCAAGAGCCGAAGTCCTTCCTCTCCCATGTCTGTGTATTGAAGTCTCTCTCTCTCTCTCTCTCTCTCTCTCATTCACCGGTCTGTCTGCCGGGGATTGCAATAGTCAGCCTCGAACAAACCCTAACATCGTTATTGGATTGTGTGTCCCTGGTACTTCTGACTTTGCTGGAACTCCGCGGTTTCCTCGTTGGTCTGTTGGATCACCGAACCGGGGATGCAGCCTCGGTAAAACTCCACACAGCTGATGCTTCGTATTTACGAGCTGCAGATCACTGGCTCTACACCCGCTCTACCTCGGTACCAGGGATCACCGTGGTCTCTGTGTTACAGACCCTTAACCGTTACCACCGAAGTCAACCTTTGCTTCCCTGGTCTCTACTGACCAAGGTTCAGACCTCTTACTGATGCCTCTATCTCACAAAAAAGTTATCTTCGGTGCCCTGAGCTCGTAAAGCGTTCCATTCCTCAACAACCCAGGATAACAGGTGCATTGACTATTTCACATGCACTTTTGGTGCTTGAGGAGCCTTTAAGGGTGGGGGAGTGTGATTTCAAGGGCTCTTCAAATATAGATGAGCATTTTTAGCGAGTCACCTTTAGCGAGTATGGGTGGAGATGCTCTAAGCCTTTTTCGCAAACAACTTTTTATTTTGACGAGTCGAGTGTCTCCAAGTTGTATGGGAGCCACTCGTCACCCCTCAAATAAAAGCGGCTCACTTGAAACATGGAGAGAGGCTCTAATCTTCCCTTGATAGTGGCCCATGTTTTTCAAGGGCTTTTACTCTGTAATTACGAGGGCATGTCTCACATGGGAATGAGCATGTAGATACTTTACCTTCACTGTTGTTGTGGGAGTAGGGCAATGGTTTGAGGGAGCTACACGGGAGACACCCTAGAATTCGTGGAGACCCCCCTAGCCCATTTTTGATGATTTTGAAACCAGAAATGGGGTCTGCGGCCTCAAATTCCTCTAGGGGCATACTCCTTGGCAATTTAACCCTTAGAAGCCCAAGTAAGTCCGATGGGCTTGTTTCTAACAGAATCTGTAGCTCTCATTGTACTCAACTTTTCACTTACATTTTGATGTCAAACTCGTCACCTTCTTATGATGCATACAAAAAGTGAAATTCTTACAGTCAATTCAAATCACCATTTTTATGAGTGATTTTGTGCTTTTGAAAGGATTGTGGTAGGTAGGTTGGGAGTGTACATGACCTTGTAGGAGGTTGCAAGCTCATCATTGATTAGTTCATTCATGATGCCTAAGTTCAAAAAGGGCACTATTCATATTGCCCAAGACCAAAAGATGCTCTGATCCAATTTTAGGTTGCCTCTTTGAGGCCCCATGGGCGTACAATATAAGGGTTAAACCAGGGCTCCTTTTCGCCACCCCCATCCTCCTCGGTAGCTGCTACGAAGTGGTGGTGTATCCGGGAGCGCTGCTTTTAATACTTCTCGACCAAAGAGAGAAGGTGACGATCGAGAACATAGAAGTGAAGTTCCTCGATTGATCGGGCCAGTTGCTGCCGTATGAAGCGAATGCCAAGAGCTAGCTAAAGTAGAGTTTTGTCATGGCCGATGTAATCGGAGGACTAGCATCGGTGAGTACCGTGGTGGCTGTGATATCCGACCTAGTGCACGCCATCCTGCAAGCGCGAGACGCAGTTCGCAGGGCGCCGTATTCAACCCAACAGTTACTCGCCAAGGTGGAGTCCTCCGAGAAGTGTTTGCTCCAGTTCAGCCAAATTGACCCGCTCCCGGAAGTTTTCAAAACCCTCGTATCCCAGTTGGCGAGCGAGCTCATCCTGGCGATGGGGAAGGTGCAGCAGTTCATGGACTCCGACGCCCGACGCCAGTCCAGCAACCGGGCGCTCGCAGCCGCCAATAGCTTGTTCGGACAGGGTGCCAGCCGGCAGATCAAGACAACGCAGGCCATTATTGACGGGTTGGAGCGCATTTTGAAAGACCTAGACCGCCATGTGCTCTTATTCGTAGCCACGAGAGTAGCAGTGGGTAATACTCCAGTGCCACCGACCTTGCCGACGCCATTCCAGGAGCACGCCCTGGTGTCGCGGATGTCGGCTCTCGCTGATCAGATCGACGAAGGCCTTGAGCTCGTCACGCAAGTGTGCAAACGAGGTACGGCCGTGTGGTGCCATCCTTCGAGACTATCGATGCGTCGTCGTCCCGTCGTTCGAGTGGGTAGTGGCATGCGCGCTGCTCGAGAGGGCGGGTACGAAGTTCCGCACTCCACCAAAGTGAGATTCGACGTGTCCGTGCACTTCGATAGGTGGTGCTTGTACGTCTTAACCTATGATCGATGGGAGGATGCAGAGCCGCAAGTCTTTTTCCCCAAGTCCGGCAACAACGCTAACAACTGGGTGACTAGGTAGGCATGCGGGCAGCTGGGTTTTCCAATCCTTCCTTGTTTGACGTACACTTACTGCCAGCCATTTCGATACATTCTCAGGGCAATTAAGTATTCGCATTGCTCGTGTGGTACAGTGAACCCGGGACCTCTAGAGTGTTTCCAAATAACCGATCGGTACGGGGAGATCCTGTTAGCTTGGTAATCGACAGAAGTAGAAACACTCCTGATGATGAAGACGGCCATGTGTCTGTATTCCTGGTGGTGAGCACCACACCGTTGCATTCCGGTATATATGCTAAACTTACCTTTACAGATATGTTCAATCATACGATATATAAGTTACTTTATAATCGGTTTTAAGTCTGTAAGCACAGGTCAATGTAGCTAGTCTCTTGTAAAGCATAAATCGTCTAACATTGCAATCTAGTATCCATTTTATTTCTGTGGAAAATGCACTCCTTGCAGATGGTTCACCGCAGATAACAATTCAAGATATCGAAAGGCACATGGAATCTGCGAATGACGATCAGCTTAGGGTGAAACATGTTCTCTTTGATGTTTCAAAAGCGAGGTAAGTAGGGCGGCCAATTTGCTTATGTAGAAGGATACGCATTAGTTTTTCTTGAGTAGAGTAGAATAATGAGCTTGCTTGGGCTTGGGCAAATAGTTTTTATTCCTGCTGGCCGGGCCGAGCCGGGGTTCGATGTTTCAACGGAGAAGCTTATTACATTCTTATCCCAATTTGGTCATCCCACACTACTTACCGTATGGAGTATCATTTTCGCTTACCCAGAGACTCATTGTAGTCTTGTCAGGAGTCAAATAACACCAATTGCTCGTTTCTTGGAAGTGTAACAAATACTGTTGTGATTGTGAAATCTACTGCAACCTATTTTCTGAGCAAACGTCCTAGATCTAAACGTGGTACTGAGTCGTTCCTGCGAGAAAAAGGCAGGATGATATATATGTGTCATAATGCTGTGAGTTATCTAGTGCATATCTCTATCTAACCCTTCAGTGCTCAGAGGACCTGAAAGTGGTCACTTTTGTCTCTAGCAATGATCCTAATCTCAAAATCTCATGCACAAAATTGAATGTGAAACCGTATTCCTGTGGTTCAATTGGAAACAAAAAATCACTGTAAAATCAAAGGGACACCAAAAGTGATGTTTGATAGCTCGATTTGAAGTATACGAGTTGAGAATAGCTGAACTGAGTGCATTTCATGCTACAAATAGATTTTTACTAGAGAACTTGCAGAAGCTCGCTTACTTTGCACAAACAGAAGCACTCCCAAAATGCTATACTAGACGGTCCCATCAACACCAAACTTCATCGCATCCATCGGTTGGATGTTTGTAAAAATTGCACATCTTTCACATGTAAGTGCTACACAATTTCATACGGTTCAATCTGTATGGAGTGCATCACCATCATGGTGGTCGAGTCTGAATACAAAAAGTCAATCATGGTGGTCGAGTCTGAATACAAAAAGTCAATAAAAACTGGTAGTAGCTCAAAAGAGCCCCGGACGGCATATTCATGAGACAAATGAGACTAAGGTCGTGAATACATACAAGAGATCAACAATTGGTATTTCAAGACTTATGGATATAAATCACATGCATTGGGTATACATACTTGATTAAAAAAAGGAGTTGGTGTAGGTAAGACTGCACAACCTCAAGAATTCCGCTTCTAGCCATGTCACATTATTGACAGCGTGGGCAAAGACACTCAGAAGAAAATCTTACTTACAGAAGAAATACTCGAAGTTAGGTGTCTGCACAGGTTTTTGGAGCTTTTACTCGTTAACGCAATTAAACTTGTACATCAGTCTCCGAGTCTTGAGGCAAATGTATATCTAGTCAATAAATTAGGGGTTCAGTCAGTTCTCACCAAGTCATTCCCAACGAGGGGCAAAAGTTGGTCAATGCTGAGAGCTATCTCCAACTGAAATACGGTATCGAGCAGCGAAATTGGAGTGGATGGCTTTCTAGGCTACCAACTAATTTCTACTGTAGTGATGTCTTGCTCTGATTTTCTTCCTGAGACAAATACAACGGTTCGAATACAGACTGGAATCAGCTCACCTTATCCTTTACAAACTTGGCTAATTCGAGATCCAGGTCCATGTTTGTTGATCCATGCCAGCGTAAGAGATTGATGATAAAAATGCGCGAATTAGGCAAACTTCGTACGACATTGTCGTCATCTTTCACCTTTTCCCAATTCTCTTTCGCGACGCTAACACTGCGCACGAGCCACTCTCGGCAGGTAGTCCACTCGCCCATGCCACCGTATACCCAACCCAAATTGCTACATTGGAGGATCTCTGTTGTCAAATCACCTGCACCTTCCGCTTGCAGGATCTGCTGAGAGAATTGTTCCACAAGTAGATGTAGCACTCGGTCAACAATTCCCTGTGAAAGTTTGTCCAATGTAGTTGGTCCGTCGTCCGTGTTTACCGTAAAAGATTCTAGGCAATCCTTGCGTAAAGAGTCCAACATGATTGCCAGGGTTGTTACTTCAGATCCATCCATTGGAGCAGCCACGTCAGATTGTGGCTGGGCATATATTCGCAAAGTGGGGGATCCCAGAACTGTCAATGCCGCCCAATGTCGGATCTCCCTCGACTTTAGTACGTTAGCCATGCCCTTCTGCACTGAGTGCAGCACGTCGCTTCCTTGTAATAGCTCTGTGAAGATGGCGGAGATCAGGGGCTCCAAGGCGTCTTCATTGACATCCCAGAGGGAAGCAATGGTAGAGACTGCACCAGCTTCCAATGCAGCGTGTCCTAAACCAAGAAGGCCATCTCTACTCAAGGTCCCAACCTCATCTCCTTTGCGGCAAGAAATGAGTACCACAAGGCCAGCTTTGATCTTACCCTCGAGGGCTGCTATGTCCTCACAAGTCAACAACTGCGGAGCAGGTATGGTGTCTTGCTTCAGAACCATGGCTGCGTAAGGGTATGGCTGCTCCCTGTGCCCGCCAATACTACGAGTGGCCAACATGACAATACTACGGGTTACCAGAGCCTCAAGAAGGACCTCCTTGGAGAGCTTGCTCCCTGGGAATGCCTCCACGTTCATGATGCCACTTACAGCCTTTGCTACCTCACACGTACCTGGGAGCTGCTCAAGTCCAAGCGCCATAGGCTCTGGATTGCCGCTTACAAAGACACCTGACAATTTTTTGAGTTTGAAGTCACTCTCAAACTTTTCTTGTTGGGAGAAACAACGACTCAAAGAACTAATGGAAGGAATCACACCAACAGCCACCTGCTCCACCAAGAATTTGTTAGTCGAGGAATCATAGAGAGCAGCAAAGGGGATTTGGCATAAGAATCCCTGTGGAGCAAAGATGATCTCCGTAGAGCTAGCAAATAACTGCTTGAATTCGACCAGGATATTCTGCACCACCAGCTTGTAGAGGATTGAGAGACCGGGAATGGCTTTCTGGTCTTCTCCTTTGCTGATGTGTTGACGTACACGGGAAACTACTTCCTCCAAACTGGCTCCCATTACACAATTTTCCTCATTGCTAAAGAACTTCTTCAAGAATAGTCGTATGCATGCGCTTGCTTTGAAGCTAAACCCATACAATAAAAGCATGTTCTGGTGGTGGTAAGAGAGGTAGATGATGACAGTTTCTGGGCCACAGAGTTTCGCAGTTTTGAGCAAATCACGTATGACGGTGCTGTCATCTCCAGCGTCCTCAGGGACTGCAGTCCTGCCTCGTTCTGCCCACGCAAGGGCCTTGTTCACGTCACCCTGCTCACGACTCTCAATCTCGTAATAGCTAAAGGGGTTCTTTAGGCCTGCATCGTCTACAAACGGAACCCACACCGGCGTCTTTCCCCATCCTGCGTGCAATTGAGCTTCTCGAGCAAGTGCTGCTGCAGACTTGAACCCCCCAGCTTCGTTGAGTGCAAAGCTACGAAATATCTTGATGTTATAGAGCAACATACTGTCTTTGCACTTCGCCACGCTCTCTTGGGCCTTCTCAAGAGCATTTTTTGTTGCATCCTGGTTCTTCATTCTGAAGAAGGCTTTCGCACGTTCAAGGAAGATCTCAGCTACAAGCTCTGGCATTTCCTCGATGTCTGGCAGCACCTCGACGGCTTTCTGGAGCTCCTTCAGAGCTTTCCAACCGCCACCCTTTGATTGATTCAAATATTTACCACGCCATAGATGTAGTTTGCTCTTTGCAACAACGCTGATAGTACCATTCTCTTCCAATCGTTCTTCCAGGGCGTCCACAGTGGCAATTGCCGCTGCCCAGTTACCTTCATCTTCTCGTTGCCATACCATGTCCTGAAACTGGTGTACTATGGCGCGCGGATACATCGCATTTCCGCCAAAATCATCCGCAGCCAATTGAGAGCCCTTGTAGTAGTCAATGCTATGTTGCTTCAACTTCACCTCGGGAGCTTGCTTACAGCCAGGTAATTGAAAGGTAGGAGAACCCAACACCATCAAGGCAGACCAGTCCTTGATTTTGTTGGGCCCCGGGCCTCTCAACATCTTTACCATTGCCTTCTGTACTGAGTGTAAGACATCAGTGCCCTTCTTCAGCTCCTTAAACACGTCAACAATGAGGACTCGCATAGCGTTGTCATCGACCTCCCTAAGAGACACAATGGCTGAAGCTGCTCCGGCCTGAAGCACAGCACGGCCGAGGCTAAGAAGCCCTTCTTCAAAGACATTTTTCTTCATTGATAATTTGCTGCAGGCACTGAGCACCACCAGACCTGCTGAAATCCCTCCCTCCGTTGCTGCAATCTCGTCGAAAGTCAAGACTTCCTGCTGATCCGTGGTCAAATCACTGCACTCACTTGCTTCAGAATCGTTGCTCAGATGGGCTCTTTTAAGCACAATGCCTCCATAGGGAGCCAAAGGATTCTGATAAGCACCATGTGTTGCTAGCAACACAACGCTACTTTTTGCGAGAGCCTTGCCTACAGCCTCTTTGGTGATGTCCTCTCCTTTGCAAGCTTCTACACCAAGGATTTCAGCTACTTGTTGAGCTTCCTCAGCTGCTGCTGGGAGTTGCGGGAGTTCCCCCCCCATAGGCTCTGGGTTACCAGCTATAAATGCATCATCCAGTACCCGAACCCCATTCTCAAAGATTTGTTGCCGGGAAAAGCAACGGTGCAAAGAGCGGATGGAAGGAATGACTCCCACCGCCTTTTGCTCAATCAAAAATTTCTCCGCAAGCCCATCATACAAGGCTGCGAAAGGAATCAAATGCAGGATTCCCTCGGGTGCAAAGATGATGTTGGTGCAATTACGTAGCTCATGGTATTGATCTAGTATGCTCTGTACTAAAATAGAGTGAAGAATGGTCAAACCAGTCACGGCCTTGCCATCGTTCCCTCCATTGATATGCGTCCTCACATTCATCACAACGTCCGTGATGCTCTTCCCTGCAGCACGATTTGCCTCAATCTTAAAGAATGAATTCAAATCGAAAAATTTAGAGACGCATCTTTTGCCCACCACTGGGTGATTGACCAATGCAGACAGAATCACCCCTGGGTGGAATAAAGAACACTCTATAATGACAGTGCTTGGAGCGCAGAGCTCTATGGTCTTGTATAGGATGTCCTCAGCATATTGGTCATCCTCGTCAAATTTCTCTGCTTCCAATTGGTTGACACGATGCATGAAGAGGCGAGTGCGACCCCGCTCTGTCCAAATAAGAGCTTTCGACATATCCTTCTGTAACACATACTGAATCGCAGCGGTCTTGAAGGCTTTAGGCATCGAGGTGTGTTCCAAAAAGGGCACCCAGGCAGATTCTAACCCCAGATTCATTTGTGCGGCTCTATATGAATGAGCAAGCTCACAGCTCACTTGCGCCGCCGCCTCATACTGCCCTGCCTTCTGCAACAGAAGACTGCGCAATTGCATGATATGTCTCCAACGTTTATCCTTTCCGTTGCTTAAATTTTTCTCCGCCATGTTCAGGGAAGCATGTGCAGCATCTGGGTTTTCAAGCTTCCAATAGACGCATGCTTGCGTCATGTAGATCTCAGTCAGTAACCAAGGGTCTGCCTCCATATCCAACATCATATCCATAGCCTTTTGAATCGCTTTCTCAGCATGTAGGAACTCCCTCCCTCCCCACAAAACCCAGGCTCGATTCACTTGGAGCATGAGCTTGGCCCTCGTACTCAAAACTCCTCTTTGAAGAGTTTTTTCTTCTAAAATATCCAAAGCATTCATTGCCCCTCTCCAATCGCCCTCTGCAGATTTCTCATGAACCATGTCTTCGTAATGATCTGCAGCGACGAAGAGGTACGTATCACCACCCCCTACATCTTCTTTTAGCACTAAATTGGATTCCGGATCCCAGCTGTATCTACCACTAGGTTTCTCCCACTGTCGTATATCATCCACAGGAAATCCTGTGGCTTGATTAAGAGCTTCCAGAGTTTCCTGCCAACAACGCCAAGCTGTGTCTGTCCACACTGGTGATTCATCAGTGGTGGATCGCAGATTTGCGAGTATTGGATCCACTGCATTGTACACAGAAAGTGCAGCCGATAACTTATGGATATGAAGGTAAGCGCATATGAGTTGTCCTAAGCCCAAAACGATATCTTTAGAATGTATATTTTCCTCCCCTAAAGCAAAAGCAAGATCATTTTCAACACATAAGCTCCACCCAGATTCCAAATGCTCCAGTCCTCTCTCGAGGTGGCTTGTGTGTACGAGAGCCCCACCAATCTCGAAGAATAAGAAGGCTCGAAACTCCCATTCGTGAGGTAGTCTTTGAAGTGCTATGCGCACTACATTTTGCATCCCCTTCAATCCTCGTGCAGATTCTTGTGGAACTTTAAGCCACTCCGTGGCAGCTTTTACATCCACCGTCAATTGGGTCTGCAAGTCTGGCGCTGTCTTTGAGGCGGCTTCATACATCTCTGCGGCCTTGCGGTGATCCTGGGCAACATGCCTTCCAGCATAAGATTGAGCAAGAAACTTCTGCGACTGGTGCAAGGTCGGATTTAATTTGTCATCTGCAAGCATTTTGTGAACACATTCCAAGTAGTGCAGTCCATCCACCTCTTGTCCTAGGACAAAGAGTGCACCCCCCAATAGCGCCTTGCATGTCCCCACGCTGGCCCGTACAAACTCATCAAGCGTAGGCATTATTAGCCTCGGAAACAGATGTATAATCTTCAGTAAACGCATGGACTTGTTGGTCCACCAGCAGGCATGCGACAGAAGATCAAAATATTTGCTCACCAAATCACCACCCTCGTCCGCCATTTTCACAGCAGATTTCAAGACTTCCACAAAGATCTTGAACGCCGCGGCCATGCTGTAATTCTCGTTGTTGTCGTTCTCAAGTTCTTGCAACCCCAAGCAAAGCAGAGACAGCAACCGCTCCCACTCTCCCTGTCCTGATTTCCTTGCATACGCTGTTGCTTCGTTGTAGATCTTCATCATCTCACTCAAATTCTTCTGTAACTTGATGGCTGCCTTGCCCGCCCTGCTAAAGACTGTGAACACATCCAGTACAACTTCGCTCTCCTCCGCACGATCCCTTCCATAAGCCATCAACTCAAGCACGGCCATGTTTAACAAGATTGTCTGCTTCTCCTCGTCTCCATTGCAGTTTTCGAATGCTGTCATATACAAAAATTCTCCCAATGCGTATCGGAGCGGAAAACACAATTCTGAACGGAGACTTGCGAGTTGGTCACTTGCGTGAAGCGCCCCCTTCATCCAAACCATATCTCTCGCATAGTTTGTTCCCCCATACGTCTCCTCAAACCCGATCAATCCCCAAACTGCGCAGCAATGGCTCAAGCAAAACCCGGCCATCGATGGGCCACCTCCTCGCTGAAACTGCATAGCCCCATCTAGGCTGCGCACAAGAGCCATTTGGCCACACTCATCGGTGGCGGCAGCCTGCTCTGCAATAAGACAGGGAGACTTCGTTCCAGTCCACGCCGTAAACCGATGCCAGTAGGCATGGAATGTTGCTACCTGAATCAGGCTCAAAATGTCTGAAATCTCAATGCACAATAAGCCCATTGCTTCGAGTTCCTGACAGTTCAGACGACCTTCCATCACATCCATAACACTCTGCATCGCTCTCTGTACGCCTTCCATGATGTTATCATGTGGGTTTCGCGGCACTGTGCCACGAACATCCAGGACTACTTCTTCCCAGGGGGGACATAGGTTGTCGTAGAAGTTGGCTATGGCATGTAGGCCTTCAAGACCTCTGTTGCCATTCATTCCGCTGGACCAGATTCCGCGATCTCCTTCCATGTTCTAATTCAGGGCAACACTAAACCTCGCCACTGCTGGAAGCTCCGTCCCCAAGCTTCGTCACTCAACTCCCTGTCATCAGCGGTAGATAGAAATTTAGAATTACGAACATTATTTGTTTGATCTTCAACCCTACTAATCGACCTTTGTATATCAAACACATCGGAAGACTATCAGGGAAAAGAAAGAACAATAATTCAAGTGCTAAAGAAAACGCGGTTTAACCCTACTCTCACAAGTTTGTATCATTGAGTGAGGCTCCTGAAGAAGTGCTAAAATTTGTACAGTGAAATCTGCAAACTTACTGTTGCAATATATCAATGCTATAACAAGCGCAGCCTACGGTCAAGGCCATCTAATAGTTGACTTTGTTCTTTAGATGCAAAAATCGATTTGAATCTTAGAGATTTCAATGATAAGTACCAAAGATCTAAGACGATTCGTGAATTTCAGTGAGGCACAAAACTTGAAGATATGACATGAACATTCCTACAAACCTGGGGACTGCTTGCAAACGCACTATCTCCTGAGTACCATAGCGAGAAGGCGGTGCAATCGCACCTGTATTTGTGATCGCCACAGTCACAAATCTTGGAAAGCAGAGAAGCACTGTCAGTAAGGCTTCGGAGCCTTCTAACACAAGCGAAGCCCTCGTGCACCACACTTCCGTCTCAACTAGTCCCAAACTAAGGCTGATACAACAAGCATAAAGTATGTGAATCTCTCAGTAGAATCCATACACGGCGATGTCGTGTCGGTGACTTCATCCGAAAGCTCCACAAAGTGAACGCTGCGACACGTCGCGGCCTGAGCATCCTACGGATCTCAGTAAACATGACTTAAGGACCAAACTGAAATAGACCAGCATTCAAGAAGCTCTTTACTAGTCCGGTAATGACTAACCGGATTCTTTCATGCAATTCTTCATCGAATTATCGCGACCACTCACAGAACTGGAAAAGTTCCTCACCTTACAAAAGTGGCACCAATCACCCCACTGTAAACACTAGTCTAGCTCAAAACTCCCACCCGAAACCCTACAGGGTTGGAGTCACCATTTTCCATTGGCTGGTTGTAAACATCCTGAACAAGAAATAACATAATTGTCACGCTCAAATTGTTGCGCTTATGACGCCATTACTCTCTTCCAAAGATGCAGACCACCCATGTGTATGTAGCTTATAGTCACACAACTGACCCCAATTTTCAAGGAACCGGGACATCTGTCCAATTTACATAGTCCCACCCAGAGGCACGACATTCAGAGACTATCAAACATCTAAGATGTGCTTCACTTACTTGCAAATAGAATCAAGAGTGGCTTGCGGAGGATAGCTACTCACGATTGATCGATGGCTCTCTCGCTTCAAGAGTACAGCACAGTCCTTTTACACTCTTTGTGAGCTCCTGGACAGTGAAATATTCCTGCTCATGGTAAACACGTACAGTGACTGATAAGCTACAACTATCAACGCAGCTCCAGCTCCATTGATAGTGTCAAGGTTCTCATTCTTTGATAAAGAAAGTGAGTTAGAATCACAAGGAGAAGGAGCAGTTTTTAGGCTGACTCTCCTTCTAAGACGACATGATTTGTATGGAGGAAGGTAAATGAATTGTTGGAAGGACAGGTGAGACAAGAAGATTTGAAGAGATGAGTTGGTGATTCCATATGAGGACATGGCATTGCAATGAAATAATAAATATTCTCTGCAATCGACGCAATTCATTTTCCTTTGACACCCAATAGTCCAATAATAATAAATAAAAAAGGGAAATCGCAAAGACAAGAAATATAAGAAGGAAAATTAAAGAACCAAAAGTCGTAAATTGGGTACCTTGCACTGCCTGCTGGACAAGCTAACACATGAGCCGCTAATGCATCTCTGATTCCAGAGATGCCACCTCTGCTACTCAGTTCTGTTGCTATACTTCATATAACTGTGAATCTGCACACAATTTGAGGTCACACCAGAAAGGTCATGAACAGCACAATGACACCAATGACACTAACTGGTAATCAATCTCTAGTTACAAGATTTCATGCCTAACCATTCTTACTCTGAGGAATCAGACACAAAAAGCACACGGAGAACGACGCTCTGGCATGACAGTCATGACAATTTGTTCCATAAGAGTTCTACTTAGCCTATCATACCAGTTCCACTGCATTTTTTACCATTCTGCCCTTACGCTACGTTCAAATGCTTCTTAACTTCGAGCACAGTTCAAAAGTAACACATTGGGAATCCCTTTCCGGCTTTGTGAACAACCGATTAGGAAAGACAATTGACAAATTCCTCGAGAATGTACATATACGCAAATCCCGCATTTCCGCAACTTCACACAATATCAATTAAGCCTCGATACTCTGCACACCAAAAAATCTAGCGCCGGACGTGTCAGATCCAACACCAAAACATAGCAAACTCTCACAATGTAACAATGAAATCAACACAAGATCGACCGATTCTCACTTCTCAGCTCATGAACACAATTTCTATAAAGAAAGAATTCAAGACATCAAGGTTTTTGAATCTGTAGAATAAAAAATAAAGAAAAACACCTATTTCGAAAAATATACACCGAAATTATTCAAGAACGTGACTTAATCAGAGCATCGGCACAATTTTCAACGGCAACTTACTCCATCTTAGTCCAATGCTTCTTGAAAGGGAAGACCGATCAATTGCCGCTTTATCAAACTTCATAGCAGGCGGTTTACATCATAAGACATTGCTGAGATAATTCTGAGGTTTAAGAACGATTACTACAAAACAAGACTGAATTTGCCTACTTCAAAACAGATATGCCAGTCATAATTCAAGAACGCGACCAAAAACAGAGTGTTAAACTGCGACGTTTGCCAAGAAATAAAATTACAAGCTCTCAAAAGGGAAGATCATTTCTGCAGAATGTTCTCATAATTCTTGAGCCAAAGAAACAGGTTCCAAAATCAAGCCACGGGACTACATAAAATTGTTCGTACTTCTGATTCTTTTTGAGGGCATAATAAATAGGGTTATCCCTGGATACACGAACTACTAGAGCCTACTTTGATTCGAGTTCGAATTAGTATGAAAACTATTAGGAGATGATAGCTCGATGAACTTCGCCAGTTCGTTGAAGGTCTCCATGAACAATTCTTTTGGTACATAAACAGATGAGTTGAATGCATGAACCAAAACCCTGAAACCATACACAGGTAATTTGAACTCGTAATTTGAACTCGACTGAGTTGCGAATGTTAAACGAAGCTGTAAGGAGTGTATGTTCCGTACCTTGCTTCACTAAGCTGGAGCTTGCGAGCAGCTGTGCGTAAGAGCTGTCCAAAGTGTACTGGCACTGCTGCATATACTCTGTGTTGAGACTAAAGCACGCCAATGTGCTCTCGGCGTGCAATGGCCGAAGCCCCCACAGCCATGTGCGAGGCCCTTGAGTGTGGCCCCAGCATGAGGCCACTTGTGGCTCAGTGGCCTGTGAATCTGTGTGTGTCCTTTTTGCGATTGAATCCTTTTCATTTGTGTCAGAAAATAATCTAAAAACAGATAGAAACGAATCGGTGGTAAGGGATTCGTCGTACGCCATGCTCGCCGTTTTCTTCGCGCGCATCAGCCGCATGGAACTGAGCCGCTTTCACATTGAGAATACTCTCCACAGAGATATTTGGCAGGGACAGTTCTCCGTACTGCGACGATTTCGGACTCTTCCGGGCTCAGCGCTTTGCATTGGTACTGGGCCCATCACGGGGTTTGACTTGTGTGCCTGTGCTGCAGATGCGCCACTACTGTGCTTATCTAAGACACTGTGGTCGGAAGTGATCGAAATGGTACGAAGAGAGGCGAGCGTGCCGTTGGGTGCTTGGATTTATTCAATAACTGCACTCAATTCTTGGCTCCGAAGGGAAGTCAAGAGAACATTTTAGGGTTTCGAGGTCTGAGCGTGGCTGTACATTTCCGCGGAACGGGACCAGCTTTTTATTGAGGTCACCCTGCCTATTCCCGTCCGATTAACCCTTAAAGGTCCCTTGGGGATAGTATGTACGCTGTCGTATAATTAGGATTTGCCACCAACGAGAAACCCTAAACTGGAATTGTAATAGCTCACTAGAACTGCATTAATTCAAGTGTCAACTTCTTCTTTGAACTCAAACCCATTAAAGGTGTGCATTCACTCCAAATACGACCAAAATACACAGTATTCTACTGGTCGCCACGGCACGCTCAGACCTTAAGGGGTTAAGCAATTCGCCCACTTACATATAAAATCAGACTATGGATTTTTTTCCCAAACTTAGCAAATGGAATTATAAGATAATGCAACTTTAAAAATTAATTTTCGATAAAAACTCAATTTACAGTGAAATTCTGTAATCTAGAATAGTAGATGGACATAGCCATATCTAAAAACGTGGAAGTGTCAACCAATATTAGAGATATTTCTTACGTAGTGCCGCAATAATTGAACGTAAAAGTGAAGAAAATCAAGCCTAAAACCAGCATGGGCATGTGATTGCAAGCGTGCTGTAATTTAATCCAAAAAAATATTGAAGGCGTTGTAAAAATGGCCTCCTTGCATGAAAAAGCACCCCTCAGCTATAAGAAAGCAGTCTCGTAACTGCCATTCTGCATGACAGGAAGTGCCTAAAAGCGGCCGTTGAAGGGACCCACTTTATTACAAGGGGGTCTCAAGTTTTTACTTGGGGGTACCAAGTTTTTACTTGGAGGTCCCAAGTGTTTACTATGGGGTCCCAAGTGTTTACTTGGGGGTCCCAAGTTAGTACTTGGCGGTCCCAAGTTTTTACTTGGGGGTACCAAGTTTTTACTTGGAGGTCCCAAGTGTTTACTATGGGGTCCCAAGGTAGTACTTGGGGGTCCCAAGTTTGTACTTGGGGCTCATGCCATGCCGTTAATTTTGTGACCCTAAACCCAATCACCAAAAATATGCTGACGACTAGCATTCTGAAATTAGATTGTGTATGTGGCTGGGCACAGGTCGTGCAGGTGGTAGCTACCTTCTAAATCACGTCAGTCAGCTACATTAAACCGACCCTTATGTGTCTAAAACTGCCTTGTTAGCAACCCTTACTTTTCAGTTTAACCATCTAATCTCGACTGCAATTTACAGTCACACTTGCAATATTAACGTCACGCAAGATCATATTATCATGACGAAAGACAATCAACTAGCGGTTGTTTCTCATCTAAATCCGTCAACTCCCTTCATTCATCCGTCCTATTCTCCCCTATAATTGGTCATTTATCATCACTCACGGTTGTGCATTGCACTGTCACGGATTTAAGCTAGATCGTAGGTCGCGGGAATGGGCAGGCGGACGGGAATAGGCAGGGTGACCGTAGTAGTTGTTGCACGTGTTTGCCATTGTCTCATGGCGGGCTGCAGCCTCCTGCGATTCTTTGCTGCGGCCGCCGGTCCCGCTGTTAGAAGATCTCCAATGGTTCCGCGCCATTGGATAATGGCGAGGGACGTACTATAGCGCGCCACGAAATGGAGGGTGCTGGCTCCAATGTAGGTTTGCTATATAGCCCCCAAACAGCCTTGGTTGGTTGAGGAGGGTGTGGCTAGGGAGGGTGGGCTTGGGGAGGGAGGCTTTGACATCAATGATTTCCGCATTTTATTCCATGTTAGTAGTGAAAAGTGGGAGATTGTGTTCAGAGGTGCCTTTTTGACATTATTATTTCCAGTTGACTACGCAATAGAGTGTGGAAAATGTCTCCCTGCAACCAGAGAAAACTTGGCCTGAGCGCATCCCCATTAGCCGCGCAAACTGCCCTCGCCAACGCTAATTGGCGGGCCCGCACCGAAATAGTACCCCAATGGCCGCGCCATCCCTCCCTCCACCTTTCCGTGGCACTCTATTGGAGCCCGCTCACGCCAAGTTTTCTTTGGTTGCAGCGAGACATTCTCCACACTCTATTGCGTAGTCAACGGGAAATAATAATATCAAGAAGGCACCTCTGAACACAATCTTCCACTTTCCACTATTGACATGGAATAAAGTGCGGAAATCATTAATGCCAAAGCCTCCCTCTCCAAGCCCACCCTCCCTTGCCACACCCTCCCCAACCAACAAAGGCTGTTTGGGAGGACTCTATAGCGAGCCTCCATTGGAGCCAACACCCTCCATTTCGTGGCACGCTGCAATACGTCCCTCGCCATTATCCAATGGCGCGGAACCATTGGGGATGCTCTGAGCGGGGCTCCAATAGAGTGCCACGGAAAGGTGGAGAGAGAGGGATGGCGCGGCCATTGGGGTACTATTTCGGTGCGGGCCCGCCAATTAGGGCAATGGTAAGCTTGGGGTATCACTTTTTGGACACACTAATTAGGTTATTTTTATTGAAAGCCTCCAAAGTTTGTCTAATTTAGTCATTTTAATCAAGTAAAAAGACCCTAAAATAGAAAATAAAATATCATGCACCTCACTGAAATCAAAGTATATATGCCTATAGATTTTCTTTTAGATTTTTTATTTTTTTTGGATCCATTCATAGATGAGGGAAAAAGTGCTGAATTTGGGGATTTGCAGGCATTATAGTGCACAATGAATTAATTTTTTTATTAGTAAATAAATTATTTTGTATTCTATACAAGAAGATGTAGGTCATATTCAAAAATTATATTGAAATAAAAATGGTTGATATTCCATTTGCTTGATTCAATGGATTTTAGATTATTGGGACATGACTTAATTTTTCAACTAAAAAATCAAATAAAATTACTTCAAAATATTTTTTTTAATTCTTAATTTTTTTTCTTGATACATTATAAGTATAGACAACTAAAACCACATCTAATGAAGTCTTATTGTATTACAGTTTAAAAATGGATATGTTTGTCACACCAGCATAGAGTGCAATTGTTCATAGGACAACCTTTTTGGGTACCCCAACCAGACTATCACCCATTAGCGTTGGCGAGTGCAGTTCGCACGGCTAATAAAGTCAACCAACCTCATTGACCAACGATGGATGGAAATCATAATTATGCATCTGCTATCGACCACCCATCTTGCCATGCCCCTCTTCTTGTCCTTCTCCCCCTACCTATATATTTCAAGCATCACAACACAACTTGCTTGTGCCTCTCCTCTCCTCCCATCTCTCTTGCATAAGTTGTTCGTGCAATGCAGATCCAACAAAGTTTTGATTGGCGACTCCTTGCAAGCATTGTGCACCTTTAGGTACGTGATTGTTCTTGACAGATCGTTGATAGCATATGAGGGTTAGAATTTCTTTCTCTCCAGGTGGGCGGTCAATGATTCCAAAGAGCAGAAAAGTTGCACCACTCGATGCACTTGATTAGTTTTTCTTTGTGTTCTTTGTTTTTGTTGATCAATTGTCTCTAATCAAGGGTTGGACTCACAAGCCCTAGTTCCTTCAACTTGAATGTTTTTTGCTATTGGAGTGTTTTGCTCTCTCGCACTTCTTTAATCTTTTTTTTTTTTTTGTGCACTCGTTTATATTTTGTGCACGCGACACAACCTCCTCACCGTGTACCTCTTGTTGTCTCTCTAATATGACCAATTAACATGGTCAATCAGGAAACACCAACGCTTGGACCAATTTGCAGGATCGAGACGCAACAAACCCTGACATTGTCTTTGGCTCACAAGAAAGAAAATTGTAAGTTTTTTATTCTCAACTTGAGGCTGTTGCAGTTCCGCTTGCAGAAAAAATTGCAAATATGGCCATTGTTCAAGGCATGAGGACCGTTAGAAATTTTTGTTTTTTTGCATTGTATTCTTTAGATGGATTCTTTAGTTTAGGTTCAGGTTTGTAGGTGCTTGATATTGCATCCGTAGTTATCAGCTGTTTTCCATTCATGGAAGGTTTCGATTGCTTCCGTCCTTGAACATATGTTTTGAATTGTCAATTAGGTTTGTAGTTAGGTTTGTGAGTTGGTTCCAACTGGTTACTCTTGATCAAACTGCCGTTTCGAACACCGAATCTGGTGTTCCAATCTTACACACGAATCCTTAATTCTAGTGTCATTGTACCGTTGTTTCTAGAAAGAACGTATAATCACACGGTTTCTCATGTCCATCTCTCTTTCAGGAAATGGCCAACGTTGAAGACGAGCAGGCTCAAGATCCGAACAGTCAGGGGCCAACTAATTCGCAGTCCGACGAGGCTGTTCCTGAACGCGAACAGGGACGTTCATTCACAATCGACCACTCCGTGCAACCCTGCATTCAGGTGCCATCAAAGTTATTGCAAATTATTTATAGTTCAAGTCGATTGATAGCATTTAGTGATAGTGTTAACTCAGCTTTTTCACTCTTTTTAAGTGAGCCAGTAGACCCAAGCGTCTGAATCTGAATGGGCCGAACGTTCTAGTGAGAAAGGCCGGTGTATCCAGTCGCGTATAGCCATCCTGCACGGCATGGACGATAACTTTCACCACATGTTCAACTGAGATGTTTTGAAGCCGTGTGTTCAGTTTCCAGATCAACTGCAGTACGAGCTCGAAAATCCCACTGCAGAACAAACCCAGAAGCAGCTATCAGAACCACTACCAGAAGTCTATCAGGAAGTCGAGGTCTGCTTCAATCGATCCAGTGCTACTCTTTCAGTTGTGTACTATCTACCGGTTTCATCGTTGATTCGTACCATTAAGTTACCGTTTCCTTTTTTATATCAGGTGACCGAGCCGTACATCGATCCGCATGTCACACTTACTGAGGAGGAGTTAAGCGGGATCGTTACAAGTGAGCAAGTGCCAAGCCGCACCCTCCCGGATGTTCGTGTGATATCAGGATTCACTCCAGATGTAGAACGGGAGCTCTTGAGCATACTCGCAGACATCAGGGGCCAGTACTCTGCGGCAAGACGGAGACGCCACAGATTCAGAGAAATACCTCAGGTAAGCAACCTAAAGATTCGATAATGAACTGCTTCCTACATACCTTGCAATGAGCTTTCTAACAGTGAGGGAGATTGTTCAGGTTGAGATCGGGGTGATTCAAGGCCCTGCTGTACGTGCTGAAGAGATCTTTGTGACTCCACCAGGCTCCCCACCAAGCGGATCCGAGAATTCACCACAGCCGGATCATGGTGTGGCTGCAAGTGAGAAGGAAAAGAAACTGAAGTCTCCAGAGCCGTCAAAGGCCACTGGTTCAAAGAGGAAGTACACGAGACTGGCATCAGCAGCAACAGGTGCTGGAGTCTCAGAAGTGCCAGTCGAAACACCAACATGGGTGGATGTGCCAGTGCAGGAGTTGGCCTACCTCCCTACACTTGTGGAGACAACCACCACGACTTTAGCTGACACTCCAACGGTACGATCAATACCACACAACTGCTGAAGCTCTGTTTTAAAATGCATTTGAATGTTAACGGCATAATCAGGTGTCTCACATCCGAGAAGTGAATGGCAATTGTTCAGGTCAACTTGGCTGAGCAGGTGAACGATGTTGAAGATCATGAGAAAAGAGTTTCTAGGGAGGCGGTGGAGAAATGGTTGGAGGATTGCCGTCCGAAGGAGTAGAAGTAGTGCTAATGCATGGCCCTCGGACTGTATTGGTAGGGGTAGTCATCTTAAAGACTTTATCCAACTGAAAGAGTAGCTGTGTTATGAGATACCTGACCATATATTCGTGGACTGAGCTGGCAAGGTTAGTACAAGTTAACAGAGTTTGTGACGGAAAAGATCACACGAGGAACAACAGCCCTCTGCTTACTACCTCCATGGACAATTTGAATTATCATCGTTTTACAGCCATACTCAACTGTGTCGGCACAGTTGTGGGCCCGAAGCAGCCGCATCAAATCTTTCCGTGTTTGCACTCCATCTCCAAGTTTGATTTCCATCTGTGTACAAATTTCTCACCAACCAACAATTGCTCTCATGCACGGACTACTCTGCTTGCATCCCACTCTCAGGAATCTCAGTGTCTCGATGTCGCATAGTTTGTGAGACTAGCTTGCAATGGAAGAAGGAGGAAGAGTAAGAGGTGGCGGAAACATGGTGGGGAACTGAATGGGCGAGGTCTCCAACTTCTTGAATTACTTCAACATCGAGTGAGATGTGGTGTCGCTTCGAGTGAGATATGGTGTCGCCGTCGGAGGTGAGAGGACGCTTCATCGTGAAACTCAAATTTTCTCAAGTAAGCTTGCTTTTCTTAACCTTACACGCCCAACCATGCCCGAGGGGATTGGTTTTCAGAGTATTTTTGAAAAGGTGGGCGTTTAAGGGTTACTTAAGCTAATCGAGGTCTCGCTGCACAACATTTCGAATTGCTCTCTCGATTCAATTTGAAGGATCTTCGTGGAGGAACTTGTATTCTTTTCTGGAGGGTCTTGAGTTTCGGATTTCCAACCTTACTGGCGCTAATTTTTTGGTTAGCCTTGTTATCTTTTCTGGTCATTTTGTTTCTAGCCTGGAAAGATCTTCGATGGTTCGACAAGAACGTTCCACTCACATACTGTCAAATTTTCAAAGCTCTCACGCTCTGAATTTGTGTCGTTGCCATACTCGCCCTTCTTTGTACATGTTTTGCACCATTTTTTTTTTTTTCCTGAAATTGTCTTGAGCTATGCTCCTTCCAAATGTTTCCAAAAAGTCATTTCATGCTTCACATTTCCTTATACTTTAGGAGATGTTCAAAGACAAACTTTGTAAAATGATGGTAAAAATTGCATAGACATGTTCCTAATTCACTTAGGAACAAGAATGTCAAGAGCCTCCTATCAAATTTTCACATAGATGGATGTAGATTAAGTCTATATTTTAGTGTAGATTTAGCACAACTAAATTTTGTAACTCTTTATGGTTGAATTAAATTGTAATAGAATACTTTTTTTACCTGAGTATGTTTGTTTGGCAATTGTACATGTATGGTATGTAGATCTATTTAGTGCATATGTATTTGCAATTATTGTGGCCAAAAT
Organism: Bryum argenteum; assembly: GCA_037043015.1. Taxonomy (NCBI): domain Eukaryota; kingdom Viridiplantae; phylum Streptophyta; class Bryopsida; order Bryales; family Bryaceae; genus Bryum; species Bryum argenteum. Next base: position 3,786,589 of record CM073330.1, on the reverse strand, counting down.
TTTGAATAATGTGGACAATGTATATAAAAAACAGACAAAAATCGATAATTACACTTGAACTAGCTAATGAGAACCCCATAAAAATGAGGGAACCATAAAAAATTTAATATGATTAATGCAAACGTATGTCATGTTTTAGAAATTTGAATAAGGGGGTGAATAAGAAAATGATAGGGACAAAGTGCTTTGAGTATGTCAACTATTCAACTTGGACCATAAGAATGTGGTGGATGTGTTAAAAATACCTTAGGAAACATGGACTATGTTGCAAAATTTCTTGAGAATACAATAACCCGGCAAAATTTGAAGTAAGGGGTGAGTCGCAAAAATTATGGGCACAAAAGAAGAAAGAGTGGTTCTGCAATTTCTTAGGTAATGCATGTCATATAAAAGTTATGGTAAAACTCTTAGGACCACGAGAAAAAAGGGAAGTATTTATCTTGGACTATTTGATATTAATTAAATTTATAAAAGTAAGGGTATAGGCAAAGTGATGAGAATCAATAATGGGTGAGTTGGTTTCAAGATTCATAAAAGCCAATCATGACCCCATAGAGATTTTAGACTCATCAAAAACATTATAGTAAAATCATGGATATCTTTTCCCGAATTACTTTGAAGAGGTTGGAGTGACATTAACTTTGAATAATAGTAGAAAAAACAATTAGGTTGAAAGGAAAGATAATTTTCAATCGTGAACTAGCTCATAATTATCTTATAAAATATGGAATCATAAATCAATCATAGGAGCAAGGAAATGTAGAGTAGATTTTACTTGCAAGTACTTAGAACCAAAGTAATTTTGAAAACAAGGAAATCATAGATAAAAGGGGGAATGACATTCTTTTAACACTTGGATTAGATAATAAGGACCCTATGGAAATGATAGTTCCATAAAACAAATCATAGGATAATCGCATGTACATGTGACCATTATTTATTTCAACCCTACAAATTTTTGAATAATGGAGGAAAAATAATTAAGAGGGGAGGGAAAATGATTTTTAATCTTAGACTACACTAAATAGGTAGATTAGTGTTAGGTACACTAATTTACTTAAACATGTTATGAGTTTTACTAGTGTTCTATTGTTATCTGCTATATTGGTCAAGATGGGGATTCTTTTACAGTATTGGAATGCATGCTCTTGGTAACTTTGTTTGTGAAAAGTTAAAAGTAATAGCATTTTCAAATCTTATGATAATCTAACACTAATCTACCTAGTGTAGCTAGTGAGTAGCTTATGATAATGATGAAATCATAAAAAAATTCCTAGGAGGAACAAATCTATAAGATAGATTTTACTTGGAAGCATTTAGAATCACAAGAACTTTGAAAAATAGAATAAAAGTGTATAAAAGGAGGGAGGAGATGAATTTAATACTTCGACTACTTCACTAGGACCCTTTGAAATTGATGCATTTAAATTAAAAAAAACCATCTCCTCCACTTCCTTACTCGTAATCGCATCTACATATCTAAACCCACTAGAACTTTGAATGATAGAGGAATAATGAATAAATGGGTGGATGAGTTGAAAAACTTACATTGGCTAATGAGGACCCCATAAATTTGATGCAAGTGTTTTAAACATTATAAGAGAATGAGAACTATGTCTATAAGTGAGTTCAGGGTTTACGGTTTACAATTTAGGTTTTAGGGTTACGGGTAAAGAAGTGGAGAAGAGTCTTAGTCCTTCAAAAATGTTTGAATGAAAAAGGAGTGGTAGTGTCCGCGCCCTTACCATGTCTTCATGCCCCGCCTTCTCAAGAGTTTTGCAAAGCTTTTATTCCTCTCTATCACTCAATGTCTTTCCCTCCTATTTGAAAAACAAGTCCGCTTTTATTGAATCTGAGAAGATCAAGCATTCTTTTTAGATTTTTTCGAACATTTTTTACTCAAGTTAATTTGGGGAGAATGTTTTGTGTTCCAAGTTTTAATCCGACTATGCATACTTATGCTTGAGTTTGTGTTTGCCAAGGCTAAGAAGACATGCCATCCTTGCTCTTTTGCTATGGCAACATCCGCGCCCTAGCAGAGTCTACACCTTGCCCTAGCGTCCGTGTCCACGCCTAGTGTCTATGCCTCAACGCCCCAACCTCAACGCCCCAACCTGCCCCTAACATCCCTGCCTTGTTCCTAGTGTCCCCGTGTGAGCCTAAATCCCGGTGACCCGGTTTTTAAGCCACAAGTTTGGCCGTGGGGGTGGGTGCAAGCAAAACGACCTTCCAAGCAATGGACACTAAACTTCATACATACATGCAATTTCTAGTTTGGATTCACAAGGAGACACAACCATTCACTCAAGTCTCCATTTAATGCAAAACAAGTAGCTCCAGCAGTGAATTGAGTCCGCCAAGCCTCCCTAGGAGGTTCAAATAACCCTCATATGACCACCCAGGGCCTAGGGCTCAATTATGGGCACAAAATGACCAAAAGGAACACTTAAGGCCTCTAAAACACATATGGACTAAGAGGTCCAGCACACAATTTAGGGCTGAAAAGGAATTGTAAATCACATCAAAGCACCTTCTACCTCAAGCCTAAGCACCCAATCAACATATGAGTGCTAACAATGTATTAAACATGCAATTCTCCACCACTACACAATTTTAGGGTTAATTGTAGAATTTTGGGCAGCGCTTCCGCGCGGTTCCCTCACACGAATTCAAATCGTGACACAAGACAATCAAACCAGCATACACAAGCAAGAAAACACACATTCATACATGAAACTATAACACAACATCACCAAATCAAGCTACAACCCAAACATGTTTTTGGGCAACAAATTGTCGTTTTTCAAAGCATTCATGCATCTAACCCCACTAGGGTCGTTGCACGCACAATCTAACTACTCAAGAGTGTCACAATCACATCAAAGGAGGATGAAATGGGGCTTCCCTCAATCTGCCGTCACCAGTAAGGTCCCTTCAGTAGAACAACGATTTCTCCCTCGTCCTTGCTCCAATGGGAGCAAGCTTGGTCCCGTTAGGAAGAAAACTCGACAATGCTCCTGGATCTCTAAGGCACGCCTCCCAATTATTCGTCAATCGTGAGATCTCGTCCTTCAAAGCCGACCCTTCAACTCTGCCGTCACCAGTAAGGGTACTTTGGTAGAATTGCGATTTCTTCCTCGTCCTTGCTCCAATGAGAGCAAGCTTGGTCTTGTTGGAAAGAACACTTGACAACGCTCCTAGATATCTAAGGCACGCCTCCCAATTTTTCGTCAATCGTGAGATCTCGTACTTCAAAGTCGGCCCCCCAACTCTGCCGTCACCAGTAAGGGTACTTTGGTAGAATCGCGATTTCTTCCTCGTCCTTGCTCCAATGAGGGCAAGCTTGGTCTTGTTGGAAAGAAAACTTGACAACGCTACTATATTTAAGGCAAGCCTCCCAATTCTTCGTCAATCGTGAGATCTCGTCCTTCAAAGTCGGCAGCCACTCCCAAATTGAAAACTCCAACCCTTCTATCTTCTCCTCCAACCTACCCACACTCACACCCACATGCCACGAATCCACACATCCTACTTGCAAGTTTATTTGTCTTAGACCACCCAACTCTATTTTGCATAGCTACAACCTAAGAAAACTTTCACCCACACACACACCCTCATCCCCCACACATGGGAGAGAGAGAGACACACACTCTCTCCAACCCTAGCCCAACGGTAGGGAGAAAACCAACTCCACTATATCCATCCAACATTTCATCCACCGGTCTTCTAACCCCTTTTCCACTTTCTAACTTTTTAGAACTAAAACCATTGAGGATTTTGATTCTAACAAGTCCGGATTAGCGAGATAGGACTCCAAGACTTTCTACTATATGCCGAGGTTTGAAACTAAAAGGGTAAAACATAAGAATAAGCATTATATAACGCGCGTAAATAATCAAAACCTTGCGGAAAGGGTTTTCCCGCCGAGGTGAACCATCTCAAGGGTTCACACCCCGCCCTACCCCTCTTACGTCCCCGCCCTGCCTCTTACATTTGCACCCTTACCTGCCCATCTGCTCCATGTGACAACCCTTGCTCCCCTTCTTCGGCCGACCTTTCTAAACAAAATTCTAATGCTCGGATCAATAGTGCTCTCATTCGGAGCCTCTACCGATCGCCCAAGCACCCTCCCAAATGTCGGGATCAATAATGCTCTCTTTTGGAGCCTCTACTGATCCCTTAAGCACCCTCCCAAATGTCCGCGCTTGTGATACCAGGATTCACTCCAGTACAAGAACGAAAGTTCTTCAACTCTTGAGCTCTTGGACTAACATCATGTGCCAGGCAGTGGGCAAAAACCAAAAGGCCTCATGTAGTATGTTACTTTGATATACAGTAATGATATCTTTCACACATTCAAGCTTCTCAATGAGCTTTGTAATGAATAGGGTTAAGGCTTCGGTTGAGATTGGGTGATTCCAGGCCCCATTATTTGGGTTAAAGAAATTTTTGTGTCTTTACGAGGGACGCCATGCATCAAAGAGAAAAAATGGAAGGCTCCAGAGTCGTGAAAGGCCAGTGGTACGAAGAAAAAGTACAAGAGACGTGCTGGAGCCTCCAGGTGCCCGCACAAGTGGTATACGGCAGAAGCATAGATGGATACGCCAGTGCAGGGGTTGGCCAACTTGAGGACACTTGCGGACACAACCAGCTCAGCTACAACGGTACAATCAATAGCATACAACTTGTTATGTTGCAAAATGCACGTGAATGTCGAATGCACATGTTCAAAAATTGTTGTTCGTTCTTGAAACGAAGGTGGGCAAATCATCACGGGTAGGGTGTATCAACATTATTTCTGCGCCAACCCTGATAGGGCATGGCATTCTCAGGGTTCTTTCTCTTCTTAAAGCAAAAATTTTATTACTCATTACTCTCTGGTAGGTACTCTAGAGACTAGATTCTGCTAGAGATGATTGAGATTCTCCTCAAGCTAGAGTTGACATGTTGTGTGGATGCGTCCTCGAGCAAATGGGCCCGATTGAGATCTTCAACGAGGATAATGCGTTTCTTTACATACGAGAAGTGAACAACCTGCTTGTGGTGTTCGAAGCTTGTTGAACTTGAAGCATTTGTGACACAAGTTGTGACATCTGTTATGAACTGAATGAACAGATTTGAGAAGAGTATACATTCTTCAATTGTTGCATTTGCGATTAAACATTTGAACTCATTGCAATGTGCATACTTTTGAAATAGCTAGCTCTTAGAGCTTCTATACATTTCCCAAAATAGTCTTCTTCTATCAAAAACTTAAAATCTAACCTTTTTGTCCAAACCTAGGATCTTCCCCTTCTACTCAAGACTTCTGTAATCTTCCCATATACTTTGTAGTAAGAGTATAAGGCTAATCAAACATATACTTCCTCCAAGTATACTAATAACTATCATATTTGCTTGAAACTTTAAGATAGGTGCTAGGACTATGCTACCAGCTATAGCAAATGCTATAACCACAAACATCACTGAGAATGCTAGAAAAATTGATGTAAAAAAAAGATTCCTACGAATCTTCTCTACCATCACTCTAATGAATAATCTCCTTGGCAACACACTTCGAGCTCTACTAACAACAGTTGCTATAGCAAAATAAAAAGCTAGACTATTGCATATCCAAAATGCATGCAATCCTCGATTGTGCTCTACATGCACATGTGCATCAAGTTGATCAAGGCCCAAAGGGGGTTGCAACCATGAAGCAAACGTGACACTAGCAATAAGTGCAGCTCCCACAAGAATTGCATTTGCCGCATCCACGAAAACTTGACGGTCTCTATATAGGGATTCTACATAGGATCTTACCGGTTCAACTTCCATGAGTAATTTTTGCAATGTGTGATGACCATTGGAATGTGCAATTTCAAGAGCTGTTCTTCCACAAATCTCTTCTTCATTCCAACTTAACTCCTCGACATTCTTCAATTCCTTGAATATGTTGATTGCATTTATTTTTGCAACCACATGAAGAGGTGTCTCCCCCCGATAATTTTTGTCATTGATATGCACATTCTCTCCTTTCAAAAGTCGTCGCAGTGTGTTGATGTCCTCACCATATATGGCCATTTCTAAAAATGAGAATGTCCAGATATTATTATTTTTTCTCCATCGCTCTCTCATTCCTATGAGTTGACTAACTATTCTCTCATTCCCTACGAATACAGCTGCATGGAGAGGTGAAATACAATCTGAGTTTCTGTCCGACTTCAACAAACTCTGTGCCTGTGGGTCATCCCTGAACAATGTCTCAACCATAAAGCTATCCTCCATCCACACGGCCCAATGCCAACGGCTGTCACAGTTCTCCCGTATCCACCGTTCATAAGATGGTCTCAACTTTTCTCGCTCACTTCTCCGCATCATTTCGCTGTCTTGAGGACCACTTGCCCGGCCAAGCTCTTCCACCATAGCTCGTACATATACAGTAAACAAGACCCAGTCGATCATCCACCCTGGCATGTCCATTATGCTAACCTTGTAGCGCCGTTGTGTGTATTTCTCATCATATCGTTCGAAATTGCGTAAAAATATATCTTCTCGATCTACCAATGACAAATTCATTGCTCGACCAGTCTCATCATCCTGTATGAACATGGTAGTACTTTCAGAATAATGCGCCCACAATGTCTTCACCAATGGAGACATTTTTACACTTTCTCGTGACATATTGCATATACCCGTACTTCTCTTTTCGGTTTACTTTATCTAAATTCTTTCCATCTTTCCGATTTTCTATACAATCAGATTGCATTTATACACGACCCTGTCTGTTTAATGGTGTCAAATCATTTCCTTTCCATTTTAGACTGCCACTTCCTTCCACAAGTTACAAAATTATGCACAGATTTGCTGCTGTCTACTGATGTTTGCCCATGCCCATGATCTACAACTCATTTACACTAATCGTAGATAGTGCTGACAAAATACTTACCAGGTCATCTTCAATTTCGTTAGAATGCGGGTGCTGCTCCTGCTGCTCCTGCTGCTCCTGCTGCTCCTGCTGCTATGACACCGATATTCCGTTTGTCATAGCCAATGACTGTACCCATGGTCGACTTAAATAATATGCCCAAAATGTCTTCACCACATGAAGATATCTTTACACTTTTTCGTGACATATTGCATATACTCGTAACTCTGTTTTTGGTGGACTGTATCTAAATTCTTTCCATCTTTCCGATTTTCTATACAATCAGATTGCATTTATACACGACCCTGTCTGTTTAATGGTGTCAAATCATTTCCTTTCCATTTTAGACTGCCACTTCCTTCCACAAGTTACAAAATTATGCACAGATTTGCTGCTGTCTACTGATGTTTGCCCATGATCTTCAACTCATTTACACTAAACGAAGATAGTGCTGGAAAAATGCTTACCATGACATCTTCAATTTGATTAGGATCCAGGTCAGGATGCTGCTCCTGCTTCTCCTTCACCCAGGATGGAGGCAACTGAGAGAAACTCCAAATTAGAAACTTAATTTTATCAAACCGCGTCAGATTAAGACAAGGTCACAGGGGAATAGTATATAACAATACGTCTGTGCATACCTTTATCGATACTACGAGCTCCGTCGAAGATGTAGACGCTGTCACCGATATTCCGTTTGCCGTAGCCAATGACTGTGTTTCCATGGTCGATGGAGGTATACTGATCAAAACTGGAACAGCAGCTCGGTGACTAAGATGACAAGCGTCGACGAGCACAACGTTGAAGACGATCCGTCACCTTCACACTGCACACCGCACGATATAAGCAGGCCGCAGAATGTAGTCGATCACAGCAAGCAAACGCCCTAAGCACACCACATGCATCGATTCCCCTCCGACAATCTCGACGTCCGCACAGCATCAACAACTAGAAGCTCCGCCTCGAACGGTAGCACAGAACCTTACAGCAAGCTCAACTAAATACGTCTTGAAGATACTCACACGCCTTGAGATTCAGCGCCATGCATGTACAGGAAGGCGCCAAGCTGAACGCTCTTTGTCCGAAAACGGTCCTTACCATATTACTGTAGTCTTGTAATTTCTGTGCAGTCAGCAGAGAAAGTGTTGAGAAAGTATTCGATACCTCGCCTGAAACTCTGGATCTTGATTATATTTATTGGTTAAACATATAAAAGTTTCTGGATCTCGACGCTGGCTTCGTCAACAAGATGCAGCTGAAACGTCAAAACTACCATACTTTGTTGACAATATGTCTGATTCTACAATTGCAAGTGGGCATGGTTGTGCATGGTCAGTGAGTCCAGCGACCGTCTTGGGAGCTGGCGCTGAGGTAAGCGGCATTATTATAAATGCCGACTGGGTACCGTGTCTTGTTTGATTCGTGTACATCTTCTTCCTTCTTATTCTTTTTGTTATTTCTAGACGATCGTTGTGAATTTCTCTCGGTAAGTCTGGAGTTCTTCAAATGGTGCACTTTGGGAGTTGGTAGTGCCAGATTTTTCTAGTCTTTCTCCTCTGAAAGGTCACCAAATGCTTTTTGAATACAAGTTGTACATTTTTTAATGCGGTGTCTGGCTGTGGGTCGGAATCGACCGTATATTTTTATGTGGCATTCACAAAATGGTAAACAGTGATTCGAAGAAAAGAGTTTTCTATGTGGCATTCACAAAATGGTAAACAGTGATTCGAAGAAAGGAGGGATGAATGGTGTCCACTACGCATATCAATTATGCAAAATGATTTGAATTTGAAAATGTAACTTCGAGTATAGGATCCAAAAAGAATAAATTTATGACAGAATATCTATCCAAAAAAATTAGTATACTATAGAAGCTCAAGATGAGTACTTGGCAATAAGTCCTAACCAAATGAAACTCGGGTCCCTTTCTAAAAGGGGCGGGCGTGAATGAAGTGTCCATTTGTAATGCTAATAACCCAATGCTCAAGTACTAAACAAGAGGAAATTGGGACAATACCACTTCCCCCTTGCGAGGGTGGACACTGTAACTATGCTAGTTTCTAACTAGTTATTAGTGCCTTGAAGATTCTTGACATAGTATTCCTCCAAAGAACTTTGACGTACCTATACAACAAGGTCCACAAACCCCACCATAGTTGGGTAGACTATGGTGATGAAGTCTATCGCCACTCTGGACACTCGGTTGCATGGTAACAAACCATAAGGATCGATCAGATCTTAGATTTGCATGAGTTTTTTTGTCGTTTGAATTCTTTTCTCCACTACTTCAATCTCTTGGTTTTAGATGCTTGGATGTGGGAAGTTATTTGTTGTGTGTCGTTATTTGTTGTGCTCAAATGAGGGAGAGTATATGCGAGTTTTGAGTTGATTGGTTTGATTGGTTTTATTGCATTAAAGGCATTGAATAAGATAATGATAAGGAATGATCAAATCTTTGATTTCCATTAATTATTTTATTTGTTGTCACAATTGGTGTAGACATTACTTCATTCGGTTGGTTTTTGTGTTGTTTAAAAAGAGGGGAAGAGCTCAAAATGTTGCTAGAAGGGTTGTGAATAGTTTTTTTAAATTTTATTTTTCTCTAATCATCAATTGTGCTTTTCAATCGTGCAAACACCACTCGTCCTCATTCTTTTTCTCTAAAGAAGTAAAAATCTTCTAATGATGGATTCTTACACATACGAAAATAATCTGTAAGCACTTATAAATCCAACAAGAAGTACAAAGGTGAAATTAGAAAATACAAGAATAGTTATGTACTCCGGTAACCTTGCTTGAAACAAAAAAAAATTTAAACCCTCAACCCCTAATGTCGTAACTAAAGGTGTAAGGCCTGCCAAAAAGCCTCAAAACAGCCCTCGGTCATTCGAAGGTGCAAAATTTTAACTTTAAATTGAGAATTTTTGTGTATGTAACCATAGGATCGAGCACCTAACGTACGCTTGTATGTGTCACTGTATGAAATCTTAGATTCAAATTACTTACCAATTGTACGTGAGATCATAATGTTCAAACTTGAACAAAAAGTTTTTTTTTCCCTATTTGTAAAATGTTCTTGAAGTGTTTTGTGAGCCACAAAATCCAATTTCGAGAGTAAACGTGAATTGAGGCTCTTCTTATCTTTCTTCCTAAGTGAGTTACAATTACGTTCATATAATTTTTATCCTTATTGGACCTATGCCTCCTATAGAAATGCTTGATTAGTCACATGGAGGTACATTAAAATGCAAATACAAAGTCTTGTTTTTGACATTAAAAAATGGGCATATGAAAATTTTTTGGGTTGGAAATCCAAATGGTGAGGTCATGCCTTGGTACCTCTTCTACTTGTACAAAAAATCAAAATTTTAAAAAAGTAAATCTCAATTTTGATAGATTTTTGAAGTCTTGCGATCTAATTGATTTTGGGCAGATTTTGAGAGTACATGAGCATGTACCGCAGTTTGGGAAGTTTTGGGCAGATTCTGAATAGTGTTTTAGAACTTCGACCATGAATATTTCCTAAAGTATGAGGAATTTTGAAGCTCAAAATGACTTCTCAAAAAAGGTATGGAAAAACCCTAAAATCCTAAAATCTTGCAAAAAAACTAAAAACCCTAAAATCTTGCAAAAAGTTTTAACTTCATACAGTCTATATTTAGAAACTGAGAGCGTGACCAGAGTCAAGGCTCATTTAGACATTAGGGGTTTAAAATTCTTGATGCAAAATCACCTAAATTAGAGAAAATGATATTTGTCTAATTCAAGATAAAAAAAAGCTTAATGAATCTAAGTATCGACTAGAAGATTCAACCAAAGAATCTCAAAGTTAACTTGCCTTATTACTTACATGAAAACATTGAACCGATTTTTTTTTTTCAATTGTGAGATTATAATGGTAAGAGAGTTCTCTGCGAGAATCCCAAAAAGCCATTTCGACTTTCTTGAACCTGTGTGAAATAACCAGAAATGCAAGAAATGTCCATTCAACGAGCAGGCCCTTCGCCGCTAAAGTTTTCGCAGAATGGTACATTCCTGAACGCAAACAGGGACATTTGTCTACAATCAACCATTCGTCCCATGATTCGTGCAACTGTGTGATCGAAATTATACTTAATAGAGTTAGTTCAGGCTGCTGATCTAAGTTGATGAACACAATAATTACTGGTGCCGGATTTTAATCGTCGGCCTTAATTTACCACTTTTCTTTTGTAATTCTTTCGAAAACACCTCTTTCGTTATTGTGGGAAAATTGCATGATTTTGGGAAGATACAATTTAGCTTGTGTACCGATAGATTGGGTACTCCACTAAAACTGAACAAAGCAATTTATATTTAATATTTTCAAAATGGTCATAACTTACTCAAATTTTGTCCAAATTGAGTATATGAGGGTGGTTTGACATCTACCCTTTTCGTAGATGTTAGAAAAGACCTTATATGCTCAATTTGAACAAAATTTAGAGTAAGTTATGACCAACTTCGAAACTGTGTGTACAATTTTACCATATTGATAATTTGAATATTCTCATTATAGCGAAATACGTGTTCGAGAAGATCAAACAATCGTTCCATTCTTGTCTAACTAGCTTGAATTAATGCACCAAACGTTCCACTAACTAAGTACCTCTCACGGTATAGAAACGAAACTTCCACTACGTCAATCTATGATACTTTGAATCCAAAGGGCGTGATAAGGGCATGATATGGGTACCCCCTCCAAAAATAGTGTGATTGTCTAAAATTACTTTTTTTGTAAAAAAAATATTGAAAAATTATTCTAACCAAATGGTATTCTAGGTGACATGGCTACAGTTGTATACATGGGGTTAGAAAAGAAATTTCTAGCACATATAATGAATTACACATAGGTCACCCATAATGAGATGCGTCTTAGTGGTACCCATATGAATGATATGATGCCCTTATCCCCTTGTTTTTAGATTCGAGATGCAATACGGTAACATAAGTCTCTGAAGCCACTCCACAAGATGTTAAACTCATGCTTCAATCCGTACTTGTAGCTCAAAAAATGAACCAATCAAGTTGAGAAGATTTTTACTCTCTATCGGTCACATGTACTGCTTGACTCCCTACGTCTTGAGGGCTCTATAAGTAAATGTAAACAATTTGCTTCTTCGCAAAAGAACTTAAAGAATGTGTTGTTGGTTTCAATAATCTCTCTACATTCTCGCACAAGTTTATACCTACCTAGCCTCTTCAACTCTTCCATTTGTACTTGCTCGTGTACAAGTGTAATAATGGCGAGTGACAAGTAGTCTACATATTATGAGTTTTTTAGGCCAAAGATAAATGTTTGATTACTTTTGGGACCTTACAAACATATTCTCTTAGCTTAATAAAAGTTTTTACAACAATCCCCTTGATCAACATTTATTGAATTAGTTAACATTAGTTACCATCCTCAGTCAAATATACTTGAAAAGAAAACAACCCACAACCAAATAATTACATGCCACAATTTTAAATTGAGATTTTATAATCTAGTTAGCAGACAATTATACTGTGAAAATACTACATTGTAAATACTACTGTGTAAATACTACATTGTAAATACTATTGTGTAAATACTACATTCAATATATTGAGAAATTTATTGCTAATTAGCTCCAAGAAACACAAAGTTACTTAGTAGTTGTTTGTCTGAGTCATGTAGTACTAATTGGTGAGCATTCGAGGTACTTAGTTAATCTTAGGTGTTTAACTGAATAAAGGTAGTTTATTATGCTCTTGTGTAAGTGATACATTGAGTCTGTGGCATTTGTCTTTACGTTTCCTAGTTTTTAATATTATTGCAACACTTTCACATCACAACAAACAATCTTCAACTTAAGAGTTCAATCTTAGGGCCACTTTATACACTGGGGTTGGCCGGAGAGCGGGCCGGATTCAACGACCAGAGTTCAGGCCCCAAGTTGGGAAGTTCAGGCCATGGTAAACCTTGTCCCAATTGCATCACTTGGGCCCAAATATTTTGGCGCTGAAACAATGCCACATGGGATGCCACATAGGAAAAATTGAAGTTCCGGTGGGGCCCTAGTATAAAGCCCTTGGGCCCAATTTAAAAGAATCAAGCCACCTAATTGGTTGAAATTTGAAGAATTCCGGCCAGCCCTCAATCAGACCCCAAGTATAAAGTGGCCCTCAATAGATCCAGTAGAATTTCATTCAATCGATTGCACTTGGGTATCCCGATTAGTTTTTGATAGGGGTGTTGATAAGAGTGATAGACCAATCACATTTACAAGAAATTTGCCCTCCCTTAGCCTCATGCTTGCCTTGACTCCCCATAAAAAGCATTCCTAAAGAACGTCTAACCTAACATCGGCATACACGGTTTAGCGTCTGATTGATCGGGACAAGAATAAAAGAAAGAATATTTTAGGAATATATTCTTAAAATTTTGGATGAATAAAATTTTATAGAATATTTAGTGTAAAGGCACATAATTTATTCGCCCTGATTGTAGTCTCGAGAGTAGGTTGAAGTATAAGTCTGGCATCAAACCATGCCTAAGGGTGTAAGCGCACAATTACCCATTTAGTTTCCTTGCTCTCTTCAAATATTGAGCTATAGGATATCAACATAATGATTATTTAGTAATTCTTGATGCATCCACAATTTCGTGTGCTTGGGTCCGAGGTGAATTATGTATAGTTGCCATTTCCGATTGTCATTTGAATTCTTCATTTCAAGCTTTAACCCCTAACTCTCCTTAAAACCCGAAATGGGTTTTGGAGGTTCCCGCAGGAGAAAAACTCAGCCAACTTTGACCATTATAATCTCACAAATGAGGAAGAATGAACGGTTCAAATTTGGTATGTGAGAAGAATGTCAAGTGAACTTTAAGATCTTACGGTTGAATCTTTTAAAGAATGCTTGGATTGAGATTTTTGGAGCTTAATCTAAAGGAAGGTCAAATTTTGTGACTTAGACCGTTTTGCAACAAGGAGAGTTAGGGGTTAATTCTCAAATAATTGCTTAGAGATGATATACATGATCGTATTTTTTCCATGGCTTGAAGTTTTGGTTCTCATACAAGTTTTAGGCCCTTGTCTTTTGTGTGTTTATTGTGGATAGAGGTGGAAACACTACAAAGTGTAATTCCTCACTTTTTACATGTTGTAAGTTATTGTTGTAAATTGAAACTTGTTGCACCAAAACAAGTGAATTGAACCAGTTTGCATGCGCTTTGATTTATGTAGTTGTTTGTTTCTTTGAGTTTAATTCATGGGAACCCCAAAATTCTAATACAAGGGTTAGGATCATGGCTTCTCTCCTTAAATTTTGAGTTGTGCTTTCCACTCCCATTTACCCAGTAGTTCTAAAGAATTGTCTTCTCTTATCAATAATGGTTAATCTTCAAGTTCAAAACATCAAATTAGAACTTATTCACAATCTCAAGTGTTCAGCATCTTATGCACAAATCCTTAGTTAGTTCGAGTCAGTGTCTTTATATCATTGTTCCGTGGACCGTTTTAAGTGAACCGTTTTTTCATTTTCTAATTGGGGAAAACATTTTCTCTTTCAATCAGGAGATGGCCAATGTCGGTGACGAGCAAGCCTTGGACCCGAACAGTCAGGCGCAAAATCTTCGGCAGTCTAACGTGTTCAATCCACAGTACATCGATCCGCATGTCACACTTACTGCGGAGGAGTTAAGTGGGATCGTTACAAGTGATGGCCTGGGCACACCAGGCTGCACCAGCCCAGCCAGTCCAGCCAGCATTGCTGGTGGGCTAGAACCCCTGCTGGGCTGGTATGACCCTGCGTCCAGCAGGTCGGTCCAGCAAGGTGAGGGAATTAAAGGGGGCAGCCGGCCCCCTTTAAAAAATTTCAATTTTTTTTAATTTTTTTTTTAAAAAAATACCTCATGGCGAATAAAAAAAATAAAAAAAAATAAAAAAATAAAAAAATAAAAAGCCAGTGCCCGCGCTGTCGGAGGGGGCTCCAGCCGGGCAGGGAGGCCCCCTGCTGGAGGCAAGGCCCTGCCTTACCACCAGCAGCTCCAACAATCCCAGCAGGGGATCTAGAGCCCCCTACCCCGCCCCAAATGCAGGGCTGGGGTTTTGGCCCTGCTGGGGCTGCTGGAGGGCCGGTGTGCCCAGGCCATGAGCAAGTGCAAAGCCGCACCCTTCCGGATGTCCGTGCAGTATCAGGACTCACTCCAATTCAAGAACGGGAGCTCTTGAGCATACTCGCAGACATTAGGGGTCAGTACTCTGCATATCAGTCGGCAAGAGGGAGACACCACAGATTCAGAGGAAGACCTCAGGTAGTATGTTATTTCAACATAGTTACATCAATGAACATTATCGTACATGCTTTGCAGTGAGCTTTCTAATGAGATGTACCATCAAATCTATCGCTGTTATTAATGATCAGGTTGAGATCGGGGTGATTCAAAGCTCTACTGTTCGTGCTGAGGAGATTTTTGTGACTCAACCCGGGACGCCAGTAAGCGAATCTGAGAAATCACACCGTCGGATCAGACACCTTCTTCAAGTGAGAAAGATAAGAAACGGAAGTCCCTGGAGTTGTCAAAGGCTACTAGTACCAAGAGAAAGTAAGCATTGATGGAATGATGATGTGCCCGTGCAGGGGCTAGCCAGTTTTAGGACACTTGTGGACACAACCATGATAGTAGCTGAGACTAAGTAACGACTGTCTCATCAATAGCACACGACTAGTTATGTTGTAAAATATATCATGGGAACTGTCAAATGCATCATTGTTTTTTGAATAAAAGAATGTATGGGAATTGTTCAGTTTCACGTAGAGCTCGTGAGTGATGTTGACAAGGGTGTTTTTAGGGAGGAGTAGGAGAAATGGTTGGAGGATTGCCGCTTGACGGAGCCCGTGAACAATGTTCCAAGAAGGGTTTCAAAAGAGGAGTTGGAGAAATGGTTGGAGGACTGCAGCTTCAAGTAGTGTTGTTTGTGCAAGTGGATGGTCGAGTGTGTTGTTTGCAGAGTAGTGCTAGTGCAAATGAATGGTCGAGTTTGTTGTTTGTGGAGTAATTATTGATTTTTCATAAACTTACACAGCAATGGCAAGCTTGGGGTATCCCGAAAAGGACAACAAAGGTGTACTTATTCTTTCCTTTTTTGTTCTTTCATGATCATGCTTGGCTTCCTCTCACTATATATAAGACCCAAGTACATTTTTATTAGATTTTACAAGTTGAGCATCTCATCTATTCTACCAGACATGTATTTCGATTTGTTTTTTTTTCTTTTGTTTTGTGACATAACAATCAAGGGGATTGCCGGTCGAATTGGTCCACATGAGGTATTGTTGAAAGCGGGTTTTTTTGTAGAGTTGTGGCAAACAATCTATTTGCAAAACGGGTTGAGGAGTTTTGAGATATTGAATTTTGAGAATTTGGCCCCCAAATCACCAAAATCACAAAAACGACCCAATTATAGATTTACGAGAAAAACAAGAGGGTCATGGTAAAAGCATTTAAGTAGGAGTGGGAACGCCATGAGGGCATACTAGTTAGGGGTTGAAGTAGAGAAATAACCCAAATGGACTAATGTACAAGGTACAATTAGTATCTCTAAATTTTTTGAATGAGTTTGACAATCTATGATCAGAAATCTTAAGTATGCATTTAAAAGCCACCTGAAAAATCATGATATTTCACCCATAACCAAGATATTTGCAAAAACACAACATTCATAAGTGACCATTGGTTTGGCAGCCCATCATTATCCTAGTAATCAAGATCACAATATCCCCAAAATCAAAATATTACATAGAAATTGAAAATAGAGATCTGGACATGCACTTGAAAATAAGTAACATTGAATTTCTAGTTTAACAAAAATTACATCGCTCTTTGGATCACGCCTTATTCAAAGATTATCAAGAGTCAATAAATTTCTGCAACTAAAGGATAGACCACATCAGATCGTGCACAGTCGAGATATGGTGTAAGCCGACATGAGTGTGGAACTCGCCTAAAAGGCATAACTAGCCCTTGCAATATTCTATGTGACCCTAATACATCTACAGCTTCGACACAGAAGGAGTCAATTCTACGTTGTTCTTCCGAGCCAAGGCAATGAGCTTCTCATTGCCCGCTCTTGCCGACTCTGGATGAGGCAGTCCTACCATGAGACTCTGCCGTGCTCGGGAGCTTCGGTATTCTTCGCCTTCCAAGTGGACAATGTTACGTCCCGCACCTGCCAAGCATGAGATCGTGCACATTTAGTAGCAGAAATGGCCCATAAACCCGAAAGTACTCAAACTCGAAACCGTAATTTCTAATTTCTACGGAAGCTTCGTAGAGAGATATTGTGTAGTGTAACACCGATCGAGGCGCGGTTGGCTGTGAGACGCCAAGGAACCAACATTCCGTAGAAGCACCAACGGAGTCTGGCCTCTGTGTAGGGAGTTCTGGTATGGTTCACCAGCTCATAATTGGCAACTTTGGGTCAGAACGTCCACCGAATGCTGGGTTGGTTCCACATTATGATTCATGTCTGTGGCAAAACCTCCAGGACAATCTGAGGATTTGTGAACAAACGGTTTTTTTTTCGCCCTCCGCATCAAGATACAACCCTAACCATGCTGGCATGAAAGAGACATTAGATGGGACTTCAACGGTGAACGAGTCGAAAACTTTTGTTTCAGAACCCGAGCCTGTCTCTCGATCGCGGATAAACAGGTCATCATGTACTCAGGTCATCTAAACTACTGCCCTCATATTTGCCTCAAAATAATGATAAAAAAAAGGATGGTTCATAATTTATTCCACAATCTCCGATATTCGTCTCCACGTATGTTCGATGCTTGGTACTGTAATCTATATTCTAGAATGTCTACTACGAATGTTCACCAATTCTAATTGTTCATCTGCGTACATTTCGAAAATTATAACGGACAACACTGCATGAACACCGTAACACAAGTGCCAAGCGCACCCCCTTAATCCCTTTTCCAGCTCCTCAGTTGCCCACGATTGACTTACTGCAAAACATCCACTTCAGGACTAGATCTATGAGCATGCTTTCTACAGCTCTGTCAGCCTTGCGTGTTTCCTCACAAGAACCACGTGACAAGGGCTGCGGAAGTTGAACGGACAGGAGCCTTGATCGAATACTCCCCGTTCTGTAAGAAGCGAGAAGAAGCTCCGACGAACCACGGAGACTCCCGCTACGAGGCGAAGCTACACTGCAAATCCGCGATGTACTACGTCGGTATCTTGTTGGAGAATGGTTGATTTCGAGCAATCCGACGTGCTCACGCACGCACTTCACCAGGCTACTTGGTGGACGACCATGCACAAATCAGCAAATCAGAAACAAAATCACGCGGAGAAGAATGATTATACTGGCTTCTGTGGGGTAAGGCTCACGCAGTCACGCTCTTATGTAATTCACTGAACCAGTGACAGAGCATGGCGAGCGGGGCAGGTGAATTATGGAATACCTCCAAGTTGCAGAGCAGGCTTTTTCGCCCGGTCTCTAACACACTGTGTCTTCCTCTGAGGCGTTTCGCAGACAAACAGTTCTTTTTCCTTTTATTTTGAAAGAATCAATTTATCAGTGTTCTACTGACCTTGTTAAGGTTTTCTGCTTGAAACAGTCAATGTGTTAATCAATTGAGCGAAATACTATCAGTGTGCTGCTGTCATTTTGCTGTTGGCACCGCAAGGCTTCATCTGGTGAGTCTGAATTCTTCTCCACTATGCTGCATTGCATGTCCATCTTGCCGACTGCAGTGCTCTTGAACTCTTTTTTTCTGTTTGCTTCGAAAAAGTAGTAAGTAATGAAATATATTGATCCGATGTTCATGAACACGAGATTGAAGATTCGATATTATTTTTGGGATTCGATGCTCTTGTACATACTGGTTGAGAGCTTGTTGAGAATTAACAATTCGCTCTACACTAGTATCATGAGCATGCTGCACGTTCGTGAGATAAACCAAACACTATTATTTAACTGTTAGTACTGTCTAACTTGGGAAGAGTATGTGTCTTGGGAAGAGTATGTATGAGTACTGTCTGTAGACATGTCTGTCTTGGGAAGAGTATGTGTTTGCACTCATGAGATTTTATTTTCTTTTAACCCCTCAAAATCCAGGAAAACGATTCGGTTTTTCTTGAGATTTCGGGCAGCTCATTTTAAGGAGTTAATTGATATTTTTGCCCAAGATTTTTACTCGGTGCTCCCCATACTGTAATGTGTATGTGGTAAAATTTGCAAAGCCAAATTTTAATTTTATAATTTTCATCTAGAAATTTTAGGTTTCAAGTCCAAAACGGGCAGTTTCAAATTTTTTTCTTTTTGGAAATATGTTCATTACCAAATTACTATTCAAATTCCGAAGAGTCTGAAGTCAAAAAGTTTACCAATTTTACAAGGGCAGCCTCCAAAATTTTTTAAAACAATCTTCACAATTTCTAGTAATTTTACAATTTTTTCTTTCAAAAATTGCCAAGAGTTGAGATTTTGGAATTTTTCCAAGTTTTTTTTTTTTTTTTTTTTTTTTTTTTTTTCAAAATTCACATTCTCATAAATGCACCTACTCACCGTCCATATTTTTCTCAAACTAAATATATCATATGTGGTGCTTGTTTTACTATATTGTTGATTTTAGACCTTCTTTCATGAAATAATTTACATTAAGGTCAAAATGTGGAATTGGTCTCTAAAATTTTGCATGAGCGTACCCAACTTGATTACCTACATGAAAAAAAATGGCGGAAAAATGTTTGGAGTAACAATCATCAAGTTGCCCTTGGCACCATTTAGACAATGCCTTTCACGCAGCGGCAAAAAAAAGTGTTGGAGAAACTTTGATTATTATGATCTCACAAATGGCAAACATCCAACGGTTGAAATTTTGACCAGACTTTTGTATACAAGTTAGGTACGAGATCTTATGGTTCAAAGTCTAAAACCAGGAAAAAAAATTCTCCATTTCCCCATTTCCCAACAAAGGTGAAAAATGGCAGTTTTTGGTTCTGGAGGTCGAGGAAACGCTTCGATTTTTAGGGGTTAACTTTTTTTTAAACAATCGATGTATTTTCAATTGAGGTAACCAATACATTATTTTCGTCAACATTATTGAATGCTATCCCTACTAGTGCAAGACTTAAATATTGTAAATTAAAGGAACCATTTGTGCTTTTGAGGTTGCTCTCCGGCATTAGCTCCATCACAACCTATACAATATAGTGCCCTATACTTTGCGTACAAATTCTCCTTAGACTAAGGGGCTTTTCATTGAACGTTTGAGAATCTATTGTAAGCTTGAAAATGATTGGAATTGAGAATTGTAAGGTGTGTTTGAATCACATCAGAGTGTACAACGATGTGGTGATAAAATATCAAATCCTTTTTGTAATGTAATTTAACATATTACAATTACTTTACGCACCATCTACGATTGACTACTCTTACTTTTTTCTTAATTTACAACATACATTTTAACCATAATTTTGAATTAATCTTCTAAATTTTTTCTTAATATACTTGAGCAAATACTTGTGATATCAATCATATGCTTCGTGTATGGTTTTGTTTGGTGATGGTCTGGTTGGGATACCCAAAAAGGTTGTCTCATGAACAATTGCACTCTATGCTGGTGTGTCAAACATATATATATTTTTAAACTTTAATACAATAAGACTTCATTAAATGTGGTTTTAGTTTCTATACTTATAATGTATCAAGAAAAAAAATTAGAGATTAAAAAAAAATAAAAAAAATTGAAGTAATTTTATTTGATTTTTTAGTTGAAAAAGTAAGTTATGTTCCAATAACCTAAAATCCATAGAATCAAGCAAATGGAATATCAACCATTTTTATTTAATATAATTTTTAAATATGACCTACATCTTCTTGTATAGAATAAAAAATAATTTATTTAATTTTTTAAAAAAATTCATAGTGCACTATAATGCCTGCAAATCCCCAAATTCAGCATTTTTTCCCTCATCTAGGAATGGATCCAAAAAAAAGAAAGAAAAAGAATCTAAGAGAAACTCAATAGGCATATATACTTTGATTTAATTGAGGTGCATGATATTTTAATTTCCATTTTAGAGTCTTTTTACTTGATTAAAATGGACAAATTAGACAAACTTTGGAGGCTTTCAATAAAAATAACCTATTAGTGTGTCCAAAAAGTGATACCTCAAGCTTACCATTGCCTATTTAGAGGAATTTCTTAATAAGTCCTAAAAAATCAGTAAAATTTAATCAAAGCATATAAAAGTCTCTCACACAAGTATAAATGTCCTAGAAGATCCCTAAACACTCCTTGAAGACTTGAGGGATGATGGGAGGCAAGGGACATAAATCGCAATGGCTGCCCATAGTGAACACTAATTTCAAGAGAAATGAGAAATAGTGTTATTTACCAAAAGTTACCTATTACAACAATCACCACATGACATTACTTAACAACTCTTGTGTAGTGGTACAAGACTTTGCGAACAAGAATTTTGCACTTGGCAACGCAAGGCTTCATTTGGCGCGCCTGAATTCTTCTCCAATGTGTTGCATTGCATCTCCATCTTGTCGACGATCATACAGTGTTCATGAATCCTTTTCTTTTCTTCTTTTCTTTTCTTTTCTTCTTTTCTTCTTTTCTTCTTTTCTTTTTTTTTTTTTTTTTTTTTTTTTTTTTTTTTTTTAACAATCAAATAATGTATTATTCAATTGAGAGAAATACAATCGGTTGGGACACATGTAGTAACGGCAACCTTGAGGTCGCGATCACCGGATGATAAACCGGTGACTAAATATCATCTACCAATAAACCCTCATTCTCACCACTCCTCATCTATAGTAGATGCTCCACTCCTCGTCCTCACCTGCTTCCATCGACTTCATTGGGTCACACGGTGAATTCACAAGTGATGGTTGGAGGTTGCCATGTTGCCCGTACTACATTCTACCCCAATCAATGTTATCATAAACTTCTTTTCTTTTGTTCAAAACAATCAATGTATCAATCAATTGAAAGAAGTGTGTTGTTGAATTCGCACTGGGCACGGCAAGGCCACATTTGGCGCGTCTGAGTTCGTCTCCAATGTGCTGCATTGCATGTCCATCTTATTGTCACTTTCTGTTTAAAACAATGAATGTATTATGGTGAAATTACATTTAGGCGAGCACCCAAGATTCTGCCTTTATAAAGATCTAACCTCCCTTGCATGTACCTCATGCATACATAATTAGGGTGTCGGCTTTAAGGTTTGTACTTCTAAACTTTGGGTTTAATTATATGTGTATTTTAAGATACCACAATAATAATAGAAGAACTTTGTATTTTCCTTTTTCTTATCCCTGGAACCCACTCATTTCATTACTCCCAGTATATAGATTTCTTAAATAATATCTAAGTACATGACAATAGGTGGTTTCTTCATAATCAATTGAGAAAAATAAAGTCATAAACTTAAGTTGCATAACTACTTGGCGGTAGTGTTTCTTACTTTTTTTTGTAATTTGGAGGTTTAACCCCTGAAGGAGAAGCTCTATGGTGACCTTCCAGACAGCCAAATCTAAAATCTGTGAACAAAGAAACTTCAAATTCAATCTTGGATTTTTGAAAAATCAAACCCATGTATCTTGTTTAAAATTGCCTAATTAGTCTACCCACCAATTTGTGTAAAAAATTTCCATAGAAATCTTGGAATATATTGAGTCAAAGATTTGGTTTATGTAAAAACAACGCCTCTTTTTTAACCCCTAAACATACCCCAACGTCGTTTTTCTACATTTTGGATGATGGACAGAAACTTTGAAGAGCCATAAGTTCTTCATCCAAACTCACGTTATCAACAAGATCACCTGAGCTAGGTCCTAAATCAAGTCTAGTTTGTGAGGTAAAAATTGTAGATTTATACAATTAAGTATGAATCGATGGCATGCATTCTAGTGAAAACAACTTATGGTTTTGAGAATTCAAACACAAGGCATGTTTTACCACTGCATGCTAATTATGCGAAATCAAAAGTGGTTTTCATATTTGTATATATTGAAGGTATGATTTTAGAACGATTATTAACAACTTTCTAGTTGGAAGCTTTTTAATCCAAGTACATTTGGTATTGGATTTGGAATGATGTTTCTAAAATGAAAAAGTAAAAAGATAAATGAATTTTGAGATATATCTCTTTTATACACACTCGGATCTCAATATCATTTTTTGGGATAGATTCCAGATAGAGTCTACTATCAGTGATAGAAACCTTGACAAGATTGAGGATGCTTTGAAGATAGAGCATGGATTTGAGTGCAAAAGGTCTAGTTTTACGCTCTTTTTTCTTTGTAAATTTTTGGCGGTTTTCACCATTGCAAGGCTATTATTTGAGTCAAGATATTCTATTGGTGAAGTTTTATTGAGCATCTATGTTATTGAGGCAAAGGTGACCAACTTTCTACTCTTTACCGTTCATTTGTTGGTAGGATTTTTGCTCTAATAAAAGTGAAATTGATAAAATCTTGCAGTATATTTTGGTACTAATAGATAGATAGATAGATAAAAACTCCGGTCCATTTTTCAGGGCCGGCGTGATTAGAGTGTCTGTTCGTCAAGCGAGTGTCCTAATGCCCACCAGACAAGAGGACTCTGGTACAAGACTACTCACCCCTTTCGGGGATTAGACACTATAGTAGCCACAAGAAACAGAAGTAACCAAGAAATAGTCAATATTATCTTCTTAAGGTTTGTGTAAGGTTATATTTTGTACTTTATCGTTGGTATGGTCGCCAAGCCATGATTCCTGGTTGATTTGTAGGGATGTTTGAGTCACAATTAAGCGGTCCGGGTTCGATACTCGGTGGATCCGTTTGAGCATTTAGTGTGATATACATGGCTTGGTGCTGCTAGTGTGTTATACATAGGCAGGAAAATTGTACCAATCAATCGGCCATGTCCCATCTACCTGAGACAAGTGTGACTATTCTTGTGGGAAGTGGTTTGCGCCATTTCTCACGCCCTCCTCCTTTTATTGTTACATTATTGTGGGGATTGTTTGGTTATTCTCAATTTTCCTTTTGTGTAAAATAATTGATCCGGCGTGTTGAATGGCGATGGTATTTATTTCATGGAATGTGCGTTTTATGCATGTTTCTGACAAGTTAAATTTTTCTACAAGAAGTTTCATTGATGGTTTGTGTGTTGTGCCTCTAGCACCCGCTGTGATGACTATGGGGGGGTCTACTTTCCATCCTAGGTTACGGAGTTTATCAAGAAGTGGTTGATATTTGCCGGTTTTGTTATTAATTGTTTCTTGAGAGAATCTATCGTTACAGTATGTGAATTCTATAAATTGAAGTCTGAGGTTGTCTGTTGGGTGTGGTGGTGGGTCGTTTTTGTGTGGTAGACCTTTAACGCATAGTATATCCGGTTTGAATCTAGCGTTGCAATGACATTTTTGTTGTGTACATTCGCATTGTAATAGCCATGTAGGGACCGTATTTTCTTGGGGGTTGTTATTAAATGTGCCTGCGTTCATGAGGATATAACAGCGTGATTTTTGAGATGAGAGAATTAATTTTCTTAGTTCCCATACGGCTTTGTTATGTCTCTTGATTCTAAGGGCGTGTATGTGGTGGTGACCACATTTGAGTAATGCGTGTAACCATGTGTCGGCGTCCATGGAGTTACATATAGAGCAAGTTATTGATGGGAATCGTTCTCTACCAAAGAATAGTTGTTTCCTTGCGTTCCCCATATATTGGCCGGTGCGTAGCTTTAAAATAGTTGTTTTTTGGGAGTCCGTAATTACGGGGTTTAGCCAGTATGCATTTGATAATTCATTGTCAATATCCGGGTTTGTTGTCCATTTGGTGATGTTGGGGAATTGGTCAGCGAGTATTATAAGGTTGTTGTCGTAGTCTTGTTTGTGTATGTATGTTTGAAGGCATCTGACCGGGCCCTTGTCTGGGCGAGTTAGGGGTCCTGGCCATTCATATTTCTGGTAGTAGAATGGTGTGGTGTGTGCGAATTCGTGGGGTTTTGTGGCTACCGTATATCGTTTGGTGGCGCCGGCTTTCGCAAGTTTGTCTGCTTGCTCGTTGCCAGTGATGTTAATATGCGCTTTAACTTTGTGGAATATAGTAGGTTGGTACTAATACATTATGATCTTGCAATCTATGAGGCTTCATGACTCAAGTTTTGAAGCACATGACCTAGAATAAGTAACTGATATTTAACTAATTATGGACTTATTTCGAAGTTATGGACTTTTTGCAACTAATGAAGAACCTTGGTTTTATCGGCGGCCAGCCGACACATCCCCATATCTGCGACTTTCAAAAGGTCACAACTCACTCAAATTTTGTCCAAATCAAACATATGAGGTGTTTTTTGACATCTACATTTTCTGTAGATATCAAAAAACACCTCATATATTTAATTTGAACAAAAATTGACTGAGTTATGACCTTTCAAAGATTACAGATGGAGTCTCAAGGTTATATCGGCGGACAGCCCACATTATTTTTGGACTATGAATTTGTCCATAATTAGTTAAATATCAGATAAGTCTAAGTACTACAAGATTATATGGTTGAAATTTAAAACGTACCTTCATTTTCATCCATGACACTTTCTTTGAAAATGTGTTTCTTGGCTAAAAAGAGGCTAGGACATTTAGGGGCTAAGCAAATGGACCCGATTTGAGCTTCGCTCTTCTTTGCAGGTTAAAAGAGGCCTATTAAGAATACTAAAATAGAGTGCAAGTTTTCACTAGCTCAGAGTACATTAACCTTGAACGCCCATAGGGATTGAAACGAGCATCCCAAAATTAGATCACAACATCTTTTAGACTTGGACATAATGAATAGTTCACTTTTTGCACTTGGGCATCATGAATGAACCAATCAATGATTCGATTGCAACCTCCTACAAGGTTATGTACAACCCCAACCTACCTACCACAATCCTTTCAAAGCACAAAATCACTCATACAAATTGTGATTTGAATTGTAAAATTTCACTTTTTGAATGCATCACAAGAAGGTGATGAGTCTGACATCAAAGTGTAAGTGAAAAGTTGAGTACAATGAGAGCTACACAGAAGATTCTGTCGGAAAAAGCCCCTCGGGCTTCCTTGGGCGTTTAAGGGTTAACGACGATGTACGAGGGTTGAGAGCCGGGGAGCTCGACTGGTGGGACGTTCAATTGCTTTAGCGGAATCAAGTTTGGCACATGCTGTCATGAGGGGACTCCGTCTGCCGATCGCGGGTTGGATATGCTCCAAAGCAACTCTGGACTGGGAAGCTCACTGTATGATAGACGGCAAGATGGACATGCAATGCTGCACAATGGATAAGAATTCAGACTCGCCAGATGAAGCCTCACAGTGCCAACTGCGAAATTCAGCAGCACACTGATAGTCTTTCTCTCATTTGATTAATACATTGATTGTTTCAAACAGAAAACTTAACAAGGTCAGTAGAACACTGATAAATTGATTGTTTCGAAAAAAAAAGGAAAAAGTACTGTTAGTCTACGAAACGCCTCAGAGGAGGACAACAGTGAGTTAGAGACCGGGCGAAAAAGTCTGCTCTGCAGCTTGGAGGTATTCCTAGTCACCAGCCCCGCTCGAGCCGTGCTCTGTCACTGATTCAGTGAATTACATAAGAGCGTGACTACGTGAGCTAGCCTTACCCCACAGAAGCCAGTATTATCATTCTTCTCCGCGTGATTCTGTTGCTGATTTGCTCGGACCATTGTGCATGGTCCTCCATCAAGTAGCCTGCTGGAGTGCGTGCGTGCGCACGTCGGATTGCTCCAATTCAACCATTTTCCAACAAGATACCGACGAAGTACATCGCGGATTTGCAGTGTGGCATCGCCTCGTAGCGGGAGTTTCCGTGGTTCGACGGAGCTTCTTCTCGCTCGCTTCTTACGAGAGCATTCTGAACGAGGAGCATTCGATCAAGGCTCCTGTCCGTTCAATTTGCGCAACCCTTGTTTAATTCTTTGAAGTGAAACTCGCCCCTTCAGTGTCAACTGGGCCAGCAGTTCTTCGTTTTTGGAGTCCGACTTTGGTATGTAAGCCACACTACGGATTGCCTCAGATCCCGTGATTTATAAGTTTGCTCCAGGCGCTGTTCTGTTCTAAATTCTTGTATTCTTGCGACTTCCTCGGTCCTGTCATGTGACATAGTAGGTATCCAGGTTATGTTTTGAAATTAGTGATTAAGAATGGATTGTAGAAGTTAGTGGTGTATATATACCGTGCGACGGATCAACATCTAGAGCTGCCAATAGTATCTGTTGCAGGAGAACAGTCGTATTGGGTTCGGTTACGTGGTTCTTGTGAGGAGACACGCTAGGCTGACAGAGCTGTAGAGTGCGTGCTCATAAATCTCGTCTTGGTGTGGATGTTTTGCAGTAAGACAATCGCGGGAAACTGAGGAGCTGGAGAAGGGGTAAAGGGGGTGCGCTTACCACTCCTGTTTCGGTTGGCTTTCAGTATTGATTTGAGGTGCCCTTGCCAGCAGTGTAGCCGCCGGTTGTGGAGAACAACATGGAAGTACAAAACGTGCGCTTGAACCAGGATACACCCAAACGCCCTCCGATACCGGAGGATCATCTAGAAGTTAATGGTGTCAAGTCTGTTGTTAAAGATACTCACATCACCAATGATGGAAAGAAGATTCTAGGACCGCAGGATTTGCAGGTCGATCGTGATGGAGACTGGAAGACAGATGATTGGCAATGGCCTGTTTTCGACCAAGTTAGATCACCGTATGGCAAGCAAATGCTCCAACGGCGAGAACAGGAAAAAATTGAGGAGGTCACGGATACGCCCTTTGAAGTCATCTACGAGCTCTGGAATGGACCCAACCCAGATACAGTGGTGGTCAAATTAATCTCTCGAGAACTCGCTGAAATCGTTAGGAAATGTTTGCTTGGAACCGGTTCGAAGGGAAAGTCGAGACTTGGCTCAAATGTCGGTTCTGAGTGTGGATTGCTATCTGAGAAGCTTAGCAAGGAGAAACCAAAAATTGACGCCAGGGATATGTACATCGCCCTTACGGCCTTAGAGGGCGAGAACGAATCCATCCAGCAGGATGCAACAGCGTCGGCTGCCAAGAAATGGCCCTTGAAACATCTGATTCGATTCCTGAAATCGCATTTCAAAGACACCACCACCCAGGTCGAGAGAACGAAGCGGGAGAAGAGGGTGACCTACGACCTGCTCTGGGCTTTCCTCCACAAGGGCGTGATGGTGTCCTACACGTGCGCCATGACTGACCGGACATTGCAAGGGATTGTGAGATCATCTGAATACCAAGCTGGCCAATGCCGGAACCATTTTCTCGTCCACCTTGAATGTCGCGACTACAATGGCCATTCGTATGTGAAGGGCTCGGTGACTTACCCTGTGGGTGAGTTCAAAGGCGAGGTGTTGTTCGACAAGATTGGAATAAGTCCCATGAGTCTCCTTGACCCTTCCACCGAGGAGCGGCTGTCGAAAATGTTCCTGGACAACGGCACAAAGTTTTACGAAATTGTAGCTCTGCAGCAGAGTGTTCTCATGGAGTACGAGGGTCATTCATTTACTTATTCCCGACGGAGTTATGGGCTGAGGAAGCAGAAGGCGGATGGGCGCGTCATGGTCGATTTGCTCAGCTTCGCAAGGATGAATCCGGAGTATGACTTGGGTAATGCAACGCCACCCAAAACTCGCGACGGCTCACCCCTCCAATGTGACGAGCAGCAGGAAAAGCCGAGTCCTGAGGAGCTCAGACTTGCGCCTGCTCACGTCTATGGGTTCTCCTTCGCAAACAAAAATTGGGGCGCGTTCGACATCAACGGCTTGTCTACGGTCTTATTCGATGATGAGGCATTCGACCGAGATCTAGTGCTCGCGGACGAACGCAGGAAGGAAATGCTGCTCGCCTTAGTGAGACAGTACGTGGGTGATCACGGCCACGTGCCGCCCAAACTCGACCCGATCTCCAAGAAAGGCGACGGCTGCATCTTCCTTTGCTTCGGCCCGCCAGGAACAGGCAAGACTCTCACAGCGGAGTCCATTGCCGAGAAACTGCACCGCCCGCTGTGGTCCGTGAGCGTTTCCGAGCTCGGATCGAAAGCCGCAGCTCTCGAGAAGAACCTGATGGAGATTCTTGATATAGCGTCGCAATGGCGTGCGGTTCTACTTCTGGACGAAGCCGACCTCTATCTGGAGAAGCGGACCTCCAACGCAGACCCCAAAAGAATAGCCATGACCTCCATCTTCTTGCGGGTGCTGGAGTACTACCGTGGCGTGCTCTTCCTCACCACTAATCGCGTGACCTGCTTCGATGACGCCTTCTGCTCGCGAATCTCCATGTTTCTGCGCTTCCGCAGTCTCAGTGAGGCCCAGAGAGAGGAAATCTGGAAGAAGCTGCTGTCTCGAGCTGGGATTCAGAATCCTGACCTAGAGCCCTTCAAGAAAGCGCAGCTGAACGGGAGGGAGATCCGGAACTGCATTCGAGTTGCGCAGACGTGGGCGATGAGCTCCGGTGTTGAGCTCACCGTGGATCACGTCACGCAAGTGATGGAAATGCTTGGGGAGGTCCGGCAGGATCTGGAGAGTGCAATTATTGAAGAAAGTGCCGAGCGACCAATCTCGAGTGCTCTTGAAAGAGTGAGCTCGAAGCATACCTGATTTTGTTTTGTTCTACATGAAGCTACAATCAGTCAGGGATGGTGCAGAGGCAGGATCAGTCGGATTAGAAGTAACGTAATCTGGTGG
This sequence comes from Bryum argenteum, assembly GCA_037043015.1. Classification (NCBI taxonomy): domain Eukaryota; kingdom Viridiplantae; phylum Streptophyta; class Bryopsida; order Bryales; family Bryaceae; genus Bryum; species Bryum argenteum. Next base: position 3,756,932 of record CM073330.1, on the reverse strand, counting down.
TTGGAATCATAACTTAGTCTTTTGTGCCTCGGCAAAAAGACTACCGTAGCCTCTACCAAATTGCGTCAATGCAAAAACGGAATATTTTTTATGGATAGATTTTGTCAAAGTAACTTCAAAATTCCATGTTTTTTCGTTATTTGTGGATGAATTTTTGTTGGAAATTCGTCACTTCACAACTCCCATGTTTTGTGATGTTGTAAATTATGACATTACTTGTAAGAATGAAGTCCACTAAACTCTACATCATGATCACAACACCCCAACATCATTGCCACTTAACTGCAACATAATAAGTGTAACATCTTGAATTTTGAGGTCTTGAAGCAATACAAGATAGAAAATTGGCTACCAAGATCGAATTCATGAGTTTTAGTTTTGCAAAACAACTTGTCTTCGACAACTTCCACACATCGAAGTAATCTCAAAACTACTGATGTTCACTTAAAAAAATGTACAAGTCCGCCTTCTCTGATCAGAGCTCTGCAAGATTAGCTTCATATTCAAGCTTTCTAGATTTTCTCCAACAGCAGTGCAAGGCTTTAGGTCAAGCAATTCTTGAGACTAGGGTTTCTAGCAATGTGCTGGCATCGGCCTTCATTGAAATGCTCCCTCTCAAGCAATCTCTTTCTTCAGCTGTTCACGCACAAAGTCATCAAACAACGGACTACCGTATACAATCTTGCATTGATACTTTTTTCGTACAGTCTCATCCTGGTTCTTGTCTTCGAAAAGTAAACCACTCATCGCAATATCATAATACTTGTGTATGAGATCATGTTACAAACTCCCAAACAGACCAGTGATGTGCTAAAATTACTGGAACCTCATACGACATTAACAGTGGAAAGTGCAAAGTCTGGCCAATGGCAAGTGATGATGGAATGCTGAGGGTTTTTCAAGCTGCCACAAGCTAGGGCATTATGAACCTTACCATCAGCCTCGTCGTATTGACCAGATTAAACACCACACGGTGAATACTGCTGAAGATACATACATATGAGATTAATGGAATTCCTCTTACTTGCTTCGCTGTTCAAGCGCTTGTTGTGATTGTTCATGTGCACTTCCTCCAGCTTATTCTACAAAAAGAGAATTCAGTATCAAGCCTGATGATGTTCAACTGAGAAATCATTGCAAACTATCAAGCTTGGTGATGAGGCTCAAAAACTATCGGGTGTATATCAGGTACATCTCTCGCTCCAGGTGCTTGAATATTCATAGATATTTTCAAGCTATGATCAGAGGTCCTGTTTTCAATGGTCAAAAGCTAAGCGCCAAAGTTGACAACTTATCATCCTTCATACCATGTTGAGTTGTTGAGTTCTTTGTTAATATGTGATTTTGCAGTCAAATTCATTGTAATCTAAAGTTGCTAAGGAGTGAGAGATGGAGCAAAATCAACAAACCTTAGATAAGTTGTTCAAGCCTTGCACTGGAAGCTTCAAAAAGTTTCCTCATTGAATCTTGTCAACATAAGGTAAGGTGCTCAATATTTAGCAGGGGAAATTTACAGGGATGTTAGGAGTGTAAGCAGTTTTAATGTATGGGGATAATTTGTAGAAAGTTAGAGCAAGTAACCTCAATTCCGTTAAAATGGCACTATGCCATTGTGCCATTTTGTCACATCAAATTCTACATGGAATGGTGTATTCTGTAATATCACAATTTTTCATAATATCACCTTTATATCACATGGTTATGAACTGCAGTTCAAGAAAGTTGAGGTGTGCCATTTTACCCGAATAATGTCATTTTAACGGAATCAATGAGGTTAAGTGGAATTATCAGTTTTGGACACGTTTATAATGAGACATGAAATGTTGAAGTTGGAAATTTAGATGTTTCTAAAATAGTGTCCCAAAGTCACACTATATAATGTTTGCAATGACTACATGGTATTATTACATGGGGAAACTATTATGTATCTCTGAGTGAAGATTACTATAACTCCATCGTGAGATTTGTTTTATTTTAGACCACTCTACACTAACGATAATGAGAAAAGACGTTTTTGAAAAATACTCCAACATGCAACTGCTCGGAAAGAATATCATTTTAATACGAACCTCAATTCCGTTACAATGGCACTATGCCATGTGCCATTTTGTCACACCAAATCTTACATATGCGCTCACATTGAATGGTGTATTCTGTAATATCACAATTTTTTTTATAATATCACTCCTCTATGCACATTGTCACTCATTTTCCATAATATCACCTTAAAATTCTGTTATATCACATGGTTTTTGAACTGCACTTCAGAAAGCTGAGGTGTGCCATTTTAGCGGCATAATGCCATTTTAACGGAATTGGGGATATACCTCTTATTAAACTTGTTACTCTCACTTGCACAAAATCCAAAGTGATTGGAATTTGCTCTTAGAGCATTGAGACCGCTAGCTATCTAGGAAGTGTTTTCAAGGACCCCATGACCTCTACTTCAACCCCTAAAGTCCCAATCAACCACATTGTGACCGAGCTGCTCAAAACAAGTTTGATGTTTTAACAAAAATTGAAACTTTGATTCGAAATGTCACAAGATCCGTACGGTGAAATTTGATACAAATTGGTGGGTAGATTCATTACACGGTTATAAACAAATTCCTATGGTAGGATTTCTCAAGATTAAATTCAAAAAAATAAAATAAGTTAAATAGATAATTATGTTGTATACAGACTTCAGATATGGTTGTCTAGAGGTCACAGTAGAACATGGGTTAAGGTATGAACACCTATTTTTGTGTATATATTTCACCTATATAGATTGAAAAGTAGGTGTTGAAAATTTTACGGTTTGTTAGCAAATGGAAAATTATATTTTTGAATCAAGACTTTCTACTTTTCATGAAAATTTGAAATTCTTGCAAATTTTCGAAGAGAAGTGCAATAAATTTCTATTATGGTGCATAGGGTACATCTACATTCAAAGAGCAATCTACCTACTTTCAAGCTCAACGAGTACTACATTTGTACAAAATAGATTGTTGAGCAAACACAAGAAAGTCCAAAATTGGACAACTTCAATCAAACAATTTCACTCAATCCCAAAAACACATGTTCTTGATAGAGAAGCTAACTTACATAGGTACGTGTTCATACCTTAGACTTTTATGCACATTGCCCTAGGTTTAGGATTAAATGCATCTTTTAAGAATAGATATCAAACATAAAGTATTTGCTTGATTTATCATACGGTTCTTTTATCAAGTGTGAACTCAAATGCTCTCATCAATTTGAGGTTTAGCAACTAAGAAAATCCTAGGAGAGCATGGAGATTTGAACTACAATATTGAAACATTGACTTATATTGGATTTTTACAATAAGTTTTCAAAAATTCAACAACATTTTGATATAAACATTTCAATAAAACTCTCAAGTTTGGGCACCTCTACTCTAGCAATCTCAAATTTTGTTTTGAAAAACCTTAATATTTGCTCATTTTCTTATATGCCCCCAAGTTAAATCCGTATGTGGAAATCTAAGGTAAAGTTAGAGCAGAAAAAATCATGCAATTCATCAGTTTATATAACACTAGCTAAGGATTAGAACAATTAGAAACCTATTACTAAAATAGTAACGTCTATTATTGCTTAGGGCCAACAAACCCCAATGAAAAGTTAACATTCAATCATTATTGACTGTTTACACCTGGGACTAGAAATTACATTGTATATTTCTATTCATAAAATGAACTGAAAATGAAGAACCATGTGGGTTTCTGTACGACAAGCATATTGGCAAAATAAAAGTAAAAACTCAAAATTAAGATAGTGGATGTAAAAATGGACTAATATTCTTGTGTTAAAAAGAACTGCCAATTCTAGTTGGTTTCTTATAAGAGAAATTTGCAAATAAACTACTTAACCATAATAAAAAAACTAATTAACACAAAAAGTAAAGATGAATTATACATTTACTTTAAATGTCATAAAGTCACCCAAGTCACTGATAATAGAATCCTCAAAAAAAAAAAAAAAAAAAAAAAAAAAAAAAAAAAAAAAAAAAACGACATGTTCAAAATTACCCAAGTAGTAGTATCTCATTGTATGACTAATACTGAATCGTCTAAAATAAAACGCTTTGGGAGATAAATTATCCAATCAAATCCGGAAACACTCCCACATTCGAAGATTTATCGGAGCCCTATCATCAAAGCCTCATCGTGCATGGCTCTTGTAGAATAAACATGACAAGATAGAAATGTTTGGACACATGAATGGGGATTCGGGAGTTCCGCAAAGAGTTCTTACGGCACCTCTATTCCGACAATGAAGCTTGTCAAGTACCTTGCCGCATGCCTCGGTAGTCCAAATACTTGCAACTTTGACCACAAATTGTCATACACTATCCGGCCTTATACCACAACCGAGTCGAGACTCCATCCGCCATGTCACCAAGCTCCCTTCATCAACCTCCGTTGGCCATGAGCGGGGAGCCGGGGCCGCGGGAGTGGATTGCAATGGCCTCGAGCGTGAGGAAATTTGTACCCCGTCGTCTCAACAGGAGGGTCGGAAGGTGAGAGCCTATATAAGCGAGGGTACACACGCTTTTTTGTCATTCAACCACACGCACTAGTTTTGATTGGCATCTCCATCGAGCTTGTGGTAGACGTTCGATCTTTGGTTTTTGCTTTTTGAGTGTGTTGTAAGGCGAGACTATAGTCCGAGCGATGGAGGCCGTTACAAGCACGGAGCCGAGCTTGAGGAACGAGAAGGTGCCAAACCAGAAGAAATTCAAGATGGTGAGGAAGGCCACCGCTCCAAAATGCCACCGCTACTCCGTTAGAAACACCCACGATTACATTGAGCCGCAAAGGAGGGAGAAGTTGTGTAAGGTAGACGTCTCATCCGCATCCATGGCGACGTTGTTGCAACAGGCAAAGGCTGCCAAGGCTGCTAAGGCGGCCTTGGCGCATGCAAACGAAGCCGACACGGTCGTAGCGCCCAAGATTGACAGCTTCGAAGAATATAGTCTTCGGAAAGAGGTACAATGGTGGTTTGATGGCTTCAAGAGAAGTAAGAAAACCAACGATTCGTTGGGCCTTGAGCAACCCTTGGTTGCGGAGGCGTGATGTGTGGCCACTCGTAGTAGTTTCTAGGTACATCATTAGCGGGCCTTCCTAAGGCCAAGTAGAAGCCCATCTTCAACTATAACTTTTAGCGTTGCGACCATCATATAATCATGTTCAATGTCAATCTTTTTGAGCTATATCTTTTGAATCACTTTCTCTTTATTTGCTCTATTAGAAGCAGAAGGATTTTGCGACATTGTTTTGTTATGTTTTGATGGATTATTGTTTAAGTAGAGTAATGTTTTGCTACATTGTTGTGTTATGTTTTAATGGATCATTATTTAAGTAGAGTAATGTCTTGGGTCTTGCTTGAGCATTGTTGTAAGCTTGGATCTTTGAAACTTGTTGTGGCAGTTTCGTGCAATAATGCTGATGTTGCTTAAATAAAATCCAAGGCATCACTTTGTTCAAACAAAATTTGTGAAAGTATCGTTGCAAACACCCTCCCTCCCAATTTTTAGTCGTGTTGTAATGTTGAAATTCTAATATTTTTTATGCAAAATGAACATAACATCTAGGTAGATGTTGTTTTCCAAAAAAATTATTGGTTGATTATCGCCGTACTAATTCTATATACAGTAGTAACTATAATTAGCGACATAAGTAAATACATACTTTTATATATCTAGTAGTGAAGAACATGACTAATTGTTCATTTCAATGAGTGAGGAAAAGTATAGAAATATAAATCAATATGAAGGCATGAGTAAATGAATGTCTATCAATTCTATCCATGGCTAAATGACTTCAGGTACCATCAAGGAATAGGTTGAACAAACACTCTATTCTGGCCCCGACTCTAAATAGGTTGGAGTTTCTCCCTCTGGCTAAATGCCTATGTTATGTACTTTCATATGGCAGAGTTTCAATTGGCTTTTCTTAGCATCATCAAAAGCACGTTTCAACTTGATTACTTCAAGTAGGGATAGAACTCATTGAGACTAATTGTTTTGAAAATGTGATCATATAATGTGGCAATAATAAACATCATCTCACCTATATAGCATAAAAGTGTACTACCCAATCACTACACCAACCCATACACCCATATTCACAATTTACACCCACCATGTTTGGAATCAGCCAAAATTAAGTAGACTAGGATGGTTTTCTTAGATCAAAAATTTTCAAACCTATCATAACAGAATATATATATACATCATTGATGAACCCCTAACTTTCCTAAAAGCTCGAAATGGGTTTTTGCAATGGAGGGCACCCTAAATGAAGGTGTTAAATGAAATATTTTTGCCTAAGATTTATATAAGGGGTTCCTTATACAAGCAAAGTATATGTGGTAAGGTTTTCAAAATCAAATTACAATTTTTTGAGTCTTTTAGGACAATCGTAGGATTACGAGCCAAAATGGGGTAGCTTAAAAAGTAATATTTTTTAAACATTAAAAAAAAAAAAAAAAAAAAAAAAAAAAAAAAAAAACATTACTAATTTACTACCCAATTTCCAAAGTGACTCGAGTCAAAATGGTTACCAATTTTACATGGGCAACCTCCGAAAATTTCAAAATCAATCTTCACAATGCCTAAGAAAACTTGGAAGGCAAACTTTGGATGTTATGATCTCGCAAACGATAAACTTCCAAGAGTCAATTTTTGAGGGAAAAAAAACCTGAAATAGTCTTGGGTACAAGATTTTATGGTTGGAAATAAAGAAGGACAAAAAAAAAAATTTAAAAAAAAATTTTAAAAAATAAAAATAAAAATAAAATCACACCCCTTAGAATACATAGAGGTAGAAAATTGGATTTTTGAGGTTTTAAGCTATTAAATAACACTTAGGAAAAGTTGAGGTTCATGACCTTCTAAAATATGTTAGGAAAATCTTGAAGAAGCGAGTGCTATGATGGCCCTAACTTGCAATGAACGGTAGAAACACCTACTTTCATGCATTTAAGGAGGTATGCCTTTATCCAAAAGGGATTTAGATTTTTTTTCATTTTTAAAATTCAAGCTTTTTGGCAATCTAGAAGGAAAAAAATGAACCAACGTGGACTTATGTTTTTTCTCATTCTATATGAAGATATTATAAATTTTCAAAGTTTTGTAAGCCTAAACACTAAGTTTTTATTTTTTATATTTTGAACCAATTAATGCCTATACACCCAATTATGTGTGCACAAACCCCTTCTAAAAGCATGCACAAGGGCAACTCACCTTCTGGTGAATCATGCCAATCAATGAGTATGGTATAGGCACCTATACCCGACCATTTAAGAATTTCAGCAAATGATATTAAGGTACATATTTTTTTTAGAATTTTTCATGTGTGCAAACATAAGGTTCTTGTTGAATGCAAAAAGTTTCGTGGTTTTATTTGCATTATTCAAATAGTTATAATTGTTTAAAGTGAAAAGTTGCTTGGAACCTAAAGTCGATCACATGCTCAAATATACAAATGAGGTACATATATTCTTTCAAAATCTAGGAATTGGGCTTGATAGGGTATAGGTGCCTCTACCATACCTTTTGCTGAACTTGTTTTAGAAATAGAATCTCAAAAGCACAACAGTAATTGCTTGTGCATGCATGCAATTACAGAGCATGGTTTTGGGGGAGGCGCCCAAGTAAGGCTGTTCCTAACTTACCTTCCTGTGGTTTGTTGAAGTATCATAGCCGGGGAAGTTGATTGTTTGATGAATGCTAGATTTCTTCGAAAGTTGATTTAAGCTGGTGCGTAGAAAACCAGATTAGGGTAGTAGTCTTCAAATTATGCTCCTTTATTGTGACACATAACTTACCTTCTGAGAGCATGTGTTGTGTGCCTTGGTAAGGGGCCGGTGAACAGCTCTTCCGGGGAGCACTTGCATTTTCTCGCCCCAACGCGACTGCCATTTTCCATCTCTCACCATCGAGCTCTCGGCCTCGTCAAATTCACCTCACTTACAGTGAATTCTTGCTCTCCCTCTGTCAGCAAGAAGATAAACCCTCAGTTGTTCTCTTGTGCCGTGAAAGTTGCCGCTTTCTTGAACAGATTCACGCTTGTCGAATAGTAGTCTCTCAAAGCCATTGCTCACACACCGTCTCTTCCGTGTGGGTTAGGGCCTACTCCCCTGAAATCCACATGCTATTTCAAGGGCCTCACCATCGCCCTTGCCAAGTGGGCTTTGCAGGACGGTTTGGGGAGATGCCGCACGGGATGCTCTGATAGCGTGGATCACTTGGTGGATTGGAGGACATTAATTTACAAAAATTGACTTAATTCTTAAGAGGATGACACTTTTCTTCAGCTTATATCAATTATATGAGAGTTTCAACTATTGACCCAATTGAGTATATATCGATTGAGTGTACCAACTATTTACCCCACTTAGATCAAGACAATCTTGTAAAGATAGTCAGTCGTTAGGATCAAAAGTAAAAGGTTCTAACTATTCTATTTCCCTAAACTAACACTATATTTTCAATATTTAATCCAATAAAAGGGACGAATGCACACAATCACATTTTGAGATAGAGGCTCGCAAAAACTTTCGTAATTTGGGTTAGGTGGGTTTGGCACCGTAAACAAGGTAAGTCGCGTAAAATGTGTGCCAATATGACATATACTAAATTAACATCTTCAAATATATTTTTATTCTTGAACCAAACAAAATGGAGCATTGTTCTTCACAAACAAGATTACATAAAAATAAAAATAAAAATTGCTAGTATTACGTACAAAATGTCTTCAAATTCTAAAATGACTCCAAATCACCTTTCAAACTTAGAAAGTAGCTCAAATGCATATCAAGGATATATCTTTCACTTTGTCCACATTTTCTAAGAAATTTGAGGAGTATATGAGGAAACTTGAACCTATTTGTGTCATGTAAATTCAAGGTGGAGGAATATAACAATCATATAACCCTTGTGGTATCTTAGTAGAAAAAGTGGGTAACCTACTCTCTTACAGTAGTTTCTTCTACCTTCTAGGTTAAATTAGGTGCAAAATCACCTTTTACATAAATGGAGTTCTATGTTAAAATGAATTTGAATTTTCCTAAGCATTTGTGTTTATATGTGGCAGACTTAAAAGGCACCACAAGCCTTGGCTTGACGGTTAGTGCTCATGGCCATCATTGTTGTTATGTCCCGTGGGCATATCATCAAGGGTAGGTTGAACGAGCATTTTATTCACGCCAACTCTACAAGGGCATGGTGTTCTTATTTATTTATTTGCTCATGGCCACCAATGAGGACGTCGTGGGTTTTACTCCCCATGTCGGTGTGGTGCTCACCACCATAGTCCACCCAACTATTGTGTGAGGTTCTTTGGCCTTGTTGTATAGGTACCTCAAAGCCCTTTGGGAAATACCATATCGGGTATCTGTAAGGCACTAGTAGCTAGCTAGGAACTAGCATAGTGATTAGCCCGATGAAAAATTAGATTGCCTTTAGAAATAGGTTGTTTTATTGAAAAGAGATTACTTGATGCACCCCATGACTTATCACCTCACACACTTGTAAGCATTGTCACCCACATGTAGATGCATGTGAAACATCATTCATCAACTTATTTGACCGTTATAGATTCATTCTTAAAATCCAAAATGTTCATCATTCATCAACTTATTTAACCGTTGTAGATTCTTAAAATCCAAAATGTTTCTTTTTGTTTTATGCAACTTAGATGAAGGGTTCACCATTCTTTTGGGCTATGGTTCAGTGTAGGTGTGATAATACATACAAGGTATATGTGGTAGAACTTGCAAAGTCAAATTCCCATCTCTTAAACTTTAAAATAAATCATAGTTTTCAAACCCAATTACACCCTTTTTAGCTTTCAAACTTTCTTATTCGTGATATACATGGTGGAATGTTGTACGTCCAAAAGCAATGAAAATAAAAAGGTTACCTTTCATAGAAAAAATGTTTATGGAAATTACAAGTAGTAAGTATCTAATTTATGTGAAATGTCAATTAATTAGTGTGTGGCAATATACTGTGAATATCTTCACTTCCTCAGATTTTAGAATCTGTCCAAATGACTGGTCCTGTTGTTGTATAATTATAGTGATGATATTGGGGGTTGCCCATAAATGACAAAATATATTGACTCTATCAAAATATTCTGAATATTTAATAACTTAGAGCAACCCATACAATCCTTGTGTAAGTGCAAGTTGCAATAAGTGAACCTCTAGTTGTAGGAAAATGTCAAAGTATACAAAATACTCATCAAATTGCCACAATATTGAAGGAGTTTGTATACTCAAGTGCTCAAACATGGCTCAATTTCCAGCACAAGAAATGTATGGGGATGTTACTAGCACAAGAAATGTATGGGAATATTACTGGTGCATGCAATTTTTGAAGTTGGAAATGTAGGTGTTTCTAAGATGGTGCCGTAAAGTCGTACCTAATAATGTTTGCAATGTACATGGTACTATTGTATGGGGAAGCTATTATGTACCTCTAAGCAAAGATTACTAAAGCTTTATTATGCACATGCCCCATTTTAGATCATTCTACTATACAATGACCTTTGAAACCGTCTCAATGTTTGTACATGTTACAATCAAAAAATATTGTAGGTAAGAGAAATTCAAGGAACGGAATGGAGTAAATTTATTGAAATAGTACATACAATGTATCAACTGTTTACAAAAATTCAATCAAAATTGAAGCTTTGAATGAGAAAGGAAAAAAACTCAATACTACTCTACATATTGGTACACTTTTGAAGGTTCAACATGGAAACTCCTCACCACTTTCTTCATTTTCCTTTGGATTTTAATAGTTCAACAGTGGTTAGTTTAGGCATTGATTCTATAAGTCTCTTGCAATCCTCAACAATGATAAAAGGGAATCTTTCTTCTACACGACACTATAATTCAAGTATATCTTTTGGTAGTGTGTCTTTTCAAATAATCTCCTCAAAATTGCCCATATGTTTTCTATAGGATTCAAATGTGAGACTAAGCAAGCCAAGACAAGACACCAAGGATTGTATGGGTTGCAATATGAGAATGATTGTATGGGTTGCTCTAAGTTGGCATGATGTGTAAGTGCAACCCATACAACCTACACATCATGCCAAGTCCATGTACACATACATAACCATACGATCACGGAACCACCACCATGCTTAGTAGTCGGACCTAACACCAAATCCTCCCATTCGAAGAAAAACTGTTCATTTTAGTCTCATATGAGAATATCACGTGACTCCAATGAGCAATGCTTGTACTTTCTAGCAATTTTTGAGCAAGCCCTAATATTACTGCTTGATAAATGTGGTTTCTTTTCTTTCACACACAATTGCAAACGTGCTTTACAAAGCCCATAAGCCCACAACGTAAGATAACTTCATTGACTTGTACTGCAAAAACTTCTTGCACTAGTTTAGTAGTTTTTCTTAAAGTAAACACCTTCTCTCTAGTAATACTAGTTACACAATACCTCTCCATTGTCAACTTGCGTGGTTTACCTCCAATTGAAAGTTTTGCATCTAGAAAATGCTTCTAAGAAATTCTCTATACACTTTATTTCCCAATGTGCTAAAACTTTGCTATCTCTCTCACACTACAACTTCTGTAAAGCAAAGAGAATACATCTTGTTGCTTCTTCTAGGACAATTGTCTCACCATTTTTACTTCTGAAGCTCATCACAAAAAAATAAATATATATGATGCAAGAAGAATAGATACACACAATAGAACACAAACCAAGAAATTCACAGTACATATACACTTTATTTGCTATACACACAAAATTCACTTATATGAAGGACACTATATCTACTTGAGATAATGGAGAACTAAGGTTGTCTTTACACTAGAATTGAGAAGCCAAGAGGTGAAGGATTTCAACCAATGGGAGTCTTTGGAGTTGAGAAGCCAATGAAGGGAGGCTTTACACAAGCGAAGTTTAGTCTGAGTGAGAAAGGGAACCGAAAATGACTTGGCAAGCACTTTTTGCCTTATTGGTGCAAAAAATTGTTCTTCTTGACAACCCCAGAATTGTATTTAGGCCTACCTTAATGAAGTGGGCCTAATTAAAAATCCATAGGGCCATCAAGCAAAAAAACCACAACCAATCATTTAGTACATTTTAACCCCTAAACGTCCTTGGGGGGTCAAAACCCTGAAATCTAGTGAAAATTGCCTCAAAATTAAAACCCAAATAGAGTTGAATAGGAGAATAAAATGAGAAAAGTAACCGTAGGATCCTCTTCAAACATGCCTATATTATGTGTGTGCAAATTCTTTTGCACTTTTGCAACTATTTGGGTCTCCATCTATTCCAAAGACCCCTAGATTTGGGGGCTGAAATTAGTCGGGCAGAGCCCTCTTTTCGGGGATTTGGTGAAAATACGTATTGATTGGAAATCCAACTCCAAAAATGGTGAACTACAAAATTGAGAGTTACAAAGTAAGCAAGAGAATGCCAAAAACAAAAATAAATTTGGAATTTCCATGTTTACACAAACGACCTTGCAATGCAGTCATGCCAAATTTGCTTCCACTATTCTGGCCCTGCCCTCCTCAATTCGGGTAGTGTGTTACACTAAAAGAAAACCAATTGGGCACCAAAAGAAAGGAAAAGATGAATAGTGTGTCATAGATATGCCATGATGACTTGACAGAAAAAGTAAATATGCCCTCCCTATGTTGGATGTAGTAATACCAAATGTTCAGAAAAGTGGCAGTCTGACAAGCATCTTGAAGTCGGCCATTACTGCCGTTGCAGGCTACCCAAAGGCTACTGCCTTTATATGTATTGGATGGGGGGGAAGGCTATCTGGCCGTTCGGTAGGAAGGCTCAGCCTTGCTGTGAGGCCCGCCGGCTGCTGAGATGCTCGTACCCGCCGATAACACTGCTGGTACCCGGATGCTCCCCGTATAACTGGGCGGCCCGGCCCGTATACCCGCCCCTCCACGGTTACCTGCGACCTCGTTCCCTTCGCTGCACCGTGCTCCCACCGCTGATCACTTTGCCCTCGAGTTGCCCTCTACTGTTCCAGCAGCAAAACATCCCTGGAATAGTGCCTGGAATGCACAAGCAAATTAAACTTGACAAATCCCATCATAAACTCTACATCAATAAATACATAAGTTACATAATACAAAGTAAAATGAGGTTGTAACAAGAATTCAAAGCAGGAAAATTTACTTACACATGAAAAAAGTCTCTACCTCCTTTGAGGAAAGTGGGAGTTGCGGTGGCACTCCCCATGATGAAACCAAATGTTCCCGCAATCCTTACAAACAAAATTTGTAAGGGGTTTCTTAGCCTTACAATAATTGCATTGGTGGCGCGCCATTGCAATTTTGTAAAGGGTATGTGTGCCGGGGAAGGAGTTGGTAAAAGATACCACCCCACCGCGTGCCGCCTTCCAATCTGCCATAAGTGAGAAGGCAAGGGACTTCACGAACCTCAAGTGTGTACGTGGCTTCTCCCCAAGAACTTCGCACTCCCGCTTGTGAAGAACCCACGAGTTCGTGATAGACAAATCCAATAAAAAAAAGAAGAGTCTATGCCACCACTTGTGGGACTTCGTCAAGGTGGTGTATACGCCCCGCAATTGGTCGCTCACGTCCACCCCGCGCATTTGCCGGGTATACTCCAAATGAATTGGAGAAGTTGGCACATCCACAACCCGCCCCTTCGTATATCGAGGAACCGTGAGCGGGACGTCCGGGTTCGGCGGTAGCGGCTCCGCATGAGTAGACAAAAGAAGCACGGGGTTCTTGTCACACCACACTAGACAACATAAACCGCCCGTGCAATGCATCCTCCACCCCATGGAACCTTGCGGTTCTTTGGCCCACCGTTTTTTGTCGCTCAAAAAACTAGGCAAGCCTATGCGGTTTGCACGGACCGTCCCGGTGCCAAAGGTACCCAACTCATAGAGATCTACTAGCAACTTAGGTGAAGTGAAAAAATTATCCGTCACCACCACATGACCAATTCCATGCAATCCCTCCGTCAAAGCCATAACAACATCGTACCCGGTTTTGGCCTCACCCGGTCTCGCCGCTTGAAGATTTCGCCGCACGTCCGCGCCGGTGTAGACTTGGAAGTTGTACAAATACTTCGAGTCCAAATCCGCCGCCGCCCACACCTTGAACCCAAACTTGACGGGTTTATTGGGCATGTATTGCTTCATACCATGCCCGTAAACCCCCTTGTACCGCACCATAAGCTCGTCCACGGTTATGTATTGGCCCAAGTGCCAATTTCCCAAACAACAATCTCTAACTTCCTCCAAGAGCCATCTAAGTTTCGCCAATTTGTCGTAGGCGGGGTCCATTCGGTCCGTCACGGCCCTACTATCGTCATGGATGTGTAAACAATGTCCTATGGCCTCAAACCGCTTCCTACTCATTACACTAGCAATTGTAGGGCAATAAAAAAATGGCTCCTCCCTCTCCCAATAAGCTCTTTTATGAGGTAGAATTTTTAGCCCCATGAGCATTGAAATGCCTAACCACGCCTCTAATTCCGGGATGGTTAGTCTCCACCAATCATGTGGACCTCTAGTAGAACCGGTGTGTGGGTCAATTGACCCCGCATACCGATTAGACTCTCTACAAATCTTCCGCAATGTTCTCCTATTGAAAAACTTGTGAAACAAATCTTTCAAAGGGGTAAGCTTCCTAAAAATGTAAGAGGGGCCACTTGCGGGTCCTACAAATTGAACATGGTCATGGGTATATGTGGAACGATTTTGGCCCCAATACATGTCATCATAACATTCTCTAAATGTTCTTCCAACGCCCCAATTTGTGGGCGCCCGCCCCCTCCCCCTTCCACGACCCCGGGCCCTACGGGTTAGCCCAGCCCCTCTCAACCCTTCCACAACATCATTTTCATTTTCACTGAAGGCATTTGATTGGGAACCTCTTGGACTGGAGGAAGTCGATAAGGGCTGCTGATGGGGGATACGGTCGACCGTATGCTGGTGATCCTCGCCTTGTGCCTCTCCAATTGGAGGCCAGCCCCGCTGGCTGCCTCTCGCATCGTGCCACCTAGCTCCACGTCCTCCGCGCTGAGCACGCCTACACCGGCCTCGCTGGCCGCCCCGCTGTCCCTCATCCAGCGCTCGATGTGGGCCGTCGATGGGGGGAGACCCGTTGGCTTCCCGCTGCCTGGCCGCTCCAATCCCGTCTCGCTCATCTGTACGCTGCATCTGGAGGCCCACTGCGATGCAGTCCCGCCCTGAGGCGCTGCTGTCCGCTGCGGCGATGCCTTCCCGCCCTTCCACCACGTCGTTTGCGGAATCTCCCCTCTCGCTATCTTCTTGCAGTGGCTGAGTTGCGCTTCGCGGACTGGGCCAGGACACCTGCGGACATGGGGAGGATGGAGATCGTAGTGCTTCAACTTCGTTTGCATGAATGCTAGGGTTTGTATGCACAGGGGGCTCTTGCGATTGCAGCATGCGTGGAGATGTCGGGATTTCGTAATAGCTGCCTCCGACGATCTCTCCAATATCATCCTGGAGGAGCAGTAGATCTATCTCTCCCTCATCGTCACTTGATTCTCCACTGTTGTCACTAGACAATCCTAGTCTCACTTCTTCACACTCATAGTTTTCTCCACCATCATGTTCAAATCGTTGAGTGTGTGCGTTAAGTGTTTCAATGTCTCCAAGAGGAACATTTACAATCTCCCCATCTACTTCTACTACATAGAATAATACGGAAGAATCCGGGCAGATGTAAGTGCTAACTGCAATGCCACTTTGCCACTGTTGTGGTGGAGAATCTTCTTGCTCTTGAGAGCCTACTAATCCTTGTTTTAGAATTCTAACATGCAAAGGTTTACTTATTTGTGTAGGCAAGGGAATATACGTGGATCTCTGCAGATTAAACATCTCTCTCACGGATCGCTCATCAAGGCGTGTCTGAACTGTCGGACGAGGTTCACCTGGGCGGACTCTAGACTCCATTGCTGTCGGCCGTAGGCGTACGGAGGTCGCAGATGCGCTGCCGCTTCGCCCCAATCCCACCGGTGTCGGTGGAGACCTCGCTGTCTCCATCAGTCGCGCTACCGCTGTTGAGATTCGGGGCTGGACTTGCCGCTGGATGGAAGGCGCTCCCCGAGATCCCGTCGCCTTCGACCTGGTAACCACCCCCGCCTGGGCTCTCGCCGCCGAAACCTCCGTCACCGTCCTCAACGTCGACCTTGTCGGCAGCCTTGATGCCGTCGCCCCCGATCTTGTCGAAGGCGCCCCGATCGCATCCGCCGCAGCTGTCACCGGCCTCGACTGTGTACCTGCTCCCTGGCCGCAAGAAGGTCTGCGCTCCCTGGCTGCCACCGGCTTGTCGCTCGCAGGCGCTCCCCGGCCAGCAGAAGCCTCCATCGTCGATCGAAGACTCCTCTGCGGCAGTGCCTCCACCTTCGAATGTAAGTCCCCTGCAGATTATCTCATATCACATTATGCCAAATCTCATGAAATCTCATGAAATCTCAATGCATCGTGGAATGTCATGGAGTTGAACCCGCCCTCTGCTGGCTGGATCTCTGGATCGATGTTGAGGCCATTCGGTGGTGAGAAGTGTGCAGGTTCTCCATCGCCAAGCTGCTCGATCTGAATGCATGACCCTGCCGGAAGTTCGATCCACCCGTCGATGTTGCTGTTGACTCCCTGGCATGGGTCCTGGCCAACGAGGATAGTGTAGGGGCTGTCGCCGTGCTTCTCCTTCGACACCTCGAGCTTGTCGGCAGCGACATCTCCCGTGGCTCCTCTACCGATGTGCATGGATCTGGGGTGGCTGTAACGCCCCCCACGTGATGTTGAATTTCTCCCACCACTGCTGTCGCCTGAAACATGACTTCCAAGCAATGGTCTGCCATCCCCACCTCTGGTTGTACTGATTTTGTCAAATTTGCACTTCTTGTTCTCACCATCCTCTCTATTAGGCCAAATCTCTCTAATCAAACTGTACGAAAGTAGGCTCATTCCATTGATGTCACCCTCACAAACTCTCTCTCTCCACCCTAAGATACTAGCAACATGGTGATAGAACAAGTGTCGCAATCCACTTGGTGTGTTTTGCTTATGCACCTTTTTAGAACAAGGTAGAGCAAGAAGGTAATCACTATCCAAGAGAGCTTGCAAAAGCTTGATCTCACCATCACTTAGTCCCTTCTCAAGTTTAGCCCACCTCTCAATCTCCAACTTTGCTCTCTCCAATAGATCCATGGTGTAGAATGTGAAGTTGTAGAATGTTGGTAGGTTGATTGGTTTGAGCATAAGTTCCATAAGAATCCTCAAGACATATCATTCATTGAAGGTTTGCATTTGAAATTTGAATTGAAAGAGCATTCATTGTGTGGTGTTGATGGGAGTTTGGTTTGTTGAGATTTGAATTTTGAATTTGATGTGAGTTAGAGAATCGGTGCCTCAATAAATTTCATATCTAGTGTGTGTTTACAAATTTTGTAAGCAATAGAATGTAGTTTGTTTGCAAGCATGTTTGAAATTTGAATGTGAAGTTGTCCTCCACCATTGTCTTGAGATCTGCCTTATTTGATGAGCCAGCCCAAAATGGAGGTTGTCCAACAACCCTGTCATAGTAATTACTCCATGTAATAGTCTTATCTTTCTAAATCACACTTTTCTTGAACTAAACCATCAAGGACAGCATTATTTCTTTCCTCCCTTTAGCACTAAACCTTGCTGCCCACACTCAAAAGGCAGCCACAAATTTCACCCAAAATTTGCAAAAGTGGCTTGAAAACAAAAACCTCCTTGCCTTCTAAAATTCATGCTGAATTCACTGTAAACTATGGGAGCGGAGAAATTACCCCACAGTAAACTACACTTACCCTACAGTAACCTCCAAAAACGAACGAACGAAACGGAGCTCGGATGAGAAAATGGCAGCCGTTCAAACATCCCCGGCCTAATCCAGAATGTCGTTTTTCGACATCAGGGACGTTTAGGGGTTAAGCATGTTCGAGAAAAAGGTCCACATGGGAGTCTTTGGCCATCTCTCACTATACACTACATACTAAGGCCATGGCTTCCCAAGGATTGACCTCTCAAGTACTGGCCATGGCCCAGATGGAATTTGGCCAAAGGCCTCTCATCTCTAATGTAAAGAGGGCCTAAGTTATCTGGTACGAGTTTGGAAAACAAACAAAGCAATTCAGATTTTACAGTAAGGTGCTGAATAACAGCTCAATTTTCACCATGCAAAACTATAGGGACGTTACTAACTTAAGGTAGGATGTCCTAAAAGCGCCACCTTAGGCAATGTGATGTATTTTGGGCAGTGATAAATTACGAAAAAAAATACAACCACATTCGAAATAGATATTTACGAGGATTGCAAAAATTTGCAACCTGTAATTTGCTTCTGTGAATTTAATACAAAATTTTGAAGTGCTTTGGAAGATTTAACGCATTCGTGCTCTTGTAAGTGCCTATAGCTGCAACTTTCAACGTCACATAACTAATACAATGAGAACACAAAAGTGAAACCTTGGTGAACGAAAAATGGAATTTAGGTGCAAGGGGAAAATGGGTCACACCGTGACCCAAAACTGTCCCCACGGAATTGCAGACGTGGCCAATGAGATCATGAGAATCTTTATAATATCAACTAACATGGAAATCCAATTTAAGGTCCACCCATACATGCGCCCACCGCAACCTATGATTGCCCATTCCAAGTCTCAATCAAGCTGACGGTCCTGGTAATTTCGGATTTCAGTCCGCTTGCTGGCGGTTTTGGTACAGATGCGCCTATCGCTTCTAGGAGGGGTGGCGCTTTTAGGACATCCTACCTTAGCCCTTAAACGCCCATGGGGTCTGAAATAGGCAGCCCAAAATTGGATTTCAGCATCTTTTGGACTTGGGCATCATGAATAGTGCACTTTTTGAACTTGGGCATCATGAATAGACCAATCAATGATGAGCTTGCAACCTCCTACAAGGTTATGTACAACCTCAACCTACCTACCACAATCCTTTCAAAGCACAATATCATTCATACAGATTGTGATTTGAATTGTGAAATTTCACTTTTTGAATGCATCAGAAGAAGGTGACCATTTTGACATTAAATATAAGTGAAATGTTGAGTACAATGAGAGCCACAGGGAAGATTCTATTGGAATCATGCCCCTCGGGCTTGCTTGGGCGTTTAAGGGTTAGTACATGCAACATTTGTGCATGCAGAAGAGTAGTTCAAAGCTAAAGCAAGCGGAATGACTTATGAATTTCTCAAATTGATAATATAGGTATTTCCAAGAAGGGCTCCAGCGCCTGGTCGAGGGTAGGATCGGCTTGGAAGATCCTCAGCTCCGAAGTTAAGTCAGTCCTCCCCTGCAATTTTGAGGAACTCAAGAATGAATCTCTCTGGTGGTCTCCGTTTCTTCCTCTGATCGGCGCTGGATTTTCCAAGCTTCGTGCGGCCCAGCTCCACAAGCAAGGGCTGAAGTCAATCCGGGACGTGATGGTGGGTTCGCGGTTCCTTTCGTTCGCTGAAGCCCTGCTGAAATGTAATCTCCGGGAAAATGAGCGTGGGGCGTGGGTGGCTGCCACTGATGCCCTCCAGGCTATGTGGGGCACCCTTATCAACAGTCCTAACAGCATCCCTGTGACGGGCGAATGGCTCGGTTGGTTTGGCCCTGAACCTGGTGGCTTGCCCCTTGTGGTGGCCCAGGCCTTTAGTGGGCGCTTGCTCACGGTGGACGGGGTGGCTCAGAATTGGGCTCTGCCATTCCACATCGATACCTTCGCTGTCAGGCCCGCATCTCGCTGTCTGGTCAAGAACCCTGCGGGGCCAACAAGGATGATCTTCGGGTGCTGTAGGCGCGTTCGAGTGGTCGAGATCACCAGGGGCCCTAAGAAAACCAAGGTTTCTCTTTACTATGGTCGCACGGAGCTGCTGCACTGAGACCCGGGGAAGCTGATCTGGAAGACCGGCAGAAAGCCTACCCCATTCATGAATTACACCTCGAAGATGGCTCGGGATTTGCTGGCGAAACGCATTACGGTCCCAAACCCGGTTACCAGAAAGTGGAGCGGGGTTCTTCCAGCAGACTTCACTCTTGTTTGGAAATCGGTGTGGTCGAAGGAGCGTACGAGCAAGGAGGCAGGGCTCCTGTGGCTCATCTGGCACCGCGCAGTCGCGGTGAATCACTGGAGAGGGCGTACCGACAGGGCCATTGATATCTGCTGCCCAGTCTGCCCCAGGCGATCGGAGGAAACTGTCATGCACAGGTTTTGGGAATGTGCCTCCGCCCAGCATGCCTGGCAATGGAGTATCCATATTATGAACACCCTTGTTTATGGGAAGGAAGCCCGTGGCCCGTGGCGTAGCCTGACCTGGAAGCAAGGTATCTTCTCCTCGCAGATCCCCCGGAAGTTCAACCATGTTAAGAGGATCTGGCTCGAAATCCGAACGGTGGTGCTCTGGTCCCTGTAGCTGGAGAGGAATGATCGGGCCTTTAACAACATCACATGGTCTATGGAACGGATGCGTCATGCGATCTGGACGGGCATGATTGACTATGGTCGGGTCGAATGGGACGGCATTCGTCTCAAGAAGAAGCTGAGCCTTGACGCCAGAGCGGAGCTGAGAGCATGCTTTCGTCGCAGGAGAGGTTTATTTGAGATTTTCGCAACTTTTGTGGACGACCTGCCCCTGTGGCAGCCTGTTGGCCCGATGGCAGGGTTCGTCTTCACTCCACATTGAGATTCCAAGCTGCTGCGCAGGCGTGGGGCGCGGCCCTGCCGCGCGAGTGCCTGGCACTCGCTCCGCTCGCGCTTTCCCACACTGAGCTTTAGCCTGTCCTAGCGTCCTTGAGTCCTTTTTCTTTTTTCTAGATTTCTTGTAGTCTTGTGCCCAGGCCACTTGTGGCTGGGGATGTATATTATCTCATGCAATGAAAGTTCTTTCATTTGTGTCAAAAAAAACAAAATAATATAGGTATTTTTAAAATAGCACCCTGTAATGTATAAAGCTAGTACATGATACAGCCGCATGGGAAAACGAGCTAAGATTACTAAAGCTCCATAATGAGACCTGCTCCATTTTAGACCACTCTACTAGTATAATTGTGTGTGCAGTATTGAGAGTACCACCGTCAAGTTGTGCAGCAGGACAGAAATGAATTTAGATAAGACTGCTTGAATTGGACATTGCCACAGCAATTGAATGATTAGGGTATGTGCAAAAATAAGATCAAATAAATGAACGACAGGCTGGAGTAGATCGAGTTTTTGAATTGTGAGGTCGACGTGGCTCATCAATTCATAAAGTGATACAAAGGACAGAGAAATTCCGTTATGTACGTGGGATGAACATTTTAAGATGAAGATAGTCTTCCCAGCTCACTTTTATTCATTTCTGAATAAGTACAAAGAGATCTGTGGAAATTGATGACAATATTGGCATTCATTCTAAATTGGTGGGGAAAGGATGGATGGACTTCAAACAAACTTATGGTGAAATCACCTATTGTCGTAAAATTGAGAGAACCTCTATAATCCCTCTGTCCCATTAATATTGTCTAGTACGTTCTCTCAAATCTACCTTGAGAGATAGATTTGAGAGGACAATTACGATGGGACAAAGGGAGTACTTGGTAAGAGAAAGGAGTGAGTTACTAATTTATAGGGATGAGGAATTGGAAAAGACTAACTTTCCCTATTTTCTTGTTTTTTAGAAAACACACATTATTATATACATTTTTAAAAAGTAGTGGCCTAAAGGCAGGCACCTAATTATGTTTGCGTGAGGTACATGCAAGGGAGGTCAAATCTTTATAGCCAAATCTTGGGTGCCCCCTAATTGTTTGCTTGAGGTACATGCAAGGAAGGTCAAATCTTTATAGCTAAATCTTGGGTGCCCCCTAATTTTGTTTGCTTGAGGCACATGCAAGGGAGGTCAATTCTGTAAAGCCAAATCTTGGGTGCCCGCCTTTAGGTGGTTTCACCATAGGGTTTATCCAAATATATGTAGGATGTAACCCTTAAGCGGGCCGAATGTTGAAAATCGACATTTTGGATGACAGAAACTTTGGAGAGCCATAACTTCTTCATCCGCACTCCGTTTTGGACGAAATCACTTGGGTTGGGTCCCAAATCAAGTCTAGTTCATGTCATAAAAATCTCAGACCCATACAATGAAGTATGAATTAATGGCATGCATTTCAGTGACAGCAGCCTAGTTTTAGACATTTTTTCCTTTGTAAAATTTAGGGC
The DNA here is from genome assembly GCA_037043015.1 of Bryum argenteum. NCBI lineage: Eukaryota > Viridiplantae > Streptophyta > Bryopsida > Bryales > Bryaceae > Bryum > Bryum argenteum. Next base: position 3,734,691 of record CM073330.1, on the reverse strand, counting down.
AGTTTTCACCATTGCAGGGCCATAATTTGCACAAAGAAATTTTTCTCATGGTTTTTTTTTGTTCAAGGATGCTACTGAGATGAAGGTGAACAACATTCTAATTGGTGACTTTTTCATTGCAATAAGTCTAATGGTAGCATTTTCACTTTAAAGTGAAAATGATGAAATTATGTGATCATTTTTGAGTATTAATACATTATGATCTCGCAATCTATGAAGCCTCATGACTCAAAATTTGACCCGCATGATGTTCAATATGTCTACGACAAGATTGTACGGTTGAGATTTGGATAACACACTTTTACCTCCACCTATGACAATGCTTTTGAGGATGTGTTCATTTTACTACAAATGAGTCAAACCATTTAGGGGTTAAGGAGGGGCCCCATGGGGATAGCGGAATGTACCTATTTGTAAGATTTCGTGGGCTTGATTGCAAGCTTCGTTCTTATAGAATTAAGGGAGAGTGTTCAATAGTGGCTCAAATTTTAGGTTAGGAAATCGATAATGAAGTAAACAGTGTAAGTAGATAGTTTCTGTGCATGAGGAAAGTAAGTGAAAGGATACTCAAAGTGAATTCATAACTTTTGGACTTTTCTACAATTTGCTATGATTTCAATATTAAAAAAACATAAAATACATAATCATACCTCATTAATTATATTACAATATGTAACAATCAAAATACATCTTTGAATTATGTGTTGTACAATAAATTGTGGATGCGGATTGCCTTAGTGAGAGAAAAAGATTGTATTTGGTACACCCTTTTCAAAGCTTTACAAGACTTAAATCTTGATCATTCTCAAATACGGAGAACAAAATCAAAACACTGTAATCTTGAACAGCCCAACCCTCTTAACCCTTAAACGCCTGAGCGGCCCCGTGGGGGCCGTTTCCAACAGAATCTCCTCTGTAGCTCTCAAACACAATAACTTCTCACTAATATTTTGATGTCAAACTGGTCACCTTCTTGTGATGCATTCAAAAAGTGAAATTTTAGAATCCAAATGACAATTTGTATGAGTGATTTTGTGCTTTGAAAGGATTGTGGTAGGTAGGTTGGGGTTGTATACTACTTGTAGGAGGTTGCAAGCTCATCATTGATTGGATCATTCATGATGCCCAAGTTCAAAAAGTGCACTATTCATGATGCCCAAGTGCAAAAGATGTTGTGATCCAATACTGGGCTGCCCAAATCCGTATAGCTAGGCGTTTAAGGGTTAATTGGACAAACCGGTGTCAAATACAATAGAACTTTCAAAGTAAAGAAACCGTGTTTGGATTTATAGAACAAAAGTGATAACCACCCTTACATGTTCCAATGAAAACCAACACCAAATAAAGGGATTAGTAAACGAAAACGAGGTGTCCATGTCGTTACGACTTGTTATCATTGTCACAAATGCAAATTCATTTTAAAAAATAAAAAATAAATAAAAAATATATATATATATATATATATTTATTTATTTTTATTTTATTTTTATTTTTTTTAAAAGAACAACGATAATAGCAAGTAGGCAACCGGTGTAAACCTGGTTGGACATTGACAATGCAATAGGGTCCATGATGTTGTTGCCTCAATTGAGAAATAATCGTAAGATACTAATATAATCACAAGCAAGCAATATGTAGTAATGATAGTGTGAAAATCAATAAGTATTAATACACTTGGGGGAGAAAACTAATAGCTTGGTGAAATAAGCAAGTCGCGAAGGTAAAAGAAACGCCATGCGTTCCCTTCTTGATAGAAGATAGAAAGTGTCCCTACAAATGTAAAATGGCCCTAATTACAAATGTCAACTAAGTTTCTTACGATACGGTATAGGTGCATTGGGAAGTCAAGTTAGGCAATGGCACAATTAAATGCCCAAACTTCATGTAAAATGCGATGCATTTTCAAAAAATGCAAAGATTTAATCTCAAGCAACTTAGACTTGTAAACAAAAGTACAAGTTAAAATCTACATGATTTTGCAAGGGCCAAACAAAAAGTTTTACTAAATGAAGAACAAACTCTCCATGGATTAATAAACAAAGCAACAAAGTTGAACTATGTAAAGTAATAACTTTGCATGATATCAAATTGCTCAAAAAAAAAAAAAAAAAAAAAGAGAAAAAAAAGAAAAGAAAAAAAGATTTTATTTTTTCATAAAGAGCACTTATTAAAATGTCCTTGAAAATCAATGTCAGTGACCCTTGTTGAACCAACCTTTGATCTATTACTTTGTGGTGCCCACGGAGCTTCAAATTTTGGTTTTTGTTGCTCAACATTTCACCATGCCCTCTAGCTTCTAGACACTCTTGATTTCCAAATTAATCAATAGGTAGTTGGTGACGATTAAAATATGGGAAATGCAATTATTGTACACCTTACCTCTGCCATTCAATAGTTGGAGTTGAATATTTTTGACGACTCTAGGGTAATTGTTTTGTGCCTTGAGAAGCCAAATTTGTGTTCTCAAGGCTTACATGTGTATGAAGCCAAATTTCATCCTAGATGTGAGGGATACATGGCATGCATTTTGGTGCGAGGGGTCTTTATTTTGGACACTTTTCATCTAAAAATTACTATATAGTTGGTGATTTTTCCATTGCAATAAGTATATTGGTAACATTTTTATTTCAAAGTGAAAATGATTAAACTTGTAACATTTGAATAATGATGTACGTTGTTATGAGTCAAAATCTATGTTTCTTAAATTTTGACCCACATTATCAACAAGTATAGTATAAGATTGAAGGGGTGAGATCTAAGTAACTAATTTCATTGCCATCGAGCACAATCTTTTTGAAAATTTGTTTCTAAAAATAAGCTAAAATAGGCTCAAATTGAACATAAATAATGAATAATGCCATTTACAATGTAACTTATTGTACATCCTAACTTAGGGCCGCTTTACACGAGAGGCCAAGTCACTGATGGGACCAATTCATGTGAAATCACCTTATGAGATTGGTTTATTTCTTAAAATTGAACCGAAGGTTGTTAAGTTAGGAGTCAAAGGCTAATTGTTTGAAATTAAATTACAATGGGTGAGGGACAAGTATGGACACGGCTAACACTGCAAAAGTTTGGAGATAGAAGAATGGAAGGCCAATCCATGGCATTGTGGTTAGTTCTTGATTTTATTTCAAAATTTCTTATTTCACTAAAACATCTTATTCACTAGTAGAAACTGGCAAAAAATTGACGTTCATATAGTGACTTGTCCCTCGTGACGCAAGAGAGGTTGTTTAGTTGTACTTCTAAACATAGTAATAAAATCATTATATTTGACACTTTTCCTTAAATTTTTGTTAATTTGATAGGCTATGGTATAACTTTTTACATTAAAAACCTAAAAAGAAGTGACAACTATAATGATTTTTATTTTTATTTTTTATTTTTTATTATTATATTGGTTTTTAGAAGCACCATTGAATAGGCACTCTTGTACTAGGGACAAGACACCATGAACATCACTTATTGTGCAATTTTCTACTAGCGATTGTGAACAAATCAAGAGCATGAAATGTTGTAATAATACAAATTAGCCTTCTGGCCTTGTAGATTGACCTATGGCCTTGTGTTTTCTTCTACAAAATGGCCGCGAGGACTTTAAACATGGTAGAATTGGCCCCTCTTTCACTTTTCTTGTTTAACTCCTAACTCTCCTTAAAACCCAAAACGGGTTTTGGAGGTTTCCGCAGGAGAAAACTCAACCAATTTTGACCATTATAATCTCACAAATGAGGAAGAATGAACGGTTCAAATTTGGTATGTGAGAAGAATGTCAAGTGAACTTTGAGATCGTACGGTTGAATCTTTTAAATAATGCTTGGATTGAGATTTTTTGAGGTTAATCCAAAGAAAGGTCAAATTTTGTGACTTAGACTGTTTTGCATCAAGGAGAGTTAGGGGTTAACGTATTCTCGTGCAGGCCACTGAGCCAATTGGGCTTAGTATGTGAGTGAATTGGCTTGAAATTATGTTCGCCTTGACTCTCATATGAAGCGTCCATTATGTTTCTGAAGAATGTTCTTTCTCTAGTGTAAAATCAGGGCAAAAAGAAGGATTCAAACCTCTTGACAGGACCATGGGTTCCCACAAGGATCATCTCATTTTGGTAAATGCTATCTCGTCATCTCTATTTGAAGAGTTCTTGAAAAATAAAGAAAAACTCCTTTCCCAAATCTCCTTGTTGAGATGCATTCCGAAACATAGTTAATTTTTCCCCTAGAGTTTATGTAGAAATGCAATATAATTTTGTAGTTGCTTTTGGAAATCTTTTGGACCCCAGGGGCCCGCCAAGAGGTTCAGATGTGTACTATTTTAATGTCAGCCTCAGAGCATATGCAAAAGACACATTTGAGGTTCAGGTATTGTACACCTCAACCACATGGGACAAAAGAACACAGGTTGGCAATACCAAATCCAGACCCACACTAAAAGAGACTAAAAGCACTCTAATGTAAGTACAGACCCACACTAAAAGAAACTAAAAGCACTCTAATGTAAGTACATCCATCTGGAAGGCTCACTCACTCATAATGGAGGCCGAGGAGTATGGTAGAGCAGCCAAAAATGGCGCAGTGCCGAAAATGGAGCCCTAGTAATCTTCACTGTCACGTACATAATAGCTTCTCCTTACAATAGTACCATGTACACTCTGCAAAGATTGTAGGGCGTCACTTTAGGGCACCATTTTAGGAACACCTATATTTCCATCTTTAAAAATTCATTACTCACTGTAGAAGAGTCGAAAAATGATGATTCCACTTGCTCTAGTTTTCTACTAATTTTCCCCATGCACCAAAATTGCGTGCACTCGCAACATTCCAGTAGATTTTCTGTGCTGAAAATTGCGCCATTATCGGACACCTTACCATAGCAGCAATGATACCTCCAAGGAAAGAAAGAACTGGGCATTGATGAAGAGGAGGCATTTGTACCCACTATTCAAATGACATAGACATCATTGATATAAGTTGCTGAGTGGGTACCTGCAACGAACTTCAGTTTCCTTCAAAATCTCCATACGAAAAGTTACTGCAAGTTAGTTGAGTAAAGTCCCAACAACTTTAGTAGAATAGTGGTGTGAGTAAACTCCATAATTACATCCCATAGTGGTAATTTACATCCGAGTTAGGTTACTAGTATGTGTATACTTGATGGTGTAGTGGCTAGTATACTCGGACCACCTCCTTTTCTACTACAGTAATTCCAACCCTTTGCAGTTTGAGTTTCCCATTTACAATTTCTTTTCAGATAATTTGGAATGTCCAAACAATCAACAAGATGTACATTAGGGACCAAGATTAATATATGTGCCTGAATATTTGGGGCGCATGTAAATGAGTGCTACCAGCGTTTCTCGGAGTCCCCATCAGCCTATGGTAATTTTTCCGCAAAATCCTTGGAATTTTCGATTTGGACCCCGACAGACACTCGTAGCACTGATTTACAGTGATCCGAATATTTGCACCATATGCATGGGAATTTGAAAACGACCTCGATCGTCACGTTGGACGAGTTGTTGTAATTGTGAGGATCGGAAGTGGCCTCATAAATGTACCAAAATCTTCAAGATTACCCGCACGCGCTTGAACGCAAATCTACGAGACTTTATTTAATCTAAAGGTAAAGATCAGCCGGAGTACAGCTCGACTGAAAGTGAAGTGAAGTGAAGTGAAGTGAACGAAGGCATCGCACCATTGATTCGTTAGAGATTTGCTTTGCGAGACGAGTTGTTGTTGGCATACCAACTCACAATTGGCTCATCCTTCGAGGTAACCGTCGGTGCTGCTTGTGATCCGCCTCTCGATTTGGTTTAGTTTGATAAGCGTAATGTGATGGATTGCGTAACGCGGGGGACCACAGGACAGGTTACGTGGTTACGCGGAGGCTCCAGCTGAACTTACCTCCTCAGGTGGACCTGTGAAAGCATTTCGTTGCATCCAATCTGTAAAGTTGCTTTGAACGCCCGTTTCTGCATACCTTGAAGGCGACTCTTCTTTTGCGAATGCAGGGAGCACCAGATTGGAATAGTAAGTTCTTGGAGTTTTGAAATGCACTCGTCTTTTATTGAGATTCACTTTCTCATGTTGGAATCGGAACGATCGTCGTTGTTCTTTGCTTTGGAAGCCGTCTTTGCATTGCCGGCGTGTCGAGATTGAGATGGAGTAGCGAATGGAGAGGGTGCGGATTGGTATAGCAAGTTCTTGGAGTTTAGACACGCTGCTGTGACAGAGTTTACAGCTGTCGTTGGATGCAATTGAGTTGGAAACGGAAACTTTCGTTGAGATTGTCGTGTTAGGCTAGTGTTCGTTGGGAGGCGAGTCTGTATTTGTGATTTGCGTGAGGGAGTTCAGGATGAAATAGTAAGTTTCTTTATCTTTGGCGTTTGTACGCGCATTTGAAAATTAGGCGCTCGTTAATAAACATCTTTCATTACATTGATAAGGAAAACGTAAAGTTTCGTGAAGATTGTCGCGTCTTGTGTTTCGTGCCTGAAAGTACGCGTTTGTTTCTGATGTGCGCGAGTGAGGAGATTGCGAAATGGTCGCCAGTTTAGAGAAGGATTAGGGAGTTTTCCTGTCATCTTGGAGTTTAGACGTGCATTTGTGGTCGAGTGAATAGTTGTTGATAGAAGGATTCGTCACGTTGTTAAAGGAAACAAAAACCTCTGTTGTGATCGCCTTGTTTCTGAAGTGAAGAGTCAATATACGTTTCTGTGCGATTTGCGCGAGCCAACGTGGTGTGAGGTGACTGAGATTGGATCCCCAAGTCAGCAGCTATTCGGGTTGTGAAATTTGTTGCCTAGAAGTTTTGACGCGTGTCAGTGATTACAGACGAAGTTTGCCCGTTTCTGCGGTTTTTTGCGTGTTTCTGCTGTTTTTCAGCAATGCACAGTAGTTCGCTCTACAGGAATCGTGAGCCTCTGGCAAGATCGTCTCCTTCCATTATAAATGCAACAGTAATCTGTTCGTGCGTGTTCGTGCGTGGTCGGTATTGGAAGAGTAGTGTTAATCCGCCATGCGCTTGTCAGGAGTTTGAGACAGAATTGAGGTTTTTAGAGTGATAGGGATTCTTGCTGGCTTCGAGCGGAATTGTGATTGCAGGAGTTTTTTCGTCGTTGCCTGAAAAAATTGGTTGTGCAGGTATTAATTGAGATATTCTCGTTATAATTGAAAAACTCGAACAAATTTTTTTCTGTGTAAACAAATTTCTGCCAAATTGCTCGGAGGTTGAGCTTAGGATCGTGTTTTGCCACCTGCAATGTCGTGATCTCGAAGTAGCTTGCTAGAGTACGTTTCTGCAGTTGCGAAGTGAAAGTCGAGTCGGCTATTCGGAATGGCGCGATTGATTGTGGTCTGAGGTGATTGAGGGAGCATTCCGAATAGTTTTCTGATGGATACTGGTATGCAGGAAGGAGATTTGTGTTATCTTGAAGATTGAACCCATTTACGTGCTACTTGAGGCGTAATCTGTATTTCAGGGCATGGGACTCATACCTGCATTTATGCATCATTAAGTCTCGGGTCGCCTTACAGGCCACGACGAGAGCTTCTGTTGAGATCATTTAGTAGCATCATTCGAGAGATGTGCCCTTTCTATTTGTCGTTTTCTTCTCTGGTTATTGATTGAAGGTATGTCTTGCAGAATTCAGCGGAGAAAGCGTCGTGGATTGGAGGAGCTTGGGGTGAAGATAGCGTTACCTATGTCGCCAATGGCTAAGAAGAGACTTGGTGATTAATTGTGGAATAGGGAAGGGGCTAATTATTCGCAAACTATTTGCTCATGAGGAGCTTGTCTTGGAGGAATTAGCAATCTAAAGGTTGACGATGGGACTCATCTCTGGGCTCGTCTTCGGATTTCTGGTCGGATTGGGACTCGTCGCTGGATTCCACTATTTAGCAGACAAACGCCAGAAGCAGCGGATTCGGAAGGTTCGTAGCCTTCCATGTCCTTCCGTGTAGAGAATTTACCACGCTTTTCGCACTGCTCTTGTTAGCCTGTAATACTGAGGAGTTTGCTCTGAAGTACCTGAAGGGATGCTGGAGTTTGATTGCATCTTAATTCATGATCATAATTACTCAACGTGCGCGGCACCTTTCTTTGTACTTGTACCTTGCTAGTACTTGGACAGAGCCGCGAAGACGAGTCGCACTGCTGTGTTGTACGTCTTTCATGAATTTCAGGCTGTCGTCGGGATTAACATAGTGAAAGTGTGTTGCACCTGTCGAAGAACGTACTAGCTTCTCTTCGTGGTTGTGCTAGTACAAGACAGGTGTAGGTTTAGTTCTAACTGTAGAATTTGTTCTTGACTTTCTTTTTGTTGCTGGTCTTCGAACTCATCATGTTCAATTTGTATCGGTTGTGCGTCTATAGGTTTTATTTGGTTGAGCTCAGCATCCAAACCTTTTGTAGCTAGAGAACATTGCTTGTTCGAATCCATATCTAAGGAAGAGTATGAAGTGATGATATTTCTTTCAATTATTGTTGTCAGACTGCTGCAATAAAGCTGTTAAACCTAGCAGATGAAGTGGACTTCAAGAAGCTATGTGAAAAGAACTATCCAAGCCACATTTCTTTCCTGACTTTTGACAAGGTATGAATACGTGTACCAGAGTGGGATTTGAGATCTGGAAGGAAATTTACCTTTCTTTGCACTGGAATCGTTCATCGTGGGGTTTAGGGTGCTGATCATGAAGTTTATTTGAAACTGGAATGTGAGCGTTTGTCGTCGAAGGTAGGTAATGCTGTGAGAACTCAGGTGTTGCGCAGTTGCTAATCCATTTTGGATCTGATGATTTTCGACAGGTTAACTGGTTAAATGATATGCTGGTCAAACTTTGGCCGTTCGTGGTACAGGTATGCGTGCTGACCTTAATTAAGACAAGTTCCCTGTTTTTCTGGCTTGTTGCATTCACAATTTCTTGTTGGAAAGTTTCTCTGGTGCAGGAATTAGTAACTTCCAGTCGACTTTCAAGACACATTGTACAAATACTAACTTTTAGTTTATTGTGGTTGTGTATGCAGGCGACTGAACAGCGGATGAAGCTGGCTCTCGAGCCCATGCTAGAGACGTACAGACCCCCAGGGTTCTCATCACTCACGCTCGACAAGTTTCATCTTGGGAAAGTGCCTCCCTGCATTGATGGTAAGCTTTTAAAGATCTGGAGCTTTTGTGCTATGAGGTAATCTATTGTTGAGCGCGAGTACGTCTGGCTTGCGGGTTGTCGTTGACACTGACTTCGTCTCATTTGTGCAGGAGTGAGGGTTCAGGGATTGAAGGAAGGTCAGGTGCATATGGATATGGACTTTAAGTGGGGTGGTGATGGGGATATTGTGCTTCTTGCGGGTTTCATGGGCACCAAATTGCCTATTCAGGTTCATCCAATTTCTGATTAATTTCTCCAGATTTTCTAGATTTCCAGAACTTCCATACTTCTCCAGAAGTGTAAGCTGTGCTCATGTTGAAAAGTAGGAGAGAATCAGTGAAGGAAGGATCCAGATATTGAATATCTGGAACCTGGGACCACTGAGCGTAATGCTGCAAGGTCTAGTGTTGTATCTGTATGCGTGTACTTTGAGTCCTTGGCTTCACTATAGTTCTGACCTCTCTTGTTGAAGTATTTGAATACTAAAGTTTGAGGTATAGTATTGAGACGAAGGTTTGTGTCTTGTCAATGTGCAGTTGAAACACCTGTCCTTCTTTGCTACGATTCGTGTGATTTTCCAACTTTCAGACGAGATACCCTGTATATCAGCCCTTGTTGTAGCTGTTCTACCTGATGTGAGTTATCACTGACACCTGCTTCAGTTCTGGACATCTCTTGTTTCAACTGTTCTGTTTAATCCTTGACATCTGGACGCTTGCTTCTTGCAGAACTGTTAGCAATGGTTGTATTCCTCGAATGTTTTCAGGGATTGTAATTCCTAACTGTTGTTGCTTGCAGCCTAAATATCAAATTGAATATAAACTCAAAGTTGTTGGAGGTAGTACTGCATCCATTCCTGGCCTGGGCGACATGATTGAGGTTGATTTCCAAATCGATGATCTATGTTATACATGTTACGTTAGACTAAGCTGGATATAAGGCTGTTAATTATTCTAGGTTCGTGATTATCTGGGTGAAAGTCTCAGCTTCATTTCTGGACTCAAGTGTTGCTTTACTTAAATTGTGTAATCCTGTTGTGTAGGACTTGGTCAATAGCTCTATAACGGATCAATTGGAGTGGCCTCACAGATATGTTATACCTGTGGCTGACACACCTGCAGACGTCATAAGGTAACAATATGAATGATGTCCATTCCTCTTGATGAGTAGCATCTTATCATAGATGAGTTTCAGGATTCTTCCTTATAGAGTTCGGCTGATTCAATATCCTCATTCACAGCGACGCTCAAGATTCTCTCAGAAATGCGTTGTCGTATTCTATCGGTTTCTTGCTCGATCAAGGAAAATCTCTAGCTCTAGTTGCATCAGCAATTGCTATCTTTTGCAGTCTTGTAACCGCGTCAATCCGGGATAATTTCTAACCACTCTGTGCACGATTGCAGTGCTCTCGGACTAAAGCTCCAAGGGAAGTTACGGGTTACAGTGGTGAAGGCTACGGGGCTAAAGAACCTGGAGAAATTTGGCAAATCGGATCCGTATGTTCGTCTTTATGTACGGGTGCTCTTTAAGGAAAAAACAAGAGTGATTGATAACAATCTGAATCCCATATGGAGTGGTGAGGGTAAAACCGGTAAAGGAGACGACGAAGTCTTCGAATTCGATGTAGAGGATACTGAAACACAGGCCCTGGTCCTGCAGGTTTGTGCTTCTGAACTGGCATTCAAATCCTCATTTTGGTACTTCAGGGACAAGTGGATGTTCTTCATAAGTTATTGAGACTTTGTGCTTGTACCTGATGAATTTGTGGCTCAAATCTGTAAAACTCTGTTCAGCCGTATTCGATTATGATATCTTGTGGTTTCATCGTTTCTTCCAACGTTTCTGTTCCTAATTTCCAGAAATATTCTTGTAACGACTGGCTTCTACCCCCAACAGGTCAAGGACGAGGATATTGGTACAGATAAAGAACTGGGCATAACTACAATACCACTGCATGGTTTGGCACCGGATACTGAAATTGAGATCACAAAGAAGTTAGCTCCATCCCTGGACACTGTCAGAGTTAAAGACAAAGGTGATCGTGGCACCATCACTGTCAAAGTAAGTACTTACTACAAAGCTTCAGAAGTTAATGAAAGAATATGATTCATGCATAGTGTGTGTTGCCATGCAGCTCCATCAATTAGCCTTATTGGATGTTGATTCTTTAAGCGACATTCTGATCACCATATTATGTTACTCACAAAACTCACCCATGTGCTTCACTCATCGATAATCTCCAGCTTTTTTACCACCCTTACACGAAGGAGGAGTCTGAGATTGCTATGGCGCTTGAGAAAAGAGTGCTAAAAGCTAAAGAAGATATGAAGAAAGGTGGGGTAGTCGACGGCACAATGGACGCTGTTGGAGGAAGTTTGAAGCTCGTGGGCACAGGACTGACCACCGTTGGCTCTGGTGGGGTCAAACTTGTGGGCACTGGTGCTGGAGCTGTAGGATCAGGCGTGGGATTTGTTGGCTCAGGAGTGGCCAAAGCTAGCAGGATGATGAGCAGTGGCGTTCGAAGGATTTCAGCCAGCCATAGGTTCTCAAATTCGGCTTGCCCAAGTCCAGTTCACGGAAGTCCTATGCGAGAAGCGAATGGCCTCTTCAAATCGAAAGAGATATAAGCTTCTATCGTGCTCCGCTAGACTCAGTCCCCAAGACTGCTGGAGTCAGTTACCCCCAACAACTCTGTTGATTTCTAAAGCAGGTAGTGAATACACTAAATCCCCTGCATGCGGGGTGACGACCAGAATCTCCGGGCCTATTGCAAACCAATATCGAGCTACTTTCAGTTGTGGACGTTTCAGGCGGCAGGTAATACCATTCACGCCCTAATACAGTTTGGGGTGCAGATTATTGTTTCTGTTCTACCTCATAGAGAGGTAGTTCCCTGAGAGGTAGTTTTTTCGTTCGGCGACCAATTATAGGTGTTTGTGAGGATATCTAATTTGCCAACGTGCTTCGCGAGTGTACATATCATTTGTGTGACAGATTGCCCACCACTTGGTGTTGGGACAGGCTGTCTTGTGATCATCAAGGTTTCTCTATCATTGATGTCTGATACGCAGTCCAGTCATTCCTTTCTTGACAACAAATCTCCGGAAGGTTTTTGGTTTCAGAGATAACTTCTCAAGGAATGGTGCTTTGTTATGCCTACTTGAAGTCACTATGGTACTACGTGTTATTATCTCATTCTTATGTTGAATTGGATTGCAGTCTCTTTCAGACAACAGACAACGAAAGTGAGTGCAATGAATTTGATGCATTGGATCCTCCTTTTAGACAATAACGTATGCGGATGTGAACGATGATCTTTAGTATTGGAGAAGATTTACATGAGTATGACGTATCATCATCATGCAGGCTTGCATTCAACACAGAGAAATTGATCACCGGTTATATAGATATCGGTTACACCTGTACAAGTTATCTTGTAATGATCAGAGTGGCTAAAACCGTCCAGCCCCAAAAACCGTCTGAATTCCAGCTTTGCATACTTGGAATAGTGGTGTAAAATTTTAATTATTTTTCGATAGTCTGCAAAGCTAGTGCAAATCCATCCCCCCAAAAAAGAAACATTTTTTGAGTAATCCTATAATTTCCTATGAATATTTGAACCCTACTGTGTGGTTTTTGGGGCAAGACGGTTTTAGCCACTCCTACCTTATGTCTATTTGAAAATCATAATTACAGTATTCACAACAAAGAAGTCACAATTATAGGTAGATTAGTGTAAGATTTTTATAAGATTTGAAAATGCTATAAGTTTTTACTTGTGGTAAAAAATAATTACCAAGAGTATTGACTCCAATAATCTTGAAGGATCTACATCTTGACGGATGTAGAGGGTAAAAATATTGACCAACAGTAAAAAGCTTATAACATGTTTATATAAATTAGTGTATCTAACACTAATCTACCTATTTAGTGTAGTGAATGTCCGAATATTGAGACGTGACAAGTCTTTTCAAAAACAACTTGCTATCAAAGTCGAATTTTTGATTGATTTTGCTTCTAAACTAACATCTGAAAGGATTATTTTGCAGTGTACATTCTCATGTGTAGATTAATGGAAAAATTAGCTTGTAGTAAACAGGGGTAATTTGAAAAGAGAGTACACACTTAGGAAATTAACCCCTAACCGTTCGGTGTGGTTTTGGGAGCTTGAAAGTCCAAAATTACAATTTTATACCACTATGCCCTCCCCGGGGTGTGGTCCAATGTTTTTTACTTTTTTAAGATTTTCAACCGTAAGATTTTGTAGCTAACCCTATTTGAAAGTACTGATTCAAATTTCAACCGCTGGAAGTTTTTCATTTGTGAGATCGTAACGTCCAAAGTTTAATCAAAAGTCTTTTTTGCCCTTACCCGAAAGACATAGTCTACATGGTGCCAAGGGCAACTTGATGATTGTTACCCCAAACTTTTTGCTTGTATTTTTTTTCATGTAGGTAATCAAGTTGAGCATATGCATGCAAAATTTTAGGAGCTCATTTGAATTGTTGAACCTTCATCTAAATTGTTTCCTACACAAAGTTCTAAATTCTCACTTTGTCCCTCGATTAGGTCAAATCCACATGACATATTGAGATTTGGAAAGTTTTGAAAATAGAACGGTGAGATTTTGCTCCCATGAATATGTGATTTTCAGGCACAATTATTTCTCAGAAATTTCAACATCTCAAATTTTTATGAATTATCAAAGGCATGATGCAAAAAAGTGGGAAAATTGTGAGGTGGGCAACCATGGTATGTTGGAGGTCTTCTTCCTTGGCCTGGGTCCATTGAGACAACTATGATAGGGAAGGGCTGTACTAATAACTACGTGCAAAATAAGTCACTTGGTGCTAAGAATACATTCATGGCTTGTGCTCAATATGCTAAAAGGGAGTACCCCGCCTTTATAATAACCCCGTTGCACTTACTGAGGTAGGGTTGATTGGCAGGAAAATTGCCACCATTGAGGTTAGCCGCCAACCTTCCCTTTTGAGAACAAGGGTTAGACTAAACTTACTCTACACCCATTCTAAACCCAGTGCCCCTACCTAACTCTCCTCACTTACCCGCAATTCTGCCTCTTGATTGAACAAGACTTCCGTTGGTGTGGAGAGCAGCCCTCACTGCCATTTTGGGAGTCGGAATCCAAAATGGGCCATAAAATTTGCAAAAATAAGAACTTTACATCAAGAATTTTACTCCATGTAGATAATACAAATATCCACACACTGCAAAAAAATGAGCAAAAAATATTACTTTTTACCACTTTAACAAGCGTGACCAAAACCTCCAAATCCCGTTTCAGGTTTTACGGACGGTTAGGGGTTACAAAAATCTCTTGAAGAGGAGTGTGTGTTAGAGAAGTCCCTGGTGATGTGTGACAATACCACTCCTTTGATTCACTTAACCTTGTTTTACCCGATCGCCTTATGCGCAACTTTTAGGGTAAGTACACCTATTTTTGAACACTTAAGGCATTCACCATACTTGGAGTATTGACACTTGTGATTTACTGATTTTCAGTGTTTAGCAAATAGAATAGACAAGGTTTCCCTAATTTTGTGGTATTTTTGAGTACTTATATGTATAGCTACAATTTTTAAAAGCGATTACTATAGATACAACTATGGTCATTTACCCTATTGGGGGTACCTATGAGAAACACACTATTCCTAGAAATCTTCATTTTGTCCCAATGAAATCTTTGTTTTGAGCTGTTCAATTATGGGAGGCCAACCGAATTTAGGTTTTCTTACCCTACACCTTAAAGTACAACACATCTAAGTGGGGCCGCATTAATGGCGTAAAAAGTAACTTTTACTTTTATGAATATTCACTTATTCCTATATGCTTAACATTTCCTTTTGGGATGTCGCTCTCGTTGATATTTGAAACAACTTGAAACAACAAAAAAGTAAATATCCGAAAGGTCATTGAACCTTCCATAGGGGCACTCATAAAAAATACTCAATCCAAATGACAAGCGGAATAAAATACAAGAAAAGGATATGTAAGCCAACATTCTCCATCACATCACATGGATGAGACTCATCTCAAACTCATCCAAACGACGGATGAAAGATACCCCGTGAGAGGCACTACACTCAGGCTGAGAACACAAGAAGGAAGTGCACTTCACTCATACTTTTGCTTCTCTACCTCGAACCCTCAATTTCCCCGCACAACTCCATATCATTCTCATTCTACTTGCAATTATCGCCGAAAAGCACACTTACGGACCAATTGTACGCTTTTTTGCACCTTTTTCTGAGCTTTTTGGAGTTGAGTTAGGGTTTGAAGAGAGAGAGAGAGAGCCCCGTCTCCGGGAGCCATGGCGGTGGTGCATGGGGTGGAGACGGTGGTAGCAGTCGGGGAGATGGCGGAGGCCGTCGTGGGCGCGCTGGAGTGGCGCCACGAGCGGAGCGCGGCGAAGAAGGTGAGCCGCGAGTGGGATTGGGCCGAAGTCGAGAGCGATCTTGACATTCAACGCCGGGAAAATGAACGTCTCCGTGCTACCATTCATATGTATGAACAAGCCTTTCAGCAATTGCGGAAACAGAAAGTCGAAACCGGCCAAGTCTCTGTTGATGCCTCCATCGCCGTAAGTGGCTCAATTTTTTCCTTGTATTGACGCTTCTAGGGTTTTGTATGCTCAACATGCGATTTTTAGTCTTGCCGACTTTGTTCAATCCTCTCTTGATTCTGCTTTGTCTTTCATCCACCTGATTTTGTTTCTGATTCGATTTTAAATTTTGTCACTAGTTCTGTAACTCGGCGATCAGGCTTTTAGGGGATAATCGATTGTTTTTAGTTTCGTTGTAAAGGAAGGTGCATTGTTTGTGGTGACAGGTTTATGAGCAATTGAAAAAGAGAGTGGCATCGCCTGCCTTTCTGGAGAAGCTAAAGCCATATCGAGGGGATGGTGCCTCTACGTCTATGGATGCGTCGTGTATAAGGACAGAAGGTATTATTACCCGTTAGGTGAAGTAATTGAGACGTAAATCATATCATATTAAAATGTTTCTCTTCACTTTTTTATTGGCTCTGGTTATTTACAATTTGGTTCCATTTGAATGAACGACGAATTTGTAATTTTTAAGGGGGTTGGTTTGTGCATTTGATGAGAACGCCTGTGTGGCAGGAGACTTAAGATTGAGTCAATTGTTTTGGTTGTGTTTGTTTCGCAGATGGCACATACGTGAAGGCGGATATAGATGATCCGAACTGGTGGTTGTGGTTATCTGAGAACGAGCCGGAGAAGGATATCAAGGAGGTGCAAGATGGATTGGGATCCGATGGTTACGTGATTGTTAATCAGGAGGATATTGTGGACAGTATTGCAAGTTATATAGCCCGATACATATCATCGGTTCCACAAGCTAAGGTACACCTCATACTAAGGCTTGTGATGGCTCGTTCCTTAAGCCAGTGGCACTATCAAAGCAGAATTGGTTGTACACGATTTTAGAACTTAGGAACACATAGTTACCGTCAGAATGCGTATGATCAGATCGGATCAACTAGAACCTGGTCATTCTTTATGTATACCTGGACGAGTTTATGATAGCTTACTGATGCGTGATGGTGTTTTTGACCAGAACTTGACTCCGAAGGAGCTGCAAGAAGGTAACGTCCTTACTTCATTCTGAGAAAATGCATTCGAAATTCAAGAAATGAATTTATGATTTAAACTAATTTGATTCTATTGATTTTTAACAGCTATGACTCAAGCCTTCACGAAAGTTGAAAAGAAAGGAAAACTGCGTTCAATGTGGACCACGGGGAAGTTTCTCTATTCAGCTGGTTCATGGGGTGTCACAGCACTATCGTAAGTCCATGCCCCTAACATCAGGATCTCATATACAATTTGATATTCAGTCCTCCATAACAGCAGATTTTGTATCCTTCATTTGGCTGAATGAGTTTGTGTGTATGCAGGCTTTATAAGCATCCCGTTGTAATTCGAGCTGCTGGTATGGCGGTGTGGACGTCCTGTTGTCTCATCCTGAAATTGATAGCATAAAAGTGTCGGGAGAAAAAATCATAAAGAGGGGGGAGTAGTTTGTACATGGCTGTAAATATTGATGTCCGTTCTCGCATTCAAAACATTGACTGGGGGGAATTTCTTTTAGGTTGATAGCTAATGTTGTACATTACATGTTGGTTCGTTGGTGTTTCTCATTGTTTGGTGCCTGACTGGCGTTGGAGGTGGGTAGGTGTGGTTTTGTGATGCTCGGAACATGTTTAGGTTCAACCCTTGGCTTAGGGCTTTTTGTAATATACATAAAGATGCATCATCCAGAGCACTGCTCATATTATTACTGTACTGCTATTCGCATTGCTCCCATAGTTTCTGATTTTGTAATCTGAGATGCGAACGATGATTTTGTCTTCGAATTTGTGGTGTTCTTGTGTGACAATATTGAACTGTTTTGAGGGCAGTAATTTGTGATTAGTGAGTACACTGCATAGGTAATTAGTCAACTCATACTTGGCTTATAGCTAGTTTTGTGTAGATGATCAATATATGACTGGTTAGTGAATTGAACTAAGGGATAGAAAAAGTTTTCTTTGAATGGACACACAATAGATAGTGAATCTAAGATATGATTGTGAATTGTTCTATCATATCTCATGGTTTTGTCTTTTCAAAGTCACATTGGAAAGGAGAAGGTGAAGGAAATTGGTGTGTTGGTCTTTTATATTTTGATTGATTGAAAGAATACATAACTTCGCCAACATGAAGTTTATCAGTATAAGGAGTCCCATGTGTTAATTTTACAATTGCAAAGTATTTGGCTTTCATCCAAATTGGTTTTTTGTGGAGGTGTATACTTGTATAGATATCATTCTCACTTGGGAGGTTAGGACTTTGGCTAGACCTTACATTCTGAAATTGTCTTAGGTTGATTCACTTTCTAGAAAGGAGTTTTTAATCTTTTAGCTTGAGGCAAAATTGTATATTGCTTTGTTAAAGCATCAATTTACAAAAGTGAAGAAGGGTACATCAAATTTTGTAATGTGGTATAACAAATTCAAGCTATTGGAACCCAATGGTGTGCACGATAAAGCACAAAATCAATTTGTGTCATAAGTGTATGACATCTTGGAACCAAGAATCTTACCTAGTTCCTTCCATGATATAGGCTCTTGATTTATGGTATCAATAGTTAGAATAAAGTCCTCATTGATGCGTTGTTTGGTTTATGATACAATGTGGTACTAGTTCTAATCCTAGGGTATAGTTCTTACATGATTAGATCACAAATTAGGGTAAGATTTTTTTTAGTGCAAGATTTCTAATCAAGCAATTATTACATACTTATTAGAGAGTTTCCAATTAAAGTAATCAATGAGATGAATTGTTGTTCAAATCGAAGCAAACAAGATGTATATTTGGAGATACATTTTTGAGTTTTAATGGTGCTAAAAATTTAACATTACATTTTTGCTACTAAAGAAAAAGATGACAATGCTTGAGGATGCTCGAGCTACTTTTCAAATAGCCATATCTACCATGATTTGAACATGAAAAGATGATACATTCATCACACAAGGGTCATAGGTAATAAGATGGACTTGTTGTATACAAATAGAGCAACAAATTTGATTATTTTTTAAAGTTCTTGAAATAAACATGTTTCACAAGTTTCAGATACTAAATACTAGGTAATTATATAGTACTATGTAGAACTAGAAAGATCCCTCTTTAAGATTTGATAAAACTTAATGTTTGCAAACTAGGCAATGATGATCAATGGGAGAAACAAGTTGCTAGAACCAAAAAATAATGTTAAGAAAAAGTTTACCTCGAAGGCACACAAGAAGAAGGATACACATAACTTAGTGGAGAATAAGAAAGTTGTGAAGAAGAAAAAGAGCCCGAGGGCACACCCCAAGAAGGACATAACCCATCTCACAAGTGAGTTGGGAGTGTACTTTTAAATAAATAGAGGCATAAATTGCTTTAGAATTGCCATGATGGAGTTTTAAATTTGACTTTGCTCTAAAATACCATACTTAATCTTACATTGAATATGTGCATGCTTAGAAAAGAATGTGCCTCTACCTTGTATTAAGCAACCGGAATCAAAGTTGCATCAAACAAAATCTTCACAACTCAAGTTACAGGTGGATACCATGTTCTTATCTAGCCTTGTGATTGAAAATCCATATCTTATTGTAGTTGATTTTTGAAAATTTGACAATATCTCTATGATAACATAGTTAATTTCATTTTCAATAAGTGTCTTAATTTATGAAATTAGTTTTAAAATACTGATTATGATCATTTTTTGTTCTTTTAGTAAGTACAAGAGCTTAAACAAAAGTGAAGTAGTTGAACAATTTTCATATTGATGAAAATTAGTTCAATGTGTTTTGATATAATAAGTCTTCTCTACTTAGCTTTTCTTCCTCTACAATACACTAGCACATAGACTTCTCATTGTATGCGTTCAAAATACACTCATTTTTTAAAAATTCAAATATAATAAGAAATTGGATTTTCTATATACAAATCATAAAGAGATTCCAATTATAGGATCATACATGAAAATTTTGCCACATAATTATGTAGTGATATTTTTATAGTTGATAATTTAGAGTGACATGCTCATGTTGTGCAGGTGAATGAGAAAGAACCACCAAAGCTGCCTCAAAAACAATTTGGGTACATCATTTTATTTATGACATTCATTAGTTTAGTTAACGACTCGTTAAAAGAGAAAATGATTAAGATTTGATGTTCAATATATTGTCTTTCATGTGCACGTGTTTAATTACTATCTGAAATGACCAATCCCGTACATTAAACTCTACTTATTTACATCAAGTAGGTATATATAACAAGCTAGTATCAAGTGAACTCACTTGGTCATCTCAAACTACTCTTTTAACACCACACCACACATTTATTCTGGAGAATATAGAGTTACAAGAAAACACGAAGTTTTTAATTTTGAGAGATAATTAAAATCAATGTATAGCTTCAAACCATCCTTATAAACATATAGAGGGGGGAGGTGGGGTAGGAATGCCCCCTATTTGAAGTTGCACCAACCTTCAAAATAGTATTGTAGTGCCTCTTAGAGAAAATTGGGACACTAAGTTCTGTTTTTCGATTCATGATATTCTAATATGTAGAAAGTCGGTTTGAAAATGAGAATCCGCTTGAAGAGGCTTGCGTGATAAAGATATGTATATATATATATATATATATATATATATATATATATATATATATATATATATATATATATATATATATATATATATGCTCTTTATATTTATGTGCTAACTTGGGCATATTTTAGCAATTGAATCTGGTGAAGTATTAACATTAGTACTGATGTGCTTCTATGTTGTGGATGTTGGGAAAGAAAGAAGAGAATTGATGTAGAGAGTGTACGAAATGCGTACAAAACTCCCGCCTCCAAAAAACCAAATGCGGTGCCATTGCGGCTGCCTTTGCGCAACGTGATTATACCCTTCCTGTGCAACGATGACAATGAAGTCACTCACAGGACAATGGCATGGGCTCCGCCCGGGGCCCTTGAGGTACACCCGGATCATAGCAAGCCTCAATGGAGCCCCCCACAAATTGGTGCCCACCAGCCTGGACTCTCAGCGCTTGCATCTGAGCTTCCACCTAAGCGGAAAGCATCTTCTGCCATGGTCAAAACAAAATGTATGTAGTTATGATCATTTATGTGGGGTTTAGAGTACATCCAAATTTCTATTCATATGCGGGCTATGCGGATTTTTATGTTGGGAAGGTCCAACAAGAGGGCCTCCCGTGATAGGAGGATCCCCTCGTTGGGCCTCCCGGCCGTCCCCATTGGCTATTCCCATTACGGGAGGCCCATTGGCTAGGGCCTTTCCTATACCTTCTATTAGTAAATGGAACAATTGAGATGTGTTAATCGAATAACAATGCTACAAATCATAATCTATGGTTAGTTTGTACTAAAGTTTAAATGGAACATGCTTGAAGTATGATATAATAATAGTAAGAAATATATAAAAATGCTCTATAGAAGTCTCATGCAATCTTATATGAAGAATGTAACTAAAGGATTTTCGTCCTTCAACTTCCATATAGTTTTGCACCTTCTATATTTGTAAGGCTTCTCAAGCCTTTGAATAGAATCAAATTCTGAGTTTAATAATGCAAGATATGCTTAATGCATATTACTAAATTTAGTTCTAGTGTTTGCCAATTAGGAATCAATAAAAGTTTGAAAGACTCTTTTACATGACTTTTTTATGATGAGGTTCCATTATGTACACATGTAGGTGATGGAGAGCAATCCAATTGCTCGGATAAAGAATCTCAAGTGAGTGAACCCACCAAATCGAGGTTCATAACACCAAGTTAATCACCTCCTTGTTCTTGATTTTTTTATTTTTTATTTATTATTTTTTTCTAAGAATGTTTTCTATTCTTTTAGAAATTTAATTTATTCATTTTTTACTTTACAGTAGATTTTTGGGACTAAAAGTATAATATCATATCATATGTCTGTAGGAAGTGAGAGGCAAAATATGGTACTTTTGTATTATGAATAAATCCTTACAACAAGATTATCCATTGGATTTTTCCCTAACTTCATTGTGGTTTTGAAATTCTAGTTTGTGTTAATACTACAAATTCTACTTGTATGCACCAATGTCAAAAAATGAAAAATACAAATTCCTTGGAATTTAGAGAAACTAATCAAATAGAACTCCAAAAGGATAATTCTCCTAATGAATCGTGGGCATCATGTTGTACACGTCTTTTATTCTAGTTGCAATATAGGACCAATCTATACTATGATATTTGAGACCTACGTAGGTTGATAGTATTAGGTACTTTTTCAAGCAGAATTTAGAGCCTAAAATTTAATGATGACACCTTTCAATTACTAAGTTCATTATTTTTGAGTTTCAGAAATTTGGAGTTGATCGCGTACAATGGCAAAGAGAAGAGATTGAAAAGGAACAAAATCGCCACTACGCTCAAAAACAATGTACGTACTATTTGATGCAAGTCTAACTTATTATATAGCCTTCACGATCATTATTCTTACTTAGTATTTGCAATTATGTTCATTAAGTGCAAAAAATAAAATAAAATAAATGATTACATGGTGCTTGAAAAATTGTATCTCCTTTAGTCTCTGGTTGATATTCAACATTATCTCTTGAGTTGGATTTTGACTACAGTCTAGTTTTTGTGGCATGAGCCATAATTTGATCTTAGTTTCAATTTCAACCCTCGAATGCCCAAGGGGGGTCTAGAGCCTACAAACATATTTTTTTTGCAAAGTATCCTAGATGAAAATGAAGGGGAGCTATCTAGATCTCAACCGTAGTATCTTGTAGTATATTTGTTGTAGATCATGTGGGTCTGATTTGGAGTCATGTGGCCTCATAGATTGTGAGATCGTAACATATTAGTATTCAACAATTATCACAAAATTTTAGCATTCTCACTTTGAAGTGAAAATGCTATCAACAAACATATTGCAATGATAAATTTACCAACTAAAAAATTCTTCAGCCTCATCTCAACAACAATCTTGTACCAGAAGATTCATTAAAAAAAAACCTTGACTCAAATAATAGCCTTGCAATGGTGATAATTGCCAAAATATTTACAAAGGAAAAGGGTCCATATCTATGCCCCTTGCACTCAAATTCTTGCCTTATCTTCAAAAAGATCTTCAATTGGGTCAAAGTTTTTACTATTTAAATAATAATCTATTTGGAATCTACCCCCAAAAATGAAGTTGAAACCCAAAACTAGATGAAGGAGATATAGCTCCTAAAAAATCATCCACTTTTTTTCATTGTAAAAACATCATTGAAAATCCAATACCAAAAGTATTTGGATCAAAAACTTCCAACTGCAAAGATGTTAGTCTTCATCTTAAGATCATGATAATGTAAAAAACATTCATGAATAACTTTCTCTGATTCCCCATAATTGCCTCACAATGGTAGTACATGCCCCATGTTTGAAAACTAAAAGAGAAGAGTTGCCTTCACTAAAATGCACACCATTTATTCAAACTTCATACTACATGGCTCAGCAATTTTTACTACACAAACTAGACTCGATTTGGGACTCAACCCAAGTGATTTTATCCAAAATGGAGTCCAGATAAATAACATGCCTCTTCAAAGTTTCTCCCTTTCATCCAAAATATCGTGTTCGACATCCTGGCCGTTTAAGGGTTAACCTTAGCTTCATTCACATTTATAGTACATCAAAGAAATGAAACATGCATGATGTATGTGAACCAAAAATAGGTTGGAACATTTAGGAGTTAACTAAGCATGATATTTATAAGTGGATTTAGAAGTTAACTAAGCATGATATTTATGTGGAATATCAGCAATAAGAAAGAAGGATATAAGGTACTTTAGGCGATTTGAAGGTATTCGAAGAGATGTTACTGACAAAGCTTCCAATACTACAATGGAAGAATGCAAAGAAAATACATCTATATATAGTCCTTCAAGCCTCAAAGAAGTTGATGAGGTATGTATAGGCTTATCTTTTAGATACTTTTTTGTTTAGGCCAATTTTGCACTAGTCATAAGAAGTCATGGAGAAAACCTCACAAGGACCTCTAGTTTATACTTCAAAGCATAATAATTTGATGGCCTTTGAACTCAATAAAATGTGAGATTTAACTACAAACTAGAATGTGATTTTTATTAGAATGATAAATTGAGATTGATTTGTTGTGAGAATTTTTGTAAAAAGCCCCAATAAGGTAGGCCCATTTCTTGAGGTGGGATTGACTTCATCCAAGGACATGATAAATATGAAATTCATCATCAGAAAAGTTAAGAGTTGTTAATGTCAAAATAGTATTGTAGTATACGTAAATGAGTCTTTACATTGGAGAGTCAAGGCGTTCATGGGACCAATGGAGGGCAATTATCCCTCATGTTATTTCTCGAAGTTCAAAAATGGACTTATCACATGAGAAGGCTTTTGGACCTTCTTCGATCCCATGTACGGCTTAATTCTACATGTAAAATATCTCTTAGACGAATTTCAAGTGTAAATTGTCTCTCCATAGCCTTCACAACTTTTGAGCATTTAGTTGGGGGATTCTTTTTTCTTTTTTTCATAACATCTGTCCTCCAATGTAAAGGAGCCTAATTACCATCACTAATTGGAATTCAAAGTGTTGCATGTTAATACCCAAATTTCATATCATCGTACAATTTGTATAGTCTATATGTAAAGTATAAACATGTCAAATCAACTCCCAATCTATATTTGGTCTTGTTGTTAGTGACCATATTATGGAGATTAAGAAAGAGAAAGTTATGTTTCAAATTCTAATTATATATGCATTGATAGCAGGGAAAGTAAAGACAATTTTTTTTTACAAATATTGTTTGCTTCACTAAGTTAGCAAGGAATTCTCTACCTATAAGTTTACATCATTGACACACTAACTAATAGAATATTTGTACAAGCATTATAATCAAACAATCCAATGTACAGAATGCTCGTGAATTTCTCTACAAACCTGATGCTGAATGGCAATATTTTGGCTCTGACTCGGCGTCCTTTAGTAGCATGGGACTTACTTATAACTTTAGAGGCTCAGATCAAACTGAGTGTACAAGGCCTACTAGTAGTGACACCAAGAAAACAACTTCTGAAATTGTTGTTGGCATTTCTTTGGTAATTATATACTACTTAAAGCTCAACATATATAAAGCTCGTCTAGTTGTTAAGAGGAGTTTTCTGCATTACCAAATTTTTGGTAAAAAACCTAGAAGGTGCATTTTAATCATCTTGTTTAATGAAATTCTTGCTATTTTGGAGTTTACGTGGTATTTCATGCGAAAAAAATTACTTCTTACTTGGAATTCATCTATGCAAGGACAAACTTTAACAACTTCTTATGTTTCTAATAGTTTGCGTTTATGCACTTCTTATGAAAGATGGACTTGCCTTTATTTTGATGAAAATAACAGGAATGTAAAGAAATAAAGTAACAACGTAGTACTTCATGCTTTTGGCAATTTAAGGCCTCATCAGCTTAAGTCATTGTTAAATGGCGTTGCACAAAAAGCCACATATGTCATTCTTTTGTTGAACTTACTAATCTATAGATAAAATAGTTCATACTTGAATCTTTATTATTGTTATATAGTGGATGAGAAATGTGTTGCTACTTGCTACTAAGCTATCATGTACTATAATACATGATATTATCATGAGTATATGCAATATCATGAGTATAGCCATATCATGAGTATATGCAATACAATTATATCTTACACTTTTATTGATATGGATTGTAAAATAGGCAAACACAAGGAGAGAGTTAATGAGGAAAGAATTGGCACAACGGCTTCTGGAGCAACACTCAAGGAAGATGATGATCACGTCGCAAGAATCGACAACTTTTAGACAATTACAATGTAGTTGTTGATAAAAGTGAAATATGTCCTTTCATACTTGCGTATTCAGATAGGTAAATTATTCTTGTTTCTATACTCAACAACAAGAACAAGACAATTACATGCATCCATCAAGATGTTTAATTTTATCACATTGTTTGGTTTATATGGGATCTTGTTTTTAATGGACTATGAAGTGCAAGCTTTGAAAGACTTTAAGTGCTTTCAAGCCTACTAGCATTGTTGAAATAAATGATTGTAGACTTATGATCTTGAATGTTAGAAGAGCTTAACACCTAAAAATCTTTGAAACTCAAAATAGGTGTTTGAAATTTTTGTCACTTTGAATGAAGTATCAAAATATTGTGATCTCACTAATAATGCACATCCAAAAATAAAAATAGAAAAAGTCATGTGAAAATATTGTTAGGTACAATATCTTATCGTTGAAGTTTTGATTGAGGTTATAAACATTAATTCCATGTCTCTATTCATTTATAAAGGTTGTAAACGTTGGTTTTGGGTTATGCAACCTTTTGTGTGAATACATTGCACGACGAGTGGACACACATATTGATTCAATAATCTACTAAAAATATGAAAAGCTGTGTGATAATTTGTTTGGATTATAATTTGAAATAAAGGTTTGCTTATAGGGACTCTTACTTTAACACGAAGTAAACAGAAAAACAACCATTCATTACTGATATCTTCATATGAGATCCTCACTATTTTAGATGTAGTAATACTTTTTTAAACTAAAATAGAAAAATTGATGAAGAAAATCACACGTCATCCACCCCACATCTTATATCCACCCCACATCTTATATGCAAGCCCATGTAAAAAAATTTAATGATAAGCAATTGGAGTAGTTTTCCACCGTATCGTAAAGGACACTTTCAACGGGGAGTCAAGCTGTGCATGAGGGCAGAAGGACGCAAAAATCCCGAGCATGGGGTAGAAGGACGTGATTGGTCCATTTCTTTTAGTTTGGAAAATGGACCAATCACGTTACATTGAGAGGATTTTTGCCGTGATCCACGGCGTGACTCGAGATGAACATTAAGCGTCCGTAAAACTCAACTCATTGACTGCCCGGGAAAAAAAAAAAAAAACTCTGATTTGTAGACCTATAAAACGGGGTAGAGAAGGTTGAGGTTCCACATTCACTCACTTGCATGATTGCTTGTGCTTTCCATCCGCCACACCTCTTCGATACTATTGCCTTCTACGCTTGCACTTCCAACGGGGCCATCACTCCTTTACGGTATCGACACTCATCTCTGCTCGGTATTGACACTCATCTCTGCTCTAATTCTTAGTTTCACTCCCCATTTGTGTAATTCTTAACAACTAATGCTATCTATTGGCATGCACAATGACTCTTCATCTGCATTTTGCTTTATGGGTTGGTCAATTGCATCGTAAACCATTTGGTAAGTAGGGATAAAGTGATTAGTAAAGCACCGCCATTGAAGTAATTGTGGGAAACGTGTTGTGTGAATGGCAGGGTTGGTTGGTCGTGATGGATCGGGTATCAGCAGCGTCGTTGTTGCTGCTTCTGTGCGCTCTGGTGCACACCGCGCAAGGACGGGAGTTACCAGCGGGATGGCCGATTGGAGCCAACGTGCAAGGCGACCTGCCACCGTGCGACGTAGTGCCTGCTGGAACACCATGCTCCGGAAAGGCAGTTCCTAATCTGCCACCGTGCGAAAAGGTGCCTGCTGGACTTCCATGCTCCTGGTCACCTCCTCTTCATTCTGTGCAAGGCGACCTGCCACCGTGCGACGTAGTGCCTGCTGGAACTCCATGCTCCGGAAAGGCAGTTCCTCTTCATGCTTCGCAAGGCGAGTTGCCATCCGATGCAATTCCTAATCTGCCACCGTGCCAGAAAGTGCCTGCTGGACTTCCATGCTCCTGGTCACCTCCTCTTCATTCTGTGCAAGGCGACCTGCCACCGTGCGACGTAGTGCCTGCTGGAACTCCATGCTCCGGAAAGGCAGTCCCTCTTCATTCTTCGCAAGGCGAGTTGCCATCCGATGCTATTCCTAATCTGCCACCATGCCAGAAAGTGCCTGCTGGACTTCCATGCTCCTGGTCACCTCCTCTTCATTCTGTGCAAGGCGAGCTGCCACCATGCGACAAAGTGCCTATTGGATTCCCATGCTCCAATCCAATCCCGACTCCTCCTCCGCCTCCTTGTTATGGCCGTTTGGGTTGTAAAAAACCCCATGTCTGATCAATCATGGCTCGTGGTCCGCGGGCTTTTCTAGCTAGACCTCGTGAATGATGATGAGATTGACAGCATGTAATGCAATGAAATCTCGTGCGCTTGCACAAGGAATCATGAGAAATAAAGGAGTTTTGTTTGCAAAGTCATTGGTGTCATGAAAGAAAGTAGTGAGAGTCGCGATGTCGAATTATCAGAATGTGGACCCAGTAAGAGTCTATGTTTACCATGGAAATTTTTAGATTGAAGCTTCCACTCACTGAGCTGAGGTGAAGCGCCGAATGGGGGTCTGAATGAGTCTTACAATAGCTTACTTAAAAAGTGACAATAGGATTGAGACGTGAGATAAAATCTTGTCATAATTAGATTTGTTTTTCCTTCAAGCAATCTCAAACCACTCTTTCAGTCCTCCTTGATAGTTTCTTACGACGACAATATCTACGCAACAAAAAAATTCAGCTGAAAAATTTAATCGGCGTCTCTTACATAAAAATTTCTTTTCATCTTCTCGTCCAGTTACATACTGTCAAACTCGGTGTTTCATATAGTGTGGAACCTCCTCACATGGTAGCTATCCAACTAAAAATCACATTCACATGGCACGTCTCGACTCTAGATTCTAATATGCTGCTCATTGAGTCGGATGAATCCGCAGCTTTAACAAGTTGCACGCCACCGCAATGCGGCCTTTACTTCTCAGTCCTTGCAAAACTTTTCACAAGCTCATGGTTTCAAGGTCGAGCGAGTAAACAAAGCCTGTAAATCACGAGCTAAGACTGTGGACATGGTTAATGAGACGGGCGACCATGCAATCCCCAGCAATCGAGCCAGGTCGTTGGTGCTTTGAGGCGTACTGGGCGGGTCGTACGTACTACTCCCTCCCCTATGGCAGCTCGCCGCGCACACCACCTGCACGCTTCTGGGTCTCGTTTTCAGATGCTCCTGACGCTGCGAGCTTGGAAGGCGGCCATCCCCAGCAGTCAGTGGTGTTCATCGCGCCGTACTCGCAGGGCGATCTGCTCTTCAATGTGAATCTGTACTCGCACGGACGAGATGCTCGTCAATGGCGCAGCACTAATCCATGTGGTCTTTACTGTCACGGCAACAGGGTGCCTGCGCAGGCTAGTGGTGCTTGGAGATGCACGGAGACAGGGGGCTTGTGACGAGTTTGATGGAAGTAAATGATTGCTTGGAGGAACCCTTTATTTGAATTTTACTTTGATACATCAGAAAAGGACAAAGTTTTAAAACTACCGTGTACATTTAACGCACATTATTTTATGTAGAATAACCACTTTTGATTGGGACTATTGAAGATTGATCAACAGTATTACAAGGTAGCCTCTCTCTTGTCCTTGTCTATTTAGAACAATTATGAATATGAGAATTTCGAGTTTTTTGCCTTTTTTTTTTTTTTTTTTTTTTTTTTTTTTTTTCAAACTGCAATTCTATTGATTTAGGAACTAGTGTCCATAAGTAGGGTGTTTTCAATACTCCTATTTATTTATTTATTTTTTTTTCAAACTGCAATTCCATTGGTTTTGAAACTAGTGTCCATAAGTAGGGTGTTTTCAATACTGCAAACTGCAATCCCACTACACTAAAAATTATATTTAGTGTTGGCAACACTAAATACGAAAAACAACACCAATTGTCAACAAGGGTAGAATTGTAGCAACTCTAATTGTCAATTCCAACACCAATTTTGAACAATAGTAAGAATTAAAGAATTGAAAAATGAAGAAGTTGGCATTTAGTGTTAGATTTTGGTTTGGTGTTAGCCAACTTGCAACTTTGGTGACTAAAAGGGAGGCTGTCATTAAGATATGGTGGCCCCCCAATACACTATTGTCTACAAGTTGACTATAAAAGGGAGGTTGCCATTAAGAAGGGGTGGCCCCCCAATACACTAATTATCCACAAGTTGACTAATAGTGTTGGAGCATGATGGTGGGTACTACACTAATTGTCATCCAACACTAAATATAATTTTTAGTGTAGTTTAGAAACCAGTGTTGAGAGGTAGAGTGTTTTCAATATTGCAATCCCATTGGTTTAGAAACTAGTGTCCAAAGGTAGGGCGTCCCATTGGTTTAGAAACTAGTGTCCAAAGGTAGGGCGTCGAGGTAAGGTATCCACGGTGAAAAATATCTTGCCTTGTTTGTAATGAGATGCTTAATAATAAATAGATTAGAAGACCAAATGAAGTTTCGCATCATGCAAATGAAACTAGAATTAACCACCAAAATTTCTGGTATATAAAACTCTCAAAATGCTCTTTTATTTTCAGGATGAAAGGCATTTGAAATTCTTAATCGACCATAAATTGGTTAAGTGGATCATAAAATGGTTATTTGGCTCGTAGGGGTTAATAATCAAAGGCAACTTCTCCTTCAATTAATAAATGTTTTCAAAAGATGTAATATGGCCAAAGTAAACTTCTATGTAAACTCTCTTTTTGGTCTTTCAAAATTATAACAAGGAATGATGAAGTCAAGAAGTTTTATCTTCTGAAATGACTTTATGTATCAGAATTTAAAAATTGAAAATCATACCTAATTCCTTGATCAATCATAAAACATAAAAATTTCAATCTTCACAACTTTGACATCTTCACAACTCCATTCAATGCCAACATTAGTGTGCATTACTTAGGATTTTACAAATAATGAAGTTGAACCATATAGAAATTAAGACACTCAACCCATACTATTAGATACAACAAATCAAATCTTGATTTGTCCTCAGTTTCTCCTTTAATATGTTGTACAAAAAATCCTACTCCAAAGGTAAAGAAGATTTGATTGGAGGCTCCATGTTTTGCTACTTAAGCTAAATACCTCAACAAGTTGTGGTTGTCATCGTCGCGCTTTAGAAATTCGCGGATGATCAAGTCCTCAATTCGCATCTTGATTACCTTTACATTGGGCTAGTGCAGAAAGAGGTTCATATAAGTAGTGACATTACAACACTACACACAATACGTTTATTTATGGCAACTTAGTTCTCACAAAATTTAACATGCAGAAAGTAATTATTATTTTTTATAAATACTTCAATGATGGAATGAAGTGTACCTTAAATATCTCACTAAGTTGCTCAACGCAATCCGTAACCAATGGTTGAAAAAGCATCTGTTTTCGACTTTTCATGATCCTAATGATTGCGGCATCTATAGCAAAACGTCGATCTTCATTTACAATTTCTTCAACTTTCTTAGGCTTCTCATCGACTAGTGGGATAGGAATCTTGATTTTTCTCATCTTATAAGTAAACTTAGTGTTGAACTCAAACATGTCTTCTTGTCCAACCATCCTCGTGTCAGGATCCTTATTAAGAATTTTGTACTTTCCACATGAAAGCGAATGCAAGAGTCTCCCGACGTCATCATCAGTGAGGTTCACTTGTTTCTTGATATCATTATAGCTCAATTGATCCTCACCATTGAACAACATTAGTATGGCAGTTTGATAGGTTGTCACAATAAGCTCGACATGCTTGGCATCAAACTTCCCTATCACGTTACATGATCCCAAGGAGTAAATCCATGTTAGTTTCCTTGGCTCACCTCTTTTCGTCTTGTAGTACTCCTTATATGCCTCGATGCATTTCACCATCTCTCTTGGTAATGCGAGATGTGCTGTCTTGTAACTAGGCCACTTGATAGTGTTCAAAACAATCACTGACATGTCAACATCCATGTTTGTGTTTGGGTTTGCAGCCACATACTTTTTGAAATCCGACTGGTTCTCCGATGCACCTTGAATGTCAATTAACTGCAAAATGTTCACAAATAATATCTTAATTACTCATTGTGATAATAAAAACAATGACTAACGCAACTTGAATGTCAATTAACTCAAAATGTTCACAAACAATATCTTAATTACTCATTGTGAACTCATTGTAATAATAAAACAACGACCAATGCAAGTTAGGAAGCAAGTAACTAGATGTGTACATTCCATGTCCAAATGCATGACAAAAAAGAAACATGAATTACCATGCCGTCCATCTTCGAGGTGAAATGTGCTCCATATAGCTCTTTCATCTTCATCAAGATCCTGTGCTCGTAATCTTCACTAGCACTGTTGTCGAAGAGTAGGCGTCTGGCTAGTTTCTTCCTACAAAACTCTCCAAACAAGTCCATGTCATGGAGGTAGACAAGGAGCTTCACCACCTTTTTTAGAGTGTCCTCCATAGCCTCCTCGCTCAGCTTCTGGTTTCCACCTTTCTTCAAGAGACTGTCGCAATACGATGCAAGGAGCTCTGCACTAGTACTTCCGGCCACATCCTTGTTGCACAAGACTTCAAAAGCTTCCTTCATCGCCTTGTGAAAGACAATATGATTACCGAAGCACTCCGTAACATAGCCAAGGTACTTGTCGTGAAGATCAAGAACCTTCTGAACAAAACCCTGCTGTTGCGCTCCACCACTATCCTTCTTCTCAACCTTTTTCTTACTGGCCGCATCATCAGTAGCTTGCTTGACAAGAGCGATTCCCTCATCTGTAACATGCTTTTGAAAAATGGCTGCAACAGGCTCCAGTCCATTCGAAATTGGCGAAAAGAGGGGATACATTCTCGAAAGATCCTCAACTTTGCCATCTCTCAAGAGAGCAATGCATCCTGAATGCTCCTTCTCAAGTAACTGTAACTGACAGTACTGAGAAAGCAGTTCCTCTTGCACGGTCTTCAACAACTTCGTCTCAGTGCTAGCATGTAGATAGTGACCAACCCTGTCCTTCTCCTGTTGCAAGCACTCCTCAACCTTGATCATGAAATCAGGACCCGATAATTCTTGAATCCACGACGAGGCGTTCCTCTTGTAAAAAGCGCCGGTGTCTTTGAGCATGAAGATCTCGAAATCACTCTCGTAGGCGTCCGTCTGTCCCATCCCAGTCTCGACAAAGATTCCCACGACGTTATGGAGTAGTGCTCGATCGACATGCTCACCTTCACGTTCCCGGTTGATCATGGCAATCACTGCGTCCTTCACATGAACCTTCATCTCAGCGAACACCAAGTCCCGGAAAAACCCGACACCGGTTTCACTCAGTGTTGAGAGTCCGTGTTTGTCAACGTAATTACGATCTAGGTATGCAAGAGTAGTGCGAGAGAACCATCTGATCATGGCTTTGTGAATATCCCATCGCTTCGAAAGCTCCTTGAGCATAAGCTCGCCCTGCTGCTTATGTCGAAATGCCGGTAACACTTTCAAGTCTAAGTACTCCTCGAGGCACTCTTTGTATTTGTCGTAGAGCTGCTGACAAAAGTTGTGTGGTGGGGCTTGGGTGCACAGCCTGTAGGCTATGTTGTGAAGCCTCATGCGCTCGTCGCTGCTCATCTCGTTCGCAGGCTTGGACTCTTCCAGCAGTTTCGAGAGCTTGGTGAAGCCTTTCTGAATGACGCTCCAACCATTCTTGAAGGTGATCACCCTAGAGTTCCTCATGATCACCGGCTATGCTACCTTCTTCGATCTTCGACAATAACCGGTGGAAAGCAAGCCGTATCCTAACAAAAAGCACCAGCCCCTCTTCTCAGGCGCTTCAACGCCCCTCTTGCCCTATCTGAATTATTCAAACCACAGAAAAGAATGCCGTCACTTCCTTACGACCGATCTCTCGTCCACAAATGTCAGCAGAATTTGCTTGACACGTTGTAAGAGTGAAACTGCCTCGAGCTCCGTCGTCCTTTCACTTGCGAATTTATATAGAGTTGAAA
Source organism: Bryum argenteum (assembly GCA_037043015.1). Taxonomy (NCBI): domain Eukaryota; kingdom Viridiplantae; phylum Streptophyta; class Bryopsida; order Bryales; family Bryaceae; genus Bryum; species Bryum argenteum. The sequence goes on along the minus strand of CM073330.1, from coordinate 3,701,163 downwards.
GTAAGCCGACTTACGAGGCTTGGTATGAGCTCCTGCCCAAGCTGTACTTCCTATGAAGAGTCTCTTCATTGTTGACGAACGAGGAGTATGAAGAGTCTAGATATATTTGTTGACTAACAAGGAATATCAAGAGTCCTTACATTGTGAATAAATGAAGAATATTAAAAGTCTCCACATTGTTCACGAATGAGGAATATCAAGAGCCTTTACATGGTTGACGAAGGAGGAATGTCAAGAGTCTCTTCATTTTTGACAAAGAATATTGTGAGCTCTAAAAAAATCAAGAGTCTCTTCCTACCTCTGAATTTCTATCATCTTTGTGATTTTTATTATTATTATTATTAATTATTTTTTTTGGGTGTTGAATTTTGGGGAGGATAAGTATTTGTATGACAGTTAACACAAATTTTTTATGCGTATTACAAATTTACAATTTGTGGTTTTTAAATTTTTAAAAATTCCTAACTAGCTATTTGTGCACACGGAGCATAAAGTTGATATTACTATTTGTTTGTTCAAAGGAGGTTGGTGTAGTGCGGTAACATCAAGTTTTTTTTAGAGAGTCAAACCTAAGATTGTTAGGTTGACCCTTAAGGTAACCTCCTTGAATCTTAGTTAGAAGTTGTGCTGAGAACAAGCAAATTATCCTATAAGATCTTTATTAAGATGAGAATAATTATATTATCAAGTTAATTTGACTTTTGGGAGATTTCATGGCGCATGTTTGAAACCTTAAAACTTAAACTGGATTCTAAAACTTCAAGTACTTCTAAGTTTTTGTCATGGTGTGATGAACAACAAATTAAATATATCAAGGGCATTTAGCAAGTCCGTTGAAGAATGGTGAGTCTCTTGAAAATGTCCTAAGGGACACCTTCCATAGGATCAAGCCAATCATGGAGTCTAAAGAGGGCAAAAGTCCTCCCATGTGATTGAATCATTCGGGATATTTGAAGAAATGCACCAATGGGTCAAAGCACACTAGAGTGGATCAAATACTATGTCCCAATTTGTTTTTGTTACAAGTAATATTTTTCAATAGTTGGTTTGGAAGGGCTGTGTACAGTAAAGTACTAATTAATTGTAATAATTAATTAAAATTATCAACGTGAGTTTCATAACCAATTGTTCTTTTAAAGAAAGATATAAAGAACCATGTGTATAAAGTGTTGTTTGACATTTTGATAAGTATGGTAAAAAATGCCAAAATCCACATAAGTACGAAAAAAGTGAAAAAAAAATAATGAAAGATAGTACTAACCAAAGATAGTAAGTGTTCAACAACATTTTAAATGCCTCTAAAATCCACATTGTTACATTGAGAAAATGACAATGTTTTATATGAACTTTGCTATCAAAGTGCTAAACCTTTGACATACCATAGGTATGTCCAATAAATGTTTTTTTCAACTTCATTGACTGATATACAATAAGGACAAAATCATAAGGGCCAAATTATCGAATTGCATAAGAATTTCATATTGTTTGATTTTTAGTCAATTAGTGGTCTAAAACCTTAATGTAAGGTACTCTTTTAGGACTTTTTTATTGCCGAAAGTGCACCCATACTGGTGTGCAGTACCCTCCAACAAGTGTTGCAACACACTCTGTTTTTTCACTTAAAACATATCCCATGGCCTGTTTTAGAATGGTGGTGTTGGCATGATAATCATCACATCTCCATGAGATTTTTTGCATCATGGAAGGTGTTCCAGTTACCTTCATACACCAAGCATTTTCTAAATATAAAGAGGCATCCATTGCCATGTGTCTACCAAAATTGCCATTATGCTTAAAAATCTTGGAAAAGGGTACCCTTCTTAATGTGATCACTTCTTCTCTGGGATATCAGATTTTGAGTATGTTTAAGCTTGGGAGGGTCCAGAGATACACATACTTGTTTGTAAGTCATCTTGATGGTACACATTTCTTAGAAAAGTTGTGTGCAACAAGTCCATTTGTCAAACATATCGTTTACGTGTTGTTGTTAGGACCTTTTTATCAACTTTTTGTGGATGTAAGTGTTGTTTGAGGATTGTGCACCATGACAAGGAGTTATGTATCAAATGATATACGACACATGATAGTTGGTATGCAGAAAGCTGGCATGTCGGTGAGTGAAATTGGAAACATTGTAGGAAGGCCAAAATCGACTATTTCAAGGATTCTCAAGCGATTTAGAATTAGTGGCTTTGTATTGCCAACAAGTAGATCCGGTAGGCCGAAAAACATGAGTGATCGAGATAGGAGAAGGCTCCATAGAGATCTTAGTAGTAATCATCGTGCTCCTCTTTGCGGTGTTGTGCGGCAATGTGACATCTTCGTGGGCATGTCAACTTTACGTAAAGAGCTTCATGAGCTTGGTATTATGATTGATTGCATTGCGGTGAAGAAACCATTCTTGAGTGACATACACAAGGCAAAGAGGTTGGCTTTTGCAAAGGGGCACTTGCATTGGACGATTGACGATTGGAGTAATGTGATTTGGACCGATGAGTCATCCTTTGAAGTTGGAAAACCATCACGCCAAATTCGTGTTTGGCGAAAAGCATATGAACGCTACAACTACAATTGCTTAGCACCTACATTCAAATCCGGAAGGACTTCAATTATGGTATGGGGTGCTATTTTGGCTCTTCTAAGTCTTATTTGGTGTTGATTCCTCCTAATAGACGACGACCGCCAAAGACTTTGTAGAGATAGTATCTCAAGGAGCATTAGAGCATTATTATTGGCACCATGACCACTATGAGCACCTCATTTTAATGGAGGATGGTGCTCCAAAGACATGGTAGTAATATACAAAAAGATTGGAGACAGCAACTTGGATTGAAAAAGCTTGAATGGCCACCAAATTCTCCTGACCTTAATCCTATAGAGAATGTCTGGAAGCAAGTTAAAGATCAAGTGCAACAGAGAAATAGACCACGAAACAAAGACGAAATGTGGACATCGGTCAATCGGCTTGGGAGGATATACCCCAAGAAAGCATCAAGAAGTTGATTTCAACAATGCCAACCCGGATGAAAGTCGTAATAGCGACTCAAGGTGGTAGCACTCGATGGTAGTAGGTGTTCCATTTTCTTGTAGAATATTTGTTAGTGAGTAAGACATATTGTAAACTTCATATCATATTAGGCTTCTATACTACTATAGCTTTGTAATGATACCTTATTTGACTTTATTTGATCAAATTTTGATTTAATATATGAGTTTGATTTCCTTAGCCTAGAATATGAATGAATGGAAACTATGAAAATACTTTAGAGCCACATAGAGGAGAATTTTACCTACATAGTATGCATCTTTGTAATACCAAGAATGTGAACAATGATATATCCTATAGATTGGTGCAATCAAATTTTAAAAAATCATCCACTACTAGGGTGAACAAAGAAAAACCACGCTTGAAAAGCCACGTTGAACGTTAAAAGCTACGTTGAATGTTGTTTGGGACCACTTGTCAGAAATAAGCTACGTCTGGTAGTAAAAAGCCCCGTTCCAATGTTGTAAGCTACGTCCGACGTTCCCCATAACGTTCCAATGTGACATGGCACAATTGAACATATGCAACCGGACTCAAAGCGTTTAACTTATTACATTCTACCTCTGAGCTTCACAACATTTCCAGACTGAGCAATGGATTCTCGAAGCACGTTTACAATATCTCTAATTGCACACATCAATCATCAGAAACACAATATTAATTACTTGACAAGGTAAACAGGGGTCCATGTCTGAAAGAAACATGAAAGAAGTGAAAAAATTGAGATAAAAATCTCATGAAATGTAAATTACGAACTAGAATACTTTACATCAGTAACTTGGTCCGTTTCTCTCCTTGCATATTGAGTGCATAGAATGGATTATGAAGGAGATCGTCTAAAGTCACTAGATACGGTCTTTTTCTGGAAGGCACGGCATCTAATTCCTGCTGACATTTGATTTGTATGAAGGCATTGTCTAATTCCTCTTGTGCCTTGCTCACTATGTTATTCAGATTTCTGAGTAAGTGTTGTATCCACGGTGTTGAGCCTTGGACCCACGTCTTCCAGCGCTTGCTCAAGAACCTCATTTGCTTCAACAAGGTCTCCTGTGCATACAAGTCCCCCTGTTGAGAAGCCACAACAAGAGGGAGAATTAGTAAGGAGATGTCACGATCTGCGTTTTTCTCTACTGTGGACATGATTATCAAAACAAGATTCTACAAATGGCTGTTACTCCCCGACAACCCTCCAGGAGTAGCTAGTTTGTGGAGCCAGATGAAAGCAAAAGCAACATGGACAGGGAAGGCCTACTGAATAACACCACGACACTACACACTCCTGCTATCCCATAAATACATCAACGAAATGCGAAATTCAATAAGGACGCAACAACGTTCCCCTTCGCCTTTGAAACTGGCTTCTGCTGCAAAACACTCAAAGCTCAACACACCGCAACAGTTAGATCTCAGAATGTCCAACATGTGCAAATACAGGCTTCAAATCCCCCTCTGGCTATCTTTTGTTTTTGGTTCTGTTGGAAAAGATTCGAAGACGGAGAAGTCCAAATGAAAACAAGGGTCTCAGATAAATGGTTGTTGCTGATAAAATGTAGATAACAACACGATAGGGCCAACGAATCTACTAGAGGGAGCTGTACAGGGTGCTGAATCATTGAAGGCCTTCAAAACCAAAAAAGAGCCACTAATAATCTTCTAAGACCTAAATTTGTGATAAAATCAAGGAATCGGGGTGTGGATTGTCAGTAGGTGGCAGGTGCCCGAAGGGAGTGAGTGTAACAGCTTCGAGCTGCAAATGCGCACTGCCGAAGTGCAACACAACCTGGTTGGACTCCCAGCACGAAAACGACCTAACTATGCCTTAAGCACGAGGCAAAATGTGCTCTCTTAAAACTCAAATTCTCCCTGATAATCTCCCACCAAACCTTGCTTCTCCCGCCGAAAGAAGCTGTTGGGGTCTCTCAGAATTTCCCACCAAATTGGACCTAATCCGTTGAAAGAATATACGTTTGGGAAACGGCTGTTGGGAACAACTTGCAAAACTATTAATAGGGTTTACAGATGTTGGAATTGGGGTTGTGTCAGGGACACGGAAACAGATGATAAGAATATGTGGAAACTAACAAGAACTGACAGGAGCTTGAATTAACAAGAAGAGTACACGAACAACAACAAGAGAGATGAGCTAGAGCTCCAAGAGATGCGTTGTCGAGACTGAGGTTGCCCTCAGCCTCGACTCCTATATATACTAGCTAAGAAGAAGGTCTCCAGAACCTTCCTCAACCTAGGACCTTCTAGGACCTTCCAAGAACTTCCAAGACCTTCCAGAAGCTTCCAGGGCCTTCCGGAAACTTCAAGGACCTTCCAAAAACTTCCAGAGACTTCCAGGAACTTCCAGAAGTTTCCGGAAGCTTCTAGAACCTTCTAGAACCTTCCTAAATTGTCTACCTAGTACGTGGCCGTGACACAGGGAATCTTCAAGGAATCTTCAGGGAATCTTTTAGGGAATCTTCAGAGAATATTTTAGAAAGAACCTTCTAGAAACTTCTTGTGTATGTCCGTGACATCACCTCCCCTTCTAGCTTCGAGGTCTCCGAGAAGCAACGTTGTTGTTAATCAATACCAACGCAGGAAAATGAAAATCTGCCGCATGACATCCGCAATAAACTCCAATTGTTGTTCACGGCAAGTGGTTCATCGGTCCTTGAAGCCTCAACGATAGTAGCCGACGCCTTCCACTTCGACCAAGCGTGAACTTCGTATGTCTTCGTTATGGAATTGTCCCGCAAACACACCTTCCGCGGACCATTGAAAACGGGCTCGATCTCAAATACAATCACGGCCGATCGATTGCTCGGAATCCTCCGTCGGCGTCGTGGCGTAGGCGGTTCTTCATCATCTGGGTCCGCGCCGAGAGTTGGTTGGTTGAGATGGCATAACCTGGTATGCTATCTATCTCTCGACTATCCATGACTAAAAACCAAACTATGACTATAGAGAAATTCTATCTAGAACAAAATATGTAAATCAAATGTGAATCAAGGTTGTGTTCACTCTCCCCTTTTATTCTCATGAGTGGGCAAGCGTCGAGAGAAGTTATCGTCGGAAAGCTTAGGTTTATGAGGATATCGTTGATGAAATTCCTGTGCACCTTTTCCCGCGCATTTACAAGATTTTCGGCATGTCCCACGTTCTTTCATTGATGTCGATCCGCTCCAATGCAAAAATACTCCAAGTTTCCCTTCACGCCGTGAATCCAAAGACCTTATCCACCTCATATTCCTCGTGGTTCTCAATTTCGATACTAGGTGGCGGCCCTCGCACTCTTCCCGGAAAAGTCGACTCGATAAGGTTCCAATAAAGACACGTGGAAAGACCGGATGTACCTTCATAGTATTTCAGAACTCCAACCGATACGCCACCTGGATTGATTTATTTCTGGATGGCAAATGGTCCCAATCTTCGATAGTCCAACTTATCACACGGCCGTTTGGTCTTGATATTCCGTCAAGTTGCCCATACTTTATCTCCGATCTTGAAAGTAGGTGCCTCATTCGAAATTTATCTCATGGACGCTTGTACAACTTGGCGCTAGTTTGCAATTGAAGTCTCGGCGTTCTTGAAGTTCCGATAGCCGCTTTGCAAAATCTTCTTTCTTTGGGTTGTTATTGGCCATCAATTCCATAAATCAAGCTTCGGGTGGTATCCGTAGTTGGCAAAGAACGGTGTTTGTTGGGCCGACGCATTGAATAGTGTTGTTGAGGCGAACTCGCAAAGCGGTAGATACTCGATCCAATCGCTCATTGATAGTTGATGGTGCAACGTAGATATCGCTTCCAATACTTGATTCACCCGTTCCGTCGTCCGTCGGTTTGAGGATGAAATGCCAAGAAAGCGATATCCACCTTCAATATCTCAAATAGAGATTTTAACTTGGAGACGAATCGGGTTCCGCGATCCGCACACAATATCATCGGCAAGCCGTGATAACGATATACATTATCAAGAAAGAGTCTTGTCAGATCTTCGCCGACGATGTCTTCTTCTTAGCGAACAAAATGCGCCATCTTCGTCACCGATCTACTACAACAAAGATCTTTGTCAAACGAGTTTGAAGGCGGCAGGTCCAGAATGAAATCCATGGAAATCAAGACCATGGTCGATGCGGGGATAAGCAATGGCCGCAAAAAGTCCATAGGCGATGCGAGGGTTCTTCGACTTGAACAAATATCACAAGAGAGAACAAACTCCTTCACATCCTTCCACATTTGGGGCCACCAGAAGTCTCGCGAAATAAGCTCCAATGTCTTGTTGTATCCAAAATGTCCGCATTTGGAAAGTCATGGCGTGATTGAAGGACTCGAAGTCGTGTTCGTCCCTTAGGAATATAAGGCCGCTTCTTCAAAGTACAAAAGATCTCCTCCACTCAACTTGTCATTATCAAGACGCTTCGATCTCGAGAGCTACTGAATCTTCAATTGTCGCAGACGTATCTCGGTTAAGGAAGTCCGTATCAATTGGCATTGATGAGCGCAAATTCTAAAATGCTCCGGTTTCAAAGAATGTGGTGCATTGTTGATCAAACGCCGCTTCTCAGCCTTAGGCGCCAGATACGATCTCTCTCGATAAGGCATCGGATAGTCCTTGTTGCTTCCTGGCCGATAGGTAATAACAAAGTCAAATCGCGACAATGACATATTCCACCGACAGACGTCGATTCAAGACTCGAGCCGACATAAAGACTCCAAATTCTTGTGATCCGTGTATACGGTGGCTGGATGTCACGCCGCCGAGAAAGAAAGTGTCGCCACTCTTGGAAGGAATCTACTATGGCAAGAAGTTCCTTATCGTGGATTTCATAATTGATTTCAAAGAAAAGACAAAACTTTCGAGAATAGAACGCCACCTGGATGAAGCTTCCCGTCCACGTCCATTTGTGAAAGTACGGCTCCCAAAGCAAAATCAAGCATCGGTCTCCAAATAGAAGGCCTTTGTAAAGTCGGGATGTACCAAGATTGGAGTGTGATAAATGCCATCTTGAGGTCTTGGAATGTCTTTTTCGCTTGAGGTCCCCATTCGAGCTTGTCTCTTCAAGTCAACCGAGAGTGAGTGGAGCGGCGACTCGAGAATAATTCTTGATGAAGATTCGATAGAAGTTAGCAAATCCAAGAAAACATCAGACGTCTCTAACCGTCTTCGGAACCTCCCATGATACAATTGCTTCCACCTTCTTAGGGTCCATCTTGCCCGCCGTCTGTAGTTGCAATGAACCCTAAAAACTCCATCTCGGTTTGGTGGAATAGGCACTTCTCCAACTTGGCGTAGAGTCCCGTTCGTAGTTCTCGAGGACCAAACGAACGCGCTTCTCGTGCTCTTCTTCGTTTTTGGAAAATATCGAGGATGTCATCCAGGATAGATGACAACAAAGTCGTCAAGGTGCTCCCGAAAGATGTCATTCATCATGTTTTGGAAAAATGGAGGAAAGATTTGGTAAGGCCAAAAGGCATTTACATTATATTTAAAATGGCCATACCTCATGCGGGAACTGTCTTCCACTCGTCTCCTTCCTCGATCCGCACGAGGTTGTAAGCTCCCTCGGATCAATTTTTGTAAAGATCTTTACGCGCCGGATTTGCTCCAAGAGACAGTAAATCGAGGGTAACGGATAACGATTTTTCTTAGTTACCTTGTTGAGGCCTCGATAGTCCACGCACATTCGTAAGGAGCCATCCTTCTTCTTTACAAACAAGATCGGTGCCCCGGTGGCGACTTTGAATGACGAATGAAGTTCTTCGCTAGATTCTCGTCAACGTCTTTTCAGCCTCCGCTTAACTCCGTTTGAGAGAGATTGTAGATTGGGCCAAAAAGGCGGTTGTGCTCCTTCTTGCAGGTCTATGGCACGGTCGTATGGCCGATCTTTCGATGAGTATGTCCGCGTTCTTCTTCAAACACGCGTCCTCAAAATCCTGTATTCTTCTGGTATGCTTGCCGTCGAACTCTTCTCCATGCTAGTTGAAATTTGCATAGATGATGAAAAAGTCTTTGCTTCTTTGGATGATCGTCACGAACGTCCTTGCTCCAATAAACAATGATTTCCTATCTTGGGATGTCTACTAGGTTGGCTCTTGGAATGTTCTTTGGAAAAAGTCATTTTCCGCAACTTCCAATCTATGGTAGGGTTATGTTGTTTAACCAAGAGAGACCTAGGATGACAGGGTTTGTGGCGTTCTAATGACATTAAAAACGACGTAACTACTATGGTCCTTAAACGCCACCTCTATAGGTGATCGATTCATGGGTGACACTGCTTGGACAATAAAGGTCGTCCATCTATCACCTCTACATAAACAGGTTTGGACACATCTTTAGACGAATCTTGTGGCGCTTAGCAAATTCTTCATCTAAAAAACAAGTAGATGCTCCCGAATCTAATAGAGCTAAAGTTTTGTGTTTTTGAGGACCAAGAGACAAAGGAATTGTAAAACAACGGGCGGAGTTGGACGAGAGAAAGAGGAACACGATTGTTGTTGTGGCATTCAATCGTCCGTGGCATGGTTCCTATCAGAATGCAAGATCGTCGTTTTTCGGGATCCGCACTCCTAGTCTTAACAATGCGCTGATTCGCTTCTTGGGGCAATTTCCAACCTTGTGGCCTTCTTCTCCGCAGCACAAACAGAGTCCTTCTTCCATACGCCGTTTCTTCTCTACGGAGTAAGAGCTCCGACACGCGTCTTTGCGTTGATTTGCATGTAAACCCGCCTCCGAATGAGAACTCAAATTGTTTGCCAACATACTCGTGGTGTAGCGACTCGTTTGGTATTTTGGCGCGGTGGTCTTGACGATTTGGAATAAACGGTTGTCGACTTTATAGCTTGGTTAATGGCTTCGTTGAGCGTTTGCGGATCGGAAGAGATAAAAGTAGGTCCTTCACATCATCCTCAAACCCCAATAAAACCGACTCATCAACGCTTCTTCGCCCGATTGATGTCGCTAGCTTGATTGTCTAAAATCCGATCGCAGAGCGACGCAGAGCGCATTTCCTTGTCGTAGTGATCGGATCTTTGTTTAGCCCATCGGACCTTGTCATGTTTGCCAAATGCTTCGCAAATGCCTCCAAGAACGTCTCAAAGTTGCTCGAATTGGCGATCGTTTACCGAACAAGGGGCAAACCACGTGAGCTTGTCTCGTAGCGAGTTCCAACAAGTCCAACACGCGCCTCCTCCGTCGGATATCGTTGAGGTTGTAGAAACGATTATCAACCTCGATTTGGTTGACAAAACCTCGAAACTTGGAACGCGTTCCGTCGAACTTGTCGGGAATACTAACTCTAGGCTCCTTCCGTTGTTGAATCATTGGGTTTTGTTGAACCAAAGGTGTAGTCGCCTCCTCCGGTGTAGTTTCTTAAGATTTGGTGAATCCGGATGATGTTATCCCGGATGCTCCGTCATTGTGAAGTCTTGCCATGGCTCCTTCTATCTCCGCTTGTCTATGTGATAATGCAAAGAAGAAAGACTCATGATGGCGTCCAATTTGGATTCCAAATTTTCAGCCATACTAACGTCTTGATCTTTGACTAAATCTACGAAAGAAAAGAAAAATTTGACAAGAGAACAATATTGGTTTAGAGGAGGGTAATCCGCAACCTCTAAAACACTAACACACCTTCGAGAAGAGGGGTAATCCACTCTCTAACAAGAAGGGACTAACTCGATATTTTTGAGAAGGTAGTCTCGACAAACCATCAGGACACGGAAATGTATGATGATAAGAATATGTGGAAACTAACAAGAACTGACAGGAGCTTGAATTAACAAGAAGAGTACACGAACAACAACAAGAGAGATAAGCTAGAGCTCCAAGAGATGCGTTGTCGAGACTGAGGTTGCCCTCAGCCTCGACTCCTATATATACTAGCTAAGAAGAAGGTTCTCCAGAACCTTCCTCAACCTAGGACCTTCTAGGACCTTCCAAGAACTTCCAAGACCTTCCAAGAACTTCCAAGACCTTCCAGAAGCTTCCAGGGCCTTCCGGAAACTTCAAGGACCTTCCAAAAACTTCCAGAGACTTCCAGGAACTTCCAGAAGTTTCCGGAAGCTTCTAGAACCTTCTAGAACCTTCCTAAGTTGTCTACCTAGTACGTGGCCGTGACACAGGGAATCTTCAAGGAATCTTCAAAGAATCTTTTAGGGAATCTTCAGAGAATATTTTAGAAGAACCTTCTAGAAACTTCTTGTGTATGTCCGTGACAGGTTGAGGACAAAACAAAAAGATCATGTGATTACCTTCACTGCTCGGAGTCGGATTCGGCCCATTCTCTGTTTTCATCAGCGCCATCTTCTTCGTCGCTTTGTCGTGCATCAGCATTCGTGAGGACCAGAAGATGTGCGCCGAGGTAGGTTTGAGGGAGGCGCGCCTCCAACTCGTCTTCGTCCGACTCAGACAATTCTTCTGGCCTGCCCATTGCATCTAGCTGGGCGTTCTCATCGTCGTCCTCACGCAACGATTCTAATCCGAGCCTCAAATCTACGTTGCCCGGACTTTCCAACGCGAGAGTGGGGAAGACGTCCAAGCCCTCATTCGTCGCGCCTTGGTCATCCTCTCCATCATTGTCCTCTGATCCGGAGCTTTCTCCTTCCTGGCGCCTGTAAAAAACCCGCTTCCCTCGAGGTGCTGCGTGGACTACGAGTTTCCAGCCTCGGTTAATTTTGTCATCGACAAAAAAAACTTGCTCCACCTCATTTGGATCAGCAAATGGCTCATCCGAGGGCATATTCTCTGACATTGGCCGGAAGAACTTGACACGAAGGGCTCCGCACTCGTCCTCACAAACGGTCTGCCATCGTCCCCGCTTACCCTCGGTTTTAAACCATTTCGCGTGAAACAAAACCTTCTCGAAGGTCTGGTAACTAATCTTTACAATCCTATCCAGTAAGCCGAAATACTCTGTGGCCACTCCTCCCTCATCAAACAAAGCGGACAGGCCGCAGTCAAAGCTGGATTTCTTTCCAGAGTCTCGAGCCAGAATGCGGAAATGTCGCCCATACGCCCAACATCCAGAGTAGAAAAGTGCCTTCTCTTGCGGCCCTAGTGAAATATCCTCCACCCGCCTTGATATCACTTCTCCAACAGCAATGGCTCCTTGTACTGCTTTACGAAGCCAGTCTTGGAACAATGGCGGATTAGGCGTACTTTCAGCTTCACGAGTGTATCTTGAACGCCAGTTTTCAAGACAGGGTTTGTTTCTCAAAACAAATATGTGTGCTTGCTCCTGGAAAACCCTTTTCATCCGCCTAGGCTTTTCTATCCTCAATTTTGGTAAGACTATAGAGGACATTTTTGGATCCTCTTCCACATTCGAGAGCGATTGGGCTTTTGAGTCGAAATTTTTAATGTATTCTCCCATGTAATACATGGCTTCGTTCATGATGTAACCTTCAGCCATTGATCCCTCTGGACGAGCCTTTTGACGGACATAGCCTTTTAACTGCTTCAGGTACCGTTCCACGAAGTACATCCAACGATAATGGACAGGGCCCGCTATCTCTATTTCTTCTACCAAGTGCAAGAGTAAATGCATTTGAATGTCAAATACTGACGGGGGTAGATGTTGCTCCATTAGGCAAAGAATTTCAACCACATCTATCTTTTTTTTAGGGATGTCCAATTTGTTTATCTCTTTCTGAGATATCCACTTTAGGAGTTCTCCTAGCCTATAGACGATTTCTCTAATGGGTTTTGTCAATGTCCCACGGATGGCAATTGGCAAAATATCATGCAACAAATTGTGGTAGTCATGGGTTTTCATGCCCACAACCTTTTTATCATCGGTGAATTTGTTTTGGAAAGAAGACCCATACCCGGTTGGTGCCCGTATGGTTGAAATTGTGTTGATGACTTCTTTGTACTCATTACTTGTCCACACCCAAGGGGCACAAGGATAAGAATACGTGGTGTTGCCGCTCCTATCCTCTCCTGATTCCTGAGGCCAATACTGAGCTTGAATATTTAGGTCCTTCATCTCCTTTCGAACGGCTATGGAGTCTGCTTTTGGGCCTTTAACATTCGAAAAGGTTTTAAGCAAGCTCACGCAGACATTTTTCTCCACGTGCATTGCATCCAGCAAGTGCGCAATTTTTAGATCCTGTCATCACCAATTACAAGTCAAAATCCATATTGAATTGAGAATGAACATCTTCTGAGAGGTTAACCCTTAAAAATAAGTGAAAAGTTGAGATTCAAAAGAGCTACAGGCAAGATTCTGTTGGAAAACGGCCTACTGTGGGGCTAACAGGCGGTCAGGCGTATAAAGGCATACCTGCTGATCTCCAATAATGCTTTTTAGCCCTACTTTATTGGGATCCCTCAAATATATGATGGGTCATGCCTTTCAGTGAAAGATCCACATGACTGGGGAAATTATTATTATGAATCTCTGAATGTATCATGTACCATGCAAGGGACCAAAGAGTCTCCACATGGCGGTTCTAGGAGGTGCTGAATGTTCATGCAATCATGAGACTGATGCTACCTCGATGTGAGGGGAATCTTGTTGCTAAAATGGAAGGGAAGGAGCATGGATTTGAGTACAGGTGGCAGAGGTATACCTTATAGTACGGCAATTCAAAAAACACAGATTTGGCCTTCATTCCACTTTTCTCCAATGCAATCTTTTTATTTTTCACCTGCTGCCACTGACTCAACCAAAAAGCTCCATCCGTTCTTCCCGGTGGTGGTCTGTCCTCTATACGATCATTGAACAAATGCTTTAGTCTGGGTAAACGTAAGCGATGGCCATAAGGTAAATATTTTCGATACCCAACATAAATCATCTTTTTGAGGAATTCTGAGCGATGGGCCTGTAACTTTTGGGGGCCACAAATGTAGCAGGCTTGGTAGCCTTGTGTCTGCAACGAAGATGCCACACCAAGCCCTGGGTAGTCTGAAATCGTCCACATCATTAGAGCATGCAATTGGAAATGTTTTGGCCGTTTGGTCGCTGAGACGTCATAAGCCGGAATACCCTCGGTCCACAATTTATTCAATTCGTCCACTAGTGGCTTCAAGTAAATATTCATGTCTTTGACCTTTTTCTTTCCTGTACAAATAGTTGGATCGAAAGGTTAATTACAAAATAATGATTATGTGAATGATTAGAAGGAATCAATGATGAACTTTGATAAGAGAATTTATAATCATACCTGGAACAATGCATGACAACATGACATGATTTTTGTGAATGGATAGATACGGAGGCAAATTGTATAAAACAATCAAAACGGGCCAAGTTGAGTGTGATCCGGAGTTGTGTCCAAAAGGGTTGACACCATCGAGGGCAACACCCAAATACGCCGTGCGGTCATCATTGGTCTTCTCTGGCCACAAGCTCTAAACATGATCCCAAGCTTCTGAGTCCGCCGGTGTCCTCATAATTCCATCTTTGCTTTTGTTGTGTGCATGCCATGTCATCAACGGGGCTAGTGTTGGACTACGATATATGGCTAATAGTCGTGCTGAAAGAGGAAAGTATTGCATTTTCTGCCACAATTTATTAAAACGATCCCATTATCTCACTATGATATACAACGAAACTCATACGCCAAACGAATTAAAGTAAATGGTTCATTACATTGAAATAAATAGAATTGAGAATATGATGTAAAATATTTACCTTCCGTGGGACTATCTTGCTCCTTGTATTGTCTTTGTATCGACTAGTGTTACATTTCTTGCAATGTGTTCGTGAGGCATCTTCACCATAGTATAACATCTCGTCACATGGGCAAGCATGAATTGTAATGTAATCCAATCCTACCTGCAATCATGTACCATGCACTATGTGGATAAGAGAAGTTTCTGTATTTCGTGTTTGCAAATTTTCAGCATTTCATAAATGATAACATTTTCTAATTTTGGCCAAGGGGACTGACGTTCTCTTCTGGGACTGAGGCTACTGGTCAAAGGGACCGACAATCAGGGAAACACACCTGTCCAGCATAATCAAAGCTCAGAGGTTAAGGAAGAAAGCAGAAAGGAAGGCAAGACCCCTATCTCCCCTGGAGTTACACCAACCCTGCGTTTCCAAATGCCCTCCTACTGAACTTTAAGTTTTTCACAATTTAGCATATTTGAACGTTTTATAACTTTTATTTTTTAAATATTTTTTAAACAGTTAATGAATTGATTATGACTATGGACTTCGAGCTTGCCTTACTACAGTACGCATATTTTCAAAATTAGTGATGATATTACAAATGGTTCTTATGTTGTCTTGGATGTAATCCAATCCCACGTACCTGCGATACAACTTGCCTTGCTTCTTGCCACGATTCGGGCATCTTAGAATTGCAATCTTTAGGGACCACCATAGAGGCCATGCTCTTGAAAATATCATCCATCCCAACATTTGAGATGTGATGCCTAGCTTGAATATTCAAGAAGTTTAGAATAACCGCTAAACGACTAGAGTGGGACTTGTTGAATAATGGGATTCGTGCCTCCCTCTCCAAATGAGTGGGGCCCTCATCGTCTCCGCGTTGTGAACCGGCCCTTTGGTTACGCAACATCTCTTCTAAAACATCAAAATCCGGGTCCCACTGTGAAGAATTTGTCGTACTCAATGGTGGTTCTAGACCAATAGGGGCTCCAATGTTGACCGCATCTACGCCAACATCATTTCCCAAAGATCTACCTTCGAGCTGGGCTAGTTGCTCATCATATAAAACCTATAAGAAGAGAAATACAATCCATGAGTACAATCAAATTCCTTCTCAAGTACATGTACAATGGATAAAAGAAATAGGGATGGCCTAAGAATTAATGTGGTTTTTAATACTAAAACATCAATAACATCAAAAATTTGTATAGAGTAAAAATAAATAAAATTATGTATATTACCTTCCATCGATCATGGATCTTATTTAGGCGAATGTGTTTTTTCACAATTGACAAGTAACAGGGAATAGGAGCATCTCGGCTAGGATCTGCACACAAGACACATGGGCAAATTATCGTCCTCTCCAAAGTTGTGGGCATGCGTGGATTCTCTTCATTTTCACCGCGGCGCCTTCTTTTTTGACGACTACGTTGGTTGCTTTCAAGAGGGGGGGCTGCCCCATGCTCCCTGTCCCCTCTTGCAAGTGGGTCGGCACGAACAAAATTGAGAGGGTTGAAGGACACCTTCTCCCTACCCATAACTTTACAAAAACAAACAACACAATCAAAATCATCAATTATGGCTATAATAGGCCCAATTATATATTTATGAAACAAATATGATTATGCATTCCCCTCTCTTTACTATAGCTAATAATTAATTATAAAAGATTGGGACACTCTAATACATGACCCTATAATTTAAACCCTTAAAGGCCAACAACTCCTTCATCCACCGTAGGATTTTGATGTTTTCTTTTCGAATACATTCCAAATAGATTCTTGTTGAAGTTGTAGAAACCTTTAACCAGTCAAAGAGGTTTTGAAGATAAGGCAAGAATTTGAGTGCAAGGGGGTGTAGATATGGCATTTTTTCTTTGAATTTTTTTTGGCAGTTCCCAACAATGCAAGGCTATTATTTGAATTGAAAAAGTATTTTGATGAATATTTTTTGTACAAGAGTGTTCTTGAGATCTGGATGAACAACTTCCTAGTTGGTGAATATTTAATTGCAATAGCTTTGTTAATAGAATTTTCACTTCAAAGTGAAAAAGATTAAATTATGTGATTTTTTTGGAGTACTAATATGTTACAATTTCGCAATCTAGGAGGCTTCAGGAGTCCAAATTTGATCCACATGACCTAAAACAAGCCTACTACAATATTGTACGGTTGAGATCTAGATAGCTCACTTTCATTTTCATCTATGGCACTTTGCAAAAAACTTGTGTTTCTAGGCTCTACCCCCCTTGGGCATTTAAGGGTTATTGTTGAAATCATGATACTACATAGTATTTCATGTTCCTAACTGTCAACCACAATAAGATTTATGTAACGGATAAAAGAAATTACTGGTAAACACAAAAATGTTTACAAACTTCTATAAGGACACAAAAAGTACTCATGATTTTGTTAAATTTTCTACTAACATATAATAGTCCATGAATTAATGAAGACATGAATCTTACCTGCACCCAGTTAATTACGTCCCCCTCGCTAGCTGTCAGCGTCAATGGCCGCAATCATTACCCGAGCACTGAGATCTCGTATCCATCGCACAGTCGTTGATTTTCATCCAGTGGGAACCTTTTCATCCATGCCATCGAGCAATCGTTGCTGCCACGCCATCACGACCGTCCCATTGAGCTCCTCCCTCCCGTTCCGTGTCCAGTGACGAGCACGTTCTGTTTTGCACCTCCTCCTGAACCTTGAATCTCGCATGGCTAGCTCCTCTCCCGTTGTGTGTCCAGTTCTCCCCTCGTTTTGTTTTGCATCTATTCCTTCACAATGTATGTCGCATGGCTTGCACAGGTTTAGGTGATAGTTTTTTGTTTGATCGCAGTTAGATTGCTATCGATTGCACTTAGTTTGCCTCCGCTCACAATGAGCTCTCTATCGCTGGACCAGAGTTGAGCTTCGTGGTTTTGAATGAAGAGGACTTCGCTCGCGTTCGCTCGTTTAAACCCTAGTGTCGTTGTAAAGGTTGTAAGCTCACCCTTCCCTGGCTCTAACTCGTGGCTTCGTCATTCAATAATTTTTTGTGTTCATTGCTCGTGTTCCCATCGTGTCTTGAAAGCTGGCGGCTCTTTGTGTAGGTGGTAGGCGTCGTTGATCAAAGGTTTCAGCAGCCTCAGGAGAATGTCGCGCCCGTCAAAGAAGGCGATTAGGGTGGCTCAGCAAACACAAAGTGAGGACGGCTTCCAAGCAGGAGCGAGCGTGACAACCGCAGAGCGAGCGCCTTTGCGTAATGCTCATACAGCCGAGGTGCCTGTGGCGGAGGCGACTGCAACGAGGGTGCTCCCTGTCCCCGCGTGCCCGTTAGATCAAGAATTCCTGGGGAAGAAGAAGTCGCTGCAAGAGGTGGTCACTCCACCATCAAAGAATAAGCCTCCACTCCCATTGGCCAGGAAACGAAAGCACCGTCCCGACAACGAGCAACACCCGAACTACAGCCCACCGCGTCGCAGAAGCTCAAGATTGGAGCAATCCGAGGCCAACGAGAGTGTGCACATACACCTCAACCTCGATGGAGGTGGCCATTCCCAGGACAGCAGCGTGAGTCCGAAGAAAATCACCGTGTGGGTGTCACCTGGGAAACCTAAGAGGCGTCTGCGGAGGTCCTTGGAGGTGACAGCGACGGCAGAAGCGTTGCCTCCTATCGCTGAATGCAGTGGAGCCGAAGAAGAAAACCTCCAATCCGGTAGCTCAGAAGAAAACCCTGGGGTCCCTGGTGAAGTGGGTGCTCCAGAACCTGTTCCAGGGTCGCAAGTGGCAGACGGTGTTGATGGCCTTCCTACTGCACCAGCACACAGCCAAGGAGTTCCACCATACCTGGTGGACGTGGCCAGCAGCGGAGATGATGGAAGGCTGACTACAACACCAGCTTTAGGTGTCGTATCAAGACCAAGGTCACCGAAATGCCCACCACCCCAACCTATGCTTCAAGTTTTCGATGTTGGGACATCCACTCCACCTGAATGCAATCCAGAATCACCTGAAGAAGCTCTCAACCGCATAATGGCCACCCTCCCCACATCAGCACGCTTGAGGTGGTTGTCTTCGCAAGCAGAACACGTACCTGTGAGTCCCTGTCACCTTTAGCTTTCCATTTGATTTAGATGAAAGCAAAACTTTGCAATTTCTGTGCTCTAGGTGCAATTCCCTATTTTCTAACTGCAAACTGCAAACTCTGAAAGTTGATTCAATTTATGCCCTAACCGCTCAAATGCCCCTGCTAGATGCCCAAGATCCTTGTACAAGACTACTGTGACTCACCAGTCAAGGAGACATCGTCAGTGGGGCAGCCGTCACCCGTTCAAGCAAGTGCGAGCGATCCTCTGGCTAGACGTGCCAGGAAAGCAGAGAAGGCCGCGAAGAAGGCCGACAGGAAGGCCAAGAGATTAGCTCGGAGGCCTTTCTCTACATCATCGGATTTGGACAGAGAAGAGACACACCGTAAGCAAGAGGAGGAATTACACCGTAGGCAAAAGGAGGAGGCACACCGCAATCAAGAAGAGGCACAACAACAACAGGAGGAGGCAGCACTCCGTAAGCAACAGCAGGCAGCAGCGGAAGCTGAACGTGAAATATTGGCAATTGCAGCTACAATCGACGCATCTATCCAAGAGCTGGTAGCCAAAAAACAGGCTTTGTTGGGTGTGGCAACCACTTTACTATCAACCAGCGGCCCTCACAGAGAGAACGCAATCGTCCAAGTCCCGGCTTCCAGTCGGCAGCAAGAAGTTAGGACTCAACACTCGATCAGGTCCTCTTCATGCTCAGCAGGTGCACGCTTCCTAAACCCGGCCAGAAGTGAGGAAGTTTCCATAGGAAATTGGGAGCCAGTTCGCAATGCTCCCCCTTGCGAAACCAATTCCAAGGGAGTCCCTATAGGTCGGTTTTGGGATCACCTTCGTCAGTATGCCTGTGATAGAGCTGCGAAAATCTTTGAGTGGCACTTAGATTGAAACAAGCAATGCCCAACCCTAAAAACTAGATTTAAGTTGAGGATGAGAGAACTATACCCGGGCTCTTGGAATGACGATTTCCTTATGAAGTATATAGGCAACAACATAAAAGAGAGACGAGCTAGAATAAAAGATAAACAACAAGCGGGACTAGAGAAGAACAAATGCACAGTGCCAATGGGGTGCAACATGGAGGCATGGAATGCCATATGGGACTCACAGTCAGATCCTAAGAAACAATCCAAGGCATACAAGTGCCGAGTTGCAGCTGAGGCCAGATTCAGAGATGGAGGAGGTACTCACAAGTGGGGCAGGCTAGGACTGAAGGGAATGGTCAGCAAATTTGTAAGCCCTAACCTTTAAATAGAATTTAGATAATTATGTGTGCATTAACTATGTGTCTTGCTTGTTTCAAGCTTTCCTTTTCACATGTACCTACTTCGGGTGGACGATCTGACAAACTCCTCAACAGGAATCCGAGTTTGGCAGGAAACCAACGCCGGAGGAGGTGGAATATGCCAAGTTCAACGCATATGCGGCCTTGGCCATACGCACAAGGGATCGACTATCCCGGGTTACCATGGAAACCGCGGGGACAGTTCACGAGGCAGAAGCTAGTGGGCCGCCAACAGAATTCCGTAGCAAGAAGTCAGGAAGAGCACAGTGCACACCTACGTCATCGACGGCTCCCAAGACGGCTCCCAAGACGAGGAAGGCGAAACAGGTTGCTGTTAACACGGAGGAAGAGTCGGCCACCGATACAGAGAGTGCCCCTGAGGAAGGAAAAGAGGATGATGGATCAGCTTCAAGCTCGGGTAGTTCAGGAGCAGATGAAAGCGAAAGCGATGGGTAGGAGTGGAGATCTGCTCGAGTTAGTGGGGGATTCATCTGTAAATATCTAACTTGCGTACAGGTCATGCTTTAGAACTTTTTGTTCAAACTGTAATGCAGATCATGTGAAGCGGAGGCATTGTAAATCAAAACGGAGATGTAGATAGTTCTTGAATATAGAATACAGGAAAGGGACCATTTTTGTGAAAAGGACAAACTCCTCTTGACCACTTGGATGACAGAAACAATATACACTTTGCCATTATGGCCCCTGGCAATACGTATGAGTTTGCATTCAAATTCACTTTTCAGCTTTCCAATCCTTGCCGATGCCACGTTTACAACTCAGATCCTTAATTTAAGGCAACTTTCCAATCCTTGCCGATGACTGAAATCCTGAAAATAAGGCCCAAATATAACATGGGTAGCAAGTATGCACCTAATCATTCAGCCAATCAGAGCTTGACCCATACCCCAAAGAATCTAAATATGGGATATTAAGATTATCTAATAATACTAAAAAATGTCTAAGGTCTCTTATTTTAACCCCAAACTCAAATTCATGGCACCAAAGAAAAGGATACACGTGGCAAGCTCAGATTTGCTCACCGACGGCATTTCCCATAAAGCAAATTACTATTCATGGTAAATGATTTAATATGAATTCTAAACTGAGAATGGAAAAAATAGGGTGAGAATTTACTCACGAATTACTCCCATAAAAAATAATCCACATTTTCACTCTTCAGTAAATAATCTTTGGTAAAATCAGGCCCTAAATGCCAAGTGGATTGTATACCCACGTCAGTAAATGATGACGTGGCAGTGCTCTTTGTCCTCCCAGAAAGGGAACATGTCTTGGGAACAAACGTTCCCTATGCCTACCATGAACGTGGCTATAGCCAGCACTGCGACGTGGCTCGATTGGTAATAACGTTTATCTATGGTTTAAGCCACGTTTAAGTTAGTACGTCAGAGCTACTTTCTAGTGTAAAAAGCTACGTCACGAGCGTGGTTACTCCTTGTTCACCCTAGTAGTGATCATATATATTTCTCAGTTAATTTTTTTTGAAATTAAGTGAAAAAGATAAAATAATTCATCAAAAATAGAGATTTTGTTTTTTAAGATTGAAATTTTATGAACACGTGAAGGGTCCATAACACAAAAGATTTAATAGGATAAATTTGATAAAATCCTCCCATTTTGAAAATGAATTAGAGAATTTCAAGAGTTCACAAAATGGTTGCAAGACTTGTTGGAGGGTATTGTACATTCACCCCAATCACGTTGAAGAAGTTGTTCATCTTTTGACTCTACGATCCACTTCACTCCTCATTTAAAGTGTCTCTAAAAGTCTTGTAACAGAATGACTTGAAGTTTCCTCTTGAACTTAATTTAAACCCATAGATTTGGATGCCCAAGCATTCTATAGTTGAAAAAGAGGGTAAAGGTTACTCTTATTTTTTGGGTAAAGGTTAATATCCAATAAAAATTCCAAGAAGATTCTTCTTGGAATTGAATTTCAATTCAAAATATACATACCTCATGAGTCATGAGGCTCTAAATTGGAATTTTTATTATTTAGATAAAAAAGTCTTACGAATTCTCCATTGGCTTCATATAAGCCTTCTCAAAAGATTTGGTATTCATAGAAAAAAATTGATGTTCTTTTATCTAAGTATGGAGTTTCAACTCATTCAGCCCCAAATTGCCAATCAAACAATGTGGAATAAATTCAAAACTTCAAGGGCTTGTCACAACTAAAAGTAACAAAATTTAAAGAACCAACTCTTTTATTGCGTAATTGGTAAGTCAAGAGTCAATAGGATTTACATGTTTATTTTAATAAGGTGACAAAAATAAACTCAGTAAGATTTTTTTTCACAAGAAACTAATAAGTGTGTAAAATGTGGATCAATGAGATTTGTGCATTGCAATGAAATGGGCATTAACTTGAACTATCCAACTCCCTAATTTTTGGTACAGATAAGACACCCCACACTTCCTCCTGGGCTTTCCGAATCCTCGTGCTTCTAAAGTAAATAATCCTCATCTGGCAAATAATCCACTGAGAGAAATAAACCAAAATGTGCAAATTATACCCCTTCTTACTTAACCCTTAAACGTCAGACCCAGCCCGAGGGGTTGGGTTTTTTTTGAGAGAATCTTGCTCATAACTTACACTCCATTCTACCAGATGGAATTTTTAGAATTCCAAACTGAGTACCTTAAAGAGATCTATACTTTCTTAAAATAGAGCTCAAGCAAATTAAAAATAGAATAATGCTAAAAATGGAGTTTAAAAGAGATTTTGGGTGTGGTATCAGGAAAGCATATGACGTTTAAGGGTTAAAGTGCATAGTAGTGTAGTACCCCGTGTTTTTTTAGTTTCATCTTTTCTTTTCCAGAAAGAAATTAAAAATCTTTCAATATGCCCAAAGAAATTTCAATTGCCTAGTCTCAACCAAATGCTTTTAGATCTTCCAAGCCAAACTTAGAGTACAACGTTTTATACAGTACAAAACTCTACACTCAAAATTTTGAGACCACTCAATTAAGAAATAAAAGTCCACACTGGGTGATAGTCTGGTTGGGGTACCCAAAAAGGTTGTCCCATGAACAATTGCACTCTATGCTGGTGTGACAAACATATCCATTTTTAAACTGTAATACAATAAGACTTCATTAGATGTGGTTTTAGTTGTCTATACTTATAATGTATCAAGAAAAAAAATTAGAAATTAAAAAAAATATTTTGAAGTAATTTTATTTGATTTTTTAGTTGAAAAAGTAAGTCATGTCCCAATAATCTAAAATCCATAGAATCAAGCAAATGGAATATCAACCATTTTTATTTTAATATAATTTTTGAATATGACCTACATCTTCTTGTATAGAATACAAAATAATTTATTTAATAATAAAAAAATTAATTCATTGTGCACTATAATGCCTGCAAATCCCCAAATTCAGCACTTTTTCCCTCATCTATGAATGGATCCAAAAAAAATAAAAAATCTAAAAGAAAATCTATAGGCATATATACTTTGATTTTAGTGAGGTGCATGATATTTTATTTTCTATTTTAGGGTCTTTTTACTTGATTAAAATGACTAAATTAGACAAACTTTGGAGGCTTTCAATAAAAATAACCTAATTAGTGTGTCCAAAAAGTGATACCCCAAGCTTACCATTGCCCCACTACCTTGCAAATTTTTAGGAGAAGTAGAAGCTTCGTGCCCCTTGGGCCTCCAAAAGTCGAGTATTGAAACACATGAAAAAGAAAATTAAGATTAGAAAATAATCCATTATTATTTATATCACGAAGGTCATAAAAATCTGCCAAAAGTACCAACAATGAATGGTACAAGGTGTTTGAACAAAAAAATGGCAACGTAGTTTACAAGAGTCTGAGAAACGTCTATTCCTGGTATTCATACTCCCCTTCTTCGAAGAGACTTAGGGTTGACTTGGGGTTAGGATCATTCCTCGTTAGAAAAAACAACTTACGCAAGAGGACATGGCAAGCCTAGAAGTAATTTCAAGCCTTGTGAGTCGGTTCATCCCAAAGCATAAATAGAGAGTGAAAGGAAGACGGAGTCCTCACAAGAGCGAAGGTAGCTTCTCACAATTCGTTGGCATTTGTGGAAGAGTAAGATCGGTCGTTTGGGCGTGGCGGCACTGCTTTCGGTGGGGTGAAGGATAATCGGGGGGAGAAGCGGCGAGGCTTGCTTTTCGATCGTCGGAGAAGGACGAAGAGTCGGAGACCATGGCGAGGAAGGTGATCAGGTTTGAGCAAGGATGGAGCGTCATCCACGAAAGCTTCACCAAGGTCACGAATCTGCTGGAATTCGCGTCAGGAGAGGAGCTCGAGTATTCAGATCAGAAGCTTTACTCCCAAGTGCTGGAATGGGAGGGGCCCGAGTCTCTCATGGAGACTTACTTCTTAGTCTATACGATGTGCACCCAAGGCCCACCACACGACTATGCTAAGCCGATCTTTGAAAAATACAAAGAGTCGGGCAATGGTAAGCTTGGGGTATCACTTTTTGGACACACTAATTAGGTTATTTTTATTGAAAGCCTCCAAAGTTTGTCTAATTTAGTCATTTTAATCAAGTAAAAAGACCCTAAAATAGAAAATAAAATATCATGCACCTCACTAAAATCAAAGTATATATGCCTATAGATTTTCTTTTAGATTTTTTATTTTTTTTGGATCCATTCATAGATGAGGGAAAAAGTGCTGAATTTGGGGATTTGCAGGCATTATAGTGCACAATGAATTAATTTTTTTATTATTAAATAAATTATTTTGTATTCTATACAAGAAGATGTAGGTCATATTCAAAAATTATATTAAAATAAAAATGGTTGATATTCCATTTGCTTGATTCTATGGATTTTAGATTATTGGGACATGACTTACTTTTTCAACTAAAAAATCAAATAAAATTACTTCAAAATATTTTTTTTAATTTCTAATTTTTTTTCTTGATACATTATAAGTATAGACAACTAAAACCACATCTAATGAAGTCTTATTGTATTACAGTTTAAAAATGGATATGTTTGTCACACCAGCATAGAGTGCAATTGTTCATGGGACAACCTTTTTGGGTACCCCAACCAGACTATCACCCAGTCTATGGTGGAGTACATTCTCTTCACGGTGTTACCGGCACTTCGAGAAAAGCAGGGCGAGCACATGCTCAAGGAGCTTGAAAAGCGATGGAATCATTACATGGTCCTCGTCAGATGGTTCTCTCGCTGTCTCAATTACCTAGATCGTTTTCGCATCTCTGTAATCAGTTTAAGCGATTCCACTGTCCGAACGGTGGGCGAAGCCGGTGTCAAGTGTTTCCGGGACTGGGTGTACGTTGAGATGAACGTCGATGTGAAGGACACAATGATCGCCATGATCAACCGCGAACGGGAAGGCGATCATATTGATCGGGCACTCCTCAACAGTGGCGTGGATTTCTTCGTTAAGATGGGGATGGGCCAGACGAACGCCTACGAGATTGATTTCGAGACCTTCATGCTCGAAGATACCGGCGCTTTTTACAAGAGGAACGCCTCGTCGTGGATTCAAGAATTATCGGGTCCTGATTTCATGATCAAGGTTGAGGAGTGCTTGCAACAGGAGAAGGACAGGGTTGGTCACTATCTACATGCTAGCACTGAGACGAAGTTGTTGAAGACCGTGCAAGAGGAACTGCTTTCTCAGTACTGTCAGTTACAGTTACTTGAGAAGGAGCATTCAGGATGCATTGCTCTCTTAAGAGATGGCAAAGTTGAGGATCTTTCGAGAGTGTATCGCCTCTTTTCGCCAATTTCGAATGGACTGGAGCCTGTTGCAGCCATTTTTCAAAAGCATGTTACAGATGAGGGAATCGCCCTTGTCAAGCAAGCTACCGATGATGCGGCCAGTAAGAAAAAGGTTGAGAAGAAGGATAGTGGTGGAGTACAAGAGCAGGGTTTTGTTCAGAGAGTTCTTGATCTTCATGATAAGACTCTTGGCTAAGTCACGGAGTGCTTTGGTAATCATGTTGTCTTTCAGAAGGCGATGAAGGAAGCTTTTGAAGTCTTGTGCAACAAGGATGTGGTCGGAAGAACTAGTGCAGAGCTCCTTGCATCGTATTGCGACAGTCTCTTGAAGAAAGGTGGAAACCAGAAGCTAAGCGAGGAGGCTATGGAAGACACTCTACAAAAGGTGGTGAAGTTTCTTGCCTACCTCCATAACAAGGACTTGTTTGGAGAGTTTTGTAGGAAGAAACTAGCCAGATGCCTACTCTTCGACAACAGTGTTAGTGAAGATTACGAGCACAGGATCTTGATGAAGATGAAAGAGCAGTGTGGAGCACATTTCACCTCGAAGATGGACGGCATGGTAATTCACTAATTCATGTTTTTTTTTTTTTTTTTTTTTTATGCATTTGGACATGGAATGCAAGATTGTCATCTAGTTACTTGCTTCCTAACTTGCATTGGTCGTTGTTATTATTTTTATAATGAGTAATTAAGATATTGTTTGTGAACATTTTGCAGTTAACTGACATTCAAGTTGCGTCGGAGAACTAGTCGGATTTCAAAAAGTATGTGGCTGCAAACCCAAACACAAACATGGATGTTGACATGTCAGTGACTGTTTTGAACACTATCAAGTGGCCTAGTTACAAGACAGTCGCATTACCAAGAGAGATGGTGAAATGCATCGAGGCATATAAGGAGTACTACAAGACAAAAAGAAGTGAGCCACGGAAACTAACATGGATCTACTCCTTGGGATCATGTAAAGTAATAGGAAAGTTTGATACCAAGCATGTCGAGCTTATTGTGACAACCTATCAAACTGCCATACTAATGTTGTTCAATGGTGAGGATCAATTGAGCTACAATGATATCAAGAAACAAGTGAACCTCACGGACGATGACGTCGCGAGGGTCTTGCATTCGCTTTCATGTGGAAAGTATAAAATTCTTAGTAAGGATCCAGATACGAAGATGGTTGGACAAGAAGACACGTTTGAGTTCAACACTAAGTTTACTGATAAGTTGAGGAAGATCAAGATTCCCATGCGACTAATGGATGAGAAGTCAAAGAAGGTGCAAGAAGTTGTAGACAACGACCGGCGTTATGCCATAGATGCAGCCATTGTCCACATTATGAAAAGTCGGAAAGAAATGCTTCTTCACCAATTGATCACGGAATGCATTGAGAAGCTTAGTCGGATGTTTAAGGTGCGTTTTGTTCCATTACTCGATCATGTATACTATTGTAGTTTTCTCGGTTTCAACTTTTGCTATGAAAAGACATGTAATGTTATGTTGTAACTTGTAACCACTCATATGAACCATATTGTGTACCAGCCTGATTTGAAGGTAATCAAGAAGCGAATTGAGGACTTGATCGCCCGCGAATTCTTAGAGCGTGACAACGACAATTCTAATATGTTTAGGTATCTTGCTTAGTTATTTAATAATAGGAATACATTTGAAAACGCATACTTGATCGAGGAGCTCTAATTTTTTCCTAAATGACTTTGGAATCTACTTAGGACCATAATTTCCTTGTCAAAGTATTTGCTTGGAGCTTTTACGTGTCTAATATTGGTTCTGAGAAAAAGGTGTTTTTTGACTATGCCTCTTTTGAGTTAGAACCATTATTTATGCTTATATTTGAGATGTGAGGATAATTTAATGTGCATAAGCATTACAACATATTAAAGTTTTACTGCCGTGAGCCATGCGATGTCGTCGAAAATGTCTCCAAGTCATACCCACTCTGCATTTCAACACATTTTTTTTTCTTGACATAGTAGCCTCTATGAAAGAAATACACACTCCTAATTGCACGCTTGAAATGAGAAATTCATAAAGAGGCAAGACAAGCATTTTCATAATTCATCTCTCTATTGTCTTTAAAACAAACGATTAGAAGTTAAATTGGTGCATATAACTAGGAACACAAAAACTATCCCATCTAATTACGCATTGGAAAGAGGTCATAAGACCATATGAGATCATGATATTTATGGATGAATAGGACTTTTGATCCTCATGTGGTGGAAAGCAAGACATTGAAAGGTGTAGGCTAATAATATTATGTATAGAGAAATGAGGAACTAAGCATTTTTGGTATCTTGTCTGTAAATAGATTAGGTGTATGTCTACACTTGTTTATATTGTAAGACATATAATTTATTTTTTGAAAATGATAAATTTTTTACATGACAACAGATAAATCCTCTAAGTAGTCGCCAATTTGGACCCTAGCATTTGGTCCTCAGTTCGTCGTTTCATGCCCTATTTTCACTTATCGGCTAAGTAGAACAATCTAGGAACCAAATGCATCAAAGCGGCGACCAGTTGTAAACTAGGGACCTTCTCACACACATGAACAACAGTCGTGCTCCTTCGTTCTTCTGCGTTCTTCCGTGCATCAAGTTGCGGACAGAGCACCAAGTTGAACCAGGGACCAAACTCAGAAAACCATCAAAATCATGCATTTTTTATTTTAGTCCTCACTTTGATCTTAGAGTGAAAATTTGGTGCCCATATGGTCCGGAGTCCGACCAAAACTGGGTGTTTCGGTCCCTAGTTCGTCGTACTTAGCGGACTTCTCTAATAAGCTTAAATTTAAATACAAAGATTAGTTTTGACAATAAAAAGGCATGTGAAAAATGTTGGATTACAATCTAAATGAAAAAATGATGTCTTAGGCTTTTGAACAATATAAACATTCCACGTTACATGTACTAAATGAGGCATTGATAAGAAGTAAAACCTTCATTTCAAAAAAATCTTTGAAAAGTTATACAAGCAAATTTCTTTTTGGCAACATTTTGAGAATATATGGCAATATACCAAGTGTTGACGCCCAAATTTGAATTTTGCACTAAGAGAGTGAGTAACTCCTAAAATAAGAGGAAACTAAAAAGGATGTGCAAAATTTGTTGAGTGCTTTGAAGGTTTTACCTTCAATGAGTAAAATCTCAATAAATATTAACATGGCCAACGTACGTAACAACACCTTTTGTCTTCTTCTTTTTTTCAAAGAGTAAATTTTCAAGTTCTAGTAAATCCTCAAAGAGTAAATTTTCAAATTCTAGTAAATCCTCAAAGAGTAAATTTTCAAATTCTAATAAATCCAAATCAGTTTAATAGCCTATCTACACCACCAAAATAGCTATTTCTTTAAAACTTTCATATATGTCTTAAAGACATGAATTTTGGCCAATTTTTTTTATCATGTTCTCAACTACAAATGTATAAAAAATTTGAAGCTTCCACGCAAATATTGCACTTTAGAAAACATCTACCTTTAAACCTCAACGTCGTTTAAAAACACTTTTGTCTCTATTTGAACAATATGATCTCAAATAGGAAGTAACATAAGCACTTAAGATTTTGCATGCTACCCTTCCAAAAACTTGGGTACAAGTAGAAAAAAAATTAAAAATAAAGCTAAATAGTCCAAGGTGTATTTTTAGCAATTCTTGGCTTTGCATGTTAAAAAATAAAACAAAATTCTAAGTAATAATTTTATCAAAAGACTTAAATGGAAGTTTTAATCTCATACCGATTTATAGAGTATGCATGTCAGTAGAGTAGTTTATTCTAGCCGATATTTATATTCATATAAACTTTTGATATATTGGACTTAAGTCCTCGATATACACCTAATGATTCAATGAGATTTTGAAAAAGATTTATATGGGTCAAGTTTGTAAGATAGGGCACGCGGGCCGCCCGCGTGTGACAACTTGTCTGCCGGATTTGCCCGCCCGATCACCTCAACACGCCCCATATGACAACCTTGATATGGGTCAAGGATATTGTACTCTAATATCACTATATTTTGCCACAAAAGGCAAATCTTTCCCGTTCCATTTACCTGTCCACAAACCATTAGCAACAAATGAAGCATTCCATACAGAAACATATACAAACATACGTTTCTTTGGATAAGGTTTGAGATTTTCAATTTGCTCATCTCGAAAAATTGTTCTTACTAGTTTAGAATCAATGAACCATTGTATCTTATGTTTGTTGTAGTATATAGCATAGGTGTGAATATCATGTGAACAATCAAACCCAAGATTGATCCATAGTTCATGACCACCCGTGCCATTCACATAAAAATTCGTTTGAACAATAGCCTTATTATTACCCAAAAACTCAAAGTCAATTTCATCTTGGTCACTAGTACCTTCACCGGATGATAAATAAAAACTAGTAAGAAGCCCACTAGTATTCCCTGATGGACATTGGATATTTGCTTTAAATCTTCCGGAAATGTATGAATTTAGACTACGTAAACGACCACCACATCCAAAGCTATCATAAGTGATGGAAAGATCCTTTAGATTCTCATTGATTGCAATGTTTGAACCACAATATTCAATCACTAAAGGTTGAAGTGGTGTGGGTACATCCCTATACAATTGTCTTTGCGAAGGTGGCCGCCATTGTTTAGGACTCAATGGGGATGTAATTTCTAGGTTATTAAATTGCATGAAAAATGGACCGCTTTTCCAATCAATCTTCCCAACAAACTTTCCACTATCAATATTTGAAGCATCCCACATATGTGCAAAAAAATGGCCTGGTTTTGTTGGATAAATATGGACGCGATGAGATCTTAAGGTACGTAATACCAAGTTGTCAACCATCCATATAATAGAGTTTGCATCCCACTTAATAGTATATTCATGGAATTGAAAAGATGTGTCAAAGTCCATGTGATATGTTTCAGTTAGTCCAAAGTATGAACCATTTACAATATATGAGGTAAGTATACGATTGGGTAGATTTCCAATCAAATCAAAACTAATAATATCTGGATTTATATCATCTGATGAGATATAGAAGCTGCTACTAACACCTGTTGCATTTACAGCTGCACGCATTTGAACTGCAAATACGCCATAGGCATATTTTGAGGGTGTATGAAACTTACCACCGCATTCTTTATCAAGGGCAATGGTTGCACTATAGTCTTGAAGCTTTACGTGGGAGGGACAATAATCAACAATCATATTGTTCATCAATATACTTACTACTGGTGGAAGAGGAAGTTTTTCCATAGTAGACACTAAAGGTAGAGGTTGATCAAGTATTGTTTCCTCTTTTACGTAGTTTTCAAAAAAATTGTCCAATGTCATTATATCCTTTCTCGGTTTATTCATTAATTTATTGTAAAAAAGTGAATTGTATGTGTTGGTTCTTGAGATTCTTTCCAATGAATCACTTAAAGATGTGTGAGGAATATTTTTACCTATCAACTCTTTTGCAAATAGAACACTTTGTTCTATGTTTCTCAATAGATTCATGAAAACTAAGTCTTGATCCTCAGTGATTTTTTCTATGCATTGATCAATAAAACTTTGCGTTTGAACTAGTTTTGCATAGGTGTGATTGAGACTAGAAGAGATCAAAACTTGAGAGCTCTTCAAACCATCATATAATGAAGAAATTTCTCCTTCACAAATCTTTCTCGTTGGAATCAAAGAAAGACTTGTAGATTTATGTGTTTGAAAAATAGCATCGTCGATATGTATTGTAGCAAGTTTCACACCTTGCAAATTATGAATGCTTGCAAGAAAAAGTGGAAAATGGTGAAAGAATAAAATAATAAAAAACAAACTCCTTAGATGTAACAAAAAACCTAACAACCTCATGATGTCTCTAATTGTGCTTTGATATTTGGTGTCTAATATATTCTCATCATCTTGTATTGTTCAAAGATTGATTTGATTATTCAATTTGAGGATCAATTCCTACAAGCGTCAACTAAACCACTCTTGAAAGCTAATTTTTCTAATCAGTTCCTTACTTTGAAATTACTTTACAATCAATACTATATCATGTAGCATTTAAGTGGTTTCCAACAAAGTGAGATTGTAACTTGTTAAAATCCTAAACTTGAAAACTCTAAATTTCTAATACCAATTCAAGAAAACGTCAATCAGTCATATATATCATCAATTTTGTAAAACAATTGGAATATGATTCTACAGTTTACTAATGATGTCATATAAGAATCTTCTCTTGTAGGTGATGATTCTCTTTATAACATGCTTTCTCATTAGAAAATTTCCTTATATTTATCAACATTCTCGTCGCTTTAGCATTCAGAATCTATGAACACATGATATTGTGTAGATTTTGATTAGTTTTTGAGTTTTTAATATTGTAATCTCGAACCTTACACTTTCAAAACCTAGAATATAAACTTGATCATAATTCACAAAGTATAATGTGTTAATTTATATATAGATTGGAAACCATTTTATGGTAATCTTATTGGTGTGAAATTTTCACACAATGACTATTTTTTGGTACAATCAATTTCACCATTGTGATGTATATATTCTATTAATAAGATACACAACCACTTGAGATTGGTTTATTCAAATATGTTAAATTTAATTTCTAATATTTTTTTTCTCTTAAATCAAAAAAATCACGTATAGCTTATGTTAATGTACACATACACTGTAAATATTAGTGTACTTATACACACTTTTTAGCAACTTCTGAGAAGGAACCCAAAAACATTCATAATATCATGTCTAAGGTTGGTTAGCAAGATTTTAAAATTTACAAAATCACAAAAATTCATTTGCATGTACTTCGAGCTAAGATGTGGTAAGGTAATTGGGTGCTTAATATAATCTTCACGCTACAATGCATATCTAATGGGTTCTAAGATGCATATCATGTTAATGTACTCTTCACACTAGAATGCGGAAACGGTGGGTGACATGTTGGCGTACTCTTCACATTAAAGTGTGATGAGGTATTTGGGTACGTAACTTGGGCAACGTATTCTTCGTGCAACAAATTCTCGAGAGAGTATGCATACTTGACCTTGAAATAAATTGCAATACCCGATCAAAGTTAACTTCCCAATTCTTTTTCTTTTTGAGTGTTGTTTTTCTTTAAATGCATGGATATTCTGGGGTGAAAAAAATTGAATTATTTTGTAAGACTTCTCATACTAATACTCCTATGGTTACAAATTTGATTAGATCATCTAGTTTAATAAAACATATCATTATATCATTTATTGACTTGCTCATTCTAGGGAAAGTTGGAGCTTCCTAAGTTCCTCCCCGTTGGACCTTTAGGGGGTTAACCCTGGAACGTCGGAGCGGCCATTTTATGTCCGATGAACAGAACATTTTCACTGTAACCTATTATTGCGGGATGAATTTCATTCATGATTTTTGTAATTGGATTTATGAATGATAATAGCATATCATGGAATTCATTTGAGGTCATTTAAGGTATTTCCTAAGATCACATGTGGTATGAAAGTTGAAAGAATGGTTAAAAACAAGTCACCACACAGTGCATTTCTGCAACTTTTTCCTACTTTTATTAAGTCTCAAATTTAGGCAACTAAATGATCTCTTTTGAGTTCAAGCTCAATTCATAAAATGAATCTTACCAAGTCTTGTTTCTACTCCAAGTTAGAATTTCAAGAAATTCCTAATATCTAGTGATTTACTGACACCTTAAGTATACATGCCTGTAGGGTCTCTTTCTCAATTTTCAAATATAGCATGACACGAAACCATGGATTACACCATGCTATTCTTCACTACAATGTCCCCTTATTCCAAAAATTTCAGATTTTTTGAAAGTGATTTGTATTTGATATGAATTATTTTTGGTTTTTCTTTGAAAATTCACTTGAATTTCAAATCTTCCCAAAAAAATCTGAAATTTTTACAGCATATGAAAAGCATGTGATCACATCTACGAAAAATAAAATAAAATATTTTACTTTCAGGTAAAGTGGCGAAATGGAGGATTCAGAGTAAGACATATCAAAGTTCAGGCCACGGTTATGGGCTCCGACGTTCTAGGGTTAAGTTGGATGTACATTCTTTGGACATTTTACATCCACCGACGATAATCATCCATACGCGGATGAAACGAACAAATCCCCAGAGCGGCGACGAGTGACGACCAAGAGCAACCACCACACAATCACGCACCGCACCTTTCATCAGATAATGCAAAATGGGACCCCCTCCGATCAAACAATCTAACAATGCAGCTCGCAAATCGTCTATGAATTTTTCTACACTCTTCATTCATCTCCTTTCCACCGACAATCCATCACCGCAAACAATCAGTTGTGAACAACAATCACCAACAGTCACTGCCCCTCCTGGTATGCAAATACGCAGCTCAAAACCCAGAATCTCACATTGCACCTCAATACGTCGATTCAACATTTTTCCTCCAAGAATTTGCAGCTCCAATTCTAGAGGGTACGTCCAGTGAGTTTGTTTGCCATCTCGAGAGATTGATATAATCAAACCGCCTCGGAGTTTGCTGAAATCGTGGACTTGTAGATGATGGAGCAGAATTCGTGTTGGGTTATCAGTTTTTGAGCGATAGTCTAGTGATCAGTATAATATGAATTTTAATGGAGTAATTTAGTGTTGAGTATTCTGCTTGAAATTGGGAACTTTGTTCGAGAAATTCAGTTCACTAAAATCCCAGAGTGAACTCTCCTGGCGCTTTTTCTCGTTT
Source organism: Bryum argenteum (assembly GCA_037043015.1). Lineage (NCBI taxonomy): Eukaryota > Viridiplantae > Streptophyta > Bryopsida > Bryales > Bryaceae > Bryum > Bryum argenteum. The sequence goes on along the minus strand of CM073330.1, from coordinate 3,666,650 downwards.
CTTTTTTTTTTGACGGATTGTTAGAATTCCACCCCATTTTATGATTTAGAAGATGATGTAGAAATCTCAGTTGTGAATTAGGGTTGAAATTCTTCTCGTGTATGGATACCAAAGCTCACTAGTTTTGCAGGAGAATCCAGCATCGGTCTTGTGATGATCTATTCTGATTCTAGTGATCGATGTACCAGAATCCTCAATTGAATAATCAAATTGTGAAATGGAAATCTTAGCACACTGGTTATGGAGGTGATTTCATCCTTGGTCCGGGATATTACGGTATTGAGGTTTTCAGTATGCGATGGTGTTCACTGATTCTACAGCAGTCATCTTATAATACGAGCCTCAATAGTTATAAGAATGTGATTTTAGGGTTGAGCTTTTGCAGGTGGTGAGAAATGTATCTGTCGGTGGCGACAAGTTTGAAGCAAGTAGGATGTAGGGCAGAGGCGACGGCAGACAGGCTACCGCCCAAGAAGATCAAGCCGAAGGAGAAGTGGATGAAAGGCGATGGACCAGGCGAGTACGGAGGCCCTCCTCTCGATATGAAAATTCGGCCGTCGTGGGGAGGAGGTAGCAAGGCGGATCCGTTGACGTCTACTGATGATTACATTTGGAAGAAAACATGGCAGCCGTTTGTTGAAACTGCCCCTGCTGATATGAAACCCCCGCCCCCTCCGGTACGCAACTCGCACATTTCTATACAAGTTTGCATCGGTCTCATAACATTTTGTCACCGTTTATTCAATCCGCCGTAACATTGTTTGTTCGAACCTTCCTATCCTGTGCTCGTCGTTCTTCAAGTGCACCATCTCTCTTTAAATGATCTATCGAGCTCGTGAACTGGAACCCCAACTCGCATATTTCTATGGAAGTTTGAGTCGTGCGGCCATTCATTCAATCCTCCATTTGATCGAATTCTCCCATTTATTAGTTCCTCCATGTTTGGACCTACCCATGCTGGTCTCTTCGTTGTTGCAGTGCATCATCTTCTATATACGATTAGATCGAGGTGTTGTGAGTTTCTTGAGTGAGTTTCATAGCATCGCAGTGGCCATTTTGCGAACTTGCATTTGTTGTATGGACATACCCATGTTGTGCTCTTCGTTTTTGAAGTGCATCATCTTCTATGTATGATTAATCGAGCTTTTGAATTGCTGTATATAAGCATATTGAGTAGGTTCCATAGCAAGGCTAACCCCCATCGCCATTCGTGGCCATTTGGACCTACCCATGCTTTTATCGAAATCGGCTCCATCTGAATAGCCTCGTTGGGTTCTAGAGCCTTATCGTCTTTATAAGATTTATTGCGCTTGTTGGGGTTTTAGACTGCAGATATATAACGAAAGAATGATCTGTGCAATGCAGGAAGCTGAGCCAGATTCGGGTTTTTTGAGCTTGAATCGAGCAATTGCTCTCGACAGGTATCATTTCTTGCTTCTTGCATCAAATGGGTTGTCATGCATACTGATTAAATTCAAGTGTAAGAAGATGTGGCCTCACTTATCGGAGGAGGTTCTGGTTTTGGCATGCAGCATGGATATAGATTTGAGTAAAGAGCTGATGCAACCATCGAAGCTTACGTTAGAACGCCAAGTTGCCGCTGCTCGTCGAGCTTCTGAATTAGATCTTGCTGCCAAGGTAATACCCCTCTTCCTCATTTCCAATTCTTATCTTGTTTTTGTCCTACCCTCAAATTCCGAGTACCGTATACTCAAAGCAAACTGCACTTCGAAACTTCATCGATTGCTCATCCTTTTCGGACTATTTTCATTGATACTCGTACACTACCTTCATGTTGAAATGAGGTGTTTGTGCAGAGGAAAGAGGAGAATAAAACAAGGTGGCGATTCGCTCCTACGAAGCGAGAGGAGGAGCAATGGTCGCGTGCCAATAAGTCCGCCTCTAGTGGCTCGGTGAGCTATCCGATAATACGCCATTCATCACTTTGTTAAATTCTTCAACTAAACACTGGATCTTTTTGTTTTCGTCAGATCATGAGGAATGTGGATAAACAGCCCGTAGATCCTGCCAAGTCTGCGGCTATTGCCAGGAAACGCTACCTCAAGGTCTGTTTTTCTAACCTTCAATGAATCTCTCTGAATCATAGATAGATGTGCGGCATTCTGACGATCTGATTATCATGTCCAACAGCTCAAAGAAGATCTCCAATTCACAACGGTCGCATTAGGAAGTGCCGGTTTAGTGGGCACTTATTTCTCCTATTCTCCGGATACTGCAGCCAGGTACTGACAAATTGATACATTGATTATTATTTAAGCATGGTTTTATTTTATATATGTTCGTGTAGTTTTGTTGAGGAGCTTACGGACGGAGAGAGAGGTGTTGGGTGCAGTTATGCTGTGGGGCTGGTGGGGTCTCTCATCTACATTCGCATGCTTGGAAATAGCGTCGACGGCCTTGGAAGTGGAGATGTCTCAGGCGCTATGAAGTGAGTTGCCTACCTAAAAGTGCCTGTTTTCCAATCTACCTTCGTCTTTATTGATAAGATATGCCAATTAAAAACGCAGATTCAAGATTCAGTTTGTTAATTTAACACTGTTTTAAGAAAGGATTCTTTTGCATAAAAGTGGTTGTATTCCCATCTACCTTCATCATCTTTGCTAATAAGATATGCCAATTAAAGTGATATTAGATTTCCGTTTGTTAAGCCAATTAAAATGCTATCAAGATTCCGTTTGTTAAGCCAACTAAAATGATATTAAGATTCTGTTTGTTAAGCCAACTAAAATGATATTAAGATTCCGTTTGTTAAGCAACTCTGAGGATTTTAAGCAAGGGTAATAGAGATATCATTGTAAACAAGTGGCATGTAGTACGATTTGCGACTTGACTATCAAGTACTCTTTCTTTTTTTCGATAAGGTCTTTGTTAATGTGATGCCTATACCAACAATACTTCTAATTCATAGACCTTGTTGTATATGCATATTTGTTGTCTCCTAGAGACCACTATTCATTACCATGTGGGAACTAGTTTAATGTAGAGGAGGTTTACAGTTCAATAGCATGAAAGTCATTTCTTACGAGCATAAACTTCAAAATAGGTCAAACGAACACACTTTTTACACGCCAACCTCAAAACAAGTTGTTCTGAATTTGGCATTCGGCATTATTTTCTCATTGTGGGATCATGTTATTATGTGTGCAGGGGAGCAATGGGGCAACCGCGTATTCTAGTGCCAGTGCTACTAGTCATGCTATTCAACAGATGGAATGCGTACGTTCAACCAAACACATCATATCCAAATTCTCATTCCTTATTCCATGCTCATCATTATAAGCTTTTAATGCCCTCTTCCTGATGATCATGTATGCCTGTGATCTTGCAAGCAATGTTTGTATCTTATTGCACCCACAAGTGCAATCTTTACCACAATCATGAGGATTTCTCTCACTTACTCGAATATGGTGTTCTCAAGGAAATAGTTTTGATCAGTTAAATAGGGCTTGAAGCTTGACAATGGAAAAGGTGTGGGAATGTTGCAGATTGGCAGTACCGCAGTACGATGTGATTCCGCTGCAGCTCATTCCCATGTTGGTGGGCTTCTTCACGTACAAAGCAGCCACATTCGTCGAAACGTTCAAGGAGCTTCTTCCCAAGTCAGACAACGAGGAGGAACTCGAGGCTTAAACAAAAAACAACTGATCATCATTTTCCATTGCCCACCATTGCCTACTGTAGCTATTATTCCTCACTTGCCAAGGTAAATCATCCCAACTCAAATTCTTCCTCTCTCCTTTCCTTTTCTTTTCTTTTGTTTTTTCCAACTTCTTAATATGATCATCCTACAACCTTTCTTTATAATAGCATTCAAGATTCTCTGTAATAGCATTCAAGATTCTCTATAATAGCATTCTAGATTCTCTGTAATAGCATTCAAGATTCTCTGTAATAGCATTCAAGATTCTCTATAATAGCATTCAAGATTCTCTATAATAGCATTCAAGAATGTACATGTATTGCCAGAATTGAATCTTTAGTTAGTCGTATTCATTATATCGAATAGGCCCTTGAAATTTCTGTTGTGAGAAAGTGTGTGTGAGTGCCAAATGCTCAAGCAGGTCTTTGCACATTCGAAAATACAAGTTTGTATGAGAAAAAAGCTTCAAATTGTGATTTCTGGAGTTTTGATTTCTTGTGTTTTTTTCACTTTTTATTGCCCAGGTATTTCAATTCTCCACATTGTTACATAAGATTAGATCAGGTTATGGAATTGGAGGCGAGCGTATTTGTGAAAGACAGAATCATTGATTGATTGATTCAGGCTTCTTCCATCCGTTTGGATCGGAGCTTTTGTATTGTAGAATCAAGGCTTGCTCATGTTGGAGCAAGAGAAATTACATATTTCAATTGGTTTGTTTGTTGAATGACATTTGTTTGGTCCTCTCCCTCCCTTTTTCAAAGTTGGGTACTCCTTTTTCTTTAGCAAAGGTTTTATTGAAACTTTATATTGTATAAGAAATCTGGTCATACTTGGTAGGCAGACTTTTACCTTTCATGAAAGTTGCGGCTACCAGTATCGTTGACAAACGAAGTTCTTTTACTTGTTTGTACCTACCTTTAGAAAACTAATCAATAATAAATAACTTCTCCACAAGAACGTGGTTGGAAAAGGGGCCCTTTAGATTCATTGAAACCTCTGAGTAGTATTTAAGAATACTGATGAATGGTGTGCTATACATAAAGTTGGTGAACCTTATATTTTAATCCTTAAATGCCCATGGGGTCTGAAAGGGGCAGCCCAAAATTGGATCACAACATCTTTTGGACTTGGGCATCATGAATAGTGCACTTTCAAAACTTGGGCATCATGAATGGACCAATCAATGATGAGCTTCAGTTGCAACCTTCTACAAGTTTATGTACAACCCAAGTACCCAACCTACCTACCACAATCCTTTCAAAGCACAAAATCACTCATACAAATTGTGATTTGAATTGTAAAATTTCACTTTTTGAATGCATCATAAGAAGGTGACCACTTTGACATCAAAATATAAGTGAAAATTTGAGTACAATGAGAACTACAAGGCATATTCTGTTGGAAAATAGCCACTCGGGCTTGCTTGAGCGTTTAAGGGTTAAGGGTTAAGTAATTGTCATGTCGTGCCATCACTATGTTGTTACAAAAAGTAAATGGTTGCAAGATGTTGTAAAATTTTGCTTTTGTACATCTTTTATAATGAACACAAGTACTTATATTCAATAAACATAGATGGAAAATATTTCTCCTAGATAAAAATTATGGTCATTTTATGTATTTAATGCGTTTTGCACTAAGTGGAATGACGAATGTAGTCGAAATTGTGCCTCTTTCAATCACAAATTCTATCACATTTGGTGAAATAAGAGATTTTTGGTGGGATTCTACGTGAAATTAATGATGGAATCAGGCCTTCCATAAGTGCCACAAGGCCGAAGCTTGCAACGAGGCATCTCATATGTTAGGATAGAGGAAATTCTATCATGTCAAGTCACTACGCTATATATACATGTGGTACATTTTGTTTGGAAGTGGTTATGAAAATGCTCCCTATAACTCCATATTAAGAAATGAGTGAATATTACAATCCACATTTGTTCAAAGAGTAGGTTTCTAATAAGCTAAACCATGTTTCAAAGTAAAAAATATGATGTGCATATACATTAAAAGTGCAAATTGACCAAAAATAAACTAGTTTTTGGCCACATTTGGGCCCATTGTTAACAATATCTACAGCGTGAGCACGTGCAATTTCATAACATCCTAGACTTCTCCGCGCTCTCCAGCCTTGTATAGCAATACAACACTATAGTAAGGTAGCCAATAATGGTGCAATTTTAAGCATAGAAAATCAACAAGGATGTTACCAGTGCATTCAATTTTTGCACATGGGGGAAAATTAGCAAAAAGCTAGAGCAGGCCAAATCATCATTTTGGGACTCTTCTACAATTCGTTATAAATTTATGAAGTCCGAAATAGTGGGAGTCTCTAAAATGGTGCTATAAAGTGACCTTAAAACGTTTGTAGTGAGTAATTGATATTGTTGTATGGAGAAGCTAACATGATGTTGTGAGTGAAGATTACCAAAGCTCCATTATCGGCAATGCACCATTATTGATTGTTCTATTATGTAGCATTTGTTCTACTGTGTTCTACTTAAACATTTGTAGAGAGTACATGGTATCGTTGTATGAAGAAGCTATTATGTAAGTGTGAGTGAAGATTACTAAAGCTCCATTATCGGCACTCCGCCATTATTGACTATTCTACTATGTTCCTTCCTCATGGCAAACTCAGGGGGGATCCTCACGGGCGGCAGCGGCAGGGGAGGACCTTCCTCCAACGTGGCACATTGTGTAAATTTTTCTTTTCTTTTCCTTGATTTTCCTCCACATTGTGTGGACTTCCAACCCACTTCCATGCACTATGGCCGGTAGTGGAGTGGTGGCATTTATTGTGCCAACTCATTGCCATGTAGATCCCAAAGCAACATCCATAGCTAATTCCAAAGCTACGAGGTGATTCCATGTCATTCTTGCCACTCTCCCTACTTCCTCTCATGTGGCAACCACTTGCAAATTTGAACCAATGCTATTCATCCAACTCATTGCCTTTCCTCTTGTGTGGTTTGCCCCTCATTCTCCGGTAACCAGCCCCGAGCACCAAAGTCTCGACCCCTGCAGGGGCACCAAGAGCCGTTGGTTGGGGATCGACAATTCAGACTTGTCGCTGGAAGTGTACAGAACCCATGTGAACTCCCAAATTCACATCATGACTGTAGTTGTCAAAACCACAACAGTACAAAAGTCCCCGAGGAAAGGGTCCAAATTGGAAGGCCATACTCAGATACCCATTAAATCATGTAGTAGCATCCAGTACAGTACATATTATTCCATACAAGAGAGAGAGAGCGAGAACAAGTATCTTAAATAGAAATAAACGTAGGGTATCATGGGGTATCATGTCCACTTCTCCGCATTGAGATACCATCCCATGACATTGCAGGCATGGCCACAGTGTTCCTTACCTCCATCTTCTTAATTTTATTAATACACGCTAAATCCATGGCTCCAAAGAACATTTCGGGGCACCCTTAAATGAGTGCTACAAGCATTTCTTGAGTCCCATCAGCCAATGGGATTTTTTCTTCAGAATCTCTGGAATTTTTGATCTGGCCCCAAAGTACTTCTTAGGGTACTTCTTGGCATTTTCAACGTAAAAATTAGAAATTTAGGGAGCTCTTCTTCACCCCTCTCCCTCCCTTGCCCCCGAGAAATGCTCATAGCACTAATTACCAGTGATCCAACATTTCGTACTTGTCTCCTGAATCTTCCAAATATGTACATTTCCTGAGTATAAGAATCATTGTTCGACAAGTTTTCAATACAATCTGACTAGCTATCATCTTCGTCTTCATAAAATTATTCGGTAATTCTATATGATACCTGCATGATACTTGGGTAATACTCATGTGATACTTAGGTGATATTTAGAATATGAGTTGGAAAAAATCCTAACTTTTTCAATTTGAATCGGTAATTTGACAACTTTGTTCGGCTGATTTACAATTGACTACTGGATCTCCCCCATAAGAATCAAAATTCATACACATATATTTTGAGGTATAAGTATGAACCTAAAGTCATCTTGTACATGGAACAAAAAAAGTATGAGTCTTTTTTATTTACAGAGAATCCCTTCGGGACCCTCATTTTTTTTTAACTTTTGCTAATTACAATGATTACATAAGAATGTAACATAGGCATACAAACACACATGAGCCACTAATCAAAGCAGCCATGAAGTTATGCCGATGCTCAAGTTCAATCCTCGCCTCTTTCTTCGCGAGCTGCCTGGCATGAAATTTATCATAAGACTTGGTCAACTTGGAATGGGAGATAGTCCTATCGCAAGAACTCAACGCGCGGTCGAGCAAATGGACACTCTCCATTCCGTACAAGCGCACCCCGTCGAGATTCTCGAGCCGCATGCCGAGTTCCGTGATGCTGATGGTGCCGTCGAGGTCCAATTGCGCCTTCAATGAGATGTTTACATGCACGGTGTCGTTGTCGTGGTATGTCCCCGGGACGAATGTACCAAAGTGGAGCACGAACTCGTCCTCGCACGGCCATTGTTGTTGCCCTCCGACGGGTTCGCAGCTCCCGAAATTCGCCATCTCGCCTGTTTCTTTGTTTAGTAGGATCCAACTTGCTGTCATGTTGGCGTTGAGGGTTTTCCACATTCTCTTAGCTCTCCTTTCTTCCGCGTACGATACCCATTCCTGTTGCCCATGGTCCCCGATTCTACATCAGTACATGCATAATCAAAAATAAAAAAATAAAAAAAACCCTTTCCAGGTCTACATTGTGACCCAATTTACCAAAAAGAAACAGAACGAAAGTAAGTGTCTCCAATTGCAATAAGCTCCATAAGTCTGTTCCATCGTGTATAAGTAAAGATTCACTCGAAACTAAAAGAAAAGACTTTCAAAGGTAGACGAATTAGTGTAGACCAATAAGTCTACACTAACCTGATTGGCAAGAACAATATTCTGAATAGTGTGCGCATTATGGAGTTACAGTATCATTGTAAGCAGAAAAGTAACCCTCCTCACTTTAGCCTAAAGTAGGTGGTCATAGTGCACAGGATTGTAAGCCCAAAAAAAGTGTCTTGATTATCCTTGTGTAGGTGAAGTATCAAGTAGTTTCAGGTTCCAATTGTTTTCAACAATGGAGTCTGAGTGTGGCATTGTCAGCACTAGTATGTTCACCAAGAATGTCTCATTCCACCAAGAATGTCTTATTCCACCAAGCTTGATAGAAAACCTGGTGGAATGAGTCACTAAGTTTGGTGGAGACACCACAAGTATTTCAGAAACTATTTGTTTTTAAATTGAATGATAACTCAATTAAATTTGATAATAGCACCAAATCACTTATAAAATTTGTCAAGCGATGGCCAAGTTTCAAATTGCATTGGAAAAAGTGAGAGATGAGCAAGTGGACATACCGGATGAGTGCCAGCAGCAATAACAGTGACGCCCTCCTCGTCTTTCCTCACACCATCAACTTCATCGGGAGCCTGAAGAAGCTCAAACCGAAACGGGGAGTTTTCAAACCACTCAAACTCTTCCACATTCGGGAAACCATGGACGACACGCGACAACATACTCACGCCTTTATACTTGACATCGATCATCGACACATAATTACTCGGAGACGGATCTTGATCTTCCCCATCCTTGCTTGAGCCACCTTCCACACCACCCCGGCGGCGAGGCTCCCAGTCGGCACTGGCTCCGCTCCCACACAAGCTGGGGTGACAGAGCGAGACGAACTTCCGGTACCCTCCGGATTCGATTATGAGCTCCCGTGCTTGAATGGTTGCGGGCCATTGCGAGTTGCAGAGACGCTCCCAGAAAGATTCACGGGAGCAGACGCGACGGAATGAGGTTGATACGCAACTCGCTGTGGCCAGTGTCACTGCGTCCACTCGGTACAGGACCTCGCAGAGGAGATCGAAGCTCAAGTATGGATTCTCACCCTCCCTATCAGAATCTAGAACTTCCATGCTACCAATCCTCCCTCCCCTGTCAAGCACCCCCTGAATTCTAGACAGAGGAACTCTGACTTCTAGGCAATCTGCAATCTGCGTCGAGAACTCTAGAATCCTGGGCAGAGGAATTCTAACTTCTGCGCAATCTGCGACAAGTACCCCTGAATTCTAGACAGAGGAATTTGGAGTTTTGCAGGCAAGATGTGCGAGGAAACTGCAACCTGATTATCGATCCAAGGTCTGAGGTGTGCTTGCCATGTCGGGGGGGTGGTGTATAGGAGAAGAATTGGTCAAAGGACGACACGGGGTGAAGTTAGTAGCAAAGAGAGTGAGGGGGATTCTGGGCAATTGTCGCTGTGGCCTGCCCCATGGCGGAGTCGGGCACGCGTCGCGGTGAAGGGGGGCGAGTGAGTGTAATGAAAGCGGGGAATTCCTGGTACGTGTGGGTGCTGGGTAACTATGAGTAGAAAGTGATGGGGTGTGAGGGGCTTGGTTAGCGCTGTGGGGGGGCTGGAGGGGCGGTGTGGGGCCGGGAGGCGGCGGCGTCAAGAGTGGCATGGCTCGCTAGCCCCGGCGCCAGCCACGAAGGAGACTTGGGAGGAGTGAGAATGTGGGATCTTTGGAACGGTGCGCAAGCTAGCGTAGAAGGGAGGGAGGGGAAGTGGTCGTCACGTTTGTTGTTCGATTGATTGGGTGGTGGACGCGGAGGACGCGGGTGTTGCTTGGTATATGCCGCCCGTGCGTGCGTCGTCGCTGACTGTTACTTACCGTGCCTGAGTGCCTGAGTGCCTGAGTTGTACTTATGGCTGCCAAAGTCAAGTCCCCGACTTCCACCGTCGGGTCTTCAGAATGTTCCTCAGTCTGGGCTCTCCAGGTCTAAGGTTGTCTAGCCACACTCCAAATCATTTTAGTGGGGGGCTTGTTTGGGCGTTTAAGGGTCTAAGCCTACTTCAAATTCCAGGTAGGGAGAGTTGATAAGCAATTAATCCCTATATGGACCACCTTGTGCTTGATTTCCTCTAAAAAGGTAGCTTCATTTTTGGAAAAACCCAATCTTTGAATCATTATATCTCAAGATCTGTATGATGAAATTTGAGAAAAATTGGTGGGTAGACCGTTTAGACAGTTAAAAATAAGATTCCATGGTTGGATTTCTCAAAATCAAATTTTTTAAAAATATAATATAAATAAAAAATGGTTCACTGATTTTAAATATGGTCGTCTAGAGGTGCATTGTAGAGCTTCTCCTTCACGGGTTAATATAAGTGTTAAAGCACATCCACGAGGCATTCTTGGTTTTAAGGAGCTGTGCTTGTGAGGGGGAGGGCTTTGGCGACCCTGATCGTGCACGTATCTTGAAACCAAGAATGTTGGAACCGATGTCTTTACCCAACGTAAAGCATTGGAGTGAAATTTCTTGATGTTGCTTGCTTAAATGAACCGATCCATGCCTCCCCGGCTAGATGATGGTTGCTCGGACAAATTACGGCCGTACAAATTGAACAGATAACCTCGGGCTCGTACTTCATGGAAATACCTGTTTTCAATTAGTAGTAATGGTAAGGACATAACTTTGGTGCTAGGTTGGCACTAGTGAAAAGGTGGTCTTCGTAACACCAGCATTGATTATTTTTTAAGACGAGCTCCTACCGTTGCACTATGGTGAAAAAGCAAAGAAGTCCGATGAACAGAAGGGACACTCACTTTTGGTGCTTTTGCAAATGGAGACCAAATACGGTCCACAAGAGGAGGTTGTGCTTTTTGTTGTAATGGTTCACGCCAAGTAAAGACTGACCTGACCACAGTCCTGTCAATTCACCAGACCTTTTTTGAGTAGGAACAAGGAAATTTAACAGTTCCATGTTCAATTAATACATGCAGTGGTACACATTCCCAATCATTTTGGACAGAGGTTGCATGACTTTGGATAAATAGAACTTGTGGTCTATGGGGCACCGCTATGCTATCCGAGGGAATCATCCACACATGCGTGCCCATGCAAGAGCAACCCCATCACCCCATCGTGTAATCGCCCACCTTACTTATGGCCGTTTTACACTATGGGCCACAGACCGTGACCATGAAAATGACCATGACCATGACCATGAAAATGACCATGACCATGAAAATGATCATGACTATGAAAATGACCAAGAGTCGTATCAAGAATGGAGTTTTGAGTGGCTTGGTCACTCTTATAGTGTAACTTGAATTTGGACTAGGACAAGTTTAAGCTCAATAGTTTAATATAAATCTTCATCATTCTCTCTTTTACCCTCCCTTTTCCCTTTTTGGTTTTTAAATGATTGAACACTAGCGATTCAATGAATTTTGAGCCCCTTGATTGTAGTTGAGCCGCAGCATTTGCTTTGACTCAACTGTAATCAAGGAGATCATGAGAACATTATCCACTATGGAAAATTTAGCATACTTTGGGAACCTCTAAGTTAGTGGTCATTCTCCTTTTTTCAAGGTAGTGTGAAGCCGAATGGGACCAAGAGCACTTTACTCTCCATTCACAGATTTTAGAAGATTGTGGTCAATCTTCATGGTCCATAGTGTGAAGCGACCCTTACACCCCCCCAACTTGGTGTGCATTGGATACCCGTTTGCAACATTCTTTCGTTTATTTTTTGTCTTTCTTCCGTCATAATCTCCGACCAAATTCACTTACTAGTTGCAATGATCAAATGATTAAGTGTTCTCATTTTCAAATATGATCACCTACAAAACCTTGCGGACTCTATTCCTAACAACCTTGTAGACCATTTGGGTCCGTGATATTACAAGTATCTCAACATTGCTAATGTGCACTACTAGAGATGCCCTATAATGGAAGCCCTTAGCAACATTAATGAAAACATGTGGAGTTTACACCAAGCTCTTTATGGAGATTTCGACCAAGAGTGTCTTATTCCACAAAGTCCAGATTAGGAAAGCTTATTGAAAACTTTGCATGTTCCTACTACTCTTAGAATTAGTATCGTTACAAAAATTATGCATGGATTTAGCTTTGAATGTTCACTATTATCTCAATATTTACAAGGAATCGACAAGGCAAATTTCATAATGCTTTCTTTTGACAATGCATCTTACATTCAACAAGTCATAAATTTAATTCTCCAATCCCATCATTGGTGTTATGAGCTCTAGGCATATAGTAAGGTGGCCAGTAATTGCGCAATTTTGAGCACTGAAAATCCACATGGATGTTACTATTGCAAAAAAAATTATGTATGGGGAATATTAGTAGAAAGCTGTAGCAAATGGAGTGATTATTTTTGGACTCTTCTACAATGAGTTATGAATTTTTAAATTTGGAGATGCAGGTGTTCCTAGACTCTTTTACGAGGAGTTATGAATTCTTAAACTTGGAGATATGGGTGTTCTTGGACTAGTAAAGTTGGAGACTAGACTCTTCTACAATGAGTTATGAATTCATAAAGTTGGAGATATAAGTGTACCTGGACACATCTACAATGAGTTATAATTTTTTTAAGTTGGAGATATAAGTGTACCTGGACACTTCTACAATGAGTTATAAATATTTGAAGTTGGAGATATAGGTGTTCCTGGACTCTTCTACAATGAGTTATGAATTTCTAAAGTTGGAGGTATAGGTGTTTCCAAAATGGTACCCTAAAGTAACACCTTATAATGTTTGCAGTGAGTACATGCTACTACTATATATCGGCACTCTGCCATTATTGGCTATTCTACTACCGTATACATCCAAGAATAGGTCAAACAAACACTCCATTCACGCCGACGTCAAACAAAGTTGAAGTTCTTATTCTATTTCAATTCTCCAAAAAGGATAGAGAACCACTTTGTAAGAAATGAATGAAATGATGAAAGGCAAAAGATAAAGAAGGCTTACATTTTGAACGAAGAAAGTGAAGTCAACGCCGACAAAGTAGAATACTATCACTCTTCAGATGTCCAATAGGAGGAAATAGTGTAGGCAGAAATCATGCTGACTAAAAGTGGACAATGCAGTTATATCATCACAAACCAACAAAATAGACAAAATGGATAATATGCTTAGCCAAAATAGGATGGACCACTCAATCATCCTCATAGATAAGAACCATTAATAAGACAAAATAATACACTTTTGCTGTCTTCAGACCAAAAAGACTGCAATCTTGTCACTAAGGTAACCTGCTCAATAATAGCACAAATTTCAGCTCCACAAACTTTTGTGGTGAAGCTCCCCTTGCAGATCATGGTTCAAGCTAGACAAATTTTTGTGGTGAAGTTAGCCATGCAAGCAATTTGTGTGCAGCGTGATTGATGGTTCAAGCTTGACAAATTTCTGTGGGTGAACCTCCCCTTGCAAGCAATTTATGTGAAGGAGAGATGGTTCAAGCTTGACAAATTTTTGTGGTGAAGTTAGCCATGCAAGCAATTTATGTGCAGCGTGATTGATGGTTCAAGCTTGACAAATTTTTGTAGGTGAAGCTCCCCTTGCAAGCAATTTATGTGCGTGATACATCATGGTTCAAGCTTGACAAATTTGTGGGTGAAGTTAGCCATGCAAGCAATTTGTGTGCAGCTTGATTGATGGCTCATGCTCCGCAAAATTTGTGGTGAAGTTAGCCATGCAAGCAATTTATGTGCATGGGGGGAAGTAAGTAGAAGCTTGGATCCACAGGAATTATTGTTTCTTGGACTCTTCTAGAATTTGTTATGTTACGAATTTTTTGAATTTGGCTTTTTTTTTTGAGACAAGGACCCGTAGACACATTTAATTGATGCTCCAAACTAGACTACTTTTGCGACACTTAATAAGGACAATAACAGCAAGGGAATAGGACATATTGATTTTGGTGTGGAATCAATGATTCTATTCTGAAGCCCTTCAGTCCAGTATAATGATAATGATATATCAATAATCACTTGAATACGAAAGTACAAAACTGAGAGGAACGTTGGGTAAGGACACCTATTTTTACACATTTATGCCATTTACCATACTTGGAGTGATGACACATGTAAAATACTATTTTTTTAGTGATTAGCAAATAAAAAAGACATTGTATTTTATTTTTTGTGGTATTTTCAAGCCCTTGCTATCCAAGGAACATACTATCCAAAAAAAATATCTTCATTTCATCCCAAGAAAATCTTCATTTTAGGTTGTCCAATAATAGGGGGTTGTCCGGATTTAGGTTCTCTTACCCTAAAGTACATAATATTACTCGATGTTACGAGTAGAAGCTCAAGAGTGACTTTTAAGACGGCCATGTGTGAAATCCGTGAATGTAAAATTTTGAACTCCATTTTGGTAAATCCAACATTTGAAACCTGTGAACAAAAAATTTTGAACTGGATTTTGGAAAATCCAAAAGTAGGAATTTGTTTGTTAGTGACTAACTAGTCTATCCACCAATTTTTATCAAATTTCATTGTACCAATCTTGATAAATATATAGTTAAAGTTTCTATTTTGCCAAAACAAGTATCTTCTTTAAGCAAGCCGACCACAATGTTGTTGATTTCGATTTTGAGGAGTTAACTATTTCAATCCATGTTCAACAAAGGCTGCTAAAACTCAGCAGTACCATAATGGCTTACAAGGCTTCATTATCCCAAATATCCCCTAAATCTCCTTGGTGTTTTTTGGGAGCTTGAAACCTCAAAACTGCGGATTCTCTACTTCTAAGCACTCGTGGGGGTGTGAACTAATTTCTTTTCCTTTTTTAAAACTTCCAACCGTAAGATCTTGTACTTAAGAATATGCTTGATTACTGTTAAAAAAATTGACCGTTTGATGTCTACCATTTGAGTGATCATAACATCCAAAGTTTGTCTCCCAAGTTTTTTAGGGCATTGCGAAGGTTGGTTTTGAAATTTTTGGATGTTCCCCTTGGAAAAGTGGTAAACTTTTTGACTTGAGTCACTTTGAAATTTGAGTAGTGATTTAGTAATGAACATGTTCCAAAATACAAGTTTTAAAAAAGTTACTTCTTTAACCCCTAAACGCCCCAGCCTATTTTTAGCAGAAAAGCACATTTCCATAGAAATCCTCATAGATGAAAATCAAGAGAAGCTATTAAGATCTCAACCGTACAAACTTGTAATAGACTTATCCAAGATCATGTGGACCAAAACTTGAGTCATGAGGCCTTATAGATCGGAAGATCATAACATATTAATACTAAAAACAAACTGCAAAATTTCATCATTTTCACTTTGAGGTGGAAATGCTACCAATATACCTATTGCAATGAAAAAATTACCAACTAGAGAGATGTTCACCTTCATCTTAATAAGTCCTTTACCCAAAAAAAATTCATCAAAAAAATTTCTTGGCTCAAATTAAAAATAGTTTTCATGCAATGGTAAAAACTGCCAAAAAGTTTACAAAGGAAAAATAGTCCAAACCTAGACCCTTTGCATTCAATTTCATGCCTTATCTTCAAAACACCTTCGATCTTGTTAAGGTTTCTACCACTTAGACTAGACTCTAATTGGAGGCCATCCCAAAAAATTAAGTTGAAATCCAACGGTGGATGAAGGAGATATAGCTCCTCAAATATCATCCATTTTCTCCCTTTTTCTGTTGACAAAACATCATTGCAAATCCAATAGCAAAATCATTTGGATCAAAAAACTTCACACTACAAAGTTGTTAAGAATCACCTTAAGATCATGACCATGAAAAAAAAAAAATCATGAAAACTATTTTTAATTTCACATAATTGGCTTGCAATGGTAATACATGCCCCATGCTTGAAAACCCAAAAGCAAGCGCTGTCTTCACTAAAGTGCATTCCATTAATTCATACTTTATTGTATGGGCTTGCAAATTTTACAACGCAAACTAGACTTGATTTGGAACCTAACCCAAGTGATTTAATCCAAAACGGACCTCGGATGAAGAAGATATGGCTATTCAAAGTTGCTGCCTTCCATCCAAAATGTCGTTTTTCGACATTCGGCGCGTTTAGGGGTTAAGCTGCCCCATCTCGGCTCACAACCCAAGGATCGTTCTAGAAGACTCAAAAATTGGAATTTGACTTTGCAAATTTTACCACATACACTTTGCAGTATAAGGAGGACCCAATAAAGCTCTCAGGAAAAAATATTACTTCTAACTCCTTCATCTAGGCTGCCCGGAATCACAAAAACCCATTTCAGGCTTCAAGGAGATAGGGAATATACATAAGAGTTTAAGCAAACCATTTTTCCATGTATTCATTGATAAAGAAACTCAATAAGGTGTCAGTTTAGGGCACTATTTTATGAATACTTTTGAGTCCAATTCCAAAAACTCATAACTATTGGTATAACTGTCTAAAATCGATGATTCCACTTAGTCTATTCTTCCACTTTACTTTCCTCCATGCACAAAATTACTTACACCGTAAACTCCATTACAAACTTCTCATGTTGAAATTTGAGCAGTCACTACCCACCTCCAAGAAAATAAGATCTAGAATCCCTTCTAGAGGCTACCAAGACCAAGTGGCTATACACCATTACCCTCATCTACCGACTTATCCTAGACGTAGAGACAAATTTTTAAAAAAGGTTCAATAAACATTATCTCCCTACTAGAATTTATACGAGTAGGTCAAAGCTCATCCTAGAGTGGCATAGCTCTCAACCTCCCTAGGACTCTTTTGCCTAAGGCTACCTCTCCCTTCCACTCCTCTTCGAAATACTTGTACTTGTTTCACCAAGCACATTGATTGCTATGGTACAAATGTATTTTTCAATTGATGATACATTAATTGCTACAACAAAACAAAAAAACAATCGAGCCATTATTGAAAGCCACAAAAATGTAACTACCCACAAGATAGAATGATGTACACTTGAATAAATCATGGGGGTACAATACCTTCAAAACAAATCAATTTCCCAACCAATCATAAAAAACAAAATGAAAACCACCCACACTACATAACATTTGCACCTTATTCAATTACCACATGAGGGTTAATCGGAGAAGGCACCATGCCTTGATCAGGCTGCATAGCATCCAACAAGCCATCCCGGATACTAAAACAGCTATGGTCGGAGAGCATGGTACTCGACAAAATAATCCGTTTAAACCGGGACGACGGGGTCGAGCCTCGGATGACATGGTACTTGAACTTCCGGTTTTTTAACGGCTCCTCGCCCTCGTCAAGCACGGGTTTCGCCGGCATCGGAAGACCGACGACCTTGATCTCCCTCCGTCGGATGTGGTACAAGTTCCCGGGGGCAAACAACCGCCGTCGCTCAAGCTCCTCCTTGCTCACCGACGGCCCCTCCGCCACCGCCACAATCGCTTGCGCCGCTACCCCCACCTCCGTCCCGGGGTCATCCATGCTACCACCCTCCGTCGAAGGTGCTTTATCTTTTATGGACTCATCTGGTATGGTCGTCAGGTCTTCTTGAGCTGATTTTTTTTATCACCAAACTATGTCAGTCTCTTTTGCATGGTCAAAAAGGCTCCCATGATGACCATCAAACTTATAACGGAAGCTTTTTTAGAAACATAACATGTCTTGGTTTTGTACAAAAAACTCATAAATGTCAAATAGTGCGCTATTTTGTTGTTTGGACATTATAGCTCAATTTTGCACATGGAGGTTGGTCATGGAAAAAGTTGATATTTAAGGCACTTAGCAATGAAGAAAAAACAAACGTAGCAATACATGTGGCATCCTACAAAAAAATTGAAAATTGATTATTCTTTTAGTCAAAAATTATCTATATCACCTAAGCACAATTGGGGTAACTCTATTAATTGCGTAATAAACATCATCGCTTGTAAAGTGGTTGACCAATTAAATATTTGTAAATGTAAAGTGAGAGTCAAAAAAGGCTTACGATTTTCTGAGTCCTCCTCGGAGCCGGCTTGTTGTTTGTGACCCATTCGTGCGTTCTGGATTTTATGAAACCCACTTTTTAAAGCTTTCCCAACGTTGACCCGCTCGATTGACTCTATCATTTTCTTCGTTTTTCCATCCTTAAAACCTTGCGACCTGCAAACATAATAAAATCACATGATATGAACAAAAAAATAGTAATTTAGAACATCAAAAGAAAGAAGGGTAGGATGTTTACATACAAGCTAGTCTCTTGAATCTCGTCCCTTAGAGTTTCAATAGCTGCGGGATTAACTCGGGGCACCACATCATCCTGGCAAAAACAGAAAACCCTTTTTTCCCATGAGAATCAAAAACTCTTTTGCCCAATTAAAAATTATTTTTAAAAAAGAAAAAAAAGGGAAAAAGAAAAAACGAAAACTCTTTTGTCCCTTTTTCAGAGCCACTAGGCAATTACTTTTATCTACCATGATGAATGACTTCTTTTGTCTCCCTATATGACATATGCATGCACATGGTTGGACTTACTCGCGAGTAGTAGAACGCACACCAACCTATTGTAACATTGCAAATGTTTCATTCAAGATATAACTCAATCATGGTACAACATCGAGAAATATTGAATCATGGAAAATTCCAAAAACCAAATACCTACGTACTCGAGAGGTTGGAATGTTCATGCATGTTGGAATGTTCATGCATCTTGATTGCGCGTTTGAATAACATGATTTTACAAAGGTGTACGAGAAAAAAGTGGTGTACGCATAAACCTCTCTAAACCATATCTATCCTCTCAACTTTTGAATGAAAACGGTGATCTTACCCTTAAAGACCAACTGTTTGATGGTCATCCCATCCCACCGTCAAACCTTCTAGAATTCTGACTATAGGCGTTAACGAGTTTTTTGAGCAAATTCTGCGTTAACGCCTATAGTCAAAAATCGCCCACAATCTGCTCAAAACACATATGTTGTTTTTACAAAGACTGAAACTTTGACTCAATATATCTCAGAAACCGTGCAATGAAATTTGATAAAAAAAAATTGGTGGGTAGACTATTTAGACAGTTATACACAAATTTGTTCACGGATTTCGGATCACTGTAGAGCTTCTCCTGTCGAGGTATATTCAAGATAAACATTCTACCGTACCCGATTAACATGTTCTACTGGAGAAAGCGGAATATTCATTCATGGTTGTGTTGCGCTTTTTGCAGTTAGCTACAGTGCTGCTGCTCTTCCAGGCTTTAAAATGAATGAGGAGGGGATGGCAGCATTGAAGTAAGTACAGTACCTGCAAGACGACATTGTGGATGTATGGTGTTTGTTCGGCTAAAGTGCGGTTGACGCATGGAGCACAGCCATAGCCCCAGCACATGATTTCGGATGAGGCTACACCGACTGTGGTGGGGAAGCTCTTCTCTAGCACGGTCGTTACACTTGTTGGGAGTAGCCTCTCCATCCTGGAGACTGCTCTTGACGGGAGTCTTGAGATTGCTCCTGTTTTCTTGAGCATCATTGTTACGAGGGCTGCTACTGCGGCGCCTAACGAGTGCCCTGTTAGCACTAGCTTGTATCCCTGTCGATTGGTGCAAAAACAGAATCACTAAACAAACAGTTGCAAAGGTAAAGTGAATGACGAAGAGCATTACTGTGTTCATGACATTCTAGACATTCTAGAGAAGCATGCATACGACCTTAGAAAGGTTGTGCTAACTCATCTGAGAATTGGAATTCTGTTTTTTATAGTAGAACAGTCAATAATGGCGTAGTGTTGATAATGAAGCTCTTGTAATCTAGACTCAGAGGTACATAATAGCTCCCTCCATGCAACAATGGAGCTCTTGTAATCAAGACTCAGAGGTACATGATAGCTCCCTCCATGCAGGAGTACCATCTACTCAATGCAAATATTATAGAGTGGCACTTTAGAAGCACCATTTAAGGAACAGTAAAATTGAAGGATTTGAGAATTTGAGAATTTGTTGTGCTAGATTTCTTTTCTTCAAAGTCAGCTGCTCACTTCTACCAAGATTTACAAATCGTGTATTCATTCCCTATCTCCATTCTTGTTATATTGCCATATTCACCAACTTTTGTTCATTTTAGTGTGAATGCACATTTCTGTTAAAATGCCATTTTAACAATATATTTCAAGTATTAAAATGCCCCATTTTAACAATAGTTTTTCAAGTGCCATCTCAAGTTGAAGGTGCCATATTGGTGACATATATTGGTTATGCTTCAAGAATGACTATACCTTTCAGAGCACCCGTTTTTAAGTCTATAATAACGCTATCAGCCAGTAATATTACCATCTCTTTGTTTTTGTGATTCTAAACTCGGTCATTTTTGCAAAATATTGAGGTTGTAATAAGTAATGAAAGAGAAGGAGGTGTAAGAAAAACACACCGAATAATCATGAAGCAGGTTCTGAAGCGTTTGTCCTTCCTTTTCCAGAAGCCATTTCGCTGCTCCCAGGATTCCTGTATGGGCAGCTCTGCATCTCCAAAGAATGAATCAAAAAACCCAACATCCACTGCAAAATGTAACAAACTTTTCTCTTCTGTTGAAGTTCATGACTTGATTACTTACTCACCCGTGTTGAAAAGGCTCCGTATGAGGATTGAGATCTGTCAAAATGTCGGTAGTGTTGTATGTCCCGCGAATTCCCATCACCACACATCGTTGAGCGTGGTAAACGGCGATGAAGTACGCGGGTTGGTTGATCGCTGACGTTGATACTAACTGCACTATATCTTGATATTGCACCTGAACACACAAAAATCACAATATTCAGTTAGTTTGTGGTATTCGGAAAGCAACAATTTTAAAAGTTCCAAATACCATCCTGGTCTTGTGCCGTATCTAACTCTTTCTAGACTCGTGAATTTAGAGAAACCCCAAGTAGTATATTAGAACAATCATCGGAGGATTCGTATATGATAGTGTGAGGATATCTTCAAATAATCTCAAAAGAATCGCATCAAGAACTGTCGTAGAAAACACCCACTAATATCACTGAAAGTGCCGATTGGTTTTTTTTCAAGTATCTCTAGAGTGGGATATCGACTGATTAAGATAGATATGGAAGCTATGAAGGATATGTATATGTGTATTCTCAACCAGATGAACCAAGTGAAGTGCATGAACCTTTTTCTCTAACAAATTAGTTAGAAGAGAGGCTCTGTCTTTCTCGTACGCAGCTATTGCCCAATGAAGCCATTCCTGTATTTCTTCCAGTACAGCTCTGCGATTCATAAAACGCACAAATGAATCCAAGAAAGCTAAAACATTTCCATATTACAGTGTCCTCTTTAAAAAGTCTAACCTTGACAATCATTGGCTGGTATCACTTCAGAAAATGGTTCATCTAGCTTTAAGTACAAACATGTCATATTTGACTAAATCCGACTCAGTCATTCACGAATTCTGGACTAAGCAGATTTTGGAATTTTCGACAACTATGGTAAATGCTAATTGACTTCGGGAATAGTATCGGTAGCTCCACCCAATTTAAGTTTTCATATTCAGATTGTATCTTCTTCACATGGCCATGGAGAGCTCCCGAAGTAGTCAAATGTATCATTCAACATGTAATACTTCAATCTTGTTGAAATTGCAGCAGCAAAATGTCAACATTGGAATGACAAGTGATAGTTTATGATATCGTCTGATGTTTAGACAGAGTATGGCATGAATGATAAATTGTGTGTCGGCCTCCATCTTTACCTTTAACACGTTTTATTACAAATCACTCAGTTTGATTTTCAGATTCTAGCGCCTGCGGCCTGCGGCTATTGTAAAGCGTAATTCATCCAAGCACTTAAACTGCTATACTGCTTTTCTACAAAAGATCACTTGTTTGTTTATTTGGAGACGAACGATCGGAGTAGTAGTACCTGTCGTGCACTACATCGCCAATGATAGTATCCTCAGCACCTTCGAAAGCGTGCCGCTTGTACAGCTTCAAAAGCCCCGCTGTGGTGTCCGAGATACTCCATCTGGTTGCACCCTCAAAACCCTTGCTCAAGCTCAACGATAATGCCGATATCACTTTCTCGATTCCACATGGACCGGCGTGCTTGCCTCCACACTCCGTGCCTGCCATCCAGTACACAATCAAACCCTCTAATACTGCTCATGAAATCAAAAACTCTGCGCAGACATGTCAATTATGGTACTAAACTTGAAGGGTGGCTGCTACGAAATTGATTCGTAGCATCATCTGTAACTCTCTGACATTATAAAGCTGTGGAAGTTGATAACGGCACATGTGAATTTGAGGGTTTTGGAGTATGTACAGTACTATGCATAATTTACAGTTGTTCTTGCTTCGATTCATTCACTGCAAATGCTTTAAAATTCATTCGATTGAGCTCTTTGTATAGCATACGTTAATTGCTTCATGAAAGTTGTGATATTTGAGAGTTTGATGGACTTACAGAGAATTTCCTCGACTGCTTCGGTATCCATGTGAGTGACCAGCTCAAAGGCACCTGCACACAAAACTCATCTTTAATACTCAAAAAGAACAGGTCCATCCGGAACCCATTTCCATCAGTCAACAACCCGCCACTATTCTAAAGACGAATCGCAACAAAAATCAGGGCACATGTTCATCTTGCCACAGTATCATTGAATGCAGCACACTCTTTACACATTCAGCTTAAGATGAAAGCACTAACTTAGCAGAAAGAATAAGAGCTATCACCCATAAACCTAAAATCTCGACAAACGAAACTGGATCACGAATCCTCGTGAAAAAGGGGCAATCGATCGCGTCACTCACATTGAAAACGAGGCAGATCGTTGCAATCACAGCTTCCGCTCTCCAGCCATATGCCGCGCGGACCGCTAACAGATGAGAATGGAACCAGAAATTGCAGGAAATGAATCACCTTTGAGGTGCTAGATCTTCGAAGCTGCTTACCGACCACTTTGCTAGATCTTCGAAGTTTGGAAATGGGTTGTTTTGACAATAGAGTTATCCGTAAAGAAGGTTCAAACTGTGGTTTTACCCTTAGTTTTAGAAAACTAAGGGTTGCCAAGCCTTGCTTACTAATTCTTAATTGTCCTAACATTAGTACAAATGAAAAACTAGTTTTACAGTTAATTTTAGGCTAAAATGAGTTTTGGGTGAGTTTGTTTGAACACCAAGCCGTAAGTTAAGGAGCCGTAACTTAAGGAGGAATCAAAGGAGGAAAACATGGGAGGGGAATGAGAGGTGACCTCCCTCCTCTCAATAAATTGTCTCTCTTTTCTTCTTTCTCCCTCTCTTAGTTTTGCATCTGTGTTGTGATAAATCCAAAAACTTAGTTTTGCATTTGTGTTGAATCTAGGAAGTTAGTTGTGTTAGATCTAAAAACTTGGTTTTGCATTCGTGTTGGTTTTGCATTTGTGTTGGTGTTTGATCTAAAAATTAGATTTTGCATTAGTGTTTGATCTAAAAACTTGATTTTGCATCTGTGTTTGATCTAAAATCTTGGTTTTACATCTCTCTTAGATCTTGGTTTTGCATTTGTGTTAGATCTAAAAACTTTGTTTTGCTACTGTTAGTGCGTGTTAAATCTATGATGGATCTATCTACTTTAGATCTTCCTCCTCTTGATTGGGAATGGGAGTTCAACCCTGTCCTAAGGAGAATTGAGGAAGAAGAAGAAGATTGCATCCCAATAGCACCTCCAACTCCAATAACTCCTACCTCAACAACACAATCAACTCCCCTCCAACAATTAACAACAAAAAAGGGAAGACTCTTACATCTAGATCTGGATCTTTTTTGATTGATAGTACTTATTTGAGTTGTTTGGTTTCTAGTTATCACAAGCACTTTAATGAATATTGTCTTGGTAGGAAAAAAGCGGCTACCCAGGTTATTCCCTCACTAGTATGGAAATTGATTTATGCAGATTTCAAGAAGGAACATCCAGCATGTACGTTCAAGGAGGATACACTAAAGGATCGACTTAGATCTACATTGGGAGAATTGAACACGGGAACATCTAACTTGGAGAACAGTGAGAAAGCCGTTCTCCAACCTGAAGATTTCTTGGAGAAATTGAAGAAGACGGATGGACATGCCAAGCGAAATACTTTAAAAAGAAGACATGAAATTGTAGAAGAATTATCACCAAGTGGTAATTCATCTATAAAAGAAAATAGTGGGGATAGTAGTGTAGATAGAAAAAGAAGTAAAACCTCTATTTTAGCTGAAACGGCGGAGGGTATATCTTCTATGGCCAAAACTTATGCTAGAGGAGAAGATCATAGAGATTCTTTGATTCAATTAAAAATGGAATCAGAGAAAAAACGATGTAGTATGTTTGGGGCTAAGGATAGATCCATGAGGATCAATGACCTCTTCAAACTTAGGGATGAAGGATTTTACAGCCCTTCGGAATTTAAAATTGAAATGCAAAAAATTCTAAGTTCTACTTGATTTACTTTGTTTTTAAACAAAGAAAATCTTTATCTTTATCTTTATCTTTATCTTTAAGTGTTTATATTTATGTATGATTATTTTATTATTTTTAAAAAACTTGGAATAATAATTAATCATGAGTAAAATTAAACAAATTATTATTATAAATACAAATAAAAAAGTAAAACTAAATTAAATAAATTAATATTTAAGGTGGAAAATCTAGCTTTAACTTAATCGATTTGGTGTGTTTGATTTATCTATAAGTATCAACTATTATTATTATAAAAATATTAAAAATATTTTTAAAAACCAAAAGTAAAACAAAAGAACATAAATTAATACTTAGGGTAAAAAGTACAGCTCTAAACCTAATTGGTTGGGTGCGTTCAATTTACCCAAAAGTATTATAAAGGATCATATATTTCAACAAAAAGAAATTTATAGGTAGATTTGTTATCGATTTTTACTTTACAATATTTTTATTAAATTATATTATAATTTTAGTATTACTTGATAATTTTAAATTTTATTCTTGCACTTAGAAATTATAAATAAAAATTATATGCTTACTTTTACTTGAGATTATGAGGTTATAAATTTAAAGTTTTTATATATATATATATATATATATATATATATATATATATATATATATATATATTTATAATACATAATATACTTAATGTAAGTTAATTGTAAATAATTGGATATGATTGTATAGTGTCTACAAACTATTGTTTCATAGATTTTTAAGTTTAGTTTAAAGTCATGGGATCAAAAGCTTCATGGGAAAGGTAGTTCTAAATCAATCGCATACATACATCGTAAAACCAAGATATGTTATATAATATCTACTAAACACCCAATACAAAATTAGTAATCTCCATCCCATCCATGAGCATCAACATCGTAGTTTCTTCCTCCAATAATTTCTTCAACATCGCTCATTCTCCTTCTTTGAATGAAATTGGTCATCAAACAACATGATATGAAAAAATCATCAATTTGGGCGATTGCAAGATCATATCGTTTCATAAAGGCGTCTCCATTTCTCGTTTGGCACCACCAATACCCCATTCAACACGTCTTTCTATAACCCAGACGATCTTGTTATACGCCTTCACAATCCCCGCATTCGCACCTTCCCAGAATCCTCGATCGCAAGTTTTCCATGATTAACATATCCTCACCACTATAACCACGATCACCAAGCGATGATTCGCGAACGTAATCATTCTACGAAAGTCATTTGCTCCACCGCATCATACAACGCTGATTGTCGAAGGATATTCACATCATGATATGATCCAGGGTATCCAGGACTAACATGAATGAATAATCCATTGTGATCAACAACGACCATATTGTTCATACAATACATTTTTTTCCTGCCATTAAACCATTTAGCATGATTTGATTTTGCCAAGGCCTCCGAATTTCCACCAATGTCCCGTCGATGAAGCCAATGCATCCTTGAAAATGTCTAAGGGTTCTACCCAAGACTTGCCTTTCATTGGAATTTGGCCATCTAATCTCATGTGAGATTGCCTCACATACACACGAGGCTACAAAAATAGCGTCGTCACACACTGAGCTAGCGGCCCAATTCCAATGATAAGAATCATAAGTTGTGACATTGTCACACTTCATGTACCAAATGAAATTAAGAAGCCTTTGCTCAGGGCTTAGCTTAGAAGGACGTCCCCTTCTAATTTGAGGCTCACCCGTGGATCTTGCATTTCCTGCAATTAAGGGACAAACCAAAGTGCAAAGTTCTTCAAACTCTCGCAAAGAAAAGTTTGTGATAGTCTTGAACATGGCTGGAGTTTCCTTTAACCATGCTAGTAAGTCCCGGAGTCCCACTTGTGGATTAACCGATTGTTGCCCATTATCATCCCATTCGTTGTTGTTGAACAAATGGTGGGCGTTTGCTACTCCAACCATAGAATGAAACATCATCTTGATATCTTCATTCATATCTCCCAAGTCTTCATCACTACTTTCAGATCCATAGAAATCACTGTCCGAAAGGTCACTATCCGCCATGACTTAGAGTTGGAAAAATATATATCTACAAAAATACAAAAAAAATGTCATAAAATTGGATGTAAATAATCTATTAAAGTCTTACTTTACAAATTAAATTACAAAATAATACCATTTTCATTTTAGACAAGAAATTATACCAATGGCTACTACTACAATCAAAAATTATTAATTTGACAGTTATTCATGGCTGGAGTATGAATGCCCTTGGCTATTTTTAACAAAAAACCAATTTTAAAAAAAGTGTCATAGATGAAAATGAAGGCAAGTATTTTAACCCCTAAAGATCCAAGAAAGCCGAAATGGCTTTTTGGGATTTCCGCAGGGAAAAATTTCAGCCAACTTTGACCATTATAATCTCAAAATTGGAGAAAAATTAACGGTTCAAATTTGTTACTAGAGTAAAGGGTTAAGTTAGCTTCAAGATCCTACGGTTGGATCTTCTAATTAATGCTTAGATTGAATTTTTTTGGGCTTGAAGTAGAAGAAGGTTCTTTTTGATGATTTAGACAATTTTGTATCAAGGATCTTTAGGGGTTAAATCTCAACCGTACAAATCAAAAAACTTCTAACTAGAAAGTTGTTGGAAAGTATCCTAAGATTACATCTATGTTAAAAAATTTCACGAAAAAAAAATTCTTGATTCAAAATAAAGGATTAGAATAGTAAAACATCTCATATGTATCAAATAACAGAAACCAATGAAACCGACACAAGAGAGCATGCCAAAATTTTCAACATTTTGAATTAGAATAAGGCTTTCACCACAAAAAAGTAGACTTCATTTGGAATCCAATTCAACAAATTTCATCCAAAACAAAGTTTGGATGATGAATCAAAATGCATACTATGTTTACCTCACATCTTGGATGAATTTTAGATTTCTACCACTATAATTAGACTCAAATTATAGTCCAACCTAAGAAACAAAACAAAAGTTGTCATTAGTTTTTTCCACATAACTTAGACTTGATTTGGGACCTAAGCCAAATGATTTCATCTAAAACAAACTCTAGATGAAAAAGTTATGGGTCTCTAAAAGTTGCTACGATCATCCATAATGCCGTTTTTTGACATTTGGCCCGCTTAGGGGTTAACCATAGGATTTTAAATCTAGCTACACCACTTGTATTGTTACTAAAAATTTCTACCATTGAATCTTCACCATGTGTAAAATTAGAATTTTCGAAGTTAAATCAAAACTTTATTTTGGGTATTTTTTGAAAGATACAGTCTACTTTATGCAAATGAAAACTTATCCTCTATAAATCCTTGGGGTATTTTTAGCCAGAAACTCATTTTTAAAATAGTGACATAGATGAATAAAAACGATACGTACTTTATATCTTAATTGTACAAACTTGTAAAAAACTTCATGTAGATTATGTGGACCAAAACCTAACTCATAGGACCTTATAGATTGGAAGATCATAACGTTATGGTGTGCATAACAGGGTAAAAAAAGTTATCATTTTCACTTCGAAGTAAAAATACTACCAACATAAAATTTGCAATCAAAAAAATTACCAACAAAAGAGTTGTTCATTTTCATATTAAAATTCATATTATACCAAAAAGGTTCATCAAAAAAATATTTTGGCTCATATAGTAGCCTTGCATTGGTGAAAACTACCAAAAAATTACAAAGGAAAATAGTCCCAAACTAGACCCCTTGCACTCAAATCCATCCATACATCTTCAATTGAATAAGTGAAAATACCAAAAAATTTATAAAAGAAAAATGTTTCAAATATAAGTCTTTCACAGACAAATTCATGGCTTATGTTAAAAATATCTTAGGTTTTCTTGATCTTTATTTTTAATACTTTCAGTGCAATCATAATTTTAAAATATAACTCAGAAATAAATATTCAAAGTAAAAAATATTGAGATTAATTCTTATAAGTATAACATGAACGAAGTATATAATTCTTTTTGATTTATAAGTGAATTAGCGCATTTGAATAATTAATTCTCAAGCTGTTATTTCACTGATAAATCTAACTAAGTGTATATGTTTGCATTTTTATACCTGATATATTTATTGAGAAGTTTTGAAGACTTCGATTTGTAAGACTCCACTTTGTAATATATAAATAGTCGAAGTAATGCTTGATAAGAATAAAATAATACTTAGTAAGAGTATAGATTACTTGAAATCTGAAAACAAAAAACAAATGATGTTAAAATATGATTGAAATCATCCAATATAGTAACATAATAATAACTAATACAGTAGTAATATAGTAGTAATTAACATAGTAACATAATTAACATAAAAACAATTAACATAGTAGTAACACAGCGTAAGAACGTACTACCAATAATAAGTTAATAACATAGCGTATTACTAATAATAATACTAAATGGCAACTAATATAGTAGTAGCAACTAATAACACAGCATAACAACGTAGTTTCATTAATTCATAGTAAGTACTACCAATAACAATAGTATGTGGCATTAAAATAATACCATGAAGTAATAGTGTGAAGTAGTAACGCTGAGTGGTTCGCAAAAGTAGCCTTCATAAACATCAACGCTAAGTGGTAGAAGTAGTAGAAGTAGCATTTAAAACATTAACTCTAAGTTATAGTAGTAGTGGTAAAGCAACACTAAGTAGTAACAGTAGTAATGCTAAGTCACATTAAAAACCACTAAGAGTAGCAATTTTAGAAACACTCAGAGCATGAAAAAGCATGAAGTACAAGAACACACAAAGAGAGAAGGAGGAGGGGGAAGGAGGAGGGGGAAGGAGGAGGGGGAAGGAGGAGGGACAAGAAAAATAATTGAGGAAGGATATCCTTCCTCAATTATTTTTCAAGCATATCCAATAGGTAGGGTATCTATAGGACCTAAGTAGGTGTAGCACTCAAGTAGGGTATTTGTAACACTCAAGTAGGGTATCTATAACACTCAAATAGGGTATCTATAACACTCAAGTAGGGTATCTATAACACTCAAGTAGGGTATCTATAGCTAATAGGTAAAATATCTGTAGCTACTAGGTAGGGTTTTTATAGCTAATAGGTAGATAGTAGGTAGTAGGCAGGGAGAATCTTAAATCTAAAAAAACATGAGTGATTATAGGACCCCCAATAAGAACTCTTTTCGTTTACCCTCAAATAAGGGGTTTTAGAGCATCCCCTAAATTATAGTCCCCTTAAAGGGAGGACTTCTTTACGGATAACTCTATTGAGCTGGAAATGGGTCTACTATTCAACTGAAAATGGGATTCTTTGATTGATCAGTAGCTGGGTGAATCGATTGTCGAGAAAATGCAGGGCTCGATCCTTGAAAGAGGATGTGTGTGACCTTGTGTATATCCTACGTGGAGGGGTGGTGCCAATCGAAGTGCGACACGGGGGCAGAATTGGCGGGGATCCTAGTGTCAGCAAGGGCCACGTGGAGTGTGCTGAGGGGAGAATAAGTTTAGAAAGCTCTTTTGGATTGAAACTGAGTCCATTTTTCGCGGTTTCTCAAGGCAGGTTCTCTTGCCATGGTTCCCATAATACATCGATTGATTACTATAATAAAATAATTTTTTTTTAAAAAAAAAAAAAAAATTCAAAAAAAAAGTGACTTCATTTTTAAGTTCTGAAGTAAGTTAGTGAGAGAGCCCCAAACTTGGTCTTGTTGTTGTTCTCCGTGATTGGCTTGTCAGATGACCGTTCACTAAGGCCCAAATCACACAAGAGGGGGAGGAAGTTTCGCAACTTTCTCCAACATGGCACCTTGCCTTCTTTCTCCTGTTTTCTCCTTATAATGTGGGCTTCCAAGCACTAGTGCCTCGTAATTTTGGAATACAACTATTGTGCCATGTCATGTTACTTTATTGCCTTGTAGATCCCAAAGCATTATCCAAAGCAAAATCCAAAGCTAAAAAGGTGTTTCTTGTCATTGTTGCCACTCCCCATACTTCCTCTCATGTAGCAACCACTTGCTGATTTGAATCAATACACTTCGTTCAACAAATTGCCTTTCCTCTCGTGTGGCTTCTACCTAAATCCAATCCCACGAGGGTGGGGCCCCATTTTTGACCTCTTCAAATCATTTTTTAAAATTTTGGCATCTACGTCGTCATTTTATTAGCCTCCCTCCATATTTGGGAGAAACCTAGATTGCATTTAGTGTCCGGATGTCCGATGAGGGAGTGTAATTGATCTTTACATTAAAATCCTTTCATTGTGGAAAAAGAAAAAATACTAGCCACTAGGGCTGCTGGGGGGTCACCACATGGGTCAGAGGAAGGGAGAACCAAAGATTAAAGAGGTTAAGAAAATGATTGGTTGTATTTCGTTTGAGATAACAAGAACTTTTTTATATGTTTTCTTGATTATTATTTTGAAGTGTTGAGATTGAGAGGGATTAGTAATCTAAAACTGATGACGTTTTATAAGATGAGTATATCATGAAAGAAAGTTCAAACCCCATGTTTAAATGACAACCCTTGTAGAGGTTAGAGTTTTTCTTCTTATCAAGTTTGTATTTTATTTCAATTATTCTTTGTTGTTCTTCTTTTTTGTCCTTAGTTTATATTTATACAATACAACTACATAAAGACTAGGGTCTCATCACAACCAACTGAATACATTTAAGTTTTTCCCCAAGAGGTGCAAGTCATCTTCTACCTTATTATAAACATAGTTCTAAGGCCCTCTTTTCTGCCAATTAGGGAAATGAAAATTAGATTCTCTTCAATTTGGAGCTCTCCTATTGATTAAACCTGTTCTCATAGCTCTTCATAAGTTATACTTGAAAAAGGATTCATGCATACTCAACTATATGTTATCCTTAAAAAGAAGGTAATTATCAGTCTTGCACTCCGTGTACAGCACAATGTCAGCAACATCATGAGCTCTGAACAACAACCCACGCTTTTCAAGTACGAATAGACTCACTTCTAGAGAAAGAACACCAACTTTCCCAAATCCATCGCCATCCATTGTCCAAAAATGCAAAACAGAGAACCAATTCTCTACGTTTTGTCAGCCTCCTTTCTGCATGTAAAATCAATCCCTTTCATCATTCTCTCCTTTTCTCGATCAACAACTAAAGAGTAGTTACCTCAATGCTGCAGGTTGCAAGACCTCGTTTCAGCATTGAAAATGAATCAGTTGGGTTCAGTAACCTAAGTCTTTGTTCAAGGAAATTCATGACGCATTGCCAAAAGCATGTGTCACCTGCATCGATCCTGGGCAGCAGTGTATCACTTTCGTGCTTTTGCATACAGAAAGGAAATGAGGTTTTTAAAACCTCGTCCCCCTACTTGCAAACGTTTCAATCTGGTAGAGCAAATCAAGTAGAGCTCGAAGGTTTTCTGTGAGATGGGTAGAAGAAAAGTAGGGTTGTAGCTGAGAAGATGGAGGTGAGAGAGGAGCAGCAGCAGCAGCAACCGGCTTCAGAGGTTTGAACATTTCTTTTTCAGCTTGAAGTTGGTGACTGTAGGTTTGCTGCACAACCATGAGAAAACAGAAAGAGTTTCATGTCTGATTAACAGCAAAAAGATTCTCCAGTAATTACACTCGAAGGCCCTCGAAAGAAGGGAAGGAGGAGTCTCTGTGTTTTTCTTTTCATGTTACCAGAAGGCTCTGTATGTGTCGAAGATGTTGCTGAAATAGTGGAAATTCTTGATGCTAAAGGAGGTTTATATGGTTGATGCGCGATAGCAGGTACCGCGATGGAAGAGGATGTATGCAAGTCCAATGACACAAGTGATCATATTAGGGATGGTGTGCTTCTTGCTGCCTGGCATGTTCAATGCCCTCAATGGACTCGGGGCGGTCGGCAAGGCGGATGCTACAATCACTGATAATGCCAACACTGCGCTTGCCGTCGCTTTTGCTGTCTGCTCGCTTCTGGCCGGGGCAAGCTCAACACCTGCTCATAACCCTTTCGTTTCTCTCACTGATGAACCTAATTACTTCCATAACTCGAATATTCTGAGCTCATTAGAGATACCTTTCTTTTCATTTCTCAACCTGGAATGATAAGGTAATGTAGACCCTGCCTTCTTACTCTCAAATAGAACACTGCAAATTTCACCATCAAGGATGTGTAGAGAAACATTGGGTTACGAGAACCATTTTTCGTCGACGTTGAATAAATATACGATGAATTCGACAGATAGCCATTCTTTTGCAAAATCATGCCACTTTTTAAACGATAGTTAAAAATAAGCTTTCAATGTAGAGAGACCGTCGACCACTATTGAATGAACATCAGATAGATCTACTTCAGTTGGAAGGCCAAACTAGTATATGAAAAACGGTCAGGGTGATAAAGTATCGTGTGTGTGTGTGTGTTGTGGATACATTGACAGGGTCTTTTCAATTTGTGTGGACATCGAGTATTACTGTTTGTCGGTGGCTTGACCTACATTCTCTACATTGGGTCGTACCTCTCATACAACGCCATCTTCGTCATCACCTGCGGCGCAGCATTAGGTAACAATGCCAGTACTATTCCTTTACAAAACATGCAGTTCGGGCATATTCAGTCGAGGTTTTTGGGAGGTAATTTTGCAAGGAAAGTTTTTCTGCTGTGATTGATCATATTCTTCCATGCACAATTCTTCCAAGACAGTAAAACAGATAGAACCACTCATTCAGCAGATACTTAATATGGCCATTTTCATTCCATTGGAGGACCCGTTGTTGCACCCATTGTTGCAAATGTGACTAAGAAGAGTCCTGTTTGGTTTGGCAGGGGTAGGGGCGGGGTTGCTATGGACAGCACAAGGAGCAATAATGATGTCCTACCCATCAGAGAATGAAAAGGGATTATACATAAGCATATTCTGGAGCATTTTCAACAGCGGGGCGATCATCGGCTCCATAGTTTCATTAGCACTCAACTGGCACAACAGGGAGCCACACGTCTCAAATCAAACCTACATTTCCTTCATGGTCATAATGGCAACAGGGGTACTCCTCACCTTCGCTTTACTCCCTCCAAATCAAATCCACGGACCAGTGGCAACACCAATACTGGCAACACCATCAACAGAAGCTATGGCGATTCTTCAACTGTTCAAGAACAAGCAACTCCTGTGCCTCGTTCCGATGTTCTTCGCCTCCAACTGGTTCTACACGTACCAATTCAATGCTGTCAATGGCGGAGGAATGTTCACCACAAGAACACGAGCGTTAAACGGAGTGGTTTACTGGATTGCGCAGCTGTTTGGCTCTTGTCTCATGGGAAGGTTACTTGATTTTCGGTATCAGCGATCGAAACGAGCGTTGTTTGGATTGATGGTTCTTTTTGTCGCTACTATGGCTATCTGGGGTGGTGGATTCGCGTTTCAGAAGACTTATACTCGCGCCTCGGTGAAACTTATCACTGAAAAGATTGATCTGGCAAGCTCAAGGAGGCAAGAAATTACTCTGATCAAAGGAATAATCGGATATCCCATACATGATAAAGGAGAGCTTTCGCATCCGGGGAGAGCTTTTGCTGATGAATGTGTGTGAAATGCTTTTTCAGGTATGCAGGGCCTGTGGTTTTGTACACTCTGTATGGACTCTTTGATGCCGTGTGGCAGACGTATTGCTACTGGATCATGGGAGCTCTCACGAATGAAACGGCTATGGCAGCTCGAATGGCAGGGTTTTACAAGGCCTGGCAAAACGCAGGTGCAGTGACGATCACTCCCTCTTTTGCTACTTGCCCCTGCTTGAGTTTTTAAACCCAATTACCGAAGTGCTCACCCCCAAGCCTTTCTTGATGATGATGAGCAGAAATGTCTTTTGAACTCAAACATCACTTCAAATATGGGCTTCTCTTTCTCAAAAGAGTTTTGATCTGGTGTCGATGAAACTGAAACATCTGTAAACTTATTAGCCTCTCCTTGTATAGAAAATCATTCTAACTTCAAAATTAGTATGATCAACAGTAATTTCGTTTTACATCAACGATTCGTCGTTTTACATCAACGATTAAGTTGTTAAACATACGTCACTGCGATTGTTTCAAGTTTAGTATAGATTCATTTCAGAAGGTAAGGGATAGTCATTCAAATCGATGATGTATGTTTCCAATTAACCCAACCAGCTTATTCTCTTTTCATCAATGGAAAGCTTAAAGACATCATCATAGTTACATTCATTTTTTGGAGCTAATTCGATTGTGGAAACCTCTTCAGGTGCGGCATGTGCAGGGCAAGTGGACGCCAAGAAGGTGTCATACGAAGTGGAGTTGCTACTTAACTGGGCATTGTTGCTCTTGGGAATTGCATTTGCTGTTCCGGTAGCATGGACGTTACAGAACACTTCGCAAGTTGCCGATCACACTCCCAAGGACTCGGAAGAACATCATGCTCAGCTCTGAATATAAAAACCACGATATCACTGAACTCTTCGGAAGCAAAAAGGGGTGATTGATGAATTGTTGAACTGCAAACTCCCAAGATGATTTCTTTTGGGTATGTTGTTTCATCACATGCCATATTCCTGTTGCTTATCTATATCAGTTACAAATTCTGAGGGTATTGTGATCACCTGTTTAAGATGCAATACTTTGTTAACTTTTCTATGTGTGGTACAGATTCGCTTGCAGAATGGAAGCATCTGCATTTAACGATTGATATTACAAAGAAGGTGATTCGTACTTGAAGGTCAAGAGTATAGAGAACGTACATCCTGACTATGTACATTGTATGTAATTTGTTAGTACGACTGTAAAGGAACTCAAAAGTATGGAGTTTGTATGATTTGCCTTATGTTCTTTTGTGATAAGAGTGGATGGGTGAAGTGCTCAATCTTACATGATTCCAAGAATAGATCGATCTGATAGTTGAGTGTATTAACCCTTAAAGGTCTGAACAACCATATTTTGGTTGCTAGAATACAGCGTATTTTGGTTGTATTGGAATGAGTGCACACCTTTAATAGATTTGAGTTCAAAGAACAAGTTGACATATAAATCCATGCGGTTCTACTAAGCTTTTAAGATCACAATATAGAGTTTCTTGTTGGTAGCAAATCTCAATTATACACCACCGTACATTCTATCTCCAAGAGACCTTTAAGGGTTAAGCAACTCGATATGATAGTTGAGTGTATTGAGTTAGTGAATGTTTGCACTAACGAAGTTGAATGTTTGTATGAATGAGTTGGATTAGTGGGAGTTTGTTATTTGATGGTAGCATTTGCATGCATCTCCCCTACGAACATGTGAATGCTCTCCTTATTTGATAGGTAAAGTACTTCTAAATGCACAATTGGCATTGCAATCTAGAATTTGTAGAAGATGATGTGCAAATTTTTTTGTAGAAGATGATGTGCAAAATTTGAAGAAGATGACTTGCAAAGCCCTAGTGTGAGAAGCTTTGTAGAAGCTCTTTTCAGCGTATTGTTAAGAATTTAGTAATTTGAAGAAAATTGGGCACGTTCAAAATGATTTGAACAAGGGACTGTGACTAAGTATTACGACTTCATACTAGGACAAAAGTGAGGCCCTTTTGGAGCATATATTACTTAAGGCAGATAGTTTGTTGGCTCTGTCATTTGACAGAGTCTTTGTATTGAGCGCCCCGACGGGTTTCTAAAAAGGTCCTATGACCTATCTCCTTCTGCGTTCACACCTACACAAGCATTTTCTCTCTCTAAGGTACAAGCCTTTTCTCTCTTACCGATTTTTTTTTTCCTCGTGAAGTTCTTCGTTGTTGCAGCAGTAGCTGCTGTCCCCCTTGCCTTGCCCCTGCTCCCTTGGTCCTTCTCCTTCATGTGCCCCTGCTTCCAGTTTGCTTGCGGCTTCTGTGCGTGCTTGCTTGTAGGGTTTGCAGGGATTGGCAATTGCTGCTCACTATAAGAAAACTTTGTTTTTTGTGATGTCTTGTGTAATGTCTAATGTATTTTGTGATGTCTTACTGTCTTAAAAGATGTCTTCGAAGACGGGAAGATGTCTGTACGTCTAACGGGCACATTGTGGATTGGGGGGGGGCATGAAGACATCACCAAACAAAAAGATGTTGGTGAAGACATGGATGTCTTTGAAGACATCTTGATAGACATCAAACTGCCACGTTGGCAAGGGATTTGGACCAGCAAGGTAAAAACGACCAAAATTTACTGGTGGACAGGGTAAAAAGCATTTCTAATGTTAAAAGAATAGGTGAATGGGCAGCGGTTTTCAAAAGTAGAAAAAAAACATTACATTATTATTTTATTTTTTATTTTTTTGGGCTAAATCATTATGTGACGTGGCAATACTGAAAATAGTAATTTCAGGCTATTCTCACTATTTTTTCATTGGTCTTTTTTTTTTAATATTAAAATATATAATTATATATCAATAAAAAATATATCTTGTAAATTTTTATTATATTCAAATAAATTAGAATATTATAATTCTGTAATTTTTTATGATTTAAAAATATTTAAATATTTAAAAATATTATAAATAAAATATAATATCTATAAGATAACAATGGTGCCGAAGAATAGAATTTCAAAGTAAAAGTAATTTCGTGGATATTTAATCCTCAAAAAACACGTGTACATAGATTAAAAAAGTTATTTACAACACTTTATCTACATGGCAACAAAAACTCTACGTCGGACGAGTTGACAAGTCATACAACATCTAGTCACATGTTTAACACGATGTCCAACTTACCATAACTACAGTTAGGCATGAATGTCCGCGTAGACATCTATTGGGATGTCTATGAAGATGTTTTGCACGACATCCTCCTAGACGTCATTTACTAAAAAGCGGCTGTACTTAAGGGTCTCTTAAGAATAATATCAACTTTTTCTCTTACTGCTTGTCCTCCATTGGCGCGGGTCTCTGATTGGGGTAATCCTCAAATACTTAAAG
Organism: Bryum argenteum; assembly: GCA_037043015.1. Lineage (NCBI taxonomy): Eukaryota > Viridiplantae > Streptophyta > Bryopsida > Bryales > Bryaceae > Bryum > Bryum argenteum. The sequence continues at coordinate 3,628,970 of CM073330.1, read as the reverse complement.
AAAATATAAAGAGAAAATAAAAACAATAAACAGTGTTTTTTGGCTTACTTCAAGAAGGAATTAAATATTATTGATTACTTATAGATTAGATTATTATAGTCTAATGGCAAGACTATACATTACTCTATCATTAACAACCAATATTATACAAATTAAAGCAAATTTACAAGAAATATGAATTTATGAAAGTAGCTATTTAAAACAGTTTAGGAGACAATTTAAGAATAGAATTAGTATTAAGAAAGTTAGTTGGAAAGTTAGTTAGGGTAGAAATAAAAGGTAGTTCATAGTTTAAAAGAGAGCCTATCACCATGGAAGACTATAAATAGTCTCATGATTGTAATTCCACACTTTTTCTATCAATAAAGATTATTTGATTTGTTGTGGAAGAAACTGTAAGACTTACAATATGTGCTTTGTTGTGAAAAGAACTTTAAAGCATCTGGTATTTGATTTGTTGTGAGGGAAAACAAAAAACCTTTTATAGTTAATATGTTGTGATTGAAACCCTGAAAATGTCATCAGATGTTTATGATAATGTCTGCAGGGATGTCTAAGATGACGTTCATGAAAATGTCTAACATGATGTCTATGAAGATGTCGGAGATGACATTTATGACAGCATCCAGAACCATCTACAGGGATGATTTTCATTGACTTCAATGGATGAATAGAGGCGGCTAGGGTTTGCTGCCGCCGCCATAGTTAGGTCATGAGACCTTTAAGTAGAATTAGAGGCCGCAAAAAGCTCATTTTTGCCTTCATTTTTTCAAAGAGTTAGTGTTTGGAGTGTAGAGGCTAAGATTTGCTTCTTCATGTGGCTAGGGTTTGTTGCCGCCGCCATAGTTAGGTGATGAGATCTTCAAATGGAATTACAAAGCTCATTTTTGCCTTAGTTTTTCCAAAGAGCTTGTGTTTAAAGTATAGAGGATTTCGAAATTGTTTCCATTCAGTTTCAGATTGATTGTTAACTACAATAAGATAATAGTATTTGTAGAAATCCAATAGTTCTCAAGAGTAGGTTTCCTTCTTCATGTGGCTAAGATTTTCTACTTAAGAGGTACTGAATTTCAAAAGCATCTTGTACAAGAAACCCTAGGACTTGTAGAATTTGATTTGTTGTGAAGGAAACCCTAGTACTTGTAGTATTTGATTTGTTGTAGAAGATGTCTACGATGATGTCTGCAAGATGTTTTAGAGCATGTCTATGAAGATGTCTAAATGTGTTGATGGAATTCTGTTTTGGAAGGTGAGACATAAGGGGTCGGGGCAGCGAGCTCGATCTGAGGCTGCGAAACGACATGCGTGCTTGTAGGTGAGTGGAATAGATGTATGTATAGATGTCTATAACGTTGTTTTTAATGATGTCTAGAAGGATGTCTGAAGAAATTTCTAAGCAAATGTTTGCAAGAATGTCTAACTGTGTCGATATCTTGAGGTTAGGAAGTAAACCATCTCAATCTAGATAGTGCAATTAAATGGAATTAAATCAGAATTTTTTTACCTTTACAAACCCTTCTTTAAATGAAGTTGATATTGGCTTATTGAATATGTGTAGCGGCGGGACATGCACATGACCATACGGGTATCGACAGCAAGCGATGGAAGTGGAGGGACTTACGGAGTTCAAATTGTGGGTGCGTAGTATATCGTAGTTGTTGACAGGCGATCCGTAAATACTCTAGTTTGTGTTATCCTGAGGTTTTAATGACCTAAGCAATATATGTTTGCAGTGTTTACAAGTTGATGTTATGTGAGACGTGTGTGGATTACAGATCTGATGACTATATAAACATCTAAAAATGTCATCCTAGATGTCCTTTCATATGCCCAAAAAACATCAATAGTAACACTGTTGCAAACATCATGTTTAACACAAAACATTCACATCGATGTCCTAGGGGATGTCGCTACAAACATCCGAGCAAACATCACATACTTAATAAAGACATTAACGTAAACATCATTCTACGCACTGGAAACATCTTATAAGACATAAAAATTGTCTTCTAAGATATTTTGTAAGACATTGCATACGTCTTGCGAGACATCTTGTACAACATCTAAGATGTCTTGCAAGACATTTAAGTCGTCTTAACTGATGTCTAAAACTATCATGATAGGAGCATAAAACCTCCGCAATATGCTGACGTGGCATGCCATGTCATTTTTCCAAGTCCACGTCAACTTTTCCCGCGTGCCACGTCGGATATTCCCGGGCGCCACGTCGGATTTTCCCGGGTGCCACGATATATTTTCCCGGGTGCCACGTCGGATTTTCTCGGGTTCAAGTGGGATTCTGGCGCCGCCAGGTCATCTTTCGTGGAACCATGTAAAATTCCACATCATGATGAATTTCATCCCCATGTGGCAGTGTGGCACTGCCTGTCCACTTCAAGCTGATGTGTCATCTACGTGGCACCCGCGTGGCACACTTTTTACCCTTCCAAAATTACCTTAAGACATCTTCGACATTTTCTTGTCTTTTTAGACGTCTGCTTAGACAACTGTCATGTCTAGGATGTCTTATCGTCTATAAGACATCCGAATTAATGTCTACGATGTCTTTTTAGACATCATTTACAACATCATTAAAAACGCAGGTTTCTTATAGTGGCTATTAGGGCACGGAATGAGGGGCGGTGGTGACGACACAGAGTCGGAGTGAGGAGGTTTGCGGGTATGTTGCAAGCGAGATTAGGGTTGGAAGAAGAGTGAAGAGTGGTTTGTGTTTGTGTGAGTGGAAGAGAGTGTTTAGCGCGAGTACGAGCGAGCGAGCGATGGTATGCCATTGTCAATGGGAGGAGCGTTGGCGGAAGCAACCGTGTCGTCGAAGCTGTCGTATCCGATGTCGGATCCGGCTACGGAGTGGCGCTCGCGGGAGCAGCATGAGCCTTCGCCGCCCTCCACTTCCCCGGCCTACTGGGATTGCTGCAGATTTAGCCTCCTTCAATACACTCCCGCCCCCATCTCTGGATCCACCTGGTACTCCAAGCTTTTCACTCCCTCCAGAAGCTCAAGTATGCAGTTTCAAGTTGCTAAAGGGACACCGCAAATTCCATGCAGATGAACGTGAGCAGGAGATGCAACAGTGTAGTGGAAGGGGAAAGTCGAAGAGGAAGAGCGACATCGTTGTTGTTGCAGGAGCTTTGCCGCCGGCTCTGGAGGAGCTACAACGAGTGTTCACTGCGCTGAATTCAGTCTATGGATTCCTTCAGAGACAACGCATGCAGGCCACATGGAGTAACGTAAAGCAATCGATCGCTGCTGCAGCTCTGCTTTCCGGGAGATGATGAGAAACCGTGTCTTCAAGCTGTGAAAGATATCGCCATCCTCTGCCCCAAGGCAAGCAACTTCCTCTCATCTTAATTGTCCAAACACTTTTTATGTGTCAAACAAACTATTAATGCGGATCGGCTTCGTGGATGACAGTTGATGGTGCTCAGTAATATGAATGAGGAGGGCGAGAACTCGTCATTTAGCACTGATATGTTTGACCCTTCGAAGGTCAATGCCTCAGATTCAAATCAGCATCCCAGCCTTCCTGTTCATCAATTACAAGAAATCGGAGCTGGAAATTTCTTACCTAGTGGGGGTATGGTCTTCACTGAGATGCTTCTGTCAATAACACTATGATCTGCGCCACCTGTGCAGTGAGGCTTTTGTGGGTTACTTCCAGAATGTTTCCGAATTTGGTTATATTGTGAGTGGGGGCAAGTTGCTAAGCCATGAAGCGCGGGTGCAAGAACAACAGATGGAAAGCGCATGAATAATAAGCAAATGCGTAATGCTATTGACAGGCGCCAGAAGAATTTCGATGTGTTGCTCATGACTTTCTTGAAAAATATGCAGGTACTGCCTTTCCTTGACAGATAGGTCTAGCTCTCTTTCACCTCGATTTTCCGATACCAGTCTCTTGAAATCATATCGTTTCTGTTTCAGGCAAGTTCAGAGTTTCAGAATCAAGATCTTAATAAGTTGACTACGGAGGAATTTCTACGGAGTGCCAAGGAAATGGCACCTGAGGATGTTCGAGATTTGTCGAAGCCTGGACTCTCCTCTGTTCTGCCGCGACCCCCACGACACCACAAGAAACTCACGCGTTGCACAGTACTCTAATTTTATGTGTAGTATAGGGCTTAACCCCTAAAGGTCTGAGCGTGCCGTGGCGACCAGTAGAATACGGTGTATTTTGGTTGTATTTGGAGTGAATGCACACCTTCAATGGATTTGAGTTCAAAGAAGAAGTTGACATTTGAATTAATGCGGTTCTAGTGAGCTATTATGATTCCAGTTTAGAGTTTCTTGTTGGTAGCAAATCCTAATTATACGACAACGTACATACTATCCCCAAGGGACTTTTAAGGGTTAAGGTTTAATGTCATTGAATATCCAGGGTCGAATTCATGTGCAATTGTTTGCATTGGAGATTTATATCTATTTTATTGACTTTGAAATTGGTGTATAATGTGCGCAGGATGTATCTGATATGAATGCGGATGAGATGCTCGACCACTTGAAGAACAAGCTTGGCTCACTTGGACAGGTGCGGCCATTTTAGATTCTGTTAGCCCGGCTGTTGGTGGAGCAGCAGTTGCAAATGGGCAAGTCTTTGCTTCTACTTGACAAGTCTACAAGTCATCTCAATACCAAAGTGAGGTTAGCTATCTACCATTATTCACTCTCAACTCTATGTAGAATTTCAGAGATCAAATAGTTTTTTATTAGAGATCTTCTGTTTGCTCCATGCGTTCATTTGTTCATGTCGACATTCCTGTCAAATGTGCTCTACTTCGTCATGCTTTCTTACTACCATTATCTCAACTTTCTTGGTTATGACGGTATGTCCTTACCTTTTTGCTTCGTAAAATCTTACCCTTTTTGCTTGGTAAAATCAGTGGTGATGTATTCAGTTATTAATGGTGTTTTCTGTCTTTGCAGCGCTGTCGTACGATATTTTCCAATACTCCAATACTTCAATATTTCAATACTCAATACGTCAATACTTCCATACTTCAACACTTCAATACTTCAAATACTTCACATTTTTCAAATACTTCAATTTCTCCAATTACTCCAATTCTCAATACCTCAATTACGTCTATACTTCAAATACTTCAATCCTTTAATACTTCAATACTTCAGCACTTCAATACTTCAAATACTTCAAATTCTGCAAGTACTTCAATTACTCCAATTACTATAATTACTCCAATTATTTCAGTTCTCAATACCTCAATTACGTCAATACTTCAATACTTCAATACTTCAATACTTCAATACTTCAATACTTCGATACTTCGACACTTCAACACTTCATTACTTCAATACTTCAATTATTTCAAATACTCCAAATACTTCAATTACTCCAATTACCCCAGTTCTCAATACCTCCATTATGTCGATACTCCAATTACTCCAATTCTCAATACCTCAATTACATCAATACTTCAAATACTTCAAAACTTCAATACTTCAAATAGTTCAAATACTCTGAATTCTCAATACCTCAAATACTTCAATAAAACTGCTTCGTTAAAAGTGCTCATAGGCATGTGCACTTTTTTTTACATTGAAAATACATTTTCCTTAAGAACGACCTACAAAGTGGTAAGTTTTTTGGATGTTGTGTCTCGCACTTATAACTTTTCACTTGTGTACCTGAAATATCTTCTTTTTTTTCCACACGAGCACACATGCCATGGTAGGCATGTGTTTACCCTCCTCATGCACCAAAAATCAATTTCAATGAGAAGAGGGGGTAGGCAAGTGCCCACCCTTCACCCACAGACACAAGTTAGAGTTGATGTGGATCGAGGAACATTTCCCATAAGGTAGCGAAGAATTTCTTCACAACTCCAGTTCGACATCGTGGATCTTCAGCAGACTTATCAAAACAACGACGGATCAACCTGTTCGAGCAAGTGCCTTCGGCGCCAGGTAAGAAAGAAAGGCAGGTGAAGGAGTACAGGGAAACAACGACGAATCAACCCGTTCCAGCAAGTGCCTTCGACGCCAGTTAAGAAAGAAAGGCAGGTGAAGGAGTACAAAAATCAACTCGAACCTGCCCTCGGTGCGGATGCAGTGTTTCATTACTATGGCAGCACGAACTTGCTGAACTTCCCCGAAATGACTCCCCAGATTCTGTCAAGGTTCCCCTTGCCCCCCAGACTCAACTTATCACTTTCATCGACCCCGCCGCCCTGCCCACCGCCCTGCCCACCGCCATTTTGGTTCTTTGAACGAACACATCGAGGATTCCTAATCATCGCAAGCTCTCTCACGATCGAGGCACAAAAATCAAGGAAGAAGAAACATAAATGAAAGTGCAGGGAGACAGAATTATTAGGACCATGTGAACGAGAATAGGAGCTCAGTCAACGACAAAAGCTGGCAGAAAGTCAACATTCACTGGCGGATTGGAGTGATTACGCGCTGGAGGCGGAAGAGAAGACGTGGTTTGCTCTTGCGCAGTCAAAGAGCGTGATAAAATTCGTGCAGGAGAAATTCAAGTGGCTGGCATCCAAGGCTCTAGAACTCGGGCCATCTACTACCGCCGAGTCGTCGTCGCGAGCACCTTCGGGGTTTTCGACAATCTCCGAGCCATTGTCGATACCAAGCAGTGAATCAGACGATGGCCAATCCCAACTCCAAACCTCGTTCCAGGAGGCCGTCACTTCCGCCGTTGTTAGTACTGTGCAGGAGCCGGGGCAACGCAGTCACGACGATCCGACATTGTGTGCGGCCAGGAACAGTATGCACATCATTTGTCGCAGATGTGATCCTGAATGGGATCCTCGTTCAAGACGACCTACCTTCGCGGCCACGCTTTCGGATATGGTGAGTACTCCACCTTCAGATTTCGAAAGCATATTATGCTTCGAAGAATGGCCAGCTCCCTTCAGTCAAACGCCGCAGAGTCCGATGCACGACGTCGATGTAGAGTTATGGTTGGAGCAAGCCAGCTTTGGAGTTTTAGTGGGACCCCGGTCGACGGCTATGTTCCACTGATCTGTACACTGTCTAGGCATTCGAATTTATTGATTCGACTGTGTAACATACAAATCCCACTCAAAGAAATTACATTCATATCTTGTTGTATAATTCACAGAGACACGTGGGTAGAACGTTACAACTGAGGATGTGCCCATTTTGTAATTTTTACCTATAAAATTAGTTATATTTAAATTATTGAAGCGCGGTAGATATATGCATGTACCTCACCTTCAATAATTTTATGTTTGTAAGTTACATGAGGGGTAGGCACATGCCAATCCCGATAAAACTTAGTCACTTGGATTTGGATTTCGATTCGTACCTTCTCTATTACTTCTTTTACATGAAATTTTATGTTTATATTTTCTTATGTTTGATTTGAGGTAGGCACATGCCTACCCCGCCTTCAATAATTGTAAATTTGTAAGTTACATGAGTAGTAGGCACATGCCTACCCCGCCTTCAATAATTGTAAATTTGTAAGTTACATGAGTAGTAGGCACATGCCTACCCCGCCTTCAATAATTGTAAATTTGTAAGTTACATGAGTGGTAGGCACATGCTCATCCTCATAGAATTTGGTTACTTGGGTTTGGATTTTGGGCCACTTTACATGTTTAATCAGAGGTAGGCACATGTCTAACTTCTTACTTGTTTGACTTTGACATTAAATTTGTTTTAAGCGGATATGAATGGGGCTTTACCTAGTAGTCCATCTTTGGGTGGTAGCTTTACTCAAAGTGGAGAAGGATCTGCATCGTTCAGAACATGGTCTGAATTTTGAGAATTCAAAACTTGTTTCTCTATTTAACATTGATGGCACAGAGGTTGCTCGTAGTGTGGTCCAGAAATTGGAAGTATTTTTGGAGGTTGTCAAAACAAATTATAATTGAAGTAGTTAGTCTGAATAGCATTTTAAGTGGAGATGCACATGTGTACAACTCTAGGGTCTAGAAACCTTGCAAGTGTGAGTTGCATAATGACGGGGAAGGAGTTGAAGATACTTGATGGCCAAAAGCTATTTATGTATAGGCCTTTAAAGTAATGGAATGGCAACACATGGCGAGTATTGACATGGCCAGAAGCTATTTATGTATAGGCCTTTAGAGTAATGGAATGGCAACACATGGCGAGTATTGACATGGATTGACATTTGAACCTTAATCTTCAAAGTCATTTAGCCCTCATAAAATCTTAGAAGTTTATATAATACCATTGCATCATGTTATATTGCAATTTATTTAGTTTCCAAAGAATTTTCATACCTAAGTACTAATTTCAATAATGTATCAAATGTCATAAATTGAGATGGTTCTCTTCCAACCTGTACCATGTTGACATTAAATATGATTATTCTCTAAAATATAAACTAATTATGATTGTCATTTTCCAAAAAATTAGCCCAAAATTGCCTTCTAATTTAATTTTGTCCAATTGCAAAAATAATGACAAGTGCACTTTTCAAATGCCACGTGCACTTTTAACGAAGCACGTATTACTTCCTATACTTCAAATACTTCAACTTTAATACTTCATTAATACAATACTTTAAATATTTAATTCTTTGAATACTTAAATAACTCCAATCACTTCAATCGCTCAAATTACACATTTTACCCAACTTGCTATTTGAAGTCTATTCAACACTTTTACATAGATTATTGTTTGAGAGACCATATTTGGAGAAACATCCTTGGAGTAAATGCTAAATATGGTGTTACAGATGCATATTGGCCGGATCATCATAAACCTATATATTGTGCTTTTAAACTACCAACTATATTACCAAATTTTTCAAAAAATGCAACTTCATTTCGATTTATTTGAACAAATACACATCAATCAAAATAAATAAAATATAAATTGTAAACTCTTCAATGTTGGGTATTTTTCTTGGAAACAATTGTGTATAATCCAAATACAACTTTTGTAATAAATACACTATATAAATATTAAAATTGAAACAAATTTCTATGTGTAATAATGTTCAATCATATTTTAAACTAAGTATTTGATTTTCAACATTTAATAGTGAGCAAGCATAAAATACCACAACCAAATATTAGACATTGAACATTAGAGATATCATTTAATAATTTAAAAATAAGCATTAAAAATTGCATATTAGATATTAATCATTGAAAATTGAATATTACACTTTGTATAGACATTGTGGTTGTAAATAATTGGGTATAGTTTACATAAAGTTTATATTCTTTTATATTCAATTTTTGTCAATAAAAGAATCAAATGCACAAAGAGTAACCCAAATACCAAATTCACTATTTTGTATTACATTGGTTAATGTATGATTTTCTTTTAAATGTAGAGTGTAAGACAGAGCCCTTACGGTCCTACCGTTTTCTTGTTTTGTTTTGTGTTGTGATATTATGGTCTCAGGACCGCTGGTCGGATCGGGCCGCATAAGATGCTTTGGAAGCGGGTATTTTTGTAGAGTTATGGAAAACGTTTGGATTGCAAAATGGCCGGGTTGAAGGGTCCCAAGATATTGAATTTTGAAGTATGGCCCTCAAATCGCTAGAAATTACAAAAAATGACCTAATTTTAAATCTAGCAAAAAATTCAAGAGGGCCATGGTCAAAGTATTTAAGTGAACGTCGCAAGGCATACTAGTATGCTTGAAAATAGATTCCCTACCATTCAACTATCTACCTTCCAAGAATTGAAGGCCTGCAAAATTATCCAGGAGGCTTGCAGTGGGCTGAGGTCACAAAACTTAACACTTGGTAAAAAGGATAGGAAATATGATAATGATATGGGCAAGTTTGATAGAGGGTCGCCCTAAGGGACTCTTAATTTGGCTTTCACTTTTACACATAGTGAAAAATTGACTAATTGCAAACATAAGTAAAGATAAATTTATGTTTGTTGACCAAGAAGTTTGGGATTTCACATAGAAGGTGATATCGGGGTGATCCTCTTATCTTGTTTCCCCTGCTCTAAACTTTAGATGGTGGACAATTTAAGAGGCCCCCCAAAATAATGGAAATACTTGAAGCTAATTATTTAGTCCATACTATGGTCGTGAAAAAAATCTTGACCTTATGTCACTTATAGAAAACAAGAAAACGGTAGGACCGTAAGGGCTCTGTCTTACACTGTACATTAAATCATGTAATACAAAATAGTGAATTTGGTATTTGGGTTAATGTTTATGCATTTGTTTTTCTTATCGACAAAAATTGAATATGAAAGAACATAAACTTCATGTAAACTATACACAATTATTTACAGCTAAAATATCTATACAAAGTGTAATATCCAATTTTCAATGATAAATATCTAATATGGAATGTTTGATGTTTATTGTTAAATTTATTATATGATATCCTCAATGTTCAATGTTTAATATTTGGTTTTGGTATTTTATGCTTGCTGACTATTAAATGTTTAAAGTCAATCATTTAAAATTGAATGAACATTATAATATATAGACATTTGTTTCAATTTTAATATTTTCATAGTATATTTATTACAAAAGTTGTATTTGGATAATACACAATTCTTTCCAATAAAAATACCTGGCATTGAAAAATTTACAAATTATTTCTTATTTATTTGAATGATATGTATTTATTCAAATAAATCAAAGTGAGGTTGTTTTGTTTGAAAACTTTGGTAATGTAGTTGGTAGTTTAAAAGCACAATACATAGGTTTATGATAATCTGGCCAATATGCATCTGTAACTCCATATTTAGCATCTACTCCAGGGATGTTTGTCCAAATATGATCTATCAAAGCATTGTTTTTTGTAGTACTTGTTAACAACTTTTGATATAGACAATGGGTATTCAACTATTCATATAGTGTAAAATCTCATTAGCATCAGGTTTCTGGGTTGTGTCTTTTGAAATATCAACATTAAAATCTCCCAAAATAATAACTGGACATTCATTTGGTGCTTTATATATCAATTGTTGTAGAATGTCTAGAAATTTTTTTAATTTGGTTGAATGGGATCGGTATACAGTAATAACATGTATAGCATTTCTAGTTCCCAAATTAAAAGAAGCAACAATAAACTCACTACCATTATATGTTTCAATGTTGCAAGATACACATATCATACGATGTTTGTACATCAATAATATTCCATGTTTATCATAAGCATGTATAAATTTATATCGAGAAGTATCGATGTAATTTATTATTTCATTTTGCATGTTCTAATTTAGTTTCTTGAAAGCATAAAATATGAGCTGCTTGCATATTATGATCACTTTTATAATCAATGTGGTGTTTCTTTAAAGAATTTATATTGATACTTTGGATAATTATATGTGAATGACGCATTGTTTGTAACCTTGGTACAAGAAATTCCCATTTTGCGATCGAATTTAATCTGTTCATTTCATCAATAACACATGCATCAACACGAAAATTGGAAACAGTTAATGGAGCAAGTAAATATAGTTTTTCTTTGGTACGCACACGAGATAATGCTGTATAAGTTAATCCGTGCTTATTAATATTAGTTGGATTAAAAGCTACATCATCTAATGATAAACCTTGTGAGCGATGAATTGTTCGTGCTGCAGCTAATTGAATAGGAAATTGTATGCGAGTTAGAAGATATTTGTTATTCTTGCTAAGATTTATTTCTTTGGAAACTGACTCTATGGGGGTCCAAGTAGAATCTACAATTTGGTTTTCATATAAGTGAGCATTTGTAAACCTTGCATTTGAACCAATTTTTTCATTAAAAAAATTCATCCACACATAAGTTTTATTATTGATGGACGTGGGTGTTTTGAATAACCCATCTGCTTCATGAACGAGTCAATCTGAGGTGGCATAATTGTGAGTGAGTTCCACTAGCATATCTTTTTTAACTTTAATTGTGGTTTGAAGTCCAGCAGTTTAATTCGGATTGTCAGGAATTTTAAATGTTGACGGTAGTGAATGATGTCGAATATCAACTGCTTCAAAATTAAATGTAGGGCCCGTAGATTTTATGAACTCTCTAATGTTATGTGCAGATGTCTCAGGATTTGTATAATACAAATATGGAATTATTGAACTTTCAGGAGGTTTTTTCAAACATACATTATTTATGAAATCTACATCTTCTGTTGTATGTGTTGCTTTTCGGAATCTATTTAAAATGTTTATAAATATGGGATCATTTTGACGCACAATGGTTTTTAACTCGTAGCATTTCATGTACTCACGCCAAAAATTTGGTGCTATAGCATTAAGACCAAAGTCAAGTTGTTGAAAAACCCATTTATCTCTTACTGGAGGAGCTTGATAAAAATCTCCAGTAACTATAAAATCCAAACCTCCAAAAACTTGATTTTGTACATGCATAATTGAACGAAGTCGTTGATCAATAGCATGTAACATTCTAGCCCCTACTAGTGATACTTCGTCAAGTACAATAAATCGCAATTCTTCATATTGATCTGTTAATTTACTAAGCATTTCTGATGATAAATTACTAAGATTTTCAAGTGATTGATTGATAGGAATGTATAAAGCAGAGTGAATAGTGGTTCCATTGATATTAAAAGCGGCTTTTCCCGTGTAAGCCATAAGTAACGCTTTTGCTTTTAAAGGATTTGAATGTAAGTCTTTATGATGAATACGTAACAATCCTTGAATTATAGCATGAAGTGTATATGTTTTTCCTGATCCTGCACCCCATGTAAGAAACAAATATAATGATTCATTTGGAAGAGTTCTTTTTCTATACATTATATCATCATAAATTGATCTTTGTTCTTCATTAAGTGATCTTAATATTCCAAAGTATTCATCGTTTTGCATGAGTTTCAAAACATTATTATTATCCTCTGATGTATTTTTGTATGTATTTGTAGACTTTGGTCTTATATAAATATCATTAGCTAAGTCATATTTTTCTCCATTCATGCTTATAATTACCGATTCAGTTTCTTCAATAGATGCATTTTTCCATATATCAAAATCTTTGGATAAAACTAATTCACTTGCAAAATCTTGAAGAGTTATCCATTCATCACCACAATCTTGTAATGAATTTTTTTGAATCTCATAGTTAAATTTTTTTCGATTACATGTAACTATTTCTACTTGTTCGTCGTATGCATCTTTCCATGTTTCTTTACCAATTTTTTGAGACTCTTCAAATTCATTAAATGGAACATATAGTAATAATTGCTCGCGACACCAATTTTCCATATCTTTAATTTTATTGTAATGGACAAATCTTATTATTTTAGACTTTTTTCGAATAGAGATTTTATTTTTACTATGATTATAGTCTGCTACAAATGCGGCCAAACATATTTTTTCAGATTATCAGGTCTATCAATGTATTTATCTATTATAGATTTGCACATAACTTCCGTGCACTCTTTATCTAATTTAAGTAATTGATATTGAGGTTTTAAAATAAACGCACGCTCATTTGATCGTGATGTATTTATAAAACTAAATGAACGAGAGCAATGATATAATGGTGTTGAGCTTCTTGTAAAGCTGCAGGTAACAAACTCTTATCACTTGATATGTATTTATCAACAAAAATTTCAATTTCTTTGTTTGAATTAGTCCTAAATTGCGGTGCATTTTTTACCCAAATTACTGCATGCTCATGTTCACTTCCACGATGTTGAAATTCGGTTATAAAAAAGAAATCCAAAACTTCACCTAAAATGGATGATTCTTTTTTGAGCAAATCTCGAAAAGCCTTCGTACGATTATTATAGTATAAAGCGCAAGTCAGTGGATCCGACCTTATCAACTCAGCAATATGAATAGACTCCAATGAATCAAAATGTGGTAAATTGAGACGTTTAGAATTCAGCTTATACAAAGCTTCAATTAACGGTGTCCACAATCGCTCTGCACTTGTTAAAGTAATAAAAAAAGTTGGAGGTCCCAATTGTCTAATCATAGCAAACAAATTTTTCCTTAGTCCTTCAACATAATCTAGTGAGGTACGTAATTTCTCTAAATCTCGAAATCCTATGTGTGATTCTAAAAGTTTATCAAGATTGGGTTCTTCAACAACTTGCCCAGCAATTAATCTTCTTCCACAAAGTTTACCTTTTCGAATACGAATCCAACTAGAATTCCTAAATTTTTGAATACGAATCTTAATTGCTTTGAAGAAAATATTTTCTATGTTTGTAGCAAAGTCATGATCTTTGTGCAAAATCTCCCAACTTGCTATTTGATGATAAGAAAAGTTTTCAGTAATGTTTTCATTTCGAGGATGACCATAAAATAATGTTGGATAATTTAGTTCTTCGCTGAATTTGTCTTTAAAAATTCCTGTAAGAGAATATTCTTGACCAGGAGCAAGAGATAACATCTTATCAAAGTCATGAATAATATCAGATTCTAAGAAATTATGTACTAAAGTTTCACTTGGTGGATTATCAATCTCTTCTTCGAAGTCATTTGCATCCATGGTATTACATTGGTTATCTAAACTCATACTCGATTGTATGTGTAAAGAAAATAAACTATTCCATTGTGGACGAATACTAACATTACATTCTTCATAAAGAGGTGTTTTAATTAGATCTTTCAATGCTATCATTGTCATATTTGGTCGTATGTTCCCTGCCATATATGGAGACTTATATTCCAATCGGCGTTTTAATATTACTCCAATTGTTGTTTCGTCTACGGGTAAACGCGGAAGAATGGATTGTGTTAAATCAATATTTGCAAGCACATTCACAATACTTCCATGTAACTTGTATTGACCATAATTATACAATCTATGTTTTTGTGCAAATGCTAAGCGTGGCGATATTAATCTTTCTTCTAATGACGTTAATTGTTTCACACTTGTAATGATAGAATTTCTAAAAATGTTATTTGGAACACAATAGAATGGAATTTTCTCATTTTTAACACAATTTAAACATATTTTGCATACATATAGACTTTTATCTTGTTTTAATACAAGACTTCGATGAAGAAAATTGTTTATTTGGTATAGAAGTTTTTCATTTATCAAAGTTGACGATGAAAGAAAATTATATCTTTCACACAATTCACATACAAATGTTGGAGTGTCATTTAGTTTAATATGATACTTAACAAAAGGATTGTTTGTTTTATTTTTAATTTTTTGCTTCAAAGTGGAATTGGCTTTGATTTTGGATGATAGAAGTTTCATCCGCTTAACTATTTGTATTGTAGTTTTATCGATAGTTGGATTCTTGGTAACAAATGAATTTGCTTTGTCAACTAAAGTATTATTGGGATCATTTCTTATAATTTTTTCTAATTCGGCATCCATCTCTTTCCATCTTGTATATGGTCGTTTTTTTGTTGATAAACAATATTCATTTGAATGTAAGGTTACATCAATTGGAGTGATATGAGAATCTATTACTTGATGTTTTTTCAATACGGGCATATTGGATTTCAAATTGCCAGATTTCAAATTTCTAATGTGACGTATTACTTGATTCATTATTACATCAAGCTCTTTCTTTTGTAACAAAAAGTTTGTAGCAATTTCTGAAGTGGTTGAATACTTGGACATTAAAGTTCCTAAAAGGCCATTTAACTCCACAGTCCAATACATTTGTTTAGATTTTTTGTTTATATTTGCAACCAAGTTCTGATCCATGTCTAATTCTAATTTGGGTTTTCTGATTGTATTATTAGTTTCATTAGGAAAAAGGCCCATGTACATTTCATCGGAGTTATCAAAACCATGGTCAAATCTTTTGGTTGAAGCACGTGAACTTAAACATTGTTCATTGAGATTTGATTGCCAACTAGAGATATTTGGTTGATTTGATACATCCTGAATCCATGTCCCTTGTGAATTTAGAACCTCAATTTTATGTGAAGAACTTGACTCTAAATCAATCACATCATTTAGACAATTGATTGTATTACATGTATTATTATTGAGTAGAATTGTCGGCAATGTTCGGTGTAATTTTTCAATAGGTTCGTAATGGGAGTTTCCAAATGCTAAATGTAATGGTTCCGATTCAAATTCTTGTCCAGACTTAAAAATAATCTTGGCACTATCATTAAGCCAAACATAAATTGGCTTTTGCAAATAGTCGGAGATCCATTTGATGGCAGTAAAATCTCCCCAAAGTCCACCGTTGCTTGCACTAAGAGACATTTTTTGTATATAGTCATGCTCATTATACACACCTACATGTAAATCATGCAACCATTCAGGATTTAGTTCTTGATCTCGTGTTTGTATTGCTTTTGGTGTTTTTGACAGTAAGCAATTAGCAAGATGATTCATAGAATTTTTTCTTAAGAGAATAGATGAAAGTTCATGACCCAAGAGGTATGAAATAGAGTCAAATAAACAATCACCAACTATGAATTTATAGGTAGTAACTCGATGTAAATTACACTCTTCTAATTTCTTATCTATAAGAGCCATTATATTGATTCAAACATATAAAATAAAAAATCTGAATAGAAATCAATGTTTGAATTTTCAAGTAGTTTTTCTTTATAGAATGCTATGTAAAAGTTTTGAATAGGCTTCAAATAGCAATTTGAGTCAAATGTGTAATTTGAGCTATTGGAGTGATTGGAGTTATTTAAGTATTGAAAGTATTGAATATTTGAAGTATTGAAGTATTGAAGATCTGAAGTATTGAAGTATTGAAATATTCGAGGTATTAAGAATTGGAGTAATTGGAGTAATTGGAGAATTTGAAGAATTTGAAGAATTTGAAGAATTTGAAGAATTTGAAGAATTTGAAGAATTTGAAGAATTTGAAGAATTTGAAGAATTTGAAGAATTTGAAGAATTTGAAGAATTTGAAGAATTTGAAGAATTTGAAGAATTTGAAGAATTTGAAGAATTTGAAGAATTTGAAGAATTTGAAGTATTGAAGTACTGAAGTATTGAAGTAGGGTTGAAACCCCTTTGATGGAAAAAAAACTTCATTTATAGAAAGAAAAAAATACAACGTAGTCATATTCAAAATCGAAAGCAAAAGCTAAGATACAGCATTATCTCCTGTATTTAGGGGTGCCCTATATCTCACATGCACTTCAAAAAGTACAATGAATGCAAAATCTTACCACAAAAAAAATGGCAAACAATGGACGTACCTACTTACACTGAATCCTCAAACTACACCTTTCAACTAGGGATGTATAGAGAGTTCTAAGCTTAGTACCATGTTCCTATGTCTTTGATTTGTTGCACTCAAGATTGACATTCATATATATGTAATCAAGGGATCTTGACATGGTTGCTTAGGAGGAGCTGTGCAACCGAATCTGACAGACGAGGGCTACAGTTGGACTTTGAGTATTCAACATATTTGCTCAATTCATGCATATCGAGATTAGTAACATGAAAAAGAATACATGCAATAAAAAAAACCAAGAATCAGAGCCATCATAATTTGTCACATTCTGACAAATGCAAAATAAGAATGTACTTTCATTGATAAACATACCGCTTCAGCCAATTTTCTTTGTCTTGGACCTCTGAGCCTCTTACGATCGAATCAGCAGTTGCATGAACATTGACAATGTGTCGTGCAATATGCTGCACACAAAAAGAGCAGATGCTTGAATCAATCTCTTCAGTAGAAGTAAATCTCAAGTGCTGACAATGCAGCTCCAACTCTGTAATGTAAAAAGAGGTCATTTCTTTACCATGTCTCGCGCATGATCTCGTGCATCCTTGACTATGAAAATCAAGTCAAATCGAGACAGAATCGTTGTCTGAAGATCGATATTCTCTTGTGCTATCTGCATATGAAAATCATGAACCAAGAAGTCAGAAACCGGTGTTCGTGAGGGTAATAGCGAAGCAAGATGAACTGAAATTACAGGTGAAGAACTAGGACCTTCAAATCATCATAGCGCCCTGACGGAGGATTAGCAACTGCTAGCACTGTTGTCTGGGAGTTGAGCACAGTAGTGATACCAGCTTGAGCAATGGAAATTGTTTGCTGCTCCAAACTCTGAAGACAGGTGCGGACTTTCCTATCATGTCCTTTTTCGATAGAAGTAGTACGAGTATCATAGGACCTATGACCCATTGGGTTCCTTTGAATGCGCAGAGTTTCAGAAATTACAGCCAGGTGAAAATGAATCTGCTTGCAGGAGATACGGCACAAATCATCGCCAGCTTTGCATTCCCACCGAGAGACTCCTGAAGCAGAAAAGTCAAGCGAGAATCTCTGTAAGGTACGTGACGGTGCTTGCCAGATTGCGCAACTTCCGCCAAGATATTGATCAGTCACGTTCCTGCAAGGCCAGTTTAAGAAGGATATATCAACACCAAATACAGCCTCATTCAAGCTTACGAATTCTGACTGCAACGAACTAGTGTTCAGAGCGTTGGTGTACCCGAGCTGGGAGAGAGACTTGTTGATATTGCCAGCCTCTTTGAGTCGTTCACCAGCAGACCCAGTTGCCTTCTGTCGCTCTGAACCTTCCAAATCTACTAAATTTAATCTACTACTTCGGAAGCTGCTTACGCCATGATCGCCCTCACTCTGCACGTCAACATTCGCCTGTTAAAGCATTGCTCTCGCAAAGTGACTGCATTGACTGAACCAGATTATGAGTGACAAAAAAGAAACTCGAGAAACTCGAGAGGATGTACCTTCGACCGAGATTCTATCACACAAGTGAAGACAGAATGAGAACGTGAACTTTCGCTGTTCATTGTTATAGAGCCCACCCTCCTGTTCGCTAGGCCCTGATCGCAACAAATAAGCTGCGTGAGAACGTGTTCAACCAGAGGAGGCCTAACATCAATTTATCTTTCAGATTGTGGAACATACCTTTGTAAGAATGGGAGTCACATCTTGAACTGAGGAAACAAATTCTTCGCTGAGATTGTCCACGTAAACACTACACTAAATTTGATAATTAGTGTTACTTTAGATACACTGATTTACATAAACATGTTATAAGTTTTTACTGTTGTTCAACAATTTTACCCTCTATATTGGCCAAGATGGGGGTCCTTATATAGTATCAGAATTAATGCTCTTGGTAAATTTTCTTAAACAAAAGTAAAAACTTATAGCATTTTCAAATCTTATAATAATCTAACACTAATTATCAAATTTAGTGTAGTCTTTGTATCCTCTCGAATCTGCATGATTTTCAAACAACGTAAGTAAACAATACTTAATAAAGCCGGCAGCAGATCTTAACATACTCAGCTTGGCATGTGGAACCCTGCAAATGACTATGAATGCTGGACAATGAATTTTGAGGCTAACCATGAGATTCTTCTGGGAAGGTTCCAGCAGATCGGTAATCTGTTCATTGTAGATCTGCACCATGTAGGAGAGGGAATGTCATATCGACGGATCGTCATGGCGAAATTTTAAGTGAGGTACATTTTGCAAATTCAGAACTTGAACCGAAGAGTACTGTAGCTTACCTCCAAGAAGGAAGACACTGGTACACAAGCTGCTTGTCGGCACTAGTCCTCGCTTCCTGAAAGTCCACACCGAGTACTTAGGAACTGCATCTAAAATTAAATTCTCGCAAAGACTTACTGCAATAAAATGAAAGCATTTCACTCACCTCATCGATCCGTGCAAAAAGCCTCTCAAAGACTCGCGTTGTGCGACCTCGATTTTCGTTAGGAAAATCCTCTGAATCGGACATGACGCCCCACATAGTGTAGGTCTTTCCACTACCCGTCTGTCACACAGGCAAATTCAGGGAAACGTAAGGTCAGCTCCAAGCTTAGGGCAAACTGTACACATAATCTTTAGAATATAAGAGCATTGTGAGCGGTTCACACCTGCCCGTAGGCAAAAATGGAGCTGTTAAAACCGGCGAGGCAATTCTCAACCATAGGTAGCCCCACCATTTGAAAGACGGTGTCCTGCAAACAGAACATACTTAGTAAGATTCTCAGGCAAGTCTAAGAGAGACGGGAAGAAATCTATAAGCAGTTGTAAGAATCACAAGAACAATTAGTGCCAGGTGAGAATTTACCTGGGACGAATCCTCTCCTGCTACAGCATCATATGTAAACTGCTGATGAGCGATACACAGGTGGACGAAATTGTGTGCACAACTAGTTCAGCTTCCTCCCCCTCTTCTTTCTCGTTCATTGGCCTCACTCTTACAATGACCTGCACACACAATTTGCATCAGTCCAGCTGAAACCTCATAAATTTCCTGACCTGAGCCTCAATTCTCCTAATAATGGGATGATCTAAGGGCCAGTAGGATTCCTGTTCACCTTGACACCACTGTCGGCTGCAGAAGTATCGGTGCGTCCCAGTTAATTTTCCGCTTGATGTTGCTGCCGTGTTCATGGCCATGGCTGACATTGCTCAATGTCGTTCCCATACGGGCCGGGGAAGGCCTCGGCGGCTTTGGCGGAAGCGCGCTGGGCTGCTGTTGTTTGAAGGAATATTTGGCGCCTTCAACATCCCAGCCTTGGACGCGGGCGACATCACCTCAACCACCTACATTGCAAACGCGGAGACTCATCGCTAAAAGCAAAGGCTCTGGCGCCAGATCAGGCTTGTGATCAAGAAATCAGAGTAAACTGCATGCAAATATTTGGGGATGGAGACTTACATGGCCATTGTTGGTGTCAGGCGGGGCATTCTCTCTCTTCCCACGAGGTCCGCCCTGAACTTCCACTCTTCGCTCAATGGACAGTCAAGAATGAGAAATTCTTGGATGCAAAGCAGAGATGGAGATAGCAGGAGAGAGGGAAGATGCATTCGCAACGACATCGCGATAATAGGTAGAGGTCTAAGAAAGGAGTGCATACATGAACAAATGTACATACCCTCTAGGTCCACATTCACGTCAATGTACAATAGACTAGACTGCAATAACCATTGTAATCATCAGGACCGGCTACAGATTGAAATAGTACTTTATTAATCAGTATAATAAAGTACAATGTTAAACATTACTATACGCTTCATAAACATAAGGCAAATACTACTTGCTAATTTTCTTCGTGGATGCAGCTTCAGGGGTTTCTTCATTCTCATCAAGTCGTCTTTTAGGTGGGGTTTGGACAAAGTGTTTACTTTCTAGAGTTCCACTAGTCTCCACATTACTGCTCGCACTAACTTCCATGTTTTCTTCCTAGCCACAAAGCATGGCCATGGGTGTTAGGAGATAGGTTCCTTTTATCTTCAATGTCGACAACATCTTTATTTGTTGTCCACGTGAAAGAGAAAGGAATTTGTCCTCACTCATTCTTACCAATGACGCAAGCCACTGCCCTTCAATAGTAATGGAGTGTTTCCCATTTGCGTTTACAACTTTAGCACACAAATGTGCTTTTCGCACAACATCTTGTACACCGTGACAAATGTTACAATAGAATCCCCCCTCCAAGACAATGAGATTAGAATGAGAACATTTTGAACAATGATTCTTGAACGGCGCAACGGATGGCCTTTCGATAACCAAAGTTCCTTCCACCTGAACAACAAATCATCATTTTATCAATTCACAAACAATGAAATCATCAAATGCGATAAAAGAATTGAATATATCATCATTGCACTTACAGTTTTGCAAGTTGTTGTGGCTTTCTTGCCCATCTTCTCAAAAACGCCTTGCAACACCTTTTTGGTACTCTCATCCGTGGCAGGAGTGACAATGGTGTGATTTCTTGTGATAAGATATTTATCACCGGATTGGGTGGTCGAAATGTTCTTGAATAGAACCGTAACACACAATCCATTGTTAAATGCTTCCACAACTTGCTCATACTCTACCTTGAATTGATCGGTAAATGCTAACACATCATAGTCTCCATCTGTGATACCATCAGCAACTAGGATTTGATAGAGACTCCCATACCTTCCTTCATATTTTCCCCTATTTTCTAAGACACACACAACTATACTTCCACTTGCCCATTGTTGGTGCGAACGGGCTCTAATATCAGATATGGTGTCAGTATCATAGAAGTTTGGCCTAAAGCCTAAAGGTGTAGGTTCCACCACATTCACAACAGTAGAACTCATTGCTTTTACAACATAAATCAAATCCCCCTTCTCATGAGACTTTTTAGACTTCTTAGACACTCCAAAATTCTCTACTCTCACTACATGACCGACACATAGTTTTGCAGCATGTTGTCTCATTTGATCCTCCTTCATGCTCAAGGTCACGGTTGTGAAACCGTGCCTATCTATCAAGTCGCAATGAAGGTACTTGAACTCTGTAATTTTTTCAATCAAAGTTTTCATACCAATTCAGTATTTTCCCTTCAAAAGCAACATCCCTCATTCCCTCCATTATCTCATCGACCGACACCACTCTTCTAACTCTCCGAGCCATATCTCACTTCTAACAACCAAATATCCACTTCACAACAAAACATCTCATCACTTCACACAATGCAAAAAACGAAGTTACTTCCTTGCTACTTATAGTAGAATGTTACTGACTTCGCCGTCTTCCGGGACTGCACATTAAATGAAAGGAATGCCATTATATTCTCACTGACAAGAATCTGCGTTCATATCTTTGACTTTGACTACATATACACTAATCTGCCATTAGATATCGATCCAGGCCGCCATTTGTTACTACAATACAAGATATTTTCACCATTAAGACAAATATTAAAATTTTCAAATGAATCATATTCATTATTTAACAAAAAGGTGATTAACTTCAGCAGATCTTGGATCTTGAAAACATCTAGCTCTCCAATACCGGCGTTTTTCAAACAAGTCCATTAGGCAAAGGATATTACAACGGCTTTCACTGAGGAGTCCTTCACTACTCCCATCATGACTCCGAGCTAACACTTTCCTACCTCAACGGTAGAATCACAACGGTAGACATTACAAAGCTTCCTAATTGTAGAAGCATAATTACCTAAGTGGCACAAGTTATCTCGTGAGAGGTTGGTTTTCCGAAGTGCAAAGTCCTCGAGATATCAGTCGTATCATCCAAATACTTCACAGCCATCAAAAAAAATCATCAGCAAAAGAAAGACGGTAGCTACTGTGCATGCTGCCGATAAAGATCTAACTTTCACTAACATGAGAGCAGATGCAGTGCAAGAAATGTATCCATATATCCAATGCAAAGATACCTCACATGGCCCCCCGAATCACACAAATACATCAAATCAACCTGCATTTCTGCACACGTATCTACCTTTGCAGCGCTCCATTTCCTCCTACAGAACTAATGGTCTCAAAGCTTAAGCCCTTAAAATGCTGCAAGCAATGTCAACAGAAGCAACAATGTTAGCGTCTACGCTGCAGATGCCTACTTGCTCTTACTAATCTACCAGATGTGGCCCTCATCCAAGACTCTAGATTCATTGCAAATTGTCTGATCTTCATTTTAAGATTTTCCCACTAGGAAATGCACGATAATGCACGGAGAAAACGATGTACCAAGTTAAGTTTGAGACTAAGTTTCTAATTACAGATGCATGATATACGATAAAGAGAACTACTAACCAGCCAAAATGTCAGAACTAAACATTCAGGAATTGTCAGGCTACGACAACGAGTTGCCATAAGAAACTAACTGGCCAACATCATAAGAATAGTTTGACGAAGTAGTGATTGTGTTGATACTCAACCTTGGATTTAGAATGCTAGAAACAGCTACAAGTCATATCAGCGGGCAACACAATAACCATGAAGTCACAGATATCTACCTTTAATGCTTTTGCCAGAGCAATGGGAGACTGATGCAAGCAACCCGATCAGCTGCAACACGGGAATACACAGCATAATTGCACGTTCCAGGATCGATCCAAATCAATGCACTTCTGGCATCATCAGGACCCTTCAGCAGTCGAATTTGATGGATCCTCAAGCCTTTCAGCAGATTCTGATTTCTCGTCATTTATAGAACCATTTGTGTGGACATTATTTCCAGTAGACTCCGTGGAAGCCTTCGACAGCTTCTCAGAAACAAGGGTTTCTACATCCTCAAATACAGCTTCGTAGTCACGTAATTCCACTCCATCCTCACAAAGATACTGTTCGACCTAAAAGACATTCACAGTAAAATACTTAAGGTACAGACAACATGTGCGGACCCATGAACTACGACAATCCTGGTAGCAACACGGTGTCTCTGGACAATAAACATCCTCAAGATTTGCATTAGCTACTTGCAGAAGAATGAACTTATCGATGGTACCTTCAGATCCACTTTCGCCTTATTTACATAGTAGAAGGCAGAATCGCGTCACTATGCCATATGCATGGGCCGCAGGGTTATATAACACGTCTCCACCCCTCAGATTGAAAAGCCATGCGACCTGTGAGTCCACAGTCAGAGGTCAATCAGCACATCACCTCAAAAAAGCACCTGAGTGAGATACTGGAAGGAAGAACATAACTGATCGAGAAAAGTAAGCACTTCTTAGCACAACAAGTAAAATTGAAAAATCGTAGAAAACCACATTTCGCCTCAATTTCAACTGCTGGTCGAACATGCTGATACTGACCTAAATGCGATGAGTGAATGACGACATACCTCGACGTCGACGTTTCCGACGAGGTAAGGCAGCTGCTTGTTGAGCTTAATCTTCTCCTGATTCTCCTTGATTTTTTCTTCCATGGCATCGTGCTCCAGCTGCAATCGGTGCGTCTCGTCCTACACTCAATTGTAATCACCACAAATTTAAAACTTAAACCCTTGCCCCCACGATACTGTTTTCGAGAATGATCAACAAAAGATAAAAAGAACATTCATGAGGGTTACACACAATAGAATGCTCGAGGCTGAAAGAGACTTACAATGATGAAGTCATCATCCTCCGAGACAGAGCGGAGCAGGGCGCGCGTTGCAAACGAAGAGCAATAGAAGGAGATTGTTAAACTGCTCCTCAACTCACTTCTTTATACTGTCTTTCAACGGCAACACCCCAAACAGCTGGACATGAGCTCGGCGCGCAAGCTCGGCGCATCGGCATGCCACCTCTGGGTTCGCTGGCCCTCGCTTTACCCTGCCCGGCGAAGCTCCGTGACCAGCTCTCTCCACTTCTTCAGAGAAAAAGTCTTAAAGGGGACAGCAGGTGTGAACGCGAAAATAGATAGGTCATTGGACCTTTTAGAAATCGTTGCTGGACCCACTACAAAGACTCTGTCATGATGACAGAGCCAATAAAGTACACACCCAGTTGAAGATCTGTAAATTGCATAGTGTAGACTACCCTCCAATTTTCACTCCATGTACTTATGTTCCTCAAAAAAATTAATACTTTGGCCATGGTATGCTTCCAAAAATTCCAATCAATTGGTGGTAAAAATAGTTAATTAATACATTATTCTTGTCACTAAGACTAGTTCTTGCAAAATATTCCCCTAAAAAATTGTAATAGACTTTTGATGCAACTAAAAATATGTCACTCGGAGATTGTACAAACTTTTCAATAGTCTACTCACCACTTGTAAGTGAATGACATCAACTTGATTGAGATTTGGTGAATGGCTAGGTTGAAAGCAAGGTAATTTGAGGGTATGAGCTCTAGAGTTTTTTATGTAAAATCATTAAAATAACAATCTAAGTTGGGACTTTGGCTATATTTATTTCCACTTAAATAAGCTTACAACTAGCATATTTAAACCAAGAAGGATTAGTATCAAAAGTCCACATGTCATAGGAGACACTATTGTATCCTCTAAGTTGAAAGGAAGTGATTGAACAAATTGATGTAATTGGTCAATTTCATATTCTGCCTCATTGGAAATTTCTCCTTCATTCGAATTTTGTGCTTCCTCCATCTAGAACATACGAGGATTCATTAGTTGTGCAAATTTCAAAGGCTTAACCCCTAAAGATCCAAGAAAACCGAGATGACTTTTTGGATTCCTTGTACGAAAAATACTCAGCCACTTTGACTATTATAATCTCACAAATTAAAAAAGAATTGATTGTTATCATGTGGCCTGTGAGTAAAGTCAAAGTTAACTTTGAGATCCTATGGTTGGTTGTTCTAAATAATGCTTAGACTTAGGTATGGAGAAATAGGCTATATTTGGTAATTTAGACAATTTTGCATTAAGGATCTGAAAGGGTCAAGCATTAGCAAACTGATAGGTTTAGAAATTAAGTGTTCAAAATTAGTACTTACATGTTGTGAAACTTGCTCCTCCACGAAACGTGTCCATTCTATACTCAAATCAGTTTCAATTTGTTTCCACGTAGAAAGAGAGATATGTTTCCTGCAAGTCCAAAATTGAAGTCCAAAAGTAACTATACGGTTGTTTCAAAAAATAGAGTCACACTAAGTTTTCAAGCATGTTATTAAGGAATCAAAAGATCTAAATAAATATAATCTTAGTACACTTTTAGGAGATTCTAGAAAAACTTACCTGCAAACCTCACATTTAGTATTATATCGTTGAGAACCTCGCAAGTAAGATGTGTGTCTTTGGTAACATAACCATTTGATAAAGCAATGCTTGTGGGCGTATGCAAGCTCGTTCTTGCAACGGCAACCAAGTAACATAAGTGGATTGGAACCTTCCACTCCTTCATTGAAACAAATCCTGTAGTTTTGATGACATTAGAAATAAAGAAATTGAATGATCCAAAGTCATAAGTATCTAACGCCTACCTCTCTCATTGATGTCACTCTATACATAATTCATTTATTTTCAAACGAAAAAACGGCCCATGTCATATAGTAATTGGTCTTTTCAGTGGAAAAGACAACACCAAGTTTTTGAGAAACTAACAACAAGATAAGAAATAGTTGTATGGAAAATGTTGTAAGTGTCATAATAAACTTCTTACTTATCCAAATGATGTTGTACACTGGTGCTTGGATTAAATAAACGTTTTCGGACAGACAAGAACGTTGATCTTATCCAAGCATTGACCATAACAAAACAATGCCTCTTTGCATAATGAATGGACAGTTCTTAACTAGAAGTTGATCTTAACGAGGTTGATCTTATTTGGGTACCACTATATAATCTTCTTCTTTTTTTATTCTTTATAAATAAAAGTACTTCGTCAATCAACAAAAACTCAAACTTACCGGCATACTAAATAGTCTTCACTTTTTAAATCCGGCATGTCAATAACATGTGATGCGTTTTGTTGGGATGCCATACTCTCATTTGTCGTCATTGTTAATCTGCATAATAATTTGCTTCTTACTTAGTTGATTTCATCAATTTGACCAAAATAAAACATAAACTATTATTTGGGAAACTTTACATGGAAGAAATAATGGACACAACATTAGACTTTTGAATTGCAAGAATATTCCTTGATATTAAAATACGATTTCTCCTAAGAAAAACAGAAAAAAAGTATATTCTTCTTACATCAACATTTGCATTCTCTTATTTCCGTAATTGACCCTTACTAACCAAATTTGTAGAGTCAATTTTTGAAAAAATGTAGTGGTCAAAATTTATTAGGATATATATAACTTCACTCTTTAATAGGTATTTTATACATAGACCACACCTTTTACTTTCACTTTTAATTTTGAAAGATTCATCAAAGACCACTTTTACATTTGGTTCATCTTTGGAGAGCTTAGCGACTTGAAGGTGACTCTTCTAGGTTTAACCCTTAAACGTCTAGCTATACGAATTGGGGCAGCCCAAAATTGGGTCATAACATCTTTTGGACTTGGGCATCATGAATAGTGCACTTTTTGAACTTGGGCATCACGAATGATCCAATCAGTGATGAGTTTGCAACCTCCTACAAGGTTATATACAACCCCAACCTACCTACCACAATCCTTTCAAAGCACAAAATCACTCATACAAATTGTGATTTTAATTCTAAAATCTCACTTTTTGAATGCATCACAAGAAGGTGACCAGTTTGACATCAAAATATAAGTGAAGAGCTGAGCACATTGAGAGCTATAGAGGAGATTCTGTTGGAAAAGGACCCATCGCGTCACCTTAGATGTTTAAGGGTTAAACATATTGCGCAAACATGAGTGGCCTTAACAAACTTTGGAAAGATGTGGTTATATAATTAGCAATACAAAATTATTTTGTGGTCCATATCTGCACCCATTCATAACTATGGCCTAAGTAGGTGGCACATGCTTTTGGAAACTAGATGGAATGATGTAATGCTCCTAATGTGATGGTCTTGAACTCAGAGAAGAAAGTGAAGAGATGAGCACATTGGCGTATAGAGTGTACACCACCTTCAATTGAAAAACAACTTATAATTGATTTGTCATATGAACAAACTTTACAATGTTGCGTAGTAAGATACTTTAAAAAATGTTACATACACTTTCCGTAAATTGTCCACTAATCTCAATTCATATTCTGAGGTATAATAGGAAATAGGTGGATACATATTGGTATCCTATCAAAGATTCGTCCATGTCACCTAAACTTTGACAATTTGCACCAAGATTGCCTCTAAACTTCTCACAAATTTCTAGCCTCATACACACTCATTGAATGATATAAGAAGCCCATTCCTTGTTACTTTCAAGTGAACATGGAGTAACAAATAAGGGTATCAAACAATTCCACTTCAAAAAATCATGTAGACTTCAACAAATAAGGAGCTGAAGTCCAACAAGTTCGTATGACATTTTCCAAGGGTTATATAACCAGCTCCAACAATCGCATCCAAGAACTCAAACCACAACTTCAAACACAACTAGATGCTTTATTCTTATAATAAGGAAATCAAACACCAACTTCTTTTTTCCATAGCTCGAGATCTTACTTCCTAATTTCTCCATAACATTTCTCCTCTGTGTCCCAGAATTACCCAAATATCATACTCTTTACTTAGTTCTTTCAACCTTAAGTCGTAGCAAATCAACGTTTTATAGAGACCCATCAGAGACTCTCTTTCTTCTACATGTCTTTTTCTTTTTTTTCTTCTTCTTGCTCCACTTCATAAGAGGAACTGAACTGCAATTTTTTAAAGACATTAATACATGGGCAATCATAAATCAAACAAAGAAGAGAAACTCCAACCTATTTAGAGGCCGGCGTGAATAGAGTGTTAGTTCAAACACAAATCAAACATTGAAAAGCCCAACTTGCAAAAATCCATATTTGTCATGAAAAACTACAAAGAGCAAAGAGACTCACCAATACAAAACCAAAACATAAAAATTATACATGTACAAGTCTAAGTTGGACAATAGGTATATTTATCATGGAAAACAACTTAGGGAAGAAAAAAGAGTAAAATATATAGTATACCCTTTTATCTACGACAAGAGCAATTTTCATACAATTTCCTCTCCAGAGTCTCTAGATTTTGACCTGCAACGAATGCTTGAAGTTTCATAGAAGGTGTAAATCAAGAGCAAAGGGAGAGCCCATGCATATACAAAAGCAGTTGCAATTGCATAGATTCCATACGCCATTCCAATTGTCATGCATAACTGCAACAAAACAAAAAACATTTAAGAAACAAAATCCACTTACAACTCAAAAGATTAGAATTCTAGGTGACAAAACAATTCATTAACATATTAGAATGTAAAGGTGATGGTGCTAAGAACGGCGGAATATTGAGAGTTGGGAATTTTCAAGGCGGAAGATTCTAGTTTTTAACACGGATATCCAATTTACCCACATGCTAGATTTTGTGATGAACCAATTTAGAGACACCTACTAGTTTCAAGATAACTCCAAAATCTATGACATCATCATTGTAGGTCTTCCACAAGCTCTGCACATATCTTTAAAATTTCACCAATGTGCGAATACCTTTCTAATCTAAAATCAGCTTTTGAGAACTAAGATTTGGTTTGTTTGAATCAAAGTGTTCATTGGTGCTTATGGTTATGATTACTTCTTGGTTATTGTAACATCAACTAGATTCTAAGTATACAAATGTCTTAATCAGGAATAGTGCGAACTATCTCATTGATGTTACGCTGAAAGGACATGATATGATATGATAGTTACCTTGAAAAGAATGAAGCCAATCACGATACCAACCGCAGCTATACTTTTGCGCTTCTTTCCATCGAAGAGGTCTCGGCGCCTTTTCGTAGCATTGTTCCTTTTTCGTATCAAATCACTTGTTTCCTCGCTTCCAATATCTGTCGTCCCTAAATGAGCTTCGAAAACTTCCCTCTCCGCTCCAAGAGTTAATATCAATATTACTATAGGTGCCAATACCAAGTACAAGTGGGTCATCACAATGACCACGTTATCTGGTTTTCCCAAGCCAGAAACACTTTTCACAAATTCTCCTTTTGATGGTTTAACAGTCCAACCGTGAACTGATAAACTTCCAATAGGATAATCGTCCGCAAGGACGCAACCCCAAAACCATGGAAAGTAGCTTAAGTATATGACACTTGCCAAAAGTAACACCCAAAGTTTGAAGTTCCGAGAGTGTAGTGATACTAAGCCTCCAAATCCGCATTTGAAAACATTTCCCACACTCCTAGGGAGTGTAGAGATCGACTTCATCCATTTATCGTATTCACCATTCTTTTGTAGTTTCCAACTGTAAAACCCCGAGGATAGCAAGAGTATAATTATTCCACCCATCGGAATCCAAAGAGCAAAAGGATATCTCGTTTCCCACTTGGTAGAGAGAATCAAAAACGCCATAGGAGAAGACCATTGGTAGAAAGCCGTCCGCTCACCAGAAGAAGATACAGATCTCAATTTGCTTTCTACAACATTTCCATCCTTGTCTTTTGCGACAATTTGAATACCATAGTTTGATAGCTTGTATAGTTCTTTTCCATCCCAATTAGCAACGTAGTAGTGTGTCCCTTGATCAATCTCTTTCATAACAACCTCTGCAACCTTTCTAGTCCCGTCATAAATTGTTGCATGGACTTGGACAAGAGGTGTCTCTGAGAACACTAAAGCTCGAATGGAAAATGGAGTAGTAGCACCTTTGGAATCTCGTAACATGAATCTCGAATCAAGAGGATAAGTTTGTAAGATGATAGTTGGCATTTTGTACTCTCCTTCAGCCGTGTCCGTTGGTGAAATCAACTCCACATCCACAAAAGAAGTATGCCCTTGGTCAATCGCCATCACTCGCATCATCCTACTAATTCGCCAATCACCCATCTCCCACTCCCGAAAGTCACCCCTCTGCTCCCTGTAAACCATGAGAACAAGTTAACCCCTAAAGATCCAAAAGGACCAAATGGGGCTTTCGTTATTTCAAGCAGCTTAGATGAATGGGTTATAAGTAGTATTTTTGCCTAATTTTTTTATTAGGTGCTCCTTGTATATTATGATCTACATTGGTTCAAACAACATCATTGTTAAACCATCTCAGAGTTCACCCACATTACATTATTTCAACCAACCACTTGATAACAAATGACGAAGTATTACACTACAATACCTACAAAGTTCTCCATACCTACAAGCTTGAAAACAATCAAATCTTACATTCTAAACTGAAAGTCACTTATAGTTGCCACATGCAAATCATGTAATTGAACCGCCCAACTTCATCCCAAATCATAAGCTTCAAATGCGAACTCATCGTGGAAGGTAAAACACACTCCTATGTACACACTAATTACATAATAAAGTAAACATACAAGATGGTATCTTCACACTGTAACAAAAAAGTATACTAAACATGAATTCTTTGCAAAGATAAGCAACTTACTTGTGGTATTTGTAAAGCTCCTGACCAAAGGCGGTATGTAAATGTCCACAAACATAAGCATCCACACCATTGTTCCCCATTACACCTTCCACACGCTTGCCTGTCTCCGAGTAAGTTGTAAATGACATCGGAAAATGCCCAAATACAATCTTCACACTTGTTTCATTGACACTTTTGAGTTCCTCATCTAATTGTTTGAGAGCTTTGTCAGTAGGGTGACCAAATAAATTCGACGGATGTCGTAATCCCACTTCCATGGAGTCATCGAATCCTACAAACAAATGCTTCTCACCATTACTGCCCTACAACCAAAAACAAAACACAACAATTGTGAGAATCTTTGCATTTGTTGAAGTGTTGAGAAAAGAATGAGAAAAGAGAATAGTAAAGTACCTTGACAACTACACTTTGGACGAGGCTGGTGCGATTGAAGGCAGCACTTATGCTGTATTTAGAATAGTAATCTAATGGACTGTGCAATGGAACTCCATACTTGTCGTGATTTCCTCGTATATCAAAGAACTGTTTCAATGGTATTCCGCTTTCTGTGGCGATTTCTTGAAAGGAATTGTGGTAATCTATCCATTCTGACTCGAATTGTTGTGCTGTGTGCATATTCTCGCTTTTGGCATCTGCATCAAAGAAAGTCTATTGAGAAGATGTCAAGAACAAGATTTAATGCTCCCTTACTCTTCCTAGTTTGCAAATCTTATGTCAAAGAAAAAGATTCACCTCCTCTCAAGTCCCACGGTTCTCAATGATTCTCAGGCCAACTTTCTCGAGAAAAAATTACATAAGAAATTTTCAAGGGTTCTACCGACAACCCACCGACCTTCAAACCCCCGGTTTGCAAAAGCTACCGACAATGGCTGCAACCCCCGGAGTAGTCTTCCAAACCCACGAATCTTATTTGGAGAAAAGGAGTTGTATATAGTGAACAACGTATGCAATACATTCATTCTCAAAATCGATCTCCCCCCTCCCCCAAAAATGATCAACGAAAGGGTACCTGTGAGGTCTCCGGAGACCAGAACGACAGCAGGTTGAATCACCTTGAGCGAGCGGCCCAGAGCTTTCCGTAACGCCAAGGAGCGCGAGGGAGTCCACTTGCTGAGATGAATATCCGACATTTGCACTACCCACACCACTCCCGCTGGCGCATCTCTCATCACCACCTCCTCCGAAGCCGCCACCGCACAAAGTGCATGTATAATCATACGCAACAAACATCGCTCCAGTGCCAGAAAAGCAACCAGTTTGAATATCCTCATCTTGTGCAACTGCTATTGAACCGCCCCCACGACAACAGAAATGCACCACCCAATATGCTCCACCCAATATGCTCCACCCAATATGCTCCACCCACTATGCTCCACCGTCTGTTACATAACCCTATAATGACGTGTCGAACTCGCTGAAGTTTCGCATCAAAACAATGCTATTTCTGTTAGGCAAATGAGTGAGACATTCTATCTGTTAAGTACCATGCACGCATGTTACGCTTCCTTCTCACGCACAGAGAGAAGCTTCAACACGCAACTCTGGTAGGATATTTGCGAACTGTTCTGGGCACCTATCATAGTCATAAACCCTACCTCCTGAAGAATTCAGGGTACAGATTCTTGATTCTGAAATGCGGTCTCTCCTGAAGTTATGGAATATCTTCACCAGTTCCGTACTCCGCACCAATGATCAGGAAGAACCGACAGCTACTTCATTATCAGCCGATGGATTTAGCACACTGGCCGGTCCATTAAAAACCGATGAAAATTGCATGTAAATTACTATTCTCAAGATAAGGCAATTGCCGGAAGAGATCTGTGAAAAACCGGTTGGGTGTGGGAAATGCTGGTTATTAGCCAATAAAAGTCAAAAAACTTCCCGAACCCTGCTCCGCACTCTTCAGATGGCGTATCTTATGAAGGGCATTAGAATTGGTCCATTCCAAGGGATATCAGAATATGGAGTATCTTCACCAATTTTCCGGAATGTTTCGGAAGTTCGACTCAAACGAGTTCACGCATTAACTCCACATACGAATTCGTTCAGGAGCAGATCTCGTTGGGTACCTGCTTCGCACATTGCAGAAATTAGGCACAGGCGTCGAAAGGGATGATCAATCTCTTTTCTTATTGTAGGTCAGCTGCGACCTTCATAAATCAACAAGCTTCAGTAAGAGCTAAGTGCACATGCTTTGATGAAGGTTTCCGCAACCTTCATAATATCAACATGTGATACGAAAATGATGTCTTTTTTTTCTGTACAAAATCCTCATTTCTAAAATTTGCCAGCCGCATAATCGGTATAGAGGCACTTCCCTACCAAAAAATTCTACTCATTACTACTCTATAATTACATAGTCATCAAAAGAAAACCCTAATTCCTCGAAGCAACTGATTCGTGAACGTAAAAGAACATGTACGCCTCCCTCACTCTTGCGAGCACTGTTTCCTCCGCAACCTGCACTCAAAAGACCCCAGAATATAAGCAAATGATCCTACAATCTGTAATATTACTTGAATCCAAAAGAGGTCAAGGTACTCGAATCACTATAATCAATGTCTATTTTTTGAGCAATTGAACCCACAGTAGAGCACTCAAGAGGAAATGAAAAGGAATAAAGATGCTTACATCATTCACAACTGTGTCATCACATCTGAGCCATCTATTCGCCTCAGCATCAAAGATATCCGCAGTGAAGTGGCCGCCGAAGGCATTGAATCCCAAGTGGTTCACAACGCCTTGTAACCGATAGCTCGTGCTTGGCGTTTCTATTCTTTCAGAGTTGCTCCAAAACAACTGCTTATCTTGTGCACACCATGGCTCTGTAACAACGGAAGAAACAGATGAGAAAACATGAATGAAAATTGAGGAGTTGTAATGAAAGAGGGGGTTAAGTTAAGTACCGATGTCAAGACGGGAGGTGAACTTCACAGGGGCCGAGACTTTCGTGCAGGGGATGTCTCGGTCCATGTGTAATCGTTTCAATTGCAGCACTAATACTTGCGGTAGCTTCTGAATCTGGGTCTTGGAGTTCGTATCTTCCACTCCGCACTTTTCACACTTCCGAGACATTTTGGTCTCCTGAAAGTAATGGTTCAATAGTGACTCTAGGCTGCAGTTCTGAGACTCATCCGTTCTGCAATCATGCATATTAACCATCAGTGGTGCACAAAATAGACATCTCCTCAACCTTTTGAATAAGGAATGTTCAGTATCAAGTGAATATGGAGTAATACCTCTCGTCTTCAGGCAAAGCTAAGCTGAAGTCACGGTATGTTTCCTCCACGGACGATACACTCCCACAGCCAGCACAGGTCAAGTTGTTTCGAACTGAGCAGCTGCAAAATGAGAGCCAAGTATTGAATTAGAGACTATGTGTAATAAATTGAAAGGAGGATGGTAAAGAAAAGCACAAAACTAACCTGAAATTTAGTGTCGTCGGACACACGGATTCTAACTTGGGTGGCTGAGCTTCGAAGCTGAGTTGCTTATTGAGTTCCAGTGAGACGTCTTCTTGTACTTGATCAATTAAGCTGCAGAAGAACTCATGTGCATCCTGAAAATAACAATGGTCAAAATGGTCAACAATTGAAGATAGAGAAGTATATCATGGACGATTGATGGACAGGATGGTCAACAATTGACGATAGAGGAGGGAATTTTACAGCAATACTACCTGCTGTATGCAACCCCAGAAGCTCGATTGGTGCTTCGCAAAAGCATGCTTCAGAACACCCGGGTTCACAGTCTCAAATCTCTCAGCCCGTTTTAAGTCCCGCAACACCTTCAGTAGAGCGGCGTATAGTCTTTCAATGTCAGGAGCAACAACTGATTCATGGCCCTGAAAAAAAAGAACAAGTGGAGGATGTTAGATCAAAGTCAAGCCACTGACAGAAGCATCTGTTTGGGAGCATTTATTCTTTCTTACCTCCAATAAATCTTCCATCACTAGGGGACCGAAAAAGCGTTCCATGGCGTTGACGAAAGTGGGCAGATTGCATAGAATCTGAACGATCACGTTCATGTAGCATGTATTTCCAAGGTTCATCAACCTGCAATAAAAGCACTTGTCAACCATAAGGCTCTCAAAAGCGCACAGTCAAGGCTCTGAAAGGCACACAGCTGTATTGTATGTGATGAGAAGTGGCATGACTCACCCATACAACCTCCGTGGGACGAAAGCTGAGTATTTCTCCGCTTCAATCTCAAGCTCCTCTGCATCAACATCCTTCAATGTAGCAACTGTCCTCTCTAATTCTTCCCTATCCTCCTTCGTAAGAAAATTCGGCTCACTGCAAGGAAGAAACAGCCAAGTCAGTCAAAAATGCACATAATAACCATAGAAGAAGCAAACAGGATGGATATCTGAAGCATACAAGATAGCATACATGAAACCATATGTTATGAAGCATGTAAAAATGCACATAAGAAGTATATAAGAATGCACATAAGAGTGCATCATATGAGTGTTCCAATCTTATCACTACATATAAGAATGCTTCATATAGAACTGTAAGCGGGTGTCACTTTACCTGGGCTCATTCGACGTTGGCAGCAGCTGCCTTCGAGTAGCAGGCTGCACTTCAGCAACAGGCTCCGGAGTCGTAATCTCTTCAGCCTTCGAGGGCTCCGCTTCTTCAGCCTTCGAAGGGAACTCGAAAACCGGTGGTCTCACTGGTGAAACAGCTCTAAACTCAGTCTTTCGTCTCGGTGGAGACTTCAAAGGCGGTGTGGGTGGCGTAGCCTCCGTCTTCCTTTCCCGTCGGGTGTACTGCGGACTTGGTTCCGACCTTGCCTTCTTCTGTGGACTAGGCTCCACCTTTTTCTGCGGAGTGGTTTCGGACTTCTTGGACTTGTACACCTTGGATGTGGTCGGCGAGGGCTTGGGTGGAGTAATGGTCTTCTCCTCAGTCCAGTCGAAGACTGAACTGTCGTTCTTCGTTGGGGTAGTGATCGAGCCATTTAGTGTTATCAATGGCCCCCTGCTGGCGTCGTCTTCGTGTGCCCTCTTTCGATTGTCGGAGATTGAGAGTTTGTTGTTCTTTAACTCCACTGGCACCGCTGCTGCTCTTGCCCCTTCTCCGGTTCTCCTTGCTGAGCCTGAATTCTTCCCTGGTGTAGTGATCTTCAACACTGCAAACCAGAAAAATATCATTTCCTGTAACAATACTGTAGAATCAATACGGCAAACAATTGTTGGGAACAGTAAATTAAAAGAGAGAGGTTGGTTACAAATTAGAATGTGACCGTTGCTGGAAAAGAGGTATACCTGGTGAGCTTTCCTTCTCGGCTTGTTTTTTCTGTAGCGCAGCTAGAACCATCTGCCGACCTCGTCCTGAAAAAACTTACGAATATTAGTATGGGTACACTGCAACAGAAGTGGAGATTCGAGATTAGTATGGAAAAAACTGCAACAAAAAGTGGAGATTCGAGATTGGAGACCACGAAACTTACCAGTGGGGTTGCTCTTGTGGTTGAGAACCTCTTGAATAGATCTCTCAACCTTAGGCCGTTGCTGCTTCGAGGGAGTCGTCTTCTCTCTCCCAGGAGTCACTGCACCACAACGAAATCCAGCACTTTCAGAACAGCAACACAGCCATTTCCGGGGTAGTTGAAAAGAGCCAGTAACACAGGCTCTGAGAGATAAAAGGGACCCGGAAAAAACGCAGGAGTTCTCCTAACATTTCGAGAACACTGAAAACACTTGGGTGATCGCCCAGAACCCTAGAAAGGAGGCACAGATACTGAATAACGGATTCATAAAAAATACACTCATGAAGGTCCAAAACAATAAATTCGTGCCGACCAAGCAATTCGACACAAACACAGCTACCAATTTCACGACAACACTAGCATAATCTCTCCAGGGATCAGTAGCAGAGAATGTGCCGGAGTTGAACATTCTACAGAGGGACCACCTACCGACACTGAAATTCCCAAGCAAGAAGCATAGCATTGACGTTGTTCCTCGAAAAAGCTGCAAATGGCTCGGAAAATAAGAAAAGCGAAAACACTCAGAGAGAGAAAGAGAGCAAGCACCTGGAGTGTTGGGATCCTGGTTCTGCCTCCCGGAGGCAACCGTGCGCCGCTGCTGCATATTGACCACGAGGCTCATCGTTACCGCCGGGTTAGCGCAAAACCCAAAACCTCGCGATAGGCTTGAAACCAATTCTTCAGTAGACGGGAAAGTTCAGCTTAAGTGACTTCCCGAAGAGCCTTCAGCGACTCCACCATCCCCGAAATGGGAGCATGCACGCGGGAATAAAAATAATGGGGAATTCGGCGCAGCGGCAGACGATCGGAGCAGTGGAGGAATTGTGTGCAAATGAGCTCCAACGGTGACACGAGGGGAGGTATGGCAGCGCGGGACTTCCCGCCTTTGTTTTCCGGTTGCCGGTAAATACCTGGCGGGTACTGAGGGGGGTTATTGGATAACGGACAGTTGTGACTGGTGATAGGGGGCGGGAGGGAGCGGGTGTCTGCCGGGTATGGATTCGTCTGCCGGTGAGTCGTTTGAAAGGCGCCTTCCCGCCATGCCTAGAGTTTTCGCGCGGTTAGAGCTGTCTGAGGTGGCAAATAATGGAGGGAAACCCTGTGGGCTCACCTCTGCAAAGGCTGACATGCACGCAGCAACAGTAACTTTGGAGTTCTTAATTGTCCATAAAAGCATTTTAGGGGTTCATTGGAGCTTTTGAGTTGAGGATGGGTTTTGTTTTATAATTTTTTTCTCAATTGCATATTGAATAGGTTAGGGTATTAGAAAATTGGGTGTTGGTAAAAAAATTTATTTTTTTAATATTATTTGTACGTGATATAGTT
The DNA here is from genome assembly GCA_037043015.1 of Bryum argenteum. Classification (NCBI taxonomy): domain Eukaryota; kingdom Viridiplantae; phylum Streptophyta; class Bryopsida; order Bryales; family Bryaceae; genus Bryum; species Bryum argenteum. The sequence goes on along the minus strand of CM073330.1, from coordinate 3,590,623 downwards.
TAAGAGTTGATAAGATTGAGTAACAAAAAAGTTGCCACGTAGGTACCTTGGTAGAGGAGTATCGTTTCATTTCCAAGTACGGAAGATATTTCTCAGTCATAAATATATGATCTTATTTGTCTTTTGGCACATGATTGAGCTTTTAGCTTGATAAGGTTTGTTCAAGAAAAGTTGCATATCAGTTGTTGGGAAACGTGTAATTTCATTATTATTGTTTTGATTTGTCCATGACACTTTTATTTCATTCTTTGTCTATTGGCACTCTATGAAGTTTAGAAGTTGAAAGGTTTTGTTGCAAAAATAAGATATCACCGCATGGGGAAAGTATTTCCCCATTGTTGCTACTTTTTGCTTCAAAATATCATTCCATATTCATTGGTTGGCACTTGATATAGTTTACATCTAGATAGGGTTGGGGCACAAAAGAAATTAACCACTTAACGTGTCAAATGTCGAATAACGACAATTTGGATGGAAGCATCTTCGAAGAGTCACTCATCATCCATTTCTGAAATTATTTGTATAAGGAGGGCAAAGCCGCTCAGGTGTACTAGTCTATTACTTAATGTGATTATTTTTTCTTGTTTGACGGCAACCTAAGCAGAACACATTTAGTCAAATGAAGGAGTAGGAAGTGTCATCGAAGCGGGTTATATTTCATAAGGGTGCGGGCAATAATAGGATCATGGATCATTCGATGAATATTAACCCCTAAAGATCCAAGAGGACCAAATCGGGCTTTTGCTATTTTGGGCAGCTTAGATGAATAGGTTAAAAGTAATATTTTTGCCTAAATTTTTTAATGGGTGCTCCCTATACTGCAAAGTGTATGTGGTAAAATTTACAAAGCCAAATTCCAATTTTTGAGTCTTCTACAACAATTCTTGGTTTGAGAGCCGAACTGGGGCAGTTTAAATTTAGTATTTTTTTGAGATTTTTTTTTTGGAAAGATGTTCATGACCAAATCACTACTTAAGTTCCAAAGGGCCCCAAGTCAAAAAGTGTACCAATTTTACAAGGGCAACCTCCAAAAGTGTCAAAAATAATCTCAACAATGCCCAAAAAAACTTCGTAGACAAACTTTGGATGTTATAATCTCTCAAATGGTAAACATCCAACGGTCAATTTTTATATCAGATACTGAAAATTGGCTTAGGTACAAGATCTTACGGTTGGAAGTTAAGAAAAGAATAAAAAAATTGTTTCGCACCCCTTGAAGTGCATAGAGGTAGAGAATTGGAGTTTTGAGGTTTTAAGCTCCCAAAAACACCCAAGGATCTTTAGGGGTTAAGATGTCAAATTTTGATGTATGTACGGTCTCATAATATGTTGTAAATTACAAAAAATAGCCTAAATTTACATTTTCCGCTCAAACAAGGAGAAATTTATCTTTGCAAGAATTACGTTGTTTTGAGATGTATAAAAATTACCATACATACACACAATTGGACCTACAAGCCTAGAAACTTGTATTTTAAGGATGGTAGGTGAGGTGGGATGGGGACAGAGATGGGCATGGTCAAAGTATTTATGTTGGCGTGACAACACGGTCGGCTAAGATAGTAGGAGTTGTTAAGGTTTGTTTCATTTTTTAAACTCATGACCTTTTTAGTTGAATCGGTCAACCTACAAGTAAAATTACATGTGATTGTTGCAGTAAAAATTATCACTCACATTTACCTCTTCACATTTGTTTGAGTTTACAAGTTGATAATGTTGACCACAAAAAGGTTGCACATTATTAGTTGATGAAATTTATATTCCGTTCATATGATTGGAGAAGATGATAGTTGATAAGGTTGGGTTAAAAAATTGTTCATTGTTAAAAAAGTATATCCTCTTGTGTATGACTTTACAAGTTGAGTCATCTCAAAAAAATCGCATGCTATTTGTCAATGAGTAGGTACCATCTCAATGTCTCTTCACACTTAGCTGACAAGGTAGCAACAACTGTTGTAACTTTGAACCGAGTAGGTAAAACAATATTTAAGAACTTGATAAATGACACATTTAACTACTTTTGGACAGGAAGCAAGAAGTAAGGCAACGAGATCCCCATACTCATGTGAGTTAAGATACAATGTGAACACAAAGTTGTTAATCAATGGATCTTTGGAGAATGTCAAGATACTCACATCCCCACAATGTAATTTTCAATTGTTGTAATGATCATTTCACAAATTTATAATTTTCAAAATTTGCTTCAGTCCATAATTTGTGAATGAGTCCGGATTTAGTTAAATGTGGCTTATAACCAAAAAAGGAATAATTTTTATAAAAATGAATGAACGTTACAAAACTCAAATTTTACATAAAAATACTCATACTTTATGCAAGTTTATCAATGAACCTATGGTGCACAAGGTAAAAATGTTTAGGACTAGCAACAACATAAAATCAACCATCTCCTAATACAAGCTTGAAGTTAAAACTTGAAATCTTTGCTAGCAATACATATTTAGTTGGGGTGGTTAGGATTACGAAATCTTAAATGATAGCCCCTTTGTCCCAAACAAGTATCTCTACCATCTTTAAATTGAAAGTTTCAAAATAAGAATTCAATTAACTTGCTTGTACCATTTTATACGCGTACTATTAGTATTGCTCGCAAAATCTCATTTCAAAGAAGCATTTCAAGTCTATTACAAAAAGAACTTAAGTCACGAATTCTCAAATTCTTAATTAGCACTTTATCATATTTTCCTCATAAACGTCATTGTCTATATTTACTCCAGGAAGACACCTTTTTTCAAGAGGTTATAAATTTATATAAACTCACTTACTTAGATGTCAATTTTACAAGTTTGTTATACATTGCTTGAATCATGAGGCCTTATAAATTGCAAATGCATTATGTATAAGTTTGAATCTTAAATCATAAAATTTGATAATACTCACTTCACAAACTAACAAATCTATAACAATGAAAAACCTTCATCTACCAAGTTGTTAACCTCTATCACATCAACACCCATGTACCAAAGTTACTTACAAAATTTCTTTTATGGCTACAATAATAGCCTCACAAATAGTGAAACTGCTTCAAAACTTGCAAAGGATAATAAGCCAGCAACTTAAACCCTCACACTAAATTAAACACCAAACTTCTATCAAATCTTAATTTTAGCTAAAATCTCTACCCACAAAACTAAGGGACACTTTACATGGGGAGTCAAGCCATATATGCGGCCAATAGATGACAAAGATCCTCTCAACATGATTGATTTAACTTTTGTAATGTATGAAATGGACCAATTATGTTGAGAGGATTTTCGCCCTCGATTGGCCTCATGAACGCCTTGACTCTCCCATGTAAAGCGTTAGAAAGATGCAAGTTGAAATTAGACCTAGTAACAAAAAAATGTTGAATTTCAACTATCACTGAAGGAGATACAACTCCTCGAGAACCACTTGTGTTTTTTGTTGTTTGAGATAGAAATCACCCGAAGAAATCCAATACCTTAACCCTTAAACTCCCACGATGTCGAAAAACGGCATTTTGGATGTACATCGAGAAACTTTGAAGAGCCATATCTTCTTCATCCGAGGTCTGTTTTGGATGAAATCACTTGGATTAGGTTCCAAATCAAGTCTAGTTTGTGTTGTAAAATTTGAAAGCCCATAAAGTAAAGTATGAATTAATGGAATGCACTTTAGTGAAAACAACTCTTGTTTTTGGGTTTCCAAGCATGGGGCATGTATTACCATTGCAAGCCAATTATGTGAAACTAAAAATAGAATTTCATGATTTTTTTTTCATGGTCATGATCTTAAGGTGATTCTTAACAACTTTGTAGTGAGAAGTTTTTTGATCCAAATGATTTTTCTATTGGATTTGCAATGATGTTTTGTCAACAGAAAAAGTGAGAAAATGGATGATATTTGAGGAGCTATATCTCCCTCATCCACCGTTGGATTTCAACGTGATTTTTTGGGATGGCCTCCAATTAGAGTCTAGTCTAAGTGGTAGAAACCTTAACAAGATCGAAAATGTTTTGAAGATAAGGCATGAAATTGAATGCAAAGGGTCTAGTTTTGGACTATTTTCCCTTTGTAAAATGTTTGGTAGTTTTTACCATTGCATGACTTTTATTTGAGCCAAGAATTTTTTTTGATGAATTTTTGTTGGGTAAAGGACTCATTAAGATGAAGGTGAACATTTTTCTAGTTGGTGATTTTTTCATTGCAATAGGTATATTGGTAGCATTTCCACCTCAAAGTGAAAATGATGAAATTTTGCAGTTTATTTTTGATATTAATATGTTACAATCTCCCGATCTATAAGGCCTCATGACTCAAATTTTGGTCCACATAATCTTCGATAAGTCTATTACAAGTTTGTACGGTTGAGATCTTAATAGCTTCTCTTGATTTTCATCTATGACAATTTTTATGGAAATGTGCTTTTCTGCTAAAAATAGGCTCGGGCGTTTAGGGGTTAATTATTTCTATAAAAAAATCCCAACTAAAAAGTTGCTAGAATTCATCTCAGGAATAAACTTATGAAATAAAAATCATGACAAAACTTTAGTTTGAAATGGTAAAACATACCTCATGTTCACAACCCTGACCAAATCATGCCATCATAAAGTGCATGCCATACTTTAGTAACATCTCATATGGAACTTTTGATTTGCTTACAAAAGATATGTTTTTTTTGCAAAAACCGAAACATTGATTGAATATGACACAAGATCCATACGGTCAAATCTGATAAAAATCACTTGGTAGAGTAATAAGACAGTTTATGGACGAGATCTCAAAATCAAATAAAAAAGAGAGTTTGTTCACGAATGTCAAATATGGCCATCTTGGACTATAGAGCTTCTCCTTTAGGGGTTAACCATTAAGTTTGAATGGCACACGAAACAAGTCCTTGCTAGTTCGTTGACATACAATCCTCTGGCTGCATTCACGATCGTCGGCGATGGTGATGGAGGATCTAAGCTAAGCATGCTCGCGATCGATGGCCTTTCAATTTCTCTTCCGGTAACCATCTCTACATCATTCACGGAAGGAAATTACTGCATGTTCAAAAACTTGCAGTATCCAACCTGCATAACAATCTGCTTTCTTTACCGTGTAACAATCTCGTCTGAGCTTGCTAAGCATCTTCAATTGATCAAGGGGTGGAAGCCGATTGAGTCGCTGCTTGCTTCTTGACTTTTTGGTCCATGAATTCTAAATTGGACAATTTAGGGTTTACCAGTTTTGCAGCTATTGACGATGGATTGATCCTTTTCTGATAGGTCATCAATGTGAGATTGATCGCGTGAGTAGATGTGGCTGATGAGCCAAGCGCGCGATGGGAAGGCAGAGGGCATCCTCTGTGTTGCCTCGTTACTTTGACCCGTCGTATTACCTACGGCGACCGAGACGGCTCCTCCTTCTTTTTGCTTTCTTCGTGTGCACCACTTTCTTCCTGTGGGATCGCCACAACCTTGTCGTTAATCATGAGGTAAAAATTGCCACCATTTGAACTTTCTCTCCTGACACACTCTTAGCATGGCATCAACATGATCCATTTTGATCTTGCAGGAGACTGTTGGGCAGCTGGCTCGAGCGAATCATGCACTTGGAAATAAAGTAAGACTTCGAGCAATCTGATTCCGTTTCCCTTTAAATTGGTGAACATCTGATATGCTGCCAATGTTCCTGCATTTTGCCTATTAAACATGAGTTGAAAGTCGTAGATTGTTGGTACATGTGTAGTCGATGCATTGTTTCTACTAAGAGAGATCGATGGTGCATATACGGAATCCGGGAGAAGTTTGTTACAGTAGAGCTTGGATTTGTTTTAGTGTTTATGGTCAGGAATTGATCGAATCCAAAAAGCCTTTTAATGTCTGGGTCATTGTAGCTTGGATTCTATACCGTATTGTCTTGTAGTCTATAGTCTGCACTTGACTCCTTCAGGAATTGATCAAACCCTTAATTTCTATATCATAGTCAGTGTAGCTTGGATTTTTTTGGTGAAAATCTGCGCTTGACATTATTCAGGTTTTGATAAAAATATCTGTACTGCTGTTTGGAATTACAATATGTTATGACTGATTTCTTGATTTCCAGCTGCAAAAAGTTGGGGAACTGTTCAAGGAGAAAGGCGAGACTCTACCCAAAGAGCTCGAGTATGATGAGCATGAGAGGCGTGCCTGGGAGGAAGGTCACAGAGTGAACATTTTCCAGCGGTTCCTTCCTGAGAGGAGGAAGCCGCCAGTGATTGGAAATGAAGATGATACCGACCCGGTTGCAGCTGAAAGGCGTGCAAGAGTCAAAGATGCTATGCGACATGCTTGGACTTGCTACGAAAAATATGCCTGGGGCATGGATGAACTAAAGGTGAGCATCAATTCAAGCTTCTGATAGTCCTGCCATTTTTATTAGCTCATTTGGAGGTTTCAAGCTATACTGATGTTGGTTCCCTCTTAACCATGTGTAGCCACAATCGAAGAATGGAGAGAATCAGTTCGCAGGTCTAGGAGCAACTATAATAGATTCCTTGGATACCCTCTATATCATGGGCTTCCAGAAGCAGTTCGAGAAAGCAAGAGAGTACGTGCACCAACAGTTGTCCTTTTATTGTTTTCCGTAAGTCTGCTTAGTTCTAAGTTTGATGGATTTTGTTTTTGCAGCTGGGTAGCGGAAAATCTGGATTTCAACAAAAACGTGGAAACTAGTGTCTTCGAGACCACCATCAGGTACTCATGATCTACTCAGTTATTTCATAGCATTGTAGTTCATTTTCTAAAGCAGATTGACCTTTCTTATACATTGACCGCTATTTCTGCTTGCTCATGGCAAGGTTAATGTACTTTGTGATAGTTACGAGTTGAATCTTGCAGAGTTTTGGGAGGGTTGCTGAGTGCATACGACCTTTCTGGCGAACAGATGTTCTTAAGAAAGGCGCAAGAAATTGCCGATCGCCTGATGCCCGCGTGGGAAACCCCCTCGGGCATCCCTTACAGCACTATCAATTTGGCAACTGGACATGCAAAGAACGCGGATTGGTCCGGGGTATGCGATTGTATCCACCAATCTTTTGCAACATTCCGTGCTTTCTAATAGTATGAATGTTCTTCGTAAGGTGCTTTTCTTTTCTTGGTTCGGCAGGAGTGTTTATTGACAGTTGCATCTTGCCGTTTAGGGTGCCAGCATACTGGCTGACTTAGGGACTGAGCAGCTGGAGCTGATTGCATTATCGCAACGAACAGGTGTACCAAAATATAAAGAAAAGGTTATGTTTGTGCTTACACTGTCGTGCTCATTTTGTGAATCTCAATGCCAGTCATTTTGGAAGTCCTCTTGTATGTCTATATGATCCTAAAAACAAAGAGTTAGACATGTAGTTTCATACGTTAATTAGCTTCAAAGAACTACGTTCAAGGTCTTCATTGATTCATCTTGCATTGTCAGTTACCTTACATGGTACTAACTTAGTGTCTCCCCGCTCAAGGCTTTAGGTTCTAGCGGATTGAAGAAGCGGGTCTCAATATGGTCGCTTCAAACTAATCACCGCACTCTGTACGCTTTTGATGTTTTCAGGCTGAGAAGGTGATCAAGCAGCTGAGGAAGGTGTTTCCGAGGGATGGTCTTCTACCTTATTACATAAATCCTGACACTGGCGAGCCTACCGATTCTGTAATCACGTTCGGAGGCATGGGAGACAGGTAATAGCATTTCATCTCTCTATTTACATTCTATTCGTGTTCTAGTAACGATACACTCAAACTCTAAATGGGCTTTGTTTTTCTGTGCCAGCTTTTACGAATATCTTCTGAAGGTTTGGATTCAAGGAAACAAGACGGAGGTCGTAAAGCACTACAGGTATCCGTCAGACGTTTCTGACATTCGCCAATGTGAGACATGTGCTATATACTTAATCTGGAATGTTTCTGCTGCAGAGAGATGTGGGAGCAATCCATGGAAGGCATGAAGAGTCTGATTCAGAGAACTACAAATGGTTACACCTACCTTGCCGAAAAATCTGGCAGCCAGTTGGTAAAGAAGGTAATTTCCAACACTTGAAGTATAAATAATTTCTCGCAAGTAGTACTGATCTCCTTGTGCACTTCTCTCATTTATGCATCAGTACTGAGCAATGTGATAGATGGAAGAGCTGGCGTGCTTTGCACCTGGAATGCTGGTACTTGGCATGGACGGAGCATCACCTGAAAAAGCCAAGGAGTACCTGAACCTTGCTGAGGAGGTAACGACCTAGCTCCCGACATAGTCAAAATCGCATTCTTAGTCCAACAAACTTCAGCTGATATCGTATTAGAGGTTGAGGCAAGTGTATGATTGCCCTCTTATCCTGATCTTTCGATTCTTGCAGCTTGCCAAGACATGTTACAACATGTATATGTCAACACCAACGAAGCTGGCTGGAGAATATTACAACTTCAACGATGCGGTGAGCTCTATCTCCTTCAAGCGAATAGTGGTTTTCTTAGCTTGGAACTTGAATCTGGTTTATATTGATATGAGGTGATTCACAGGGAATGAACGCTGGAGAGCGTTTTAACATATTAAGACCAGAGACGGTAGAGTCATTCATGTATCTATGGCGCAAGACGGGAGACCAAAAGTACCGAGACTGGGGATGGGACATCTTTCTCGCCTTCGAGACTTATTCTCGGATACCAACGGGTTACGTTGGTCTAAAAGATGTACGAACCTCTATTACTCTTTTCTGCTTTCAACAATAACCCCAGCCAGTTAGTTCCTTTTACATACTCTATGTTTCCATTTGCAATCGGATTGTGTGCAGGTGTATTCTGGTGAGAAGGATAACAAGATGCAGAGCTTCTTCTTAGCAGAGACTCTCAAGTACCTCTACCTTCTATTCTCGCCCTCCACGGTAATCCCTCTGAATGAATGGGTGTTTAACACGGAGGCTCACCCTGTCCGCATTGTACCCCGCGTGGACGAGCCTATTAGTCTGGAAGACGTGAGTGTTACCAAAAAGTGGTTTGAGCGTTCCAATCAAGCGGGGTTACAGAGTGAACAACGGCAACGTTGGAAAGGGAGAGGAGCCCAAAGTGGTCTCTGAGGTCCAAATTCACTCCTCGTGAATTTGTCGCCATCCCTGGAGAGTCTGTCATTTTTTACTACTTGGAGTCTGCAGAGTTCAGTATTTATTCAACATTTTCAGGGGTTTTCAGGTGACTTGGTATCATACTTTACACATGATGAAATTTCTTGGGGCTATTAGAGCTTGCCCTATGAATACTTGGCCTCGGTGTAAATTCGATGACAATGTGCTTTTTGAATTTACGGTTGGACCTGGGTGAAGTACACATTGTTTTCAGGCTGTTTCAACGAACATCAGCACAGATGAGCTACACATTAGCTTCACTAGAGGCCTGAATTGAATGTCTTACTCTGTTTTCTTAAGAGATGATCTCACGAAGGGGTTGCATGTACGAATAGAACCTCTACCTCACACGCTTCATAAGTTCTTGATTGAGAGGATTTAAAAACGTTTTATCAATCCATGCATATTAAAAAATCAAAAAATTTAATATGGAGTCTTCAGAAAGGTAAGGTAAGATGCTCAATGAGACAGAAAAATAAGGTAAGCTGCTCAATGACAGCTTAGAATCCATCACAGTTGGAGTAAAGCTACAAGTAAAGCCATAGTGGTACAATAGCCAAACTCAAACTACAGTAGTGGATCTGTAGTGGAATCAGCCATGCTGACAATTTGTGTGCATGAGATTGGACCGGAATTAGACTCCTTTGAAATTTGTAATGAGATTTCGAAATCGGACTTGTAGGTTTTTGTAGGTTTTCTAAAAGTGGCACAACCTAGAATGTTTGCGGCTTGTACCTTGAATATCAACCATCCAAGATCCTTATGTCCCTCCCACAAGTTCAACTAGTAGCACCTTTTGTCCTGCTGAATTTTCGAGCAGGTGAACATATACAGTTTGAGTAGCTATTCTGCTTCTGGGGCATGTCAAACGTTCACCAGCTCTCTTGAAAAAAGATAAGCAGTAGGTCCATAAAGTAAGAAGAGAATGAAACCCGTTGAAGTAGAATTCATTGCTCTCGAAGAACCAATCTACCATCCAAAAAGCACTATGATTTCTACACCATAAAATACAGAAAGATCCAATCCAAGGTTGCTGGCAGATGTCACTGATCCAGCATTTTGGTCCAGTCATGAGGCTCCCACATCTTAGCAAAGTCTTTAGCCAACTTCTCTTGATCTTTCCTCGACAAAGCCTGCGCGTGGAAATCCTCTTCTTCAATTTGCAACATCCCTTCCAGGACCACCCTGCCAAAATCCGGCTTGAATTTGCTCTCATCGTCAATCACATGAGCATACCCTCCGTTCATTCCGAACTCCACATGAAAGTAGGGGAAATTCTTCGGTACTGATGAACGTAAGCCTCTTGTACTCGTGTCGATCAGCCTCTTGGCATTATGTTGAGACCACTCACTCTCCGCTTCATCTATCGCCTGGAGTACAAGTCCCATCATTCCGAAGTCAGAAATGCTAATACATGTACACTAGAATAGTAAGCTTAGAATCCGTTGATCAGCTTCATTCCATTCTAGATAAGAAGAAATTCTGAAGATTCTATAATTTTGTAAGCAACTACATAAAAAAGTGCGAGTTCTAGAACTGTCTTATGGAAGATGACCCGAAATCAACCACTCTACTCTATTTGGACAGGACGTACGTTCTAAGTTTAAGCAATCTAGAAAGTGGGCAAGAATTTAGAGAGAACGATGTCCATCTTGAAACGATTGAAATTCAAACGATTGGAGAACGATTCGTTGGAAGCTGACCTTTTTGAAGTAAAGAGGTGCATCTCTGGCGAACGAAGTAGGAATAGGGATACATTCCACAAGACAATGGCGTTTCTGTCTCGCAAGGTGCATGGCGGTCTCCAGAAAGATAGCATCCTTCTTCTGCTCCGAAAACATTTTCACCAGGCACTTCTTGAAATTCCTTAGCTCCTCCCAAGTGTCATCATCCACATTCCGCGTTGAGCCTTCATGTAACATGGGGATGATATAGCAATGCCCGTCGACAAGAGGTCGTCGTGGAGGCAAGGCAAGGTAGGTGTAGTTCGCAATAGCCATCGTTAAATGCTTGGGTCGATTTGGATTGTCGAAACATAGTTGACACCGCTCTGCCTGTGTTTGGATGCGATTGTAACTTTGTACTGTCGGACGCTCCTGTTTTCCAGGTTTCGGCTTCTTCTTTTTGTCTGCTTGAGGACCTAGGTCATCGTACTCGTCGTCTGCTTTGTATAACTTGTTCTTGCCTATCATTCCTGCCATTGCTGTGTCTGCACTTTCTCTTCGGGACTCTAATGTCTTCTTTCCTAAGGCCTCGAGTCTTGCTAGTACTGATGTTGGGTTTGAGAAAGGCCGCCTCTCTTCTCTCTTTTCTTGTTGATGTTCTGGAGCGGGTGGTGGTCGATCCCTTACTACATTCTCACCTTGCTTCTATTCACATGAACACCAAAGTTGGGTGAGCAATGACCATAAGAAACTCAAATCAAACATGACTAATCAGGACAAGTGGAGACAGATACATGCTAAAAAGAACAACTTCAAGAGCTTTCGTCTTGATATGAAACCTACAAGAAGAGAAGTAAAAATCTGAATAATAAACATGTGATTAAGAGAAACATAAAGAAAGCTCCAATCTATGATTCTAATAGAAATCCCCATATTGACTTTCTTTTGACCCAGAGTACTTTCGTCGTCAACTGAAACCTTTCGAAAGGTAAAAATCTGAATCATAATAATGTGATTATGAGGAACATAAACGAGGTCTTCATCTATAATTCTAACATAGATCTCCATATTGAATCTCTCTTTATCCACAGCATTCTTTGGCCCATAGGTTATGAACAAGTGTTTTGAACTATATCGATTTCAACTAATGACTGGAGAGGATTCATTCTCGTACCTGAAGCTCGTCTGCTTCTTTATGTTTTCCCCGTAGTCGTAATTGCATGACTTTGGCAGCAATTTGATTGCTACTCAAGTTTTGCACCTGCACACCACTACCTTCACTCTTTCGCTCAACATTAACCACTTTCGTAGAAGGTGGTTCCATGTCATTCTTGGCAGCCGCACTCTGAGCGTCCACTCTTGCGACAGGCTCAGACTTCGGAGCTTGTGTGGGAGTTTCATTTCTCACCCTGTGAGCTTCCACTCTTGAAACAGTGGCAGTGCTTTCGACCTCTTTTACGGTCCTGGTGATAGTCTCTACTCTAGTTGAAGTAGTAGTGGTGGTGCTCGTCACAGTAGAGACACGAGCATTGGATTCCTCTCGAGGTACAGAAGAGCCTGCATTCTTCAAAAAGGTTCCATCGTTGCTAAACTTGTTGTAAGTTTGAGCGGCGGCTGCTAGAACAGCAGCGTCTTCAGGCCTAATGCTACCTCGATTTCTCCATGAGAGTTTCCGGTCCACTTGAGGCTCTCTCATGCGATTGTCTTTGGCTTTCACATCTTTCAGATAATCTCTGCTCCCTGTCCTTATCCTCCTGTCATCAGCATCCTCTCCTTCGATAGGAGCTTTCTGAGGAGGAGGCTCATTTGTTTTAGTTCTGTCTCGTTTCGCGTGTAAATGGGCATTTGCATGTGCTGCTCTTTGAACTGAAACGCTGTTGGTTAATGAGGCTAATGATCCCCATCGCTCCTCCACAACCTGAAAAATACTATGTTAGTACACTATGGTGCTGATGAGGAAGAGGACGAGAAAAGGTAAAATACAAACCTCATCTAGTTGTCTTCCTTCTCGTGCAGCTGCCTCTTGTGCTCTTTTCAATGCTTTCATTCGCCAACTTGCACCTCCATCACCAACTCCTGGAGGTGGCGGTAACTTCCCTGAATTTCCTCGCAAGCCACCCTTTTCTTCTTCCGTTGGCAGTCCGTGACCATCGTTTTTCCAGTAGGGATTCAGTTCTTTGATAGTGCTCACTGGTTTCTGAACAGGACGAACATCGAAACCACATCTCAAAAGGTCCGAATCTCGTGTACTGAGCCTGATGTTGATGTAGCAGACCTCATTTGTTTGTGTTGATACTTTGACTTTTATCTCAGACAGGAACAAGTTTTGCTATCACAATGAATGTTCAAGTGATTGCTGAGATGCTTACCTCTGGTTCGAGACAAAGCGCCTCGTCTACTTTGGGAGCAGGTGGTCGTTCTGGTGCAAGGTTCATCCATTCTAGACCTGCTTCTTTTCTCTTGGTCTCTTGCATTTCACGGCTTGCTGCTTTCCTGCTTGAGAGATCATCCCCTGCAATAAAACGAGTCAGTTCTAGAAACGTGTCGTGATACCAGAGTTATGAGATGTCAATGAATCGAAGGTTTGAAAAGTGTACCTGAGTCGTCAGATGACACATCGCTACTGTCACTGCTATACTCCTTGCGCTTCCGTTTCTCATGCTTTGACTTTCCTTTATGTTCGCGTTTGTCTTCCTTAGAACTATGCTTCCGATGCTTCGAAGACTTCTCCTTTTTGCGTTCTTTATGTTCGCGCTTATCGTCCTTCAAACCATGCTTCCGTTTCTTCGACGACTTCTCCTTCTTGCGTTCCTCCTCATGTTCCTGCACAACCAGATCATGCAGATTAGATCATTGTGTTCTGCTTTAGATTTTTCTAGGTGAGAACGGAAGCTGATTGAGGGATATGATATTGAATCTTGTCACCGCTTTTTGTCCTGAGAGTCAAGGTTATCGAGGGAGAGCGACGTGTTTTTGATTCGGTTTTCAACTGATTATATCGCTATTCGGTGACCATTTGTACGTTAGGGATGATTATTATTACACATGATTTTGATTGGGATTATCAGGCTCATCCCAATCACGTGAATTGAGATCCTGAAAATTTTTGGAGCCAGATATTCAGAATCTCACGAAATCATGATACTCTAAAACACAATCTCCATAGATTTCAACGTTCTGAGTAAAAAGCGGTGACGCGATGATAGTTTGCCGTCAGAAAGACAGTTACATTACACATAAGGACATAGATTAACTTGAACTCAACATCGAGAGTATAAAACTAGCTGCCGTTTTTTTTTCCTGAAATCCATATTCTATCGACCTCACCGACAATTTCCGGCATCTTAAGGTACACTCCTCTCAACGGAAGGCAAAATTTGAATTGCTTAAGTTAGCTTCCCCTCTCTCAAATGCGTCCCTAACAACTAAACCCTAAGGCCTGCAACGTTGGCAACTCCATCGACAGCCCGACCAGCACGAGAGCGTCGCCACTTCACCTTACAAGATCTACAACTGCAGAATGTTCTCGTCATCACCAGAATCATGTACTTACATATTCACAGAGTTGCTTGAGCTCATCTTGCAGAAGGTAGTTGCCGCCCTTCACTTTTTCTACCTTCACTTTTTCTAGCCACTGATCCAAGTCCATCGTGTTGTGCCAAGCCCGCTAACAACAGCCGCAGGAAAAACACAGAGCTTGTCCTCTCCTCCGAATCGTGAAAACTTTTGGAACCTAAACCTCGGTCGCGGAGCAAACCCTAGAAAGAGCAAACCGACACTAAATTGCACGGATCGAGTGATTTCACTCCACTTCTAAGTGACTCGCGAAGGTCGGAATGACGACCGAGCTTCCAGAACGATGCCACAACAACGTTCATTTGCGTTGTTGTCGCCATCGCTCTCTGGACAGCTATGGCTATCGACGAAGGAAACTCGATCACGCTCCACCCCGCTCGCTGGCTCCATGACGACGACGACGACGACGATGCCTTTTCTCGTTGTCCACTTCCACGTTCCTTATTTGTGCTTGGCCACGACTGTTGGGTTTCGGTCGTTCATCCATATCGCAGTTTTCGTTCGTTCCTCGCTTCAAGGGAGGTGAAGCCACGTTGAAATATTCTTGGAATTTATTATTGATTTCTAAGGAGACGACCACTTGTTTTTCGTGGGAATGTTAACTCTTAACCCCTAAAGATCCTTGATGCAAAAAAATATTTAAACTACAGAAAATGAAGTTCTAAATACCAAATAAACTTTAATCCAATTAGAAATCTAAATATGGAATCTTAAAAGTTAACTTGCCTTTGTATTTAACTGTAAAATTTGAACCATTAACTCTTTTTCATTTGTGAGATTATAATGGTCAAAAGTTAGCTTTTTCATGTGCGGGAATCCCAAAAAAATACATCGGCTTCATTCGATTTTTAAAGGTTCGATGTCGTCCAGATGGCTCAGGGGTAGCTTGAAGAAATAAATGAAAAGAATCTTCCGTTTGGGCTACTCAAAAGCGGTTTGAAATAATAGACATAGGCAAAGGCAACCAAAAGCTCTATAAGTTTTTTTGTGTTTTGTTAGCAATCGAGAAAGGGCTTGAAGCCTCCAAATGCCTTGCTTTCTTGATTTGAGAGTGGCTACAAATCATTTGAACAATCAGGTGATTGCAATAGGAGGAGGTCAAACTCGCGACTACAATGAGCCTACTCAAAGAATATTAATTGTTAGGTCCTATAGTTGAGAAACAAGCCCCTCGGGTTAATCTAGTCTTTTAAATTCGTGGGACCATGACGATACAACGTATCGTCAAAGAAAGTTTGCAAACTCTGTGTACAAAATTGACAACCTCATAGAAGAAATCATTATATGACGAAGTTGTAGGCAATCTTGCCAAGACTTGTGTTTGATTTATGAAAAAGTGAAACATTGATTTTAGGGTGATTTTCTATGTGTCAGAGAAGCAAACTGCTAGGAATGCTAGGCTGAGTAAGAGTTTTATATAGGACTAAGGGATGCTTTGTATATAGAAGTCATCTGGTCTACTAGTCTCAAAAAGGGCAAATATCCTCCCATACTTATCCACTTACCTATCTCCACCAATTTTATTGAGATTTCGACATTTTCATCTGAGAGATTGTGCATTGCAAACATGACTTTTATTCTACTTTTATTTTATTCGTTAAATAAAAATGATATGAAAAACATATACAAGTTTATGTATAAACAAAGTCTTTTTTATTCATAGAAAAAAGAATAAACTCAAATAAAAAAGACTATTTAGCATAAAATTAACGTCTAACATTGATCTACTTAATAATGGGCTTCGTAAAAGTAAATGACACATTCAGCTTGGAGGAGAACATACCACACGTCTGGGTGTACTTAAGCAATAAGTTTAATAAAGTGTGTCGGCAATAGAATTAGAATTAGAGTTGGAGGGAGGATGAAGGGGGCGGTTAAGTAAATGCAGAAGTTCTTTGGTATGTAAGAACCTTTTTGTATTTGCACGTATTTTTTTGTTGTACACTGCATTCGTCACAATGTTTCTTATTGACATAAACGTGTCATACCAATAAAAGTTAGGCTTGAAGAACTCGGTTGGTGGAAAGTGTTTTCCGAAATGTTCACTTTTGAGATACTTTGAGTTTTTTTTTTTTTGTTTTTTTTGTTTATGTTATTTGTAAAATGCTTGTGTATAAAATGATTTGATTCGACACGTAGGTGTCACCATCTAATATATACGACTTTGTTTCGTAGATTTTTATTGATATAATTAGAATTTTCAGTTTATAACTGTAGGATATCAACTCCTCCAAAGAAAGACACACATATCCATGGAAGAGGGTGCGAGTGAACGTTGACATGCATGAAGAGGATATCGCGCTTTACATAAAGAAGAGAAGTTTGAATAGATCATACCTTGGCCGTACTTAAAATTCTTGTCTGACTTACACTACTACACGTTGCCAATATATAAATATATTTGTGTCGTATTTATGACGTTTCAAAAACGATTAAGAAAATCTCTTCAAGTAGAAAACGTTTTATTTGAGTCACATTAGCGTTTTTAGGATGAAACAAAAATGTCATTCATTTGTCTAGAAAAAAACGTCATATAATTTGACAAAAATATATGTATGACGTTTTTAAAACGTTTTTGATAGGCATTTGATATACATGTGCAATCAGATCATAGCATTAACAAAATATCGTTTTGCAACTTTGTTACAATTTTGTAGCGTTTGCAAATGGTTTAGTGCTAGAACATAATTGTTGACAAATAATTCTATTTCACAATATTAAAATTTTAAAACACCTTTAAGATGATTAGAAACGCATTATATATTAGTGAGTTTGTTTAAAATGATTTATATTGCATGCTTTTGTGGTACATATTGCAAATAGTTTTTCAATGAGATTGTCACTGAATTACTTTTTTGATAATATTGCATTGTAGTGCTCATGTATCTTTGGTAAACTTAATAAACTTTTAGAACGCTTTAGTATCGTGATAAGAATGAGAAGGGGTAAAAGAACAAATCCAACTCATAACACAAATCCACAAAACACACAATCTAGCAATCACAAGAAAAACTAAACGAATCGGAATTTAATAAATAAAGCAGGAAAACCACGGTGACATAAATAGAAGTTGTAACATTGACAATTCAAAACTAAGAACACATATATTTTCTACTTCTGTTTCTTCTCCTTCGATCTATCTTTTAATTTAATCTTTTTCGAAAGTTATTGTTCTCCACTGAATGCATGTAATAGTGGATCTGCTTTTGATTGCGTTAGTGACTTATCTGGCGATCTCTCATTGCCGTTTCTAGTATCCTTTGAACTTTCTTCCTGAGCAAATGAGTCTGGTTTCACATACTTTTCATCATCTGGAAACCATGACCTTAATAGGGCATCTATCAACTCAGCCCCTTTGATTTTCCTCGTATTGCTTACATGAACCTGAATAAGAACCTGCCTTAAACTAGACAACAGAAGTGGGTCCAGTTCACATCCCCTTGCTCGATCTCTTGGAACATATACTGGAGCAATAATTCGCTAACATACTCCGATATTACTACCAAATACATGATATCTAGTAGGATCCAGATTCTATCTTGATATACATTTGTGAATGCATTAATTTTATCTCCATCAGAGCTAAAATCAGTAGGCTTCACTCCAAACACCTCCATATACCTTGGATCAAAGTCTTTCTTGCCCCTCTTTAGTACCGTGTTGTCTTCAATAACCAAGGCCTGTTGAATCGTTCAGGCAGTAAACTGTACTGATTTTCCTTGAACTATAACTCTTATTGCAATCTTACGGTCATCTCCAGTATTGGTCTAGTCTCTTTTGATGTAGTGAAACCTTCAACAAAATGTGCTACCAATTTTGTGCGTGGTTCAGGCCAGGTAAATTCGTGAAAGCTACCCAAACCAACTTCCTCTGTCGAGACATCATCTTTCAATTCTCTCCACTTTTTCCAGTGCTGCATGTGAAGGAATGTGAGCTGAATAACTCTATCCATTTTTTTTTCAACGAGCAGCTTCCTCGGGACACGCTTCAGTGGATTCGCAAACTATTAATTTAAACATTAATTTACAAAATCGGATTTGAAACTATCGATCTCTCCACTTTCAAGAAGGTTGTTACGCGTGCGTATATATTATAGAAGCAGCAACGCGTTGCGCGCGATTTCAATTTGGATTCGCACGATGCACTGCAACCTCTCGCACCAACTCATTCCAACATCGCTTGCTGCAATCGTGTGATATTCGCTCACCTTTTTTTGCTATCTTGCGGTACTTGCTTCTGCGATTACTCTGTTTAACCCTAATAGATGACCAAACGTCACTTCAGACCTAATCACCTGCAGGAAACGCACTCATCATATTCTTGAAAATTTTAGTCATAGATTTGAATTTCTTCTGTTATTCACATCGTTTGTGGCAGTCAACAAGGAAGAGATGAGATAACCCTCTCAATCTTGACCGCACAGCTCTCTTGTCCGTGCACTTTATTTGCCCTTTCAGCCGTTTTCGCAAATCTGTAACAGTAGATGCGGTTTCGAATAAATCTCTTGTATCTTCCATTTGTTCTTCTAGGTCTTTAACTGCGTCACACATTTTCAAAACAATTCTGTAGTCTTTCAATTTACAAATGCGTTATGCGCATCACGTAATCACTAACATGTGGTACTCACATGCAGTGCGAAAATATCAGCAAACACGTCGAAGGCACTCTTTGTATATTAAATGAGAAGTGCGGATTTCAGAATCATTATTTGCATTCAAAACTATTATCTAATAATTCATAACATTAGCAAAACCTTATTTTGCGTAGAAGTATATCGTCTTCTACATTGGATTTTACATATTGTACATACTCTTATCGCATTACACTTATGAAGTACCCATTTGAAAAAATTGATTTTGACAAGACTTTTGCTTATAAAACCACTAGACTAGCACTTATGTATATTTAAAGCGAACAATTATATTTTGGAAGAAGTTACAAAGATGAAACTAAAGCTATTCAATTGACTGATAGATTAAATTTTTGTGTCGAAACACGTGAACCCTCGAGATGGTCACACTTCATGTAAAAACCTTATCGCGAGTTGCCACCAAATATACATATTATGTAGTGATTAAACATGCGTATTACCCATTTAGTCTAAAAACCCAACATATGTTAGTTGGGATTAGAGTGTTTTGGGATTCTTGTGTATTTCTTTTGGTCTTGAATAATGAAGTAGTTAATAATTCATAGTTAGAATTGGGGGTGTTTAGGAGAGTTGGGTAAATTCCAATTTCTCTTATTCCGTATTCGGTTATCACAAGTTTTATGTATTTGTGAGGCAGTATTTGGACCTATTCAAATGCGGTGGTAGTGGATCTCCTAGAGTCCCCATTCGCTAATCTGAGATCAGAGGAGTAGTAATTGGCGTGGTTTAGGTTAAGGGAGTTAGGAGTGTGAAAAGGGGCTAGAAAGAATTTGGATGGATGAAACTAACGGATGAAAAATCATCCTGCGATGAATGAAGGCTTTTAGAGGTTTCCATCACCTTTGTAAGCGGTTAGTTAGAGGAGGAGTGCAGGTGTGTGTGGGTGAGAGAGGAAGAAAGTGAGGAAGGAGGTGTAGAGAAAAATGTTCAATCCAGGTTTAGTTTGGTGATTGATTGTTGTTAGAATGTTGTTGTTGAAGATTTGAGAGATTTGGCGTGAGTTGTGAATGAGTAGGAGGGCAGCAGGTTGGAGAGTCGACTTTGAAGGACAAGATCTCACGATTTACAAAGAATTGGAAGGCGGCCTTAGAGATCTGGAAGCGTCGTCGAGTCTCCTTTCCAACAAGACTAGGCGCGCCCTCATTGAAGCAAGGACGAGGGAGAAATCGTGATTCTACCAAGGAGACCCCTCTGGCGACGGCAGAGTTGGAGGGCCGACTTGAAGGACGAGATCTCACGATTTACAAAGAATTGGGAGGCGTGACTTAGAGATCTGGAAGCGTCGTCGAGTCTCCTTTCCAACAAGACTAGGCGCGCTCTCATTGAAGCAAGGACGAGGGAGAAATCGCGATTCTACCAAGCGAAACCCCTCTGCGCGACGGCAGAGTTGGAGGGCCGACTTTGAAGGACGAGATCTCACGATTGACAAAGAATTGGGAGGCGTGCCTTAGAGATCAGAAGCGTTGTCGAGTCTCCTTTCCAACGAGACCAAGCTCACTCTCATTGGAAAGAAGGACGACGGGAGAAATCACTATTCTACCAAGGAGCCCCTCTTGCGACGACAGTCTTTTAAGGAGGAGACGCTCCTCCTTCCTGTTATATTTTTTCCTTGTGTGTTTTATTTTACGCAATGGAGATTTGTAGTATCTTAGATACTAGGCATAACATTATCTTGGAAATGGCAACTTAATCGCCCAAAAACACATGTAGTTCTTTGTTTGATGTGGTGATGATTGTGGTGAGTTCATTTCGTGAATGGTCTTTCTTTTCTTGATTGAATGAAATTGATTCTTGATTGATTGAATGAAATTGATTCTTGATTGATTGAATGAAATTGGAGTCCGATTCTTGGAAGGCTCTTCATGGGTTTCACCCCACCATCTCGGCCCGGCTGTGGCCTTAAAACCGGGCGGCCGGGATTAGAAATTTCCAGCGTAATTAGTGCGTCTGCCGGGAGGTGGATCTTTTCTTTCTAATTTTTGTTTGATTTTTTCTCTTTTATAGGTATTGATTTAGAAGAAAAGGATCGTTTTCTATAAATAGTAGTTTGTGATTTTAAGGATTGAGCTTAATTCTTTTTGGCCTTTTCTTTTTTTGGACGGATTGATTGTGTTTGTGAGAATTGAAGGCTTTGATTCTTTCGTTGGTTGGTTTCTTTGGGTTTTATTATGTTTGAATTGATTGAGTGGTTTGTTTGAGAATCTTTGCTTTGAATTAATCTTGAATTAGGCGTGAATTTTGATTGGTTGTTCAACTTGGAAATTTTAATTGATCTTGAAGTTTTAATTGAAAACATGGGGCTTGTCTTGTGGAATTGAATTAAGTTGAGTTAGATTGATTTGAATTGAATTGGTCACTTTGTAAGTGGATGTTTTGTGGTTTAGCCTGCTTGTGGCGCTTGTGTGTTGTGAAGGGAAGGGAGGCTTGGAGAACTGAGAAGAAGAAGCATTCTTCTCTCTACTCCTTAAGTTTTGATTATCTTTTCTTTGATTTAATTTTCTTTTGATTTAAAATTGTTTTGATTTAAAGGTCTTGGTTCATTGTCTATTCTTGGTGGAGCTTTGATCTTTCATTGCATTTTGATTTAAGCCCAAGTTGAGTGGATTGTGTAGGTGACTCTTGAGGCGGTCTATTTATAGTAATCTGTAGTTGAAAGGAGAAGGAGTTCGTTTTTCGTGTGTTGTTCAAATTGATCTTAGTTTTGAGTTATATTAGTTAAGCTACTTTGCTTGGATAGGAGTTTTGGGTTGTTGTAAGTGTCTTTGGATTGATTGAATTGGTTTTGTTTTAAATTTTGAAGTGGGCATGAAGAAGGGGCGGATTACTAAATATAGTAATCTGTAGAAGTTGGAAGAATTGGAGTCTGAGCCATGGTTTTTATTAAAACCGGCGCCCCAAAAACTTGAGTGGAGGTGCGATTGTCTTGGCGTGATTAACAGTGGGTTGTTTGTGTAGCCAAGAAGGAGGGCTTTGTAAACCTTGTTATTCGCTTTTTGTGGTTTTTTCTTTCGTAGGGGGATTGTAAGCTTAGTAGTAGGTGATCCGGACGAGGTGGGAGTGTTGGCCGTTTCGCCAAAAGCCATCGGTGTTGTTGGGAACCGTTTATTGTTTTTTTTGGTGGGAAGTTTTGGGTTGGCGCGTGTTTCTGGCAGCGATTGGGTGTCGAGGAGTCTTTCTTGTCTTTTTGTAGTCTATTGAGAGAGGTAAGGCAAATTACTAATAATAGTAATCTGCCCTTCACATGTGCCGGTGTGTGTTTTTTAACACATCGTCCCTACCCTTGTGTAGGATGGGACCCGGTTTAGCTAACTTCATGGCGCGCAGAGTAGTTTTTCTTTACGACTTGGGTAAAAAGCTACTTGTGTTTAGTTTGTGATTTTCCAAACGAAAGTGTAAGTTCGCATTGTTGGGTGACTTCACTTGTGTGTAGTTCTTTATTTTATAGGTTTTTCGTATGTGGTGAGGTCGGGTTAATCACCGGCGGGGACCATTTTCATCGTTTGAAATCGAGACCGTTGGCGGTGATCGCCCAACGGTTTTGAGTTTGTTTTTGCGGGGTTGAAGCATGCGAGTTCTTCACCCGTCCATCGGTTTTTGTGGTCCACCTTGGTGTTTAAACTTAACCATTTAAAATTCTTGTAAACCTCTCGTGGGTCCGGAAGCCGTCGGGAAAGTGGGAGTGGACCGGGTGATGCGCCCATTCAAGAACCGCACGGGGTTTGAGTGGTTACCACCTCCCGAGACGTGCACCATCACGGTAAGGGAGCGGAGGACCATTCGTTTACCATTGTAGTAAAAAACTCGTGTTAAAACCAAGCCTAAATTGAAGTCCTTGTATCTGCCTTGTTTTTCCCTTGGTCTTTTTAGTCTTAGAGGTCCCGGTTCTTGATTTAGGTCGAATCTAAGCTTAGTAAGCTTTGCGGGGTTTTAGGCCTCTTAATTCATAAACAACTAGACTAGGGGTTAAGGAATTTAGGGGACTTAGGAAGTGTGGGACCGAGGAGAGTCTTGGGACATTGGCACGGTGACGAACCAATTTTATCCGTTCACCTTCGGCTCGCCCCCGTGGGAGGAGTGTGAGTGGAAGGAAAGGGTGTGTGGGCTTAAGCGCGACGTGGTGCACAAAGTGCACATAACCCGTATCAACGATCACCTTCTCTCTCCGTCCGCTACCAAATTTGAGGGCGCGCGCTAAAGGCCCGGCCTTCCCCGCTTCGCGGCGATGCGTGCGCGGTGGCCTAAGGGAGATCCGCCCATAGCCGGGAGAGACAAGGCCGCCGATCTCTTCCCTTCTTATTTGGGCGCACTCTTAGAAAAGGTCGAGGATTATCATTTGTCATTTTTACTACGCCCATTACGGTTACCTTTATCGTGTCATCTCATTTACCTAAGCGAGCAGTGAGTTACACTTAGAGTTGTCTTCGCGGCCATTGGGCTTTTAATCGATTGGTTTAAGTTCAACAAGAGGATCGGATTTTCCACCTACTAGTTAGTAGTGTGGTTTATCCCCCAAGTTCCCATCTACCCAGGTGAATTTTCCATTTGATAGGTCGACATCGGCGCTAATTTCTCCTAGTCAATATTCAATGACGACCAAAGGAAAGAATTGCCAATGGTAACACTCCGATCGGGAAGGTCGTCAGTGAATTACCATCACACAAGCAGACGCAAGGTAGATTTAGTCAATTAGTAGGAGTTCAACCTAAGGAATTGGAAGGGGGCTCGGAGAGGTAGAAAACCGCCGATTCCGGTGGTGGTTGGTCCTATTCTCACGGCGCAACCATTCAACCCGGCGCCCGATACCCCCGGTTGCCCCTGACCCGGTGGATGCAATGATGGCCCCACGAGGGCTTCCAATAGTGATGCCCCGTGGGGTTAGCACGCGCGCATGCCCACGCACCTTCCGAAGTTCTCCGAGATGGCTCACGAGGACCCTCCAATCATATTGAGAGGTATATTGAAACCCTCGTGACCAATGTCGTTAGAAGAAGACTATTGGTTGGTGTGGTTTTCCGCTACCTTAGAGGTGAGCGGCATATGAGTGGTACCGCCACACGCCCCGAACGTTTGTGGATTGGCCGACCATACAAACGGCTTTTTAAAGGCAATTTAGGCCCGAGACGGGCAACAAAAATGCCTTGTGGCCCTCACGGAGATAAGGCAGGGGCCCACCGAGGGTATCGCGGAGTATATACGCCGGTTTAATACGTGGTAACAAGGTTCGTGCAAGCAACCACTGACCGGACGACACCATCCGTATTACTTCATCCAAGCGATTCAACAAACAATCCACAATCCGGGATGTGTTGAACTCCACGCCTCGAACGGTGGGCGATGCCAAATCACGCCTCGCCGAGTGGAGAGATCGGAAGGAGAATAACCGGATGCGCCCGATCGGCCCCCGATCCTTCATTTATCCCCACTCACTACGAACCTCCTCGCAGGCGGGTCAAAAAACCCGGAGCCATCTAGCCTATGGCACCATATACCCCGGTTATGTTCAACCCAACCCCTCGATTCAAGCGCCACCGGCTCCTCAACTTCACCGGCACCTCAACCGAACCTCCTAAGGTGGACCGGTTGGCGGAATTAGAAGAACGGTTTAAAAAGGCCAATGATGATCTTAAGGTGGATATGATTAACACCATCAAGTCTCTAGGGGACCAATTGACCGTGGCCATTAATGCTAAAAGCATGAACGCACCACCACCTGTAAGTGAGACGGAGAAGACACCCGTCTAACCTGGCGCACAAATTGCCGGCAATTTGGTCATACTCCCGATTTTGCCCAAGTCCACCTAATCCAAGCCCGTATGCCCCACCACATAGCCGGCCTACACCGCCCAAACCAACCGGGTTAATCCACCATTACCAAAAGGGACACCGCGCCTCACTACGGGCGATTTCACCCCATCATTGGTCGGGAAAGTGTTGGAGTGGAGCGCGGCGTGGTGTGTGACAATTGTGACAACACCCCACCGAGCGCGGTGTTTCCGCCAAAAAAGGCAAAGCCGAAACCGCTCCGGGGGCTCAAGCTCGTCAACCCCACCCAAGCGCTTCTTCTATGAGTTCAAGACAAGCAGATTTTACAAACATACCCGACTCCATGGTATCCAATGGCTCCTACTAGTTATGTTCCACCACCGTCGGACCAAAGTCAAGTGCGGGACGAAGTAATCCCGGTCCAATATTACATGGGGATGCAACGGTCCCGTCTAGTGCTTCAAACCGCCGGCGGTATACGCCAACCCAATGGTCTTCCAAGACGTCCGGAATAGCGTTTACCTCCCGGTGGTCCTTCGACCACGGTCACCCCAAACGCGGCCAACCCCTATACATCAAAGATCATTTAATCATACATGGGGAGCGGACACCGCGTGGTTGCTATGGTAGTGGGGAACCGGTTGAACACCATGTGGCGGTCACGACACGGCAACAACGGGCCAATAATCCACCTCTTGATACACTATCCCGAGAGGGTAGTGATTTCGGAAGAGAACCGGATATCCCGCCGTGAAGGAGTTTTGAGTCAATTAATCGCATGAGTTTTCCCCGACCCACCTTGGACCAACCTCAATGGAGGGTATCCAATTAGAACCTCTTGATGATGAGGTAGAGGGACTCTATCGGTTTGTAGACACGGCGAGTCCGGACACCGGGATCCCCTGCGCCGCGGCTCGCAGTGCCGGGTGTTCAACCCGGCGGCGGATTATGACCTTTGGACGGATCTTTGCACCATTAGGGCTAATATATCCATAGCCCAACTTATCCGGGTAGCCCCCTCATTGGCGAAAGAGTTCAAAGAAGGGCGACAATGCCCGGAGATCTCGGAAGGTGGTAATGGCCGCTAAAATGTACACTAGCCCGTTGGTAGATGACGGTGCGCCGAGATTGATGTCTCTATTTTGGATAGAATCATCCCGGCGCCGTTGTTGACAACGGAGTGGCATCAACGTCATGTCCTCCATCACGATGGCTGTTTAGGCTTAGATATTACCGCCCTTCCCCTTACATTGTCAAGGTGGCGGACCAACGTCCAATTACTCCACTTGGCGAAATCGCCAATCGCCACATGGAAGGCGGGAGGAAGTCTATCCATTGACTTTCCATGTATTGAAGCTTGAGGCTAGTAAGGCCGCTTATCCCATCCTTTTAGGGAGGGATTGGTTGAGAAGGCCAACGCCGATGAGCGTTGGTCCATCAATCAATCAACGTTACATTTGGTCCGTTTTAAACCGATCGATGGTGACCATCGGTGCCGGCACCCACCTCCTTAGGAACACTTGGAGAAGTGCCTAAAACCATGCCATCCACCGATGGTGAACACGTGGACCTTATACACCCCGCGTTGGTCCCTTTAATCAATCCCATCGATTTAGCCCGATTAAACCTTGGGCGGGACTTTATGATTGGGAGGATGACGGTGAATTTGCCACATGGCTTCGGAATCATCCCGAGGACTTGAAACCCCTATGTTACAATCGGTGAACGTCATCACTACCACGAGTTTTGGAAGAACCAGTAAACCTATACCTGAGGGGGAACAACCTTGGTTGATGAGGTTGATTATGAAGTGGTTTACAACCTCGAGATAGACGGAACCCAAAGCCTCGGTTTTGAAGGGCTAATGGAAGAGGAAGAAATCCTCCCTCCTCCCCTTCATTTTCCGCAAAACCTCCACTAACTTGGAGGTGGGTTCGATTTACCTATTTTACCGCGGTGCCAAGTGATTGGTATCACGGCCCCACCAACCCGGTCACGGTCCCAATCAACGATTGCGTAGATGTGGACGTGTCTCTAAAAGCGAAGAGCCTCGCCCATCAAATGGGGGCTCAATTATCCCGGAAGAAATTGAGCGGTTCAAAGTCTTGTCCTCGAATTCGGGATATTTTTGCTTGGTCTTATAAAGACCTCAAGGGCATCCCACCGGAGATTGCCCAACACACACCCCTACTTCCGGGATCCATACCGGTTCGGCAAAGGAACGCCGAATGAACCCCCGCCTCCAACTCGTGGTCAAAGCCGAGTTGGAAAAGCTCTTAGAGGCGGGTTTCATTAAACCGGTGGAAATCACGGATTGGGTGTCCCCTATGGTGCTTGTGAAGAAGAAAAATGGGAAGTTAAGGGTGTGCATCGACTATCGTCGTTTAAACAAAGCCACCCAAAAGGATCACTTTCCCCTTCCATTTGCGAACCAAATCTTGGATGAGGTGGCGGGGCATGAGCTCTTACACCTTCCTAGATGGATACTCGGGATATAACCAAGTATCCATCCATCCCGATGATTATCACAAAACCGCTTTACAACTCCGTGGGGACGTTCATCTATGTGGTCATGCCGGGTTGTGCAACGCACCGGCATTCCAAAGAGTCACGACGTCCATCTTTTTGATCTCCTCCATAAGTCTATGTCGGTTTTCATTGACGATTTTAGCACCCAAACAAGTGCATTGGAACATTACGCAATGTTGCGTGAGTGTTTTGTGCGGTGCCGTCGAAACCGCTCTCCTTAAATTCCGCCAAGGTGTACCTAGGGGTACAAAAAGGGGTATTGTTGGGCTACGTGGTTTCCAAGGCCGGCAAGGAACCGGACTCGAAAAGGTTGAAGTAATTCTCAACTCAACCCCAACTTTGGTCAAAGGCGCATAACGTCTTTCTTGGCCATTTTAGGTGGTATCGGGACATCATGGCCGATTATGCCACGGCCGCGATACCCTTGACCAACCTCACAAGGAAGGAGGTCAAATTTGAGTGGACCGGGAGTGTCAAGAGGGTTTTGATGCCCTCAAGACCAAGTTGACCTCCTATCCACGCCTTGTACTCCCAATTGGGACATCCCATTTCATGTGTATTGTGATGCATCGGCGGTAGCCGTGGGTTTCTACATTGTGTCAACCACACGGACCTAACGGCAAGGACCGCCCGTGGCATTTGCTAGCCGCCAATTAACCGCGCGGAAAGGAATTATTCCACCACGGAAAGGAATGTTTGGCCATGGTGTTTAGTGCCAAAAAATTTAGGCATTACTTACTCGTGAATCCCGTGGTGTTTTTGTTGATCATTTAGCGTTACGCTACATGGTTAACAAACCCGACCTTAGCGGTCGGGTGGCACGATGGGTTTTCTTTCCAGAGAGAGCTAGATTATACCGTGGAATACAAACAAACCCGCTTGCAGATCTTCAAGCGGACCACCTCTCACGGTTGTCGAAGCAATGGGCATGGTTGACATCGAGGATGAACTTCCCGACGCCAACCTTTTCTCCATCACGCGACACCCACGCGACACCTATATTGCGGAGTTTTTTGAAAGACGCAAAACTTCCCGATCACCTAGATGCCAATGAGCGGCGCAAGATCCGTGTCAATAGCCGCCACTACGCTATTATAAAAACCGGTTGTACCGGCGGGATTGACGGGTCCTACGCCGGCGGTGTGTTAGTGAGCCCGAGGCATCACGCATAATTGCGGCACGCCACGACGACACGTGCGGCGGACATTTTTCGGGCCGCCTCACCGCCAAAAAATCCTTAGAGCCGGCAGATTTTTGGCCCACCATGTTCGCCGACGCCCACCGCACGCCACCAAGCGCGACGATGCCAACGGTTCGCTTCGGAATGACCTCCACATGGCGTTCCCTTTAATACCCTCGCTACCCTCGCTTCCTTTTGGAAGTGGGGAATAGACTACGCGGGCCGGTGCACCCACGCCATCACGCCAAACGGGCGACATCATTCTCGCGGTCGATTATTTGACCAAATGGGTAGAGAGCAAGGCGGTCAAAGTGGCAAATAAGAAAACCACGGCACTCTTTTTGTTTGAGAATGTTTTTTTTCTCGTTTTGGGGTGCCACGGGTTTTGGTTAGCGATCAAGGCACCCATTTCTCAACGACCTCATTGCGAACTCACCACGACTTACGGGATTGATCACCGTAAAAACCACCCCTTACCATCTCAAACCAACGGCCTGGCGAACGATGTAATCAAACCATCGTGAGGAATTTTGAAGACTATCCGTGACAACAAACGGGATTGGGATACCAAACTCAATGCCGCTTTGTGGGCATATAGGACCACGTTCAAGGTCACCACAAAGAAACCCCGTTTGCCCTAGTTTATGGGATAGAGACGGTTTTACCCATCGAAATCGAGATCCCTCCTCGCGCATAGCAATCGAGGCTAGACTCCCCATTTCGGACTCTATCCACGATCGAGTCCTCACGCTTGAAGGTTGAAGCGAGACCCGGCGCCTTAGCGCTCAACATATTGAGACAATGGCTCGGCGCCCATGAAGTTTGGCTTTTGACAAAGCTTCATAAGAAGCGGGTTTTAGCTCAGGAGACTTAGTTATGCTCCAAGATGCCACAAGGATGGAATTTCGGGCAAATTTGATGCCATATGGCTAGGCCCATTTGAAGTAAGGGATGTCCGTCCAAACAACACCGTCCAACTCGCGACATTAGATGGCGCTCTTTTCCCGCCGCACAAATGCCGAGCGGTGTAAGTATCTACGCATGTGACCGTGCGAGCCCAATGGGAGCATTTGCCTCTACCACCTTCGAGACCGAGTCCGTTGCATTTTGGGAAAACGCCCGCATGAGATGGCCGACACCGTGAACCTCGAGATGGTTCACACTCCGGGAAAAACCTTATCGCGAGGTTTTGACCAAATATACATATTATGTAGTGATTAAACATGCGTATTACCCATTTAGTCTAAAAACCCAACATATGTTAGTTGGGATTAGAGTGTTTTGGGATTCTGTGTGTATTCTTTAGGTCTTGAATAATTGAAGTAGTTAATAATTCATAGTTAGAATTGGGGGTGTTTAGGAGAGTTGGGTAAATTCCAATTTCTCTTATTCCGTATTCGGTTATCCTAAGTTTTATGTATTTGTGAGGCAGTATTTGGACCTATTCAAATGCGGTGGTAGTGGATCTCCTTAGAGTCCCCATTCGCTAATCTGAGACTTGTAGGAGTAGTAATTGGCGTGGTTTAGGTTCTAGGGAGTTAGGAGTGTGAAAGGGGCTAGAAAGGCTGGATGGATGGAAACTAACGGATGAAAAATCATCCTGCGATGAATGAAGGCTTTTAGAGGTTTCCATCACCTACAGCAAACGGTTAGAGGGGAGTCTAGGTGTGTGTGGGTGAGAGAGGAAGAAAGTGAGGAAGGAGGTGTAGAGAAAAAATGTTCAATCTAGGTTTAGTTTGGTGATTGATTGTTGTTAGAATGTTGTTGTTGAAGATTTGAGAGATTTGGCGTGAGTTGTGACAAGGTAGGAGGGCAGCAGTTGGAGAGTCGACTTTGAAGGACAAGATCTCACGATTTACAAAGAATTGGAAGGCGAGCCTTAGAGATCTGGAAGCGTCGTCGAGTCTCCTTTCCAACAAGACTAGGCGCGCCCTCATTGAAGCAAGGACAAGGGAGAAATCGTGATTCTACCAAGGAGACCCTACTGGCGACGGCAGAGTTGGAGGGCCGACTTTGAAGGACGAGATCTCACGATTTACAAAGAATTGGGAGGCGTGACTTAGAGATCTGGAAGCGTCGTCGAGTCTCCTTTCCAACAAGACTAGGCGCGCTCTCATTGAAGCAAGGACGAGGGAGAAATCGCGATTCTACCAAGGAAACCCTACTGGCGACGGCAGAGTTGGAGGGCCGACTTTGAAGGACGAGATCTCACGATTGACAAAGAATTGGGAGGCGTGCCTTAGAGATCCAGAAGCGTTGTCGAGTCTCCTTTCCAACGAGACCAAGCTCACTCTCATTGGAGCAAGGACGAGGAGAAATCACTATTCTACCAAGGAGACCCTCCTGGTGACGACAGTGCTTTTAAGGAGGGAGATGCTCCTCCTTCCTTGTTATATTTTTTCCTTGTGTGTTTTATTTTATGCAATGGAGATTTGTAGTATCTTAGATACTAGACATAACATTATCTTGGAAATGGCAACTTAATTGCCCAAAAACATGTGTGGTTGCTTTGTTTGATGTGGTGATGATTGTGGTGAGTTCATTGCATGAATGGTGCTCTTTTGCTTGATTGAATGAAATTGATTGCTTGATTGATTGAATGAAATTGATTGCTTGATTGATTGAATGAAATTGGAGTCCGTTGCTTGGAAGGCTACTACATAGGTTGCACCCCACCATCTCGACCCAACTTGTGACCTTAAAACCGGGCAACCGGGATTAGGGCTCACAACTTCTAACCACTTCTACCCAAAAGAGATCATGCATTTCTATCCAAAAAAATTCAGTGCTCAACGGTCAAAATAGTCGCCAGTAATATGCATAATGATCCCTAAACCCTGATTGAATCTACTCAATTTTCGCCACCCTCGCAAAAGAGCAGAACTCTACGATAATGTGATCAGGTTACAACCTCACCAGAGTTTGCAAAAGTCAGTATTGGCATCCAACTCATTGAACAACTAAAAATCGATTCTTATCAAAACCCTCGTCGATTACCTGAAATATGTTTTCTGCCCTTAACCTTTGTCAATGCCTTAGAATGGATGTAAAATGGCTTACTTCTCTAAAATATTATAATTTCGTTATCAATACCAACTCATCTCGGAGCAATGTACAAAAAACAGAGTAGTTTCTCCTCTTCTGTTGATCCACATTTGAAGATCAATAAAAATATAATCACGAACTCACAAGCGAAAATTTATAAGAGAAAGTTCCGTTACTTACATGAAAATCACTGGCGAGCAATTCGTAGCCAGCGGTTCCTGACCCGAAGCGCATCACTGCAAACAAGCTCTAAATCTGACAATTTAATCCATACGTCTACTCTGAGGAGTAATATTAAGCCCAAATATATTAGCAACGGCCCTACAACAGAATGCTAGTCTCTATTACTTGCTCCAATCTAACGGAAGAGAGCTCCAGATTCCAATCATCGAGCAAAATTCAGGCCCAATCAAAACTCGGTTGATGATATAAGCCGATACCGAAGGCCGGATAGTGTATGACAATTTGTGGTCAAAGTTGCACGTATCCGGACTACCGAGGCATGCGGCAAGGTACTTGGCAAGCTTCATTGTCGGAATAGAGGTGGCGTAGGAACTCTTTGTGGGACTCCCAAACCCCCATTCATGTGTCCAAACATTTCTCTCTTGTCGTGGCCATTCTACAAGAGCCATGCACGATGAGGCTTTGATGACAGGGCTCCCATAAAATCTTCGAATGTGTGAGTGTTCCCGGATCTGATCGGATAATTTATCTCCCAAAGGGTTTTATTTTAGACGGCCTCAATATTAGTCATACAATGAGATACTACAACTTGGGGTAATTTTGAACGTGGCGGTTTTTCTTATTTTTAATACTTATTTTGATTTTTATTCATTTTTATATCAAAAAGATTGACATTGAACATGATTATGTGATGGTCCCAACGCTAAACGTTATAGTTGAAGATGGGCTTCTACTTGGCCTTACGAAGGCCCGCTAATGATGTGCCTGGAAACTACTATGAGTGGCCACACATCACGCCTCCGCAACCGAGGGTTGCTCGAGGCCCAACGCATCGTTGGTTTTCTTACTTCTCTTGAAGCCATCAAACCACCATTGTACCTCTTTCCGAAGACTATATTCTTCGAAGTTGTCAATCTTGGGCGCTACGACCGTGTCGGCTTGGTTTGCATGCGCCAAGGCCGCCTTAGCAGCCTTGGCAGCCTTTGCCAGTTGCAACAACGTCGCCATGGGTGCGGATGAGACGTCCACCTTACACAACTTCTCCCTCCTTTGCGGCTCAATGTAATCGTGGGTGTTTCTAACGGAGTAGCGGTGGCATTTCGGAGCGGTGGCCTTCCTCACCATCTTGAATTTCTTCTGGTTGCGCACCTTCTCATTCCTCAAGCTCGGCTCCGTGCTTGTAACGGCCTCCATTGCTCGGACTAACGTCTCGCCTAACACACTCAAAAAGCAAATAGCAAGGATCGAACGTCTAACACAAGCTCGACGGAGATGCCAATCAAAACTAGAGCGTGTGGTTGAATGACAAAAGAGCGTGTGGACCCTCGCTTATATAGGCTCCCACCTTCCGACCCTCCTGTTGAGACGACGGGGTACAAATTTCCTCACGCCCGAGGCCATTGCAATCCACTCCCGCGGCCCCGGCTCCCCGCTCATGGCCAACGGAGGTTGATCAAGGGAGCCTTGGTGACATGGCGGATGGAGTCTCGACTCGGTTGGTGGTATAAGCCGATACCGAAGGCCGGATAGTGTATGACAATTTGTGGTCAAAGTTGCACGTATCCGGACTACCGAGGCATGCGGCAAGGTACTTGGCAAGCTTCATTGTCGGAATAGAGGTGGCGTAGGAACTCTTTGTGGGACTCCCAAATCCCCATTCATGTATCCAAACATTTCTACTTTGTCATGTGTAAGGTAGAAGGACCTATAACTTAGTAGTCAAGGTTATTAGCATATGTATTTGAGGCTAATAATTTGAAGTGGATTTTTCCGCTGTACAACTATAATGTTATATTTGAATGCAAAAATTTGAATTTTCTTTCCAATATTGAAATAGTTACAAAAATTTTAAGTGAAAAGTTGAAAACCTCTTATAACTTTTATAGAGAGTCTCTAGTAACGGATCACAGCAAGAGTGGTTTATAATCATCGTTCTAGTGAGACGTGTCAATGCACCATCAGCCTCCCTAAGAAATTTTTATTTTGGCCGTTCAGAATAGAACTGGCAGCAATGAGTCTCCTGGCTTGCAAAATTTGTATAACCTACAGATCGGTTGTTGGTCCCCGGTCGGGAATGGGTCCCTATACCTTATTCTACAAGAGCAATGCACCATGAGGCTTTGATGATAGGGCTCCAATAAATCTTTAAATGTGGGAGTGTTCCCGGATTTGTTTGGATATATATTTATTGATTATTGTTTATTTTGGGGTCTTTTTGAGGTCTTACGTCTTTAGATGTAGCTGGTTTGATAATGGTATAGGAAAGTTAGGTGACCCACTTTTGTTGTAATTTATATTCTTACGCCTTTTTCCTAGATGTTGCTGCTGCACCTCTCTGGAGTCCCTAGATTTTAGCCGTCAATATGTTCCCCTACATTACATCTGCCCTGCATTATATCTGGATGTGTACGCATCTCTTTGTATTAGCATTCCGTGGCTCTCGATTTTGCATTGGCATTCCGAAGAAGTATACAGGGGCATTTTGTAATGCTTGTATATATGGAGAACTGGCAAGTAGCCCTTGCAGTTCTATACAGCAACGAAATGACTGGTATGATATTATCATCAAAGCAATGAAGGAGTTGATTCAGATTACTATAGCTGCATCCTCAATCATCATCACATACATGCTGATTTGTCCAATGTATCTCAGAATGTGAACATACACATATACGCTCTCAGGTAAGAAATATCGAAACTATCGGTATACAATAAGCCAGCCAAAGTTGAATGGGCTACCTCGCACTTTGTTCAACAGATCTCATTGTCGGAACATATCTCCCTTGAGAACACCATCCTTATTCACACGTAGTATTGCACTTCTCGCACTCGATCCCAGGAGCAGAATCGTGTTCCAAAAACTTTGGCACCTTGCCAGTTTGCAGGGTATTGCACTGAGCCATTTTCAGTCCGTTGTCGCCGGTTCCATGTAAACTGACGTAACACCAACTCGAACCTCCTGTTGCTGGAGGAGCTTGATAAACTTATGGACACTTCCGTAAAATTTAGTTGCTCTAGTCGAGGCATTTCAGGAATAGCAGAAACTCGGTTGAGCCCATCAGTGATGCTTCGGGAGATGGGAAACTGCCAGCACTGCAAGTAAATGGCATTTCCACCCAAACAGCTTCACTTTCTTGAGATGTCGAACTTTCTTGATCCAATAGCAATGGACTGAGTCATCATCTGGCTCGAACACCCAGGTCCGTCTCTATTAATAGTCTCAGCTCTCGTGTATCTTCAGTAGTCTCTGGGGATGATCTGTGTATGATCAAAGGATACATCCAGAATGGAGACAGGGTGCTCATTGAAGCCCTTTTTTATATCCTTAATTTGAGGGTGTTTAGACTATAGGAACCAAGCGAGTCCCTTGCCCCTGTTCGTTAGCCATTGAAGCGGCGCTGCCCAGCCTGCTGCTGCTGAGGTTGGGTATTCAGAGGCTGATTATACTGCGTGAAAGGCTGGGTGTACATAGGACCCAATGAATTCTGCAATAAAGCAACCCATATTTAGATACCAGAAAGCCACGGTGAGTCTCGTAATTACATAGACAATGTCAACAGCTTCCACTCACCTGAGATTGAAGACCTCCAAGACCGTAATGATTCTGTGTAGATGGAAGGTCTTGAGTCCGATCGTTAAATCCCCCTTGAGTGAACAGTCCATCGGTAGCATGACTCAAAAAGTCCTGCTTATCAAAGAGCAAAGTCAAAACATGTTCGTGACAAAAACAACATACTTGAGTTAATATATACCGACGTGGAGATAACTACAGTACGAGAAGCCAAGTCCTCAAGGTTCGTGTTGCTCACCTGCGAGATAAAGTCATTGCTGACTGACTGATGTGAGTAACCTGGTTGTGAGTTCTGCGTTATGAAATCACCACCGTATCCGCCTTGGTTTGACTGAGTGCTATAATCCATGCCAAATCCAGCCTGTGTCGCAAAGTCCTGCCCGCCGTATCCAACATGTGATCCCTGAGACTTAAAATCCTCTCCGAAGAAGTCCTGGGACATGCCTCCGAGGTTGAATCCATCTCGAATGTTCTGACTCAAGGATGGAATGTTCTGGGTCAGGAGTCCCTGTTGCGTCATGGGACCACCGAGAGAGGGCTGAGTAGCCGGACTGTCAAGCCCACCAAATCCAAATGCAGTTTGTTGCTGTGAGGCCTGGTGATGAGGCAAATGACCACCAATAGGACCGCTGGTGCTCCCCCTGCCTGTTCCAAAGCCGCGTTGGCCTGCTTGTGGCACTTGCGGTATTGCTCCAATCGGGCCATGCATGCCTCCCCTGGAAGGAATTGCATAAGGCTGCGTGAGAGGGCTGTTCGGAAATCCAGTCAGTGGTACACCTCGAGATGGTGTTAGGCCCGCATGGGGAGGAACTCCTCCTTTCTGAACTCCACCATTGCTTAATGCACCAAATGGCATATACCCACCTGCATTGATACAGCGGGTAAAATTTCAGAAATGAAGCTTTTGCTAGGTTCATAACAGGATATGCAACATACCGAGCTACAGAAGTTCAGAGTAAAGCTTGACTTTGCAATCACATGTCAGTTTAATTAGCGAAAGATGTCATGATCCTTTCTGTATTAGTCGACAAGAGCAACTAAAGCTATCATGCCATGATGCATTCAACAATGACTTGATTATAGCAACTTGAGAAGGTTGCAGAAAAGTATTCACCATTTCGCCCATCGACCGACCGGGCTCGTCCGTTTCGACGGTCATTGACAGGAGCCCCAGCTGCTGCACTTGCAGTAGCTGCTGGAACAAAACCCTCTCCAGGGCCCAAAGCAGGTCCACCTCCAGGATACACGCGACGGTCATTGTACACCTTCTTAGGCTTCTGAAATTGAACCATGCTCTGCTTCAAGTTGTTCAATGAGCCCTCCACCAATACCTCATGCTCCTGTTTCCAGCAATAAGAAATTTACAGATCAGAGTTCGTCTTCCAAGTTTGATATCTTAAATTTTTTCTCAGTTCAGTTCAAAAGAGATCGAAGTCTACATGGTATAGCGCCTCCAGAGTTAACATCCTAAACCTAAAATCCTTAACCTTACACCCCTCGACCTTCATCTGCACATCAATGCCTCAGTATGATTGAACTTTCTACAAATCAAGGCAGGCACATGCCACCTTGCTTCAGGTAATACGTGCATTGAACACATCCTTGGCATTGATCTCCAAATGATCCTAATGTCCCACAGGTCCAAGAAGTTGAACCCATAACCCAAATCCGTGTCAAGTGCTAATGAAAGACTCATACATCTCAGTATTTTGAAGAAATGAGTATAAGAAGTTGGATACCTATACTAACTAAATAACAACGAAGACCCCGAAACGAGGCACGATTGGAACATGCACGCCACACCAGAGGCGCGTTACAATTTTTCAAATAAATCTGAATAATAGGAGTAGTCCCGTACCTTATAATGAGTCAACAACGTGTTCCATAAAGGCTGCTTGCTGAGGACCTTTGGATTGCCCAAAATCACGATTCCAAAGCGCGCTCGTGTAAGAGCGACATTAAGGCGCCGTGGATCATTCAGAAACCCGATTCCCTGTAGCATAGCACGACAAGCGTAAGCTGAATATTACACAATCCCATTCAATCACCTACACCTATACTGAGATACGACTAAGTATTACAATCTTAACCCGATAACTGAACTGAACGTATAGCTGGTATATTTTGCTTAATTACCTGATGCTCGTTACTCCTCACACAAGAAAGAATGATGAAGTCCTTCTCACGCCCCTGAAAGGAATCCACACTGGCGACCTGGACACCATGATGCACGTTAGCTTCTGACCAAGGAAATTGTGGCCGGATTCTTGAGGGGAAAAGAGAGGCTTTCAAGTACCTCTATCTCCTTGTACAACTGTTGACGCAGAGAGCCATTTCTAGCCATGTTATTGACAATGAACGCACGCTGCCCTTCGTAAGGAGTGATCACACCAATCTGCCAATTCATGGAAAGGGAGAATAGACACTCGTTTAGTCAGCGATCCAAACCCAATGATCGAACGAACCCCATATGATGATTGGATATTAAAATGCTTCAAGAGTTTACAAATAAGATATACAGAAGCTCTTCGCTATAAGCAAAACAGAAGAGTCCAAGCACTAACGAGCGATTCACTAAATTTAAAGACTTGTTCTGAGAGGTGATTTGCTTGTCAATGATAAGCAATAGACTGAGACACACCTGAGCTGGAACAACTCCACTTTTTAGAAAGGTGGTAACAATCTTCTCAACGTTTCCAGCTTCTCCTCTGTTCAGATATGAAGTACCACTTGCACTAATCTCTTCTTGTCCCATCTGAGTAGAAAGAGTGACAAACAGGACATTTGACAGAATCAGATTCTAGTGATCATTGATTTATCTCAACGATTAAGTGACTGAAAATGAGTGGACTTCGCCTTAACAAGCAAGTTAGCAATAATACTGCCCATTACCTGGACATAGAAGAACATTGGTCGATTAGGAACAGGCCAGGGAAAATCGATTTGAGTTAACATCCTGTCGCTCGTAGTAACTCCATTCTGAAGAGTTCCTTCGTAGAAACTGTTCGATG
Organism: Bryum argenteum; assembly: GCA_037043015.1. NCBI lineage: Eukaryota > Viridiplantae > Streptophyta > Bryopsida > Bryales > Bryaceae > Bryum > Bryum argenteum. Next base: position 3,552,356 of record CM073330.1, on the reverse strand, counting down.
GGAACTCGGACAGACTTGGATGCATACGATATTGAACCTGTATGAGGAGTTGGATCAGTTAGCCCCAAGGATATCAGAATAATAATTTATGCTAAGAAAATTGACAGCTTACTGGATCCCGCTTCCAGCCCGCAAGTACAACATGGCAAAGAAAACTTATATAGAAAATCATATGCGACCAGAAAGATTTGGGCAAAAGACGGAAGACTCTTGATGTGGAGAAAGTAAAGTACCTGGAGACGAATGGGCTTCACCCCGAGTAGAACAAGACGCTCAAATAAAGATTGAGCAAGCCCAGCACGGGCAGCCTTCTTGCACATGATAACGGGGCCTAACTGACAATGATCTCCAACCAAAACCAACTGCCAACATCCCGGCACAGTATCAGCACTTGCATCTCGCTTATCAGGAAATCACTACGAAGTTGTCCAACTTCTCTTCTCTGATACTCACGCGCTGAAACAAACTATCATTCACTGAACTCGACCACTAAGTAGAGAAACTGAGACAACGAAAGGACCAGCAGGGTATACCTGTTTCGCTCCAAGTACTAGCGGAATCAAGCACTCTGGTTCTGTTGCCTGGGTCGATTCATCTACTAGTACCTGCACATGTGTCAAATTGGTTAGAAACATCGAGTGAAGCCGGCTTGGACAAGTTTGAAGACAAGAACCAGAAGCAGATGATTCGGACCAGAAAACGTGTCGGATACTTCCAACAATCATGTAGCATATAAGTGTAAATAGGTTTGCAGATATAAGATATGCACACCTGACGGAAACGGAAGTTTGCAAGACGGGGATCACCCGCTCCCACACAGGTGCAGCAGATCACATCAGCACTTTGCGATATCTCTCTTTCAGTTGCCCTCTTGAGAGATTTATACTTCTTCTCATCAGCACTTGACAACTCACCTGCGTGACAGAAAGAATCTGGTTAGTTCCAGTGAGCGCAATAAACAGCACAAGAGCCCACATATGTGAAGTGAAAATCGTACTCACCAAGTTCATCCTTCAGCAGCTGCAACTTATGTAGCTCACTTTTGTCCGTAGTGTCCAGATGTCGAACCTGTGAAATTGTTTATTTATCAGAAACTGGCCACTGCAGCCTGACACTAAATGAATGTATGAAAGCAATCTGTATGAAATCAAGAAGTATCATATGGCAGTAAATCCTGAAGGAGCAATTCATGAAGACAAATGTAGATCGTACCTGGTAATGAAGGGTTAAGTGCTCTACAGGGGAGCTGACAGCTTCTCTTGATTTTGCACACAACCTTACAACCTGAAAAGTACGGGAAAAACAGCACAGAACAAGATTGCTGTTACATGCGATTATGAAAAGCTATAACTGCAAGCGAAGCAATCTGACCACGTCTATTTACAGAATGTCATTGCAGCTGCTTATGTCTCATTTTATTTGGCTAAAAGTTTCGAAGCGTTACAAAGGGAATCTTACAGAGTTGATCATATCAGGTTCAGCTGAATTAAGAATAAGCTTCAACCAACAATTTTAGTTTGAATTACCTTAAGCCCTGTCGCACTAATCTTTTCCGCAAGTTGATCCACTGCAACATTACTGGGAGCACAAACCAGAACCTGAACGAAATGCAGTATACAATTAGTACCTGTTAAATCAACTGAGAATGATACAAATCACTTGCTGAGAGTACCTCTACTTCTGAATTTCTATGTGACATACAAAAATGCCCGTTACCCTAGATGCAGCTCATGAATAGAACAAAAATTGAACATTGAAAAAGGGGATTATTATGATCACCTGTCCTTGACCCTGTTTCGCTAAATGGTACACAATAGCTGCTGATGTCACCGTTTTTCCGGTGCCTGGTGGACCCTGGATCAAACTAACAGGCTTCTGTAGCACGCTCTTCACCGCATAGACCTGTGCATCAACATCCAAAACTGTGATCAAACTCAAGGTCAAAAGACAGAAACCACCGATACATGTGGTACTCCCCACAATCCTAAGCCTCAATCTACATATAACTCATGAATCAGGTGAGTTATATGTTTCATGAATCAGGTGAGTTATATGTTTCACAAGCCTGACAAGTAAACCAAAACGTCTGCCCATGGTTTGCTTGAAAACATGCAGAGGTATAAATGATCGTTACCTAACCATTATATAGTTGACTTCATTGTGATAACAGAGGTGCTAAATTCTTAATAATCTAGATGAAATGATAATTTACTGAGAATAAAGTGGCCAAGTCAAACCTGTGAGGCATTAAGCTCGGGTAATCCAGGAGCTCCGAACCGCCGTGGTAGTGTGTTCCGTACAGTCTGCATTTCGACCTCGTGTCCGAGCAGACGATGATAGATATATCTATATAACAAGATAAAATTAGTCCAAGACATCACATGACTAAGAGCAAAAGAATAAAAGGAGCGTTACAAGACTCCATTAAGTATTACAAGTTCGCACTACAAACCCAAAAAACTCAAAGTAAGGCTTGAAGCTGCTTACCCACTAACACTAGTCTCATCAACAGCAAATGTCTTCATCGCTACTTGCATGCGATCAAAACTTGTACTTTTCCATACAAAGTCCACGCTAAAATTGTGATTCACATCGATAGGTACGCCCTGCATTGTGTAGATGTCAAGTCACCAACCCTAGGCAAAAAAGGCAAGCAGCCATGGACCTCCGCACTTTGTCACAGGTCTATCCACATAATCACAATCATTCAAGTCATGATTCGAATTTATAAAATGGTACCTACCTGGCTGGCGCGCAACTCAAGGGCGACCTCCTCTTGAGCAGTAAGCTTGATCTGCACAGCAGAAAGAATAAATAAGTCTAAGCAATAGAAGCATGAAGAATTTGCAGAGTAATCGAAGTACTACACTTTATTAGTGAACGAAGGACCATCAACCATATATGTCAACGTCGAAGCTAGCTGTAGAAGGTCCACAAGATGACATACCACATGACCCACGGACTGCCACACGGAGTGTGTGCCATCACCAGGATAACGCAGACGCAACTCATCTCCAGGAACCAACCGTAGTTCATTATCCTCCTGCACAAAATCCAATGCCCATCACTTAAATATCCTCATATCGCAAACAGAAGAAAGAGCTAAACAGGATAAAAGTCTTCAACAAATTGTAAACAAACCTTAGGAAAGACGAAATATGCAACTCTCTTCTTGTTGAGACCAACATCCCACCGCACAGTTATGCTGTCCTTACTTTGAGACTCCTTCATCATCTGCAGCCAAAACATGAGAAGTCTCAGTATTCCTCAATACTGCGCTTGAAAGTTGAAACGGTGCGGCCTGCTAATCTTAACAACCTACAGAATAAAGGCATCATGGTTGACCTTAGGGCCTCTACAGTGAAATAACTCCACAGTTCAAAAGATAGAAATGATAAGCATCATTTGTGCTATATGCAATGCGAGAACTGCAGTGATATGCCATCATATGATCTCTTCCAAGAGTAATATCGGAGTCGACATTCGTGTTAGAAAGTTCTGCAGTACCTTGTCATAGTCGGCCTCCAGTTTCACCAATGGGCCAAAAACGTTTTGATACTGCCAAAATTAATCAAGATGTTAACATTGTTACCAAATATTTATGCCGTATAAGAGTATAAGGCCTTGCCTGGTACTTCTTGATGAAAGCGACAGATGCAACCCTTATTTAAATAACATGATCGATTTGAAAGTGGATGGATCATCAGAAGGGACAGGAAAGAGAAATAACGAATTCATGACCACTGACCTGGTAAGCATCTTCGTACTTGAGTGCCACAGGCTGTGGTTCATCATCCACACCAGGCTTCTCAAGATCCTCCAAAGTGGCCTCTGGATTCGTCTTCCAGAGCTCCTCCACCTTGTTTATTTGCTGAGCACTTATTTGGCGTGCCCTCAGCTGCTCTTGCTCAGAAGGAACCTGTGACCCGAATATAGATGTAAGTGGCTAAACAAAACTGTCATGAAACAAGGAAGGTATCGCATTAAACTTTAACAATGCCCCAAAAATTCATGTAACAAGACCCAACTTTTTGATGAATCTATCAGGTTGCCTAGTTGTCACACCTTAACCAACCAATCCAAGAAACAACGGTCGTCGATCAAGGGCAGCCATTGACTGAGGTCCCAGTTCATGTCCTTCAAACCATTAACGCTCAAACAAGGCTCGCGGCAAAGGAGTACCACAACGCTTTCAGATTTCGCTGGAATGAACCCTAACAAGAACACATTACGACACCCGCAGTTGTAACACTCCAGGATTGTCTCTCCCAGCGGACTGTCCTTGTGTAGACAGACCTCTTTATGTTTGGCCCGCACCTGAAAGAAAACATGCATCAAGTTAATTATGAAGTGCTGTAAAGGATCCACCTGATGAAAAAACCACCATCCCATCTCATCCCACCACATCAATACGAAAGCGATCATGGCCCAGTACGCGACCACAAAACAAAGAGGTTCCGAACGAGAAATATTTGAACAAAAGGCCGTTTTTATCTAGCACTTTCTGATATAAGAAAACGAGATACAGCTCTTATATCAGAACGTGATGCAGCCCTTCTATCAGAACGAGATGCAGCCCTTCTATCAGAAAGTGCTAGATAAAAACTGATAGCTCTCCAACTGCTAAATTTATCCCGCAAGTTCCTCATTTGATCTCAGTGAAGTCCGATGCCAGATCAAAATTACGACTCTATATTCATGCATATATACTAACCGCGCAGACCTGAATACAACGAACCTTGAAATCCTGATATTAAGCCCTAACTCATAATTTCACCAATAACTCGCCACAGAATTGGTCCAAAATCAGTTCCAACAGTACACCGACCAGAAAATCGAATCACTTTCCGATTTCAGGCCCAAAATTAACTGAGTGACCATAATCTTGTCACGGTGCCTCTCATCCTGAACAAAATCAAGATCCTGAACCCTAATTCAAAAGAAAGCACAAAAACAATCACCAGGTAATTGATTACTTGCTTGCCCGGGAGTTTCTACACCGGCAGAAGACAACGAATTCACGTTGAACAAAAGCTAATTCCCGAACCAAAACCCTAATTCAGCAAAAAGGTTGAAACAATCACCAGATGATTAACGATATGCGAGCCGGAGGTATTGCCACGGGAATTACAGAACCATTTCCGGCAAGTCGGTACATTACAACGCATGATACAAGCGGGATTATGAATCCCACAGTACTTGCAAGCATGTTCAGGAAGGTGACGCTTCCAATACTCAAGATTATCTTCATCGCCAGGGTCTTCGAACGTAAGCTCACTAATGCCCGCGGTCAATCCAGCAATCGGCAGACCAGCATTACCACTCTTCCCATCCTGGCTCATCCCATCCCCTGCATCGCCAACACTAATGGGACTGCCGCCTTCGGGCTCCGTCCATACTGACGCCCCCCGTGGTGGCCCTGGCTCGGCGGTGAACCCCGGGTACTCGTAATCGTCCCCCTGTGTGTTCAATTCCAAAAATGTGTATGCGTCTTGTGATGTTCTCTGTTGCGATTGTTGTAAGGCCGCCTCGAAGAGCGAGGTCGCCGTGCCGGCCATCGTCCAATGGTCTTTGCTAGGGTTGGAAGCTCATGCTATGGCTATGGCGTTCGTTGCCTTCCCTTTCTCTGCAATGGAATCCGATATGGCTCTGGAAACAGGGCCTGAATGAAAATTGTATGAGTTTGGGTTGTTTTTCTTTGTTGTTGCTTTTATTATTTTGTGGCGTTTTGCTTGTTGTTTACGTCACCTTTTCGGTTTTGCTCGCTGCGAACCTTCTTATGTCTTTCGAAATGCGTTTCTTATGATGATTGACGTATGTCAACGAATGTGTTGTGGTAAGGTGCTCAATAATGGCTCAATTTATTGGTTAGTAGTCTCATCATTGGTGTGATGACTTTTGAGCATACATTCTAGTATAGGTCGAACAAACATTCTATCCATGTTGTTTTCTAAATAGGTTGGAGTTTCTCTTCTTCTGTTTCTACTTATTTGAATGTAAGCTTTGGCTTGGTGGTTAGCCTTTCATGAAAAGGTCATGGGTTCGATTCCCCATGTCGGCGAGGTGCTCACCACCATAGTCCATTCAATCATGGTGAAGGATTCTTGAACCTTGTTGTTTGGGTACCTTGAAACCCTTTGACAGGATACCATGTCAGATATTGGTTATCACTAGTGGCTAAGTAGTTCAAGGATAGGTTGGAGTTTCTCTTTATTTGGCTCAATTTATCTAGATATAACCATTGGGAGCAATTTTGATTTACAGGGAAATTAGTAGAAAGATAGAGTAAGTAGAATCATCATTTTTGCGACTTTTCTATAATGAGTTATGAATTTCTGAAGTTGAAAGTATAGGTGTTTCTAAAATGGTGCCCCAAAGTAACACCCTATAAGGTTATCAGAGAGTACATTATATTGTTGTTTGGTGAAACTATTATGTACCTCTAATTCATGCTTACTAGAGCTTCATTGTGGGACTTGCTCTATTTTAGACCACTCTACTATACAAAATTTCAAGATACACTCAAAATCCATTTATGTTACATTTCATATATTTCCACGTTAATGCTCATTTCTTGAATTAAGAGCGAGGTGGACATGTCACATTTCCAAAATCATGATATTGAAGACAACGTGTTTCAATAAGGGGTTAGAGTGTAAGATTAGTTTTGTATAATGTTTGTTTCTTGAGAATTAAATTAAAATGACTTCTGGGTCCAAGAAATATCATGCATTTTGAAAAACACCAAACAATAGTTGAAGAGTCCACTAATATATGAATTTGTTATAATATGTTATGTAAGATTTCTATTTGGGTCATTGACCACTAGAACCTCGGAACATTCTCACAAGCACAAAGAGCAGTAAAAGGGGCTACTACTTTACATGAGAGGTCCACAAGCCCCTTCCCCATGACGGCTGAAACCCTAGCATGATTTGGGGCCTCATTCCAGGCCTCCAGTTTCAAGCTCACGAGGAAAGAAAGAAAGAACCAACATCGCTCGCAGTGCTCGATGAAGCACTCGGGTTTCTCATCAGAATTGACCTCACCATGCTCGATTTGAATCACTGAAAAGGAGACAGAATTGTACTTTCGCAACTACTGCGCTCTTTAGATCATTTTGCAGGTACTTGCAAGGCTTGCATGAAATCTTGTGTCGCCTTTTTCTTTTTTTTGACGGGGCCGGAAAAACAGAGTAGCTTGTTTAATCAATTTCTCCACTCACGATGGCAATCGAGGAATGATCAGGCACTGTAGTTTTGAAGAATTGGAGTGAGCATCGTTGCTGGTTTGAGTGATCAGAAGCCTAGTTGAATAGAAATTTTACGTTCTTTACTTTCAGAAAACAAGTTTTGAACCCTGTAGTTTTAGATTTTGATTTTTAGAGTAGTGTTCTTCATTCGCACTGTTGAATCTGTTGCGGAATTTCGACATTTTCTGACACTCTTCGTGACTGCGATTGTTGTAATGGCGCCTAGGGTTTAGCAGCGACTTTGTTTTCTTCCGCAACTCGGACCTGTAGTCAGTCACCGCGGTTAATTGCTGCATTTTGTATGATCTGGGTCAAATGAAGAGAAAATGATCCTGAGTCTTGTTGAACGGCGAACTCTGTCTGATACCGTGCGCCTTTAAGAGATCGTGAGGTTGATATGTAAGGTATAAGACTTTGCATGTATCTGACTTTTCTTGGGCTGTAGGTAGCGATGCTAGGGTTGGCAGCGCGGAGAGGCCGCCAACAATCCTCCACATTAGCACGAGCGTTGATCGAACACACTAGTGGAGCGCCACGGCTGGTGTCAAAACCTTTGGAAGACGTTCTGGCAACTCCTACTCGGAACTGGACAAGTTTTGCAAATTTGTATGAGGCTGTGAAGGTGAGAGGAGGATCAGGGTTAGGCAACGCACTTCGTGATGGGAGCAAGCGAACTATCACGAATTCACGCAAGGTCGATGTCGGAGTGGAGGCTGCGACGGCAGGTGCCCCTCCTGGCACAGCTTCGAAGCTGAATTTTGTGGCTTGGTATCTCCGGAAGCTTGACCAGCGACCACTTCTTACTAAGAGCTTGACTGCTGGATCCATTTACACTAGCTCTGATCTTTGCTCACAGGTCTGACCCTCGAATCATAATCCCCTTGGATCCATCATTGATGTGTCCTGATATGGAATAATTCTTTCGTGATTGTGCTCTGATATGGATCCTCATTCTTTTCTGCTCGTGTTTTGATATGGATCCATTATCGTTTGTGATATGGATCTATCATAGTTTGTGATGATATTCTGGTGTGGACCCCCCATGTTTTGTGCTTTTATTCTGATACGGGGTATTGTATGGGCAGGGTTTGTCTGCATACACAGCGAGCGATGGCGAGCCAGTGGCGTGGGATTCATTCAGAAGCGCAAGAATGCTGGCCGTGGGCTTGTTCATGTCGGGGCCGTTGTTACACCTGTGGTTCGGTCGTGTAGGCAAGCTCATTCCTGGTCGTGACATCGCTAGTACTCTGAAGAAGCTTGTGCTTGGACAGTTGCTCTTTGGCCCTGCTTTCTGTGCTGCCTTCTTTGCCATCAACGCCTATGCACTAGGTAAAGTCACTATTCCTAACTTCAGCATTTCCTTTTCTTTCCAGTCTAGACTACAATTACCTTAAACCATAAACCTTCAACCTGACCCTTAAACCGACAACTTAACCCTTAAACGTTACACCCGTTTCCTATCAATCCATTCTACTCTTTTTACTATAGTGATTCTCACAGCAATATAATGCTCACTGGCCTTTCAATATTGCGGATCGTGTCAGTGATGTCCTACCTATTAGCCAGTGTGAGAGTTGAATACTCATTTACCTATCGGGGTGATCACACACACATGCCTGGGATCGTGGATAGCTTGATATCAAAATGAATACTTGTTGGTTGCTGTGCAGGAGAAAGAGGTGATCAGATCACCACGAGATTAAAGCGAGATTTGATACCCACTCTGATCAATGGCCTCATGTACTGGCCTGCGTGTGATTTTATCACATACCGCTACGTTTCTATTCCTCTCCAGGTGTGCATCTCTGCAGCACAAATTACCCTTGAGATTGTTGTATATTCACTTTTTACAAGTCCTGCCTTACATTATTCTCAACTCCCTTGTCAAGAACTTACCTTAAGTTCGATGTGCATTGTTTCCTTGTGTGCAGCCACTCGTAAGCAACTCATTCTCATTCTTGTGGACCATCTACCTGACTTTCATGGCGAGTAAGAAAGCTGCGAAGACCGATTTGGATACAGATTCTAAGGATAGCCCATGATGAAGGTTGGCCTTGCCTTTTTGCGGGAAATTAAACATTGGTATAGAAAGTTGATTCAATTTTTGATCTCCTGAACAGGGATATCAGTATACCGAATGAGTGCAGGTCGTTTTTTGAAGACGACATGAGAGGCAGTTTTAGCACTTCTGCCTTGTGTATTATAGCCATAAATCGGTTGAAATTACAATTGTGACCTTCATAATTTTGGTGAGAGTCATTCTACTTGTTTTTGAAAACGATGAGGGTACTCTTGTGTGCATTACTGTAGTATGTAGAGGTATTTTTAGATTTTTACATTCTTGTATATGATGGTCTTTGAACAATGAAAGGCAATCATATTGGGTAAAGTATCTGAATTTGAATTCAAGCACACAAAATCATAGGACTTTGAAGCATTTTTGTGCGGAGGATGTGATATTTTGGACTATTTTAGAACCAATCAATATGCATTTTGAATTTGAGTTTTCGATATCTGTTTATGTTGCAATTTATCTTGTATTTTGAGATGCCAAAACACATGTATTTTAGAATCTGTCTATGATATGATTGTAATGTTGAACTTGTTTTTGTCATGTATACTTCTATTTGTCTGTCTTATGTCCATCTAGTAACTTTTTGTAAGTTATTTAAGTTGATGCAATTTATGATGTATAGATATCAGTTAGTTTAAATGTATTGTACAACATCACTTGAGTGTGATACAAGAAGATGAATAACATCAATGAAGAATAAAAGGATCAATGTTTAAAATTTCAATAGAATCATATAGTCTCACTTTTTTTTACATTCATGTTCTCGCATTATCAAAAATTTCTCTAAGTATACCTGAAATAACATAGATTGGTATAAAAAACAATCATGAATACTACACAGTATCTTCATCAGAGCTATCTACACTCATGTTTACAGCAATAGGAACTTTGACAATATTCTCACAACTTTTCTTAATGAGTTTTCTAGGTTGTGAAGCATTATAAATCCGAGGTTTTGTGATAACTGGACATGGGAATAATCCAATTGTTTTTCTGCCTCGTCCAAAGTATCCTTTCTTCCCATAGACTCTTATCCGTTTTCCTTTATCTTGTTCTTCACCAGTTCTTTTGGTTCGACACACACTTTCATTTCCACTCAGCGATTTACCTTCAACAATAGATTGTGAGCCACACTTTGCGGTCATTCGCTGCATGCCATTGGTTTTGGTTCTAGAAATCCATTTTTTGCTTTCACCACGATTGTTTCTTGGAGATGGTTCAAGAGGTGTTGACATTATATTCTTAGGAGGTAGAGCTTTTGACATGGGCAGTGGAATAGGACAACCATTCCAATCTTTTGGAGGACATATAAAATCCGGACCAAAGTTAAATTGGACACAACATTTCTTTTCTGGTGATGGAAGTGTATACATAGAAGCTGCAGGGAAATATTCGCCACCTAATATGTCTCTAAAGGCAACACCTTGCCACTCGCCATTCTTGTAAAATGAAATCTCACTACCTAATTTTTCCAAAAGACATTTCAAAATTGTCGTGAGAAAATGAATTCACTTAAATAGGCGCTTAGATATCTTATCGTACTTACAAAAGTTCTACTGGATGAGCCATGTAATCTTAGAGGATTTGCCTATTTTGGATATTGTGTTTAGGTTTAAAACAAGGAAATTTGTAACTTTATGTGAACTTAATATTTCTATTGATACTACATCAATGTAACCATTTTATATAACTATAGTGTCATGTATTAGAAAAGGAATAAATGTCACCTGGGACGCGCTTCAAGAAGCATTCTTTTTTCTCTAATGACGTCGCTAACGAACATTTACTTGCTTTGTGAGCATAGTGATTGTAGTTTGGAATATAATCAGCTCCATTTGGTAGATTTATATAAAATCCAATGATATCACCTTCAAAATAAGCATTGCCATACGGTTCTCGAAGGGCTTTATGTACCTTACTCCCATCAACATCTCTATTAAAAAAATTATATAAGAAACTATTTCATAAATTTTTTGGCATGTACACAAATTAATTTTTTCAATGCATTACATTTGATGAATGTATACCTATATGCATAGCTATTGCAATCGAATCCAACTGGAGCTTGTAAGTCGCCTTTCCATGTACTCCATCCGAGGCGAGTATGTCCTGTTTTCCCCAATGTTTTTACAACAATTTCATAATACCAAGCACCTTCCAAAACGCCACGAGTGGCGCGTACCATTCGGTAACCTTTTTCACTACTTGCTTGTAACTTGTCTGATGATAACTCTACTTTCTCAGCTTTTTGATCCTACATTGAAATACTTCTTAATTATCAGAATAATGCCGAGTTTAAGATTCAATATACAAGTTGTGGCTTTATAAGAAACTACAGTCGGGTACAGAAATAATTCGAACTGCATTTGAAGGCAGTTTTTGAAAAAACTTTGAAATGTGCCTGTATACTCAAAAATGATCGGAATTGCAATCCGTAAAAGGCGTTGGAACCACGTCAGAGTGTTTTACACTATCATTGCAAAAAATTGCTTCTTTTTTGTAAAATTTCTCAAAAAACTAAAACTCTACATGTTCTATCCACAATTGACCACTGTCGCTTTGTGCTTCAATTACAATGTTCATTTTCACTTGCAAAATTGATATGGGTGCCATAAGTTGTTCTTTAGCTACTTGAGCTCATTGTTGAATGTTCAAAAATACTTGCTCCCTCTAAACTTTTGAGTTGGAGTAGTTTTGTGATAAGTTTCCAATCAACACTTAAGGTGTGAAATTGAACTTTGATTTAAACTCGGCAAGAATGCTAAAAGAATTTGAGTTTGGCAATGAGCTTATGAAAGTAATCACCCTAACTTTATCAAACCATCTTTTAAGTTCTTGTAGGACATTTCTAGTGGTGTGAATGGCTTCACAAAGTTTTGAGAAAAATTGACTAGTCACAAGCACATTCTAAGACATTCCTCCTACCCAAGAAACAAACAAGGAACATATCAATGATCCAATAAGCATGAGCTCAAGTATCTAAAGAACAACTTATGGCACCCATATCAATTTTGCAAGTGAAAATGAACATTGTAATTGAAGCACAAAGCGACAGTGGTCAATTGTGGATAGAACATGTAGAGTTTTAGTTCTTTGAGAAATTTTACAAAAAAGAAGCAATTTTTTGCAATGATAGTGTAAAACATTCTGACGTGGTTCCAACGCCTTTTACGGATTGCAATTCCAATCATTTTTGAGTATACAGGCACATTTCAAAGTTTTTTCAAAAACTGCCTTCAAATGCAGTTCGAATTATTTCTGTACCCGACTGTACATATGTAGTGATAGTTACATTAAAATATGTATATTGCATAAGAAGAATCACCTTTGATAAGTGAATCCCATCTTTTTCTTCTAATAAATATGGATCATTGAGATCTGTATCATATGCTTTTTCAATTTTATCTTCATGTGGAAACTTCAAGGCCCTTGGTTTTTTACTTCCTTTTCGTGCGTTGGTTTTAGTCCAAACATTTGTCCTCTTTTTAGGTTTCTTTGTAACAACATCTTTAGTTATATCGTCCAAAGTATCATATGATAAAGATGTTTCTTTGTTTGTTGGAACATTATGCAAGAATGCCTCATTTTTCTCTATCATATCAATCAAAATACGGTTATGAAATTTTGAGCAAAGTAAGTGGTATATAACATTTGTCACAATTTTATCACCAATTTGATCAATATCCTCTTTACAATTATAGGTATATTTTTGTATAATGTGATTTTTTTAGTCTATATGTATATTAAAGCTGAGAAACTTTGTACCAATTTCATAATCGACACTTTCAAAATTAATGTTGACAATAGTAATTTCTTCTGCATCCGCATCTACTTTGTCTGAAGCTGTAATCTTAGGTTCATCGTCTAAAGAATACGGATCATCATCTATTGGTAGATAATCTACTTCATCCATTATCTTTAATTGGTCAAAATCAAAGTTCTATCAAACATCAAAGGTAACATAGGTTTCATCATTCAAGTAAAATATACAAATATCTGTCAAGTTTTGAGATGTATTCAAAATCTATCATCACCTACAAGAGAGCTATACGAAGATTCTATTGCATACATAAATTATAGGTCAAGGAAATATCTGAGTTTTCTCTCCTATTTTACAAATTCTCTTAACCACATAATGGGTGAGCTCATGACACAATAAACTTGAAATAAAATAACTTAGTAGTAAGTTTGAAAGTTTGATTGTGATTAGGTCTTACAAGCTTGTTAGTTTGATTATTTCTACATTCGTTGTACAACATTTTTCAACCCACAATTTTCAAAACCAATAAATTCTATTGCAATTGAAACATCCAAGTTGATTTTAATATATATAGGGTCATGCACTTGGATGATTTTCGTGTGTTTAAAAGTAGTTGACAATAGACCACAAATTACAACTCACTTTAGAGACTATGATCTCATAATTAAAGGAAGCCTAACATTAAAATCTTAGTATATGAGATTGGAATAAAGTCAAAATTTTTTTCAAACTTTATTACCGCTTTTACAATTTGGTTAGTTGAAAGTTGAGTAGAAAATTTGTAGTCAATTATAACACAAAAAAAAGTCAAAATTAAATTCTTACAATTACCCTGAATAAATTTCTTTTTTAGCTCCTCCACTTAGGGTGTCAATATTGATTGTTTCATAATTCCTAAATTGCAAAATGGGTCCTTTTAGTGTGAAAAACTAGTCTCTTTGAAACTCTTTGATTTCTCTACATCTATTTGGAAAAGTAGAAAATAAGATCTATGATACTTTATCGGAGGTATTCAAAATTCTCAAAGTTTAAAAGAAAGTATGTATATCAAAGAACTTTAGGGGTCAAGGTGTAGATATTTGAGTTTTTTCAAGTTTCGTTCTTTTTTTTTGCTTGTAGAGAAGGTAGTAAGGCATGATTTGGATTTTTAATCCAATATTTTTTTACTTGCCTTTTTAAGTGTTGAAAACATGCCTTTCTATTTGATTTCAAAATACCTCCATGTGCATAATCAAGCATTTCTATAGATCGTATGAGGGTAAAAATTCCATAGACATGTTCCTAACTCACCTAGGAACAAGGAGAGCCTCATACAAAATTTTGTACCAAAAATGGGTTTTTTTGGCCGCCAAAACACTACTTTGCCATTTTAAAACATGGAAATAAACTTCTTTTCCAGCTTTGAAAATTACGATCTCACAAATTGTAAGGAATTTGAATCTAAGATTCAATATGCAAGTACATGTGCAAGCGAGGTTCAAGATCCTTGGGTTACATATTCCAAAACTTGTCAAACTTCAAAATTTCCATCTTGCATCAAAAGAGAACATATTTGACAGTTTTTGGTAGCTCTGGAACAAATTTGAGAGTTTTTGGTAGTTTTGAGGCTGCTCACCTTTAGGGTTCAACAAAATCATAATTTTATTACACAAAATAAAGTTTTATTTGGGAACCATAAAAAAAAATTTTGTCAAAAACGAGCTTCATCTTAGCAGAATTGTTTTGATCGAGATCATGATAAATGGTTACACAATAATTTTCTCCGTCGTAAACTAAAACAACACAACGTAATCAAACAAAACAATCATCGTTAAGCACTGCCAGGCTTTGTCCCTTACCTATTCGATGCTTGTAATCAACCACAAAATTCATGGGGCTCTCCACGGGCAGATTTAATCGTGCATTGCGCACTGTTAAATTTTTTAATGGTGGGATGCACCGTTAACGCACTGCTTAACGCCGGATTAAGCCCCAGCCCTCGCGCGCCACGTGCTATTACACGCTCTCGGGCTTCGCCCTCGGGCATGTAATAGAGTGTGATGCACTCAGGCCAGAGCTTAACCCTATACGTGAAAAGCTGAAGCTCTTTGTCCTTTGAACAACTCGTAGATACAGGAGTTTCATTTGCAATCTTTTCCAACCCTGGCTTCAATAATCAACAAAATCACAGTATACTTCTCATTTTAAATTATGATGTAAGTTGATACTTTTCTATGAAGAAAACTGCCAATGCTTGTTCTTTCATTTTTGATGAGTGTAAGAGCTGCACAAACGGATGAGCAATTCCATACACCCAACCAGGAATCTAATCGCTCTTTCAAATCTGCTAGTCCTTGAACATCACAAGTTAAGACAATCAACACAAGTAAGAGCTGCACGAAACTTGTCAATATGGACGATTCAGTCAGAATGGAATCATCATAAGTGTCATAAAAAATATCAGAAACGATAATCCTCACCAGACACTACTAGAATTTGGGGCCTATAACAACGTCTCAGGTGTTGCTAAATACATTAGACTTAGACATTTTGTTCATCCTCCAAACGTTGCTTAGCATACGGTAAATACGGTAGTATGAAGGTATGACGTTAAGGGAGGTGCAATTGTAACGCCACTATTGGGAACGCCATGGGATTGGGAACCCTGGCCCTACCTAGGTTGTACAGGGGTCCCACATCTTCTTTCAACCCCTAACCGTCCTTAAAACCCGAAACGGGTTTTTGCAATTTCGGGCAGCCTAGATAAAGGTGTTAAAAGTAATATTTTTTGCCTAAATTTTTACTCGGTGTTCCTCATACTCCAAAAAGTATGTGGTAAAATTTGCAAAGCCAAATTCCAATTTTAAAACCTTCATCTAGAAATTTTAGGTTTGAAGTCCAAAAAGGGCAGCTTAAATTTAGTCTTTTTTTGAATTTTTTTTTTTGAAATATGTTCATAAAAAAATCACTACTTGAGTTCCAAAGTGACACAAGTCAAAACATTTACCAATTTTACAAGGGTAGCCTCCAAAACTTCCAGAAACAATCTTCAAAATGCCCAAAAAACTTGGGAGACAAACTTTAAATGTTATGATCTCTCAAATGGTAAACATCCAACGGTCAATTTTTGGAACAGTAACTAAAAATAGTCTTAGGTACAAAATCTTACGGTTGGAAATATTAAAAGGCGGAAACAAATTTGTTCACATCTCCGGGAGTGCATAGAGGTAGAAAATCGCAGTTTTGAGGTTTTGAGCTCCAAAAACACACACGGACGGTTAGGGGTTAAGATTGACTTCGATGCGTTTTTCACACCCCCCCTTACCCAATTCCACATTCAACATTAATTTTATTTTTTTTAGATTACCTTTACAAGGTTTTAATTTTACGTGTCCAGCAAGTTTCTACAATGTAGTAGAATTCAATTTTACCAAGGATATTACCTGGCAAGAATTCTTTATAGTAAATAATCAATATTCTAATATACTTTAATATTCATGTCAACAATTCACATTCCTAAATATTTGCCACTCAATGTAAATATATTTTTTACTTCAACGTTTTTTTATAATTTAGTTACACAGTAGATGTAAATCCTTATTAAACAATGGATGGATTAACCACGTTGATTTACTTGTACCACTGCCGCTCCATGCTAATAATCTTGTAGTAAAATTAATTTACTATATTTACCCACCCTATATCAACCATTTCCTACTATTTCGGTCACCACAAATTAACTTGAATGACGGGTTTTCCATTTTGAAGTTCTATTTTAAAAATATTAAATTAAATATATAATCTGCATTGGTAATTTGATTCTATGCTCACTTCTTCCGACCATTGTAATATAATTTAGTAATTTCAGAATTCCCTTAAGGTAGATAAAAAACATGAATGACACTTTCAGAGCAAATTGATTTTTTCACATTTGAAGTGCTATCAAAATATTAATGACTGAAATCGTTGTATATCTTCATACCCTACTCTATGCTACTCGCTTCACCGAGCAATGAAGCAATATCTAGAGGCCTCTTCAAAGAATCACAGTGGAGAGTTGCTGGACGTTCGTGGGGATATGGTGACCAGTCAGGGATCTGTTGAAAGCTCGAGTATCCAGGAGCACATTGACTGCCTGAGTGGAGTGGTAAGGGCATCCTCAATGGATGCTCTGAACAAAGGACCGCCAACGCCATTTCGCAGGGCCCCGCTCTGCTGGTGGGGCAGGCAGTGCGGAGGCGCCCTCAATGGTGTGTCTGGCAGCTGCGCCCGCCATTTGCTTTGGCTCGCCACTTGGCACCAGCTGTGAGGGCAATCAAGATTTGGAACAATAGATAAATGATTAGATGCTCCATCATGGCCCTTTGACTCCTCTTGGCCTGAGTACTGCGTCTCCCTGCAAAACTGGAAAATATGGGGAGAGGGGGAGCTCCAATAGCGGACTCGTCAGGGTGAAGGGAGCTGTAGCGTCACCATTGGGTCGACTTTTTGGTGAACTCACGATTAGAGCCGTTGGCGGGACCTGTTACCGAGTCCATTGAGGATGCTCTAAGGGTCCCAGAAAATATACTCGCATCGATATGTGCAGAGGCTGTCTATCACCGGCAAAGGGGGGAGCTGGCCGTTGAACGTCCTTGCACAGTTGCACCAGAGTAGCCCTCATTCTCCGCATTGAATCCTGCATGCATGTAAGCATGCGATTTCAGTCATTGATGGCTTCAAATTTTTACATCTGAGTCACACATGTAAGGAATGGATCTTACCAGAAGGGAGTGGATCCTGGAAGAGGTCATTAACCACATCATATAAGATTCCATACAAGAACATGCACTAGAGGAAAACAGGGTCCTCGGACACTATTTTTAACGCTGTTTTTAACGCGGTTTAACGCGGACAAAAAAAGTGACGCAAATAAATCAAAAATGTCACGGACGTCTTTTGAGTTTAACGTGTAGTGTTAAAAAATGTTAACGGGGACAAATGATTTATGACGCAGTGTTAAAATGACATTTTTCCAGTTGGGTAAGTTATCGAGGGTCAGTAACTTGGTAAGTAAATTACTTTCCATGTCAGTTTCCCCGCGTTTGTACATGCCACGTGGGACAACTTTTCATCCTTGTGATGGATGAAATCTGATCTGATGTGGCATCGGAAATCTGATGTGGCATTTAAATTTCGGTGGCTGAGATCGTGACACGTGGCCACATCCTAAAATGTGAAAGAGGTTCAGAGTTTGTGTCAAAAGAAACATGAAATAGTGTCCACATTGACGTTGAGGAACACTTGTGTCCTCTGTTTTAACGCGATTTCCAAAACATCCTTAGACGTTGTTTAATATTGTTAAACACAAATGTCGTTTGTTTTAATGCGTTTTGGATGTGTCTTTAGACGTAGGGTGACATTCACGTTATCAAGTTATGTGTGAAAAGAAACACGGCCTTGTGTCAAAGTTGACGCACTTAAACACGAATGTCACGTGTTTTAGCGTGTTTCAAGTAAAGAGACAAGATGTAGGATGACGTTCGCCACGTCATCCATTCGACGCAACTCGATGGCAGATGTGTGTCAAAAGAATCACAACATGACACAATATGACGGAAATGAAAACGTTAAAAGTGACGTTACATGACACATTTGATAACGTAAATGCAAAGTCAAACATAACACACTCTGACAGAAACATACACGAAATGGAGTGCAAGATAAACCTGGTCATTGCTTTCGCTATATTAGATGGAAAATTAGCCACTGGTACAAAGTTGCAAGTATTGAGTAGCATAAAGCATAAAGATTACATATATGTGCTATGTGCTAGGGTACTCCTTGCGTTACACTACGTCAAAAGTGACGCGCTAGCGTTAAACCTGCGTCAATAGTGACGCATTCAAGTACTCTATATGATGACGTCTCTAAAAACAGTGTTTAACACAACCTATGTCACTTTTGACGGGCGCGTCACTTTTGATGCAAAAACCCTAGCCGCCGTAGAGTGACTTTCTGGGTTTCCTCATGCTCGATTTTTTTTGATCTGCACAACACACATTACCACGGACACGCTGAGTTTAATAAGGCACATCATGCAATCAAACTGTGATGGAGATCATCCCAATGCAACTCTTGAACAACCTAAGAATTGCAAAAAAAGAAGACAAACTTGTAAAACTCCAACACCTTTACAACTCATACTTTAACAATCTAACATGTTACTTTCTAAAACTGTAGAACTCTAACACAAAATGTGAAGAAGAGAAATTGCAAAGAAAGAATAAAAACTTGTAAAACTCCAACACCTCTACAACTCATACTTTAACAATCTAACACGTTAATCTCTAAAACTGTAGAACTCTAACACAAAATGTGTAGAAATGAAAGCAAGAGTGAGATTCTAGCTTATATTTTCCCTAAAAGTACCATGACCTAACTATGGCGGCTAACCCTAGCCGCCTCTGTTCATCACCCCGATGAAAGTCATCCCTCTGAACGGACTAAAGTACGTTATTCTAGACGTCATAGTGGACGTCTTTCTTCACATGCTTGTGTTGATGTGATCATGTCACTAGTGACACGTTCACGTTATACAAGTAACATGACGTCAGTAATGACTCGATGGCGTTAACCATGCGTCAATAGAAACGCATGCAAGATGACATCTTTAGGATCAGTGTTTAACACATCCTATGTCTTTTTAGACACGTGCGTCAATTTTGACGCAGGTCAAATCCTAGCCACCGCATGTCAAACCCTAACCCGAAAGCACAGTTTAAAATTATATATGTTACTTTTGACATTTACGTCACCATTGACACTCTCTAGGATCATTGACCAAGTCAAACCCGAACTGCCACGTCACCCTATCATAAATGCACTTGACACGTCAGCTATGTCATTACGTTTCCTTAAACATACGGTGACACAATTGTGCGTCAAAATAAACGCCAACGTCACTATTGACATCCACGTGGGACAAAAACCAACTTGTCCTAATCACCCCTATCCTCCAGATAAGCCTTCCACATCACCAGGGCATTCCACGTAGGATTTATGAATATGTCAAAAGTAACACACTGAATGTCGCCCATGTCACTTTAAACGTCATCAATGTTAAAAGAAAGGTGCTTTACGTGGATCATGAGTATATTTAATCATTTAAATATTACTAGAGGGTAAAAAATGAAGTGCTAAAGTTACCCCTCCTGGGGGCGTACATGTCAACATTGACGTGGTTCCGTTCGTTTTAACGCGGTTCTGTTCTTCCAAAATCCATGAGTGTTACTATGACACTCGCTGTTAAACCATAGTCAATAGTGACGGAAGTATGTTAAACCGATTAACATGCAAAAAGTCATTGTGGTCAAGTTACCCACACTAATTTTGACTAGTCTGGGTAAACGTCACTTTTGACGCGAAATAACACGGGACAAATCACTGTTTTCCTCTAGTGATGGAGCCTTGGAGTCACTTTGTCAATTCTCGGAGAGGGGCCTCAGCTAGCCAATGAAACTGTTTGTCATCTCATTGTCACATGACACGCAAGTGCCGTCACTGTTGGCCAATGCAAGGCGAGATGGAGTGCACCCCAGAGGACCAGTATTCAAAATCAAGAACTTCCTGGCACCCCAATAGTACATTGTCTACATAGGCAAGCAACAACATTAGATTAGTATTGTTAAGTAACTCTTCTCATGCCGAGGCCTGATTATACCTGTCCATTGACGTTAGGGATTCAGTGATTGAAATATAAACGATTATTTCTATAGATAAAAATAATAGTAAAGCACCAATTGATGAAACATCTTCTCTCGTGTTGGTAGATACATGTAGGAGATTTGCAGAAAGAAAGACCTCGTATGATCTCGTCCAAATTAGGAAGCCTATCTTCTCGTGGTGGATTGATTAGTATCATGTGCACCATATCATAAACAAGTTAGAGGAGTTATGTTGTGACGACAAGATTCAAGGGCTAGAATATTGAAGTGAGAAGTATGTGATAAGTACATAGTGTGAGTAGGGCAGTGTAAGTTGACATGAGAAGCTGAAGAAACTGGAAATGGGTGTAAATGGTCCTGGTAGTATTGTCACTTGTGAGAAGATAATTTCTGATATAGTCATTGCCGCCCATGGCAACTGCAAACAAAGAGCCACGAAGTAAGTAAATAAGTAGCAGCAGTTCAACTCGGCATCACATTCATTTGGATAGGCATTTCTCCTCAAATGAACTTTCAAATAATCGATCCCTCTATGGCAGAATCATGGTTGTTATTACGACATTGGTTTTAATGATTGATAAGAGTAAAGACTCACACAAGACATCCAAGGAGGTTCGGCCAATACAACGTTGGAGGCGTAGTTCAATCTCCGGACGTTTTAACTAAAGCTCTCATTCATTTTCCGTTGCATTGGATGAACTGCCATCATCACTACATTCCGCGCCTGAGGATGTGGTATGAGTCCCCTCCTGTGAGCCTGCAGTATCAGAATTCAAAGTGTCCAAAAATGCCTCCGCTGAGTCTTTTTCTGAAACTTGCTTTTTCTTCCCCTTGCTATACTCGCTCCTCCTCTCGTCACGCAATGTCTTCTTTTCCAACCCTACACAAGCATAGGTCCTGGCATACTCAATTTGAGTGCGAGTCAGTGATCTACCAAATTAGTCCTCGTGCAGACTCAATACAAACCAATCGACAATAAATACATCAATGAAAATATACAGGAAGTTTACAAATCACTCATAGCAAATTTGTAGAAAGTATGTAAAAAAAGTACGTGACCGATTATGAACAACCCTATAGATTCACTTACAAATTTTTCAACTATTTCTCGATACCCTCCTCGACCACATCGATGTAAGTATCCCACCTTTGCCACCCGTTTGTCAGCGGCCACCTTGCACTTGGCAAACTTCGCTTTTTTTTTTTTTTTTTTTGTTCGTCCAAATCCTCAAGAATTCGCTTCCACAACTCTACTGAGCATCCTCGAGGTCGATTGACATTGTTTAATTGGATCCCTATAGACCCTAAAGGGCTTCTTCAATTGAGTTCTACGCTCCCTTAGATTATTTCCTAATGCAGCCATTACTCCCTTTGCCTCCCATGGTCCAACATATATTTCTCTCGTACGTAATATAAACCGGGTTTTCAGAGTGTCACTCTGCTTGTTCCAGTCAATGTGCCTTGGAAAAACATAGGCGCCACGATCAAACACGTATGGCCTCATATGATCCCAGAACACACTACTGGGAAAACAGTACCTGTTTATTTTGACTTTGGGAATGTCTCGCACAGATCCCCAAGTGCCAAGTACTTGTGCTTCTGACTCAGACTCGGATGATGACATGGTCTCCTCAGCGTGTCTCTTTCCGCTAACCTTGCCAAGATTCAAAATGCTTTGCCTTGACTTCTTCAACGTGTCTTTAAAGGACGACTGCCGATACTTCCTAAGAGACTTTGTAGCACCTGATTTGGGTTTCTTCCCTCTCGTTTTCCGAACCGAGGCTTCAGGCCATGATTCCCGAGATTTGAAATACTTTGCTCCTGAATCTGTTGACATGCTAGGAGGTCTACTGAATTCCACGTTATCAACTCCCGCAACGGCTACAAAGCCCTCGTCCTCATGCCCTCTTTGCCCCTCCCTTTCGATTCAATCCCCTGCCGCTTTAGTTGCATGGTTATCTCTTGTCGTTCTAGCAAGTTGTGGTGCTCTAGAAATGCCTTACGCTCATGTTGCGAGAGTGATGCTAGTAAAGTCCATGCTCTTTGTATTTCACAAATTGCGGATTCTTTTCCAATTGGTGAGGTCGTCTGGGCACACACTTGTCTTGGCAAAACTGCATTGGGGTGTTGAGTATCACTAACATTCACCTGTAATCCTGACATAGTTGTTGACTCTAATAGAACGTTACGCGTTAGTGTGTGCGTCCGAATAGGTGAATTAGTTCCCTCCAAGATTGTTGTGTTGTCCCCCTTGAAAGTCTGACCTCGATTGTACTCAAGAGACAACGGAGACAATCCTTGGCACTCGTATGCAACAATGTTATTGCCTCCTCCTGCAGGACTTTGGAAAAGGTTGTGTCCTATCGTCTAAGAGGGTGTCCCAGTAGCTACACCCACGGGAGACACTAGCACTGTTGGAAACAAAGTTTCGGTGGCAGTGGACACCCTTATCCTGTTGCGGGTTGGCTCGCCGAGAAAATCGCTTGTATCCTCCCCAATTACTGCGGTTGGTGGATGTGCCCTGCTTCTTTCTTTGTTGAACTCCGAGTCTGAGTTGAAGTATTGTTGTTGGGTAAGCGGTGGATCATTTGTGCATTTTCTTTCTTTCCTTCTCATAGAATAGCCCTCCTTCCCCCCACGTTGGAGTTACTTCTGCTGCACCCTTGCGATGTCGTTGTTCCTATCCCTTGTATTCTTGCCTTTGCTCTTGTCATTGCGTTTCTTGTGACGTCCTGTACAATTTCCCAAGCCCATCTTTGGAGATTTTACAGTCTAAGCACAACAACTACTTTATTAAATGACAACTACAATACTTAGAGAGCATTCTGCATTCCGTTAGCTGAACATCTTCTAACCACATGCTAGTCGCACAATGATGAAAGGTGTGGGAGTAGTGTGGATGGGGAAAAACTAACCACCGCGGCCCTTCCACCCTGGTCTCAACTTAGACTATGCACTAGCCGGCGGATTATATATCGCGTCCTCCTCTTTACTATCTCTAGAGAGTTGGAGGTAGAGATTGAAGAGTAAGCCTTCTCCACCAGAGAATTCGACATTATCTATTTACAATGCACAACCCTTGTACTTACAATATCTAGCCTAGCTCTACTTACAATACTTGCGAGTGACTCTGGCAGAGTTGTATGGTAGAACGTCCAATAATGGCGCAGTGCCGAAAATGGAGCTCTAGAAGTTGGGTAGGGTATCCAAAAAGCGCACAGTAAATGGGCAGAAACCGACGGCTTGCAAACGTGGATGAAAATTGCACGATTTCTAAATGAAAAATAACAATTATTGGATGAGAATGGGCGCTTTTACGAAACCAGTAAGTTGGTTTTAGGATGGTGGATGGAGTAATTATAAAACAAAAGAGTTTCCTTTATTACTTACTGGCGGTTGGATTATTACATCGATTAGTTGGTTAATAGTGGCAGCGTGCTCAGTACCCAATATACGGCTTGCACATTAATTCAAATTGTAGTGGACACTTTGCAATCGATCTGCAGCCACATTCAGTTCTTTCTTGTTCTCAATTTACTCGCAGATGCTTCAGTTCAGGAGTTTAGTGTACTACAACGAACAATTCTGCCCTCAAGGAGATGAACATCAGCAGTATCCTGAACCACAATACTATGTGAATGTCCCTAATGCAAATGAGAGTACTTGCGGGTTGGAGGATAGGGCAATTAACATAGACCCTGATTTTGAGATGACCCTGCAGGAACAACAACAAAGAGAAAATTTTAGCTCCTTTCTTGCAATGCCGGAGGTCATTCCAGCTCGGAAGAGGAAACTGCAGCAACCACTATTGGATTTCGTGAAATCTAAGATCTTGACATCAAATGAGTATATCAATGCATATGAACAACTCTTAGCGAAACGACAGGAGAATGAAGCAGCTGCTCAGCGAAGAGCTGAGGACAGAGCTGCAAACAAGGAGACGAGACGGAGAGAGAAGGAAGAGCGCATTGCTGCTGTTAACCAAAGAAAGGCTGAACGACAAGCAAAGCGTCTGGAAAAAGAGCGCTTACAGGCAGAGAAGAGAGCTAGTCGTGGTCGACGAGGCAGACTCGAGCCTCCTCCGATGAGCGACTCCGAATTGCAAGACAACGGATACCTGCACGAAATTGATGGTGTGGAGGGCAACACTGCCTCAGAGGATGCGCTCCAGCAAGAGCGTCGACGAGCCTTCGTCAACTTCGGTGGAGGGCTTCTGACAACGTCACTACAGCAGGGCTTCGGCGGAGAGGCTCCTGGAGGGGACGGCACTGCAGCGTCGACGGCGCGACGAGCCTTCGTGAACTTCAGTGGAGGGCTTCCGACAGCAGCAGTATATGAGGGCTTCGGCGGAGGGGACGACACTGCAGCGGTGCACAGGCGGAGCGCGCTTTCACCAGCGGAGGGCAATACGGTCATGGAGGAGAGCATCGGTGGGCTGGATGCACCCCGTCGCAGCAGGTATGGAGCAGGTAATCGGCAACAACGGACAGCTTGGGAGGGCACCGCAGCAATCGCGGCGGAGGTTAACGGCGGAGCGGTTACAAGAAACGCAGCAGCATGGCTTTACAGCATCGACGCCGCGCTTGTGAGCAACGCGGTTGACAAATCAGGGGCGAACCGTAGGGCAACAACATCAACTGCATTACACAGCCTCCGAACTTCATCGCAAGGCGCCTTCTGCACAGAAAGATCAGGGCCTTCGGGAGCGCAAGTCCTTCCCCATCAGGGCTTCGCTCCTTTGATCAACCCACAACTACACATGCCAGCATCGACATCAGCTTTTCATCACATCGATTCACGTCTGTGGCAATCACCACAACCGATGTTCTTTAATCCAATGGTTATGCCATTTGTTCCTCCTTCAAGACCAAGTTTTAGTGCGAGTGAAGGCAACGGTAACACAAGCTAGAAAAATTGCGCCAATGGTGGTTGTCAACAGGTGAATCCAAGAATACAGCTGCACGATTAAAGTCAACAGACCGTGCTACTAAATATGACTTGATGAACCAAATAGAAGCAAGAAAGAGTTCGAATAGGACAATGGTGTTCTCTACATGGGAACGAAGTGCTCACTTTAAGACTCTTTTTTAGCACACAAGTAGCTCACTTCCCTTCGTTTTCGGATCTCATTTGTCCTTTTACAGTTTGTCATTTGCTCCATTTTGGAGCTACTTTTGTCTTGTACTTGGGCTCTCCCTTAATGCTTATGCATGAACCCTATGCGCCACATGGGGGAGTCTACTACCTTTCCATCTTTTAATTGTAAATAATTCCTTGTTTGTCTAAAAATTATGATTCTTGAACCACTTGATTCCTTGCTACTTTGCTCATCGACTAAAATTTCTCTCACTCCTAAACTTCCTTTAGATTCTCCAGGCTGAAATTTGCGCCATTATTGGACGTTCTACCATAAGGCAATTACAACACCTTGCAAGAACACATACTACAACACCTGTTGACTTCTCTTGCTTTTCATGGTGACAAGAGTGACGGTGGTTATTACAGAACACTTCTTGGTATGTTCCAAATTAATATTTTTAACATGGAGCTCTGTGAATGATGACAAGAGCATGGGCAAAAGGAGGAGATGGGGATTTGACCCTCCTAGGTATAGAAGCATCGATGTGGAGGCTGCAACTCGGGATAGTCCAACCATCCACCAAGATTCCGATGATCCACGGTACATGAGGAGGAGAGCCATTGAAGCTAAACGCAGTCTGGAACCTACGACTTCTAGTGTTCGAAATTCTTGGCTAGTTTGCCCTTGCAAGAGCTGCGAAAAAAGTTTGAAGCCGTCTTCGAGGCTGATGTCGACAATTCAAAAACACCTTAGGCAATATTTAATGGGAGAGCGTCATAAGGTAAAGATAGTCATTCCTGTTCCTTAACTTCTATAAATTGTAAGTACATACATGTGATTCTGCCGAGCTTATGGCTTTGGCTTCTCTCAATGTGTTCGATCTTAACCCCTAAAGATCCAAGAAAGCCGAAATGGCTTTTTGGGGTTCCCGCAGGAAAAAAAGTCAGCCAACTTTGACCATTATAATCTCAAAATCGGAAAAAAATTAACGGTTCAAATTTGATATATGAGTATAGGGTCAAGTTCACTTCAAGATCCTACGGTTGGATCTTCTAATTAATGCTTAGATTGAGTTTTTTCGGGCCTGAAGTAGAAGAGGGTCCTTTGTGATATTTTAGACAATTTTGTATCAAGGATCTTTAGGGGTTAAGTAAAGCATATACTGGTTCAAAAGAAGAAAGAATTCTAA
Organism: Bryum argenteum; assembly: GCA_037043015.1. Classification (NCBI taxonomy): domain Eukaryota; kingdom Viridiplantae; phylum Streptophyta; class Bryopsida; order Bryales; family Bryaceae; genus Bryum; species Bryum argenteum. Next base: position 3,525,316 of record CM073330.1, on the reverse strand, counting down.
GTACGTACATGGGGCAATTAATTTTATTTTCCATCTACAACAATTACTGGAGTTCCCTCTTAAAATATCACGTGTAATGTCCGTGATTTACTTTTCCACTAATTCTTGAGTTGACAGCAATAACATGTTTTATAGTGATTGGGTTATGGCATGCTTTGGGTACCCAAAAAGGATGTCTCATGAACAATTGCACTCTATATTGATGTGTCAAACAAATCCATCGTTTAATAATGCATCACAAGAAGGTGACCAGTTTGACATCAAAATATAAGTGAAAAGTTGAGTACATTGAGAGCTATAAAGCAGATTCTCTTGGAAAATGACCCCTTGGGTCACCTTAGGCGTTGCAGGGTTAATGTGAATGTTTGTAAAATATTAATGTGAATGTTAGTGAATTGTTAGTGAACCAAATGCAATGACAATGTCAATGCCAATTGCGAAGCCAATTGCATTGTCTACGTTGATGTTATTGAATGTTATTGATCACTAACATCTCATGTTATTGATTACTAACTACCTTAAAGTTAGAACACCATAGAGGTATTTTAAATAGTTTGTACATATTCTTGGTTTTAAAAGAGAGAGTGCTAGGACTATAAAGTTGGTTAGGTGAGTGATGTACATAACATTGTTTTATTTGCCAAGACAAGATTTGCTTCAATGATTGAATGCAAAATTTCACAATGAACATTAGTTTCATATTTTATTTTCTTGCATAAAGTCTAATTCACTATACTACCTTGTGGTCTTGTTTAAGAGAGGCTTAGAATCAAACTTATCATTTTTTCTAGTTTTTTTACTTTCATAGTTATATATTGATATATTGAACTATTTTTTAGTCATAGCATTTTTTTATTGTATATTTATATATACAATAAAGAAAATGCATCGTGTGACACACATGTGTCGCCCTTGTGACAAAGTTTTTAATTCCGAACAACAATGGGAAGCTCACAAGGTCGGGAAAAAACTTAAGCATAATTGTAAAAACAAGGAAAACTATAATAATATTGATAGCATTGATGAAGATATACAAAAAATGAGAGCACATGGAATATCTATTCCTAAGACCGTCAACAAAGTTATAAAGTGCAAAAAACTTGGAGATCAAGGTCTTCGATTTGATACATCTCACATGTCGGAGTTATCAGAGTCTTGTGTTCTTAAAGAAGGGGAAAAAATACTTGCTATTTACGTTGAAAGTTTTTTTTCGAGTCACAAGTGTCAGCAATTCTATGATCTCCGAGAGTTTATTTATGAGCACGGAGGTGTAGTTGAACGAGGAGAGGGGGAAAACGGGGGAGAAATGGTGATGGCGGGATGGAGACATGACACCTTTCTTGACAAACCCGTCATGTAAGTACAACTTCTTACAAATCTATCTTCCATTGCAATGTGCATTTCTTCTATTCAAACTACACTATTGGATTGCTTCCTCGTTTATACAAGAAATTAGCCCAAATTTTGAATTACTTCGGCACTTCTTTCTGTTATATCTCCTTCATCCACTATTGGAATTGACTTTATTTTTTGAGATGGATTCCAACTAGAGTCTAGTTTTAGTGGTTGAAACCTTGACTAAATCGAATTTGTTTGAAGATATGGCATAGATTTGAGTGCAAAGGGTCTAGTTTTGAACTAATTTTTCCTTTGTAAACATTGTAGGAGTATTCACTATTGCAAGGCTATTATTTGAGAGAATAATAATTTTGATGAATTTTTTTTGGTTCGAGGATATTATTGAAATGAAGGTGAACAACTTTCTAGTTGGAGATTTGTTCATTGCAATAGGTCTATTTGTAGCATTTCCACTCTTAAGTGAAAAACATGAATATTTGTTGTCAGGTTTGTGGACCAATACGTTATGATCTCGCAATCTACAAGGCTTCATGACTAAAATTTTGGTTCACATGACCTACAATAAGTCTACTGTAAGATCGTACAGTTGAGATCTAAATAGCTTGCCTTCATTTTCATCTATGACACCTTTTTCAAAAATTTTGTTTCTAGGCTTGGGATCCCCCTTGGGCGTTTAAGGGTTACTTTAAAGGTATAATTATGTTATTTGAATTTGAAGAAATTCCTTTAATTGTCTAACATGATTCTTTTTTGATAACATTGTTAATAGGTATGCACCATCTTTGAGGGAAAAGAATAATATAAAACCCAAGGGCGAGGAAATACATAAACTTGCGGAACTATTTGCGACGGAGGTTTATAAGTTTTAACAGCCATCGTTTGCATCTTGGATACAAACGTTATAAAACTTATATCCCCTTTCTATTCCAAAACAATATGGAAGACTTTGCGACACCCCATTCTCTCATCTCCGGATTACTAAGAATTATTGGGTTCCACCACATACGGATAGGGATGACAATCACATGGGATTTATCACCAAAGGTAATGAATTAAGTATTAACTTTCAGTGCTCTAAAATTTCAATAATGACATCACGTGTATTTTTTCAACACATAACTTCATTATTGATAGACATGCTTATTATTATTCCCGATATAATGATTTTTTTTTTTTTTTTTTTTTTTTTTTTTTCATGCAGAATATCCATATATGGAATACCTAAACGAGGTGGAGAATTTTGTTTACAAGATTATGGCTACTACATCAAACCCAAAACAGGATCAATCTTATTGTTAGATTCAAAAAACGTCAGGCACGGAACTGTTGCAAATAGTGGGTTTCTCCAAATGGGAGCAGCTCTTTTAACAAAAAATATCTATTTTATATTCTTTTAAAAGAATTGTACAAAAAATAGATGTGATTAGAAGAGCCAAAAACCAAAAAAAAAACAAACACCTTTATGACCAAATCTTGCAAAATTTGGATGTGAAGAAACTTAAAAAGTAATTTGAGTTCCTAACCCCCTAAACACGCAATTAAGCAATTATGCACCCGGCTATTTAAAAGTGCACTTCGGTACTACGATGGCTATTGCTTGCAAAAATGGAATTTTTTATTTTTAAACTTGATTTTTTCTGGAAAAAAAGGTGTTTTGCAAAGAATATTGTGTATTGTCAGAAGTGGTAATATAAAAAGACTTCTAATGGCATTGTGAACATATTTTTGGTATAAATCCATGTGAATAATACAAATATTTTTGTCCAGGGATATTTGAAATGCTTAGTATATGCTACAAATTGTGTAGATTATAGTTAATATATTTTTGGTGAGCAAAATGACGCGAGCACCAAACTGTTAATAAAAGTAGGCACCAAATTGTTCCAATGGACATTTAATAAAAATATACTCTATATTGTGCTTTGTATATATGTGGTAGAAAAGTATCTAAATACACAGATTCTAAACGTATACCAAGTTATGTATATAACTGATAATACAACTAAATTCAACCCATATGTCCATCGCAACAACACGTCTGAAAATAATCCTTGCAATCTTGTACTATCTAGTACGTATATACACTTAGAAACACCATGTGTACACAAAACACATGGACTACGTACTAATATCTAATGCGGCTTGCAACCGGTCATCGTCGATAGCTTGGGTTTGCATTGCGATATATTATAATATGTGGGCCTTCGCAGATTGGATAATGCAAATGTTGCTTGGAACCCGCACTCCAAAGACATTGCGGTTTCTCCCCGACTATGGCGGACATGATTCTTTACGGTTCGTCCGCCCATGAAAAATACATGCCTCTTTCTCTATCCAATCGTGATTCTCCCGGATGGCTCCCACAATGAATCCAAACAGTTTGCATACCGTTGTAAAGAGGATCTCGGTCCGTCAACAACTCCCCTCGTATGATTGGCCAATACCAACAAACTTTCATCTTGATTTTATTCGGCCTTTTCCGTCTTCAATCACCTTCCCTAAATAAAATGGAACACCTCGTCTCTTACGCACGATCAACACTGAGGGCTACAAATTGTCCAGAAAGGATATCGGATTGAGGATCAAATTGGGGAAAAAGGATCGTCAGTACCTTCTGATACCGCTCTTTCTTCGGTTCCATCAAAGATGTGACTGCGAGCCGTTCTTTGTGCCCTACGCACTGCTTGGTTAGGTGGCCTCTCTCTTCGATGACCAAAGTATCCTCTAGCCTCAGAATTTGGAAGCATCGCCACTATTTGGTCCACAATAATAATCTCGTGGTTTGATTCATTTCGATCGTCAATAACATCTATTGATGCATCTATAGTAGGTGATGTCTCTAATACCTCTGAAGGCCAAAGCTGTGAAGAACTATGCTCGTTGCTACGATCTTTGCTTGGAAATTCGGCTAGGTATAGTTTCAAATGTTCGGCCTCTCTTTTCGCTTCACCATTTTTTTCCGGATGTTGGAATCTTTGAATGCACCTTTCTTTGTATGCAATAAAGTCATCCAATGCCTTCAACTCCCTTTTCATCACTGCAAACACCTTTGCAAACGATGGTCGTTCTTCTTTATTTGGTAGCGATTGCAACGTCTTTGTCCCTAACTCAGGTCCCCATTTATCCTTGCTATAATGTTTGTGTTGTACTCGAACCTTACCGACCCCCTCTCGATTGTCCATATAGAATCGCATGTGGTGCGGAAAGGTTATGCCAACCAAAGAGTCCCCACCCGTCAGTAAGTGAGGGGTTATGAAGGACTTCGGCCCCACACATTTTCTAAGAGTCCAGGCGCTAACAAACGCCTCTGTTATGGATGTACCTTGTTCTATTAGACTAAGCATTTCTTTCAATGAGTCGATGTCCGACCTCTTCAACACATTAGATATACAACTAAAGCGTTGGTCGATATCTTCGTGTGTATGGCCCACTATAAGGAAAAAGAGCTCCACCTCTTGAAAAAACCCAATCCCACCAATGAAACACATAGAGCAAACATGTAAATGTTTTTATTCTCTCGTGTGCGATTATCCGCTTGATACGTAATGTTGGAGCAAAAAGCGTTTTCTCCTCTTCACATCTCCTATCACGTGCAACAATGCGCTCACCACCTGGTTGTTGCTATTTGTTTGTGGTGCGCGCCGAACTACACATCGCAAATATAAACCAATCCCATGTATACGAGGGCTCCACACAAATGGGTCTTCACAAACCGATACTCGATGTTCTTCACGGTTTGACGATTCTCGGTACCATGGTAGTGTTTTGATCCATGCCATCAACGATGATGCGCATGTACAACTCCGGGCTGATATAGCACGACCTCTTAAATATCCAATAATCCCTCCGTTCCTCCATCGAATACGCGGATGCATCATAAACAACTCTTTTATTTTGATCCGAGCATCCGCATTCGTGGTTCCCTCCATGGCACATTTATACTCCCAAAGAGGTGATAACACTTTGAAAACCTCGAGAATGGGGTACTGGACATGAGGATATCGATGCGCCACATCCTCCGGAACGAGCTAATTGAAATGGTTTCTCCGTTACAAACTCTCTTCACCTCCTCGTTCACGTAATTGAATATATCAGACTTCTGAGTATTCGTGGGCAGGAGAATAAGAGGCACCACTTCGTTGTCATCCTTACGAAAAATTGAACGATGAGGTTGAGGACAACCAGCTTCGTCCACAAATGATTTAAATGAGGCCTCTGCCGCTGACATTCTAGTGTTCTCCCGAAGCGGGTTTGAAAGGCTGTTACCGTGAATCGCTGCCACTCTTCCATATATTAAACACTCCTTCTTGATTGTTTAAACCGTCTTTGTGAATATCCAATGCCCAGAAAGCATAACAAGCATTGCAAACTTGTTTGCCATCTAACTTTTGTGACAAATTTATCTCGTTGGAAACGTTCCGTCCGTGTATAAAAAAAAAGAAAGATTTGTCTCATCCAAGACTTGAATGCATAAGTAGAAGCCCACGCATTATAACGCATGTCCAATAGATACCGTTCTTGAATGTCTCTCAAACAATTTTGTTTGCATCCTCCTCCTCGCCCTATTGCCCTTTGCAGACGCTTAGAAGAGATACCTTTGTAGTTATACCTTCTCTAGAAGATGTCTCCTGGAATCGCTTCTTCTATTTTGCATAGAATATGGACGTCGGGCCGCTCGACATGAATAAGCCCATCTACATGGGGCAAATCTCGGATGTTGGAAGAGTACTTTGAGAGAATGGAGAGTTCTCATCTACGGGGTTTGAAGCTATACTCTGCGCCGAGACCTATCGGTGGATCAGGTGTGTTGAAGTTGTCATGGAAATCAAATTCTTGTGCCAACCTCCGCATGCGGTGGCGTTTGAGACCCATTCAATACGTCCTCGCCATTTTGAATGGTGGGTTCCATGGCTATCTTGACGTAGATAAGACTTGTGCCAACGGATGATCAATCCAACACACATTCCAAGACGCTCTCCCACAATCTCTCGGTCCAATGCAATGCATCGTCTACCCTAGTGATGCGTCTTTGCCACCTCGGACGGGAATAACCCGATCCATGCAATTGCGCGCCCGAGTTTCAAATGTATACTCCCTAGTTGCCAAGCCGACAACTTCTCTTTCTTTCGATAACAATTCAAATGTCCTTCCCAATTGAGATGAAATGACGCGAGTAATACCATCTCCATCCGCGCTTACGCAGACGAGTGCTCAGATTAATCGCGCCTCCCATGAAACGTTTGGATTAATGACATCGCTTCAGATTGGGTGTTTTGATGTACTAAAGGGATTTGGAAATTGGAGTACATCCATTGTCGTTGTTGAACTAATAGGAACCTATACATTGCAAACATGTGAAAATATGTGTGTAAGCAATAGAAAATATCATTCATTCAAACGAACATATATTCTAGGACATAAATTTTTGCTTCCAAACATGATTGTTAATGTTGGTTACTAAGTTCGTAATGATATTGTATATAATTGTTAAGATTGTTTAAAGTTGTTAAATTACTTAGGATTATCTTGTGTACTTTATTTATATATAAATTAACGGTTTATCTACCTCTACAAACCTGTGTTGGATAAAATAATACAATGCTAAGTTTTGATGACATGGAAATAACAATAATCATGTTTGATACCTTGTCCAAGACTATGTTACACCTTAGGAATTGGATTGTTTGCGTTTCATAATACATTGCTAAAAATCGTTGATTGAAATAAAAAAAGACAATGACAACATGAAATGGCGTCAATTTACTTTGTACATATGGCAATTTCTATTATAAATCCTACATCATGCTTTGAGCGTGCATAAAACCACAAAGATGGTGGTATTGTTTAGGATAAAGGAATAATTATTGCAATGACAATGATTATAGAAAGTTACAACTTACTTATAGGTTCAATTAAATTTGCAAGAAAAATAATATTTGCAATATTCATTGTATGATCTATTATCATAGCGATGGATAGAATTATCATGTGTTCTTGTATGAATGCAATATATTATTGTTTGGAAAATATGGTAATTTTAAACTTTAACTTTAACTTCTACTACATTATAAAATTGAAAGTTGAATAAAACTTGCAATCAATGATTCAATTGCACTCAAGTAGGAACAAAGTTTTATAGAAGAACAAAAATATTAAATCAAATTGGAACTAAATTATTCCCACCTCAATGAGTTAGCTTTATAGGGCTTAGAACCAAGTGGTGTTCACACCACATGTCCATTCTTAGACATGCTCTTCAATAGATGTAAAATATATAGACCTGGAAACATACAACAAATAAACCGGAATTTAGCAATGCAAACACTTGTGCGTTAGAGATTATTCAACTAGTAACTTACATTTTGAGTCATCTTGGAATTTGAAAGAGAAAAAAAAAAAAAAAAAAATTAATTTTCAGTCAATTTTAAGAATTAAAAAAATGATTCACAACATACAACAAAATTTCAAGAATTTAGTGAAACAATAACTTGTAGATTACATTATTTAGCCTTCTACTAAAATCATTCAATTGTTTTCATAATTATAGAAAGTTTTTTAAAAAACTTAACATACAACAAAATTGCTATAATACAGCAATAAAAATACCTTTGATTAGACATCCCTCAACTAAAAAATGACATTATTTCATTAAAAAAAAAAAAAAAAAAAAAAAAAAAAAAAAAAAAGAGGAGGTGGTAGAGGTGTTCGCCCGGGCACCCACAGCCCCTGCGCTTCTTTGGCGGGTGGCCTCATGATCGAGTGCGGCGCTGCGCAAGGCCGGGCAGCGTTTGTGACAGACGGTGTGCGCGCGGGCGCTCACACGCTCTCGACCGCAGGTCACCCCCCCGACAAAGCGGGGGGCGAGGGGTGCCGGCGAACACCTCTACCACCTCCTCTCTTTTTTTCCATCTGACCTCCCCGCTTCTGATCTTCTCGCACACTTGCCGTTTCTTCCTCCTCCGCCCTTGCTCGTGTTTTTGAAGGTCGTTGTTGCCGTTTCTTCCTCCTCCGCTCTTGCTCGTGTTTCTGCAGGTTGCTATTGCCTTTTCTTCCTCCTCCGCTCTTGCTCGTGTTTCTCAAGAACGCTGCTAGGACGATCTGTAGAGCACTAGGAGAGTTTCGTGACTTGTTGCAACCAAAAATCTTTTTGCCGATTCTCCTTATCGCTTGCTGCTGTTGTACCAAATCGCTGCTTGGTCTAGTACCGAATCGCTGCTGCTATTGTACCAGATCGCCGCCTGCTGTTGCTATCGAATCGATGCTTGCTACTTTGCGATCTTGTTGCTATTCCTCATTGCTATCTTTGGTATTGTTGCTCTTGTTGCGGCGTGCATTTTGGGTTCTTGTTCGCTCTTGCATGCAGTGACGCTACTATTCAAGTTGTCCACTTTGTACTCGATATGTTAAAATCTTCGTCTTCCTCCCTTCATCCTCTTTGTGGTCTTTGTTGCAGCCATGCAGCCGCCACCAAAGCCACCAAAATCCTAATCTTAAAACCTTAAACCCTAAAAAAATTTAAAAATCTTTTAAAAATAAAAATAATAAAAAAATTAGCAGAGATTGCAAGGGGTGTGTGTGCGCAAGACACCCTTGAAACAATCAACCAAGTGAACTCCAATAAACATCCCATTTACTATATTAAAGCCATTTCAAACGTCTGATACCCGCCTATGACGGATACCCGCCCATATTGATACCCGTCATACATTATAGTTACTTGCTTAAAAACAAGAAAAATGAAAACATTTAGCAACACATGATAGTAAAAATATTAATGTAGATATTGTAGAACTAACATCTTTCACATACAAATCGTTTGAGACTAAAAATATTACCTTCTTTTACGATTCCAAATTTCTAAAATTGTCTTCATTTGTAAAAAAGAGCATTTAACTTGATCAAACGTGTTCACACATTTTGGTCAAGGGAAAGAAAAAAAATACTATTTTCTACATAAAACCTATAGATCTTCATTTAAATTTATTTTTTTTTCTAGCGAAAATTTTATGTGATAAATAAATTCTTATCAATCATTTTGGATTTTCATTCTAAAGCATGTTGAGTTCACAAAAGATTAAAATGTGGCATAAAATTTTGTCAAATAATTTCAATCTCGATCCTTTGTATATTTGTTTTGAATATGCTACACACCTTTTCCATGTCTAGAAATTGGTTTTAAGGTAACCAACATGATCATGCCAATCATGATTTTAAAGAAGTTAGACCTTGTATAGTGAATTTTTTTTAAGCCAAGTGAAATTAAAGTGTGCTAGACCACTAAATACAATTAAGCAAATGAATTATTCTTATGATTTCAAATGCTATAATATTTTAATCCTTCCGATGCATAGTAGCCTAAAAAATTTGGTGGCTTTATATCAATGTTTATTTTAAGATTCTAGGATTAGAAGTCTTAAATTTCACTCTAAAACTAGATTTTGAAGCCACTTTTTGATAGTGATGATTTGAAGTGTTTCTTGAAGAATAATGGCCTAGGCTTTTCGGGGCTAAAGAGTCGTCAATCATAAAACAACTTCCACATGGAGTCATATTAGAATCAAAACAAACAAAATGGCCTATGTTTGTCTATATTCACATGAACCATGTGGTCGGATGGTGAATTTTGGTATAAGTTATCAATATTTTATTGAATAGAAATCAAAACAATTGTCAAATAGACTTCTAAAGTACACCATATTAACCATTATGATATTGTGTTCCAATGATGATCGAGGTTGCCATGCCTCGCAACGTCGGAACCAACCGCAAAATCGACAAGACATGGGAGAAGCGGATGGTGGATTGTAGAAGAGGACCCCTCAAAGCCTTATTTGTGGATGACGCACCAACCTTTTAAAATAAGGGACCGTGACGTCGGCGTTAAGCAAGCGTTTTGGCGAGATTCAAGCAATTACTACCCGCCCATCGTCGACATGATATATGTGATGTGTGTCACGATCTTTGATGAAGCAATGCGGAAGACTTCTCTGTCGAGACGACTTCTTCTTGCATCCATTCCAGAATCTTTGCTTGCAAGTTAAGGTCCGTGAAATTTCTCAATACCTTGCAGAAATTTTGGTGAATATCGCCCGCAGATGATACGTGCGGCGAGGCGGGAGCATATGTCACATTGTCTAGGGTTATCACGGGAGGATGTGGCGCGCGCAATGGTTCTTATGGATGCCCATATTAAGACGAAGCATTACTAGAGGCGGATCCAACACATGCAACATCACAAGGTCCACCGGTGAACAGGAAGAGACGGATCCAATTCACCGTAGTTATGTTATTGGAAGTGAGTTGGATTACCCGGCCACTTCAGCGATTAATCAATGTGCCCGTCCAGCGATATCGCGACTCATCGAGCCGCTTTGTAGGAAGTGTTCTCTATGTGGAAGAGGACGTCCTTCAAAGCGGCCACGACGTGAGAGAGCGACATAGTATCGGTTCGGTGGACGATCGTCGAATGTGGCTACAAGTGGTGCGAGGTCAAGCGGACGAGGATCGAGGGCGCGTGGTAGGGGTAGTGGGTCTACAACCATGAGGTTTCCGGCCAAAGATGGAGCATGCGCTTATGTACCGAGTTCTTCATTGAATGTATCGGCAGTGGAGGACGAGTTTCAAAAGTATCGGACCAGGACGAAGAGGATTCAGAGTCGGAACCGAGGATGGCGTTGGAGGCCTCAACGTCAAGTAAGTTCCTAGCACCGATACCTACTGAAGGAGAAATTGCGAAAGGATCACTATGGGGGGACATTGTATTCGAGGTGAAGATCGACAAGATTATCCAAGTGGAGAGTCCTTTGACAAACCATCGGGTACTCTCTGCAAAGAGAGTTAGAGAGGTTTATGACTTTATGAGACATCCAGAGAACAAGACTTGTGTGAGCAAGTTGGTTCTTCGTCCGATCAAGTACATTGTGGATGTCACTACCGGCGATGGTGTGGTTGGTTCGGCGAGAAGAGGTGTCATTCCCCTCGAAAAGAGCACAACGAGTTCCAACGCATATTTGATACACACGGATTAGCGTCTATTCACGGTACAACACACTCTCGGTTGTGTTGGCTTGAGGAGGATCATTTGGGAGCGGTGGATGGACAACACATAGTTGCGACTGCAATTTTGCGAAGGAAGAGGTTGCCCAACACAAACTCTCACATGCTGAGTTTGTTAACATCTTTGAAATGCGGGAGGCAACATTTGTCGTATACGATGATCCTGCATTGTACCTAGCGAAGTCCGCGCGGGTCAACAAGAAGGAATGGAATAGGACAAAATATTCCACCATGGATGAGGACTTGAGAAAGCTACGCGAGATTTGGGAGTTGTATGGGAAGCCTGATAGCTTGGTTTCGCGCAGACGATGAACGCAGGGCTAAAGCTCTGGTGTGTGCGGCTAATGCAGTGCAGAAGAACCTTGTTGAGGGCAACAAAGATATAACAATCAAGAGGTTGGCAAAGCAGATGCATGACTTGACCATTCATGCGTGGAATCCTCGGCGCGAGTGTTACGAAGCTATCCTTCAAGTGTGCAAAGACTACGAAGATGGCTATCTCTTTTATAGCAAGGAAGAGGAGAAGAAGTGGAAGGCGTTTGCAGACAAGAACAACCTAGATCCTACTGTGGATGTACGGGAGCATCGGAAGCGAATGACCATGAATTGGTTGAGGCCGCTCAATGTGGTTCCCGAGTCTGCTTATCTACGGCTAGTCAAGTCTTGTGCAGCTAAGCCAGTGGGGGAGGACAACCGCAGACCTCGACAATCATATTACTTTCACGCCATCAAGGATGCGTCTAGGGATCCCCGTACTATTGCAGGTGCAGTTGACCGGATCATGAGACAAGAAGCGGTCGCTAATATCACTCGTTGGTTAATGGTGTCCAACAAAGAGTGCTCACCTAATTCCATGGAAGAGTTCTTCCACATATCTGTACGGAATTATTTTCCCGGGGGCAAGGAGCAAATTGATGCATTTGGCAAGGACTTGGCCAAAGACACAAAAGCCGCATGGGCTAAACCTACACGAGAGAAGGTGTCCAAGTTGGCAGACATAAGTGAACTTATTCCCACCTCCATCAAGGTTCACTATCAGGACATTGCAACAAGAACACATGGAGAAGTGGAAGCATCAGCAGATGAAGGTGGTGCCACTACCGTCACATGGAAGTGGGTGTTACAAGTTCGAAGGCCAACTCAGACCAGTACACCAGATCATCTTATGGTTCGAGCTTGGGAAGGATTATTTCATCTTGATGTCCAGCAGTTGACACAATCGTACTTGTGGGTTGTTGATTGTCGGCGTGGTGGGGAAGGCATGGAGACGGTCCCAGGAAGAAGAAGCGATTCACCAAAGTTATTGCACAATTGTCGGCGTGGATGACGGGCGTTGAACGATGGAACGTATTCTCTCATTACCACCACGGCCGTGTTTGCTAATGCCGAGTTGTTCGCGAAGCTCAAACTTCCCGAGGTGGCACTCAACGACATGGATGTTGGGCATTTGGCGCAAACTCGGTTGATCGGTATGCCCTCAACTTTACGGGGTGTGGTCGATTCTGACAAGCGGTGCAACCATTTGGAGGTGTTGTTGTTCATATGCAACACCCTGTTGATACTTCCCCAAGCAGGAATTATGTTTAAGGGACCGTCCACTACCACTTGTATTTCACGATCAATGGAGTGAGACACATCAACCGTCGGAGGGTGATAGACTCGAGCGATCGCCATCCGAGCTCTCTAGACTGGTGGATGCGTATTTGCCAATTGGTTGGGGTTTGGCTGCGTATAACATTACAACGGCCATTCCGACAATCCTTCATGGAGGTTTCCATGGATCGGAGATCATTGTCATTGACGATAGCCTGGAAAGGCTAAACTTCTTGTATACAAAGTTGTTTGACAACTTCCAAGGACAATTTCAGATCCCTGAGATGACAGGTGCAACAAGGAGCACCAGCGTTGGCATTTCCGAGGGTGAAGATCCGATGAACATAGGTTCAGAGGAAGGCGGTAGTGACGAGGACGAGCTTGGAGATGAAGCGGATACTTCTATTCCAGCACCATACACATTGGCAAACGTCACGACGACGCGCGTGAGTATGGCGACGATGTACCCCGCTTCGATCATAACTCATGTGACGACGGGCTTCATTCGTCTGTGGAACCTAATGGCTTTGAGGAAGGATCAGAGATACCAGAGGTGGTTCTAGATACTCCAATTCAAACGAGACCAATGGTGCCATCCATTCCACAATCTACGGAATCAGCGGACACCATAGCTTTCAACGAGGCCTTTGCACCAATGATGACATTTAGAGACGGCTTCTACTATAACACCGATGGCATAAGGTACACTCGCCACGGTGAGGCGGCGATTCTGGCGTCACGAGAGTGCGTCCATCAGTCTTCAAGATTCTATTGATCCCCCAGTGTCGCTGGCGGCAGTGGATCGTATGGTACATGAGGCCTATGAAGGCAGTACCGGTAGGACAATGGAGGAGGATGATTAGAGCATCAGAGATTTATAAGTAGCAAGTCAATATGATGTTTAGGTGGCATGTTAGGTTTGATTGATATGTTTGAGTAAAGTATGAGATGTTTGGTTATAGTATTATGCATGTTATATTATAGTATTTACTATCAGTTTCTAAAGTACGTTTATGAATTTTATGTATGGATTTTCATATAATATAGAGCGAGATGCTACATATTTTCTTGTTGAATAGCACATGTTGGCCTTTTATCTCTTATAAAGTATGTCTATTGTATAAATGCCAAAAATAGTATATAAATGTCATATAGCAATGTACAACGTAGAAGTTCATAATCAAAATTGCATTGAATCTAAAAAGAAACACTATAGGAAGTTCAAGGACAAAATTGAATCTTTGAAATTCTTTAAATTTCAATTTTTGCACTCCAAGACGTGACGTTGTCCTTCATATTGATCCATTGGGATTGAGCTCTCACTACACATCGAACCGCATATACTCCGCCACCGTTTGACAACATGGCACCATCCAAGTCTATCAAGGGTGTCCGATCGACAAGATCCGGATCCATGAAGAAAAAGCAAATGACGGCGAAGCTCAGCGACCTCGCTCTGTCGACTGAACAAGTTGCAGACAGGGACTGGCCTAAAGGATGTGGGCCTAACCAGCCAATGGAACAAGACCCGCTTGCATCAAACAACTCCCTCTCACGCATTAGAAAGCGTTCACTGGATGGAGATCTCGAAGCTGATCGTGCATCGCACTCCTCGGTAGCATTTCGTACTCCTGCTGCTTCAGCTAACAAACTCTTGTCACCAACCGCATCGAACTCCCGATCAGCAGCTCCGGCTGCCACCATCCAACATGTTGACTCTTCGGCTCACAGCAAGGCAGTCCCTACCAATGGACCTGTTGCCCCAGATGATGGAGCTCAACATAATGGCGCACTTGAGATGGCCACCTCCACCGACGTCCAATTGGCACCCCCTGACCAGCACGTCATCAAGGAAACGCTACCTCCTCCTGCTCAAACTCGTAACCAGTCCATCACTGCCTCACCTACCTTTGCTGATTATGTCCAGCACCTCTGGCTTTCATTTTCGGTACATGAAAACTTGAATGTTGAACGAGGAGTCCAAGAATACACTTTCTATGCAGCAATCGCAAATGGATCCTGCGGGATGCCTGACTCAGAGGTGAGTGAGTTTCACTCCTGCCGCCACTCCTTCCCCCATGTACCGCAGTTATTGTACCCTTCTACTCGTCCAGATGGATTGTCTGGGCAATTCCTTCATCTAACCCAAATCCCCTTTGGCGTTGAAATCGATACTAACACGGGTCTCTCTAAGACCCACCAAATTCTAATTCGTTTTGATCATGGATACCATTCAATGACTAAAGGGGATGTACAGGAGGCGGCCTTGGCCCGTTTTGAGGCCATGGGCATCAAACTCTCTAATAGATTTAGAGAGCCCATAGTTGCCTTGGTCCATCCCCAAACAAAGAAATGGTTGGGCTTCCTCAAGGTGGACCTTCTTAACCCCTCGGTAGATGGTATAGCACTTCTAAAAGGCACTCGCATATTCACTTTACAATTGCAAGATCTTTCTTACGTTATAGGGAAAGTTGAGAAAGCTTTTGAATTTCCTTCAACAGCCACCAATAGAAAACTTCTTTTTAAAAGTCCTGCACTAACCAAATTCACCTCCCGTGAACTCCTTAGTGAGCTCACACGCCTAGGATATGTTGGTGGCACTAACTTAGAGTTTGTTGGCGTTACCAAACGCACAAAAGATCTAGATTATGCTGAGATTACCCTTGCCTCGGATAAGTCTAGGCAATACCTCCTCCACACTCCTATTCATTTTGCTAATGAGAGACTAATCATTTCTCTTCCATCTGTGAGAAACTCCCACCCTAACTCTCCAGATGCACTTGCTACCTCTCTGTTGGTTCGTGGAATACCTGTTTATAAAGCACAACAAGACATAACTGCCGCGTTACACAAGTTGCTCGGGCCAAACAACGTGCACACCGTTTCTTTCAATCGGGCAGAAGGAGACCACATGGACCGTCACGACGGCGTTGCCACCGTTCGATGCTTAAATTCGGTAGTCTACACACAATGGCACAAGAAACAGGCAGTTCCATGTCTCGGCAAATTTATCGACTTTGCACCACATCCTAGGAGCTTGAAAGGGTCCAACCCTCCTTTATCTGCCAAATCTCATGATGAACGTCCAACCAGGGAGGTTATTTCCGAAGCCATCACGGCCATGAAGAATGAGACACCACCTACTCCAACTCTCTCACAATTCAACGACTCCATACACGCCGTTGAAGACCGCTTGAAGACTCACATCTCCTCCTTGGGCTCCACCGTCAACTCTCACACAACAGAGAAGATCGAGACAGTTGTTACACTTCAACAGCAACAACACTTCCATTTGACTCAACAATTGCAACTATTGACCTCGGCGTCTCGAGAATATAGTTTGCAGATTGGCGGTATCTTTTCTGCCCTGAGTGAACCTCAAGGAGGTCCTCCAGCCCCTGCCCCCTCTTTACTTCCAGAGACCAATAATCTAAATGAGTAGCAACACTATACACAGTCAAGGGCTTCTAAATGCCTGTTCACTTCTTAGTATCTTTTTAGCGATACAACTACTTCTCTCTGTTCTGTCATTGCTTCAAAGCAATGACCCTTGGCTTTTCAATTCCAGGCCCATTGAAATTTCGCATTCACCTTTCTTTAAACTTATGCAATCCAGCTATCACATCTCTCAAGGTCAACATCATTCTATAACCTCAGCTTGTGACATTGCTCATTTTCTCCCCTTCTCGAACTTGTCGATCCCTAATTTAACCTCTGACCCAACTTCTCAACAATGCATGCTGAAACCCCATGAAATACACACAACGAGTCGTGATAAGAGCACAACAAAAAACCTGCACACAAAAAGCCCCCATCACAATAAACGAGTTATCACCTCTTCGGCCGTTGTTTGTGAGCGCATGCACGAGTCTCCCTCCCTGCCGCCCGATAGATATGCCCCTCCAACCCAGTACAGCACACTAACGGTTGATACCTGGGCTTACCACCCCTCACCTGCTTATAACCAGTCAGTGAGCCCCCTACCCGCCCCTACCCGCTTAGTAGCCTCCTTACCCTACCCGACCAGCTCACTGCCCCCCTTAAAAGTCTATACCCGGCAGATATCGCCCTATACCCAAGCTGCCGCAAACCCACACAACAAGCTGGTAACACCGTGGCCTTACCACACTACCCACGTCCTCCTCACACAAATAGCATACCAGAGCACATTGCATCAACCACAAAAACATCAACACAATAAAATTTTAAAAACATACCCATTCGACAAGAAAACCTTTGCTCTTCACGCCACAGCTTGTATCGATCACACCCACCAAGTCTTTCACTTACCTTGCACCATTGCCAGAACTTTCGCCCCAAACCCTCATACCGCTGACTCCTTTGGTAAATGGGAGCCCAGCCCTCCTACGTTGCATGAACTATCACCCTCCACACCCTCCACAGACATGATGGCGAGAATCCACTTCCAATCAATATTATCATTAAAACTACTTAAACATCACACCAATCCCTTGCCAAAACAAAATGTATTAGCATCCCAACACAATATACATATTTTCCACCCCACTTACCACACTAAACAAATACATATAACTCTAAACCTAGCCTTTCACCCCCTAAACCTTGTGTACCCCTCAAAACACACACTACATACCTCAATTCTATCATTTAGACAAAACAATCATAACAAAATAAATCCTATTCACCTTGAATGGGGTAGATGTGAATATAGTGTCCATTCGACATACCCTAAGTCCTCACTTTTCGATACCACACAACTATACAAAGCCCTTCCTACCATATACCAAACACACAACACCCATCCCACCTACTCATGCAAAGTCCCAAACCAACAAATTCATGAGTCTTTGACAAAAATAACATACTTCCTATACAAACAAGAGAAGCTTATCTCTTTCTCTGCATATGATAAAATAAAAGAAGCCGAGATGACAAGGGATATGAAAGGACAAGAGAGAAATGTGAATTGTACATACAAACTACACAAAATCTATGGCCATTCCACCCATAAAACTTTCTCCAACACACTTAACAACAAATATCTATTTTATTTGTCACAACACCCACTCCCATTGATGGATAAAACTTTTCCTATTATATATACCACCAAATTAGCATCACGTTCACATCCCACTCTCATACAAATACTATTAGTCCCAACTCACCTTCAAAAATTTATCTCTTTCTCTACATGTAATAAAATAAGAGGAACCGAGAGGACAAAGACGATGAAAAGACAAGAGAAAAATATGAATTGCATACACAAACTACACAAACTCTATGACCATTCCACCCATAAAAGTTTCTCCAACACCATCAGCAACAAATCTCTATTTTATCCATCACAACACCCACTTGGATCAATGGAAAAACCTTTTCCTACCATATATACCACCAATTTCACATCACATCCACCCCCCACTCCCATACAATTATTGTTAATCCCAACTCACCCTCAAAAGCTTATCTCTTCCTCATGTAATAAAATAAGAAGAGCCGAGTGTACAAGAGAGATGAAAGGACAAGAGAAAAATGTGAATTTCACATACAAAATACACAAACTCTATGACCATCTCCCTATCACACTTACCAACAAATTTCTATTTTATTTGTTACAACACCCACTCGGACCAATGGAAAAACCTTTCTCTACCACATATACCACCAAATTAACATCATGCTCACCCTCCACTCTCATGCAAATACTATTAGTCTCAATTCATCTTCAAAACCCAATCACAATATCCCGCCTCACTAAACACAAACACAACCACATTATACACCTCCCAGCATTGTTTAAATATAACGGAAAAACCACATTGTCTCTAACTACGCAGGGCTTCCCTCAAGCCTCTCAATCCCCATCAAAAACAAATTTCCCTAATCTACATAAACCTAAATCTTTTTACCACACATACTACACCACAAAATCAATCCTCATTCAACTTCTATGCCCTCTAGAGACAATACATACGTCACATCAAAGCTCCCCATCGGTTTCACCAAACCGGCCGACCGTCCGTCCAAAACTCCACACTCATACGTACATACTCTCATCGATATTCCCTACAAAACTCTTACTACTCAAAACCCCCTTCCAAACCTCCCTTTCATACCCACCAAATTCACCTAGTCTCTTCATTCGACATATCCATGCACCAACAAACTTCTATCACCACCTTTCATACTCTTCTCATATGCATACTTATGTTATATCAACACATATAACCTACAACATCACAACTCACCCATATTTCCAAGACATAATCATTCGGCCTAAAAACAAAATTCAAAAATCTTCACACAACAAACAAAGAAAACATCACCCTTATACCTTGCACAAATTTCCCCTACCACAACTTTATACTACCAAACAATATATAAATGCGCACACACAAATCGCATCTCTATACATCACCACACCACTACAAACGACACACCTCAATTTGAAACAAACCACATGGAAAAGCTCATTAGCATACAAGAAACTCACTCCAACATTGGCCAACTTCTTAAGAGATACGCAACATACAATCTCAATAACCCACAAACTTCCAATAGGCATGAACCGCAACAACATTTCTACAACTCTCACCCTCATACATGAACTACCACAACATTATTGGAATATAATGCATAAACAATCCTCACAACCCACCTTAACATTTACATGCTCATATATTCACTCACAAACTATGTTCACACAAACGCCACAAGGATGCATATCACCACAAGTATGTCCACTACCAAACTCGTTCAACACGGTCACCACTACCTTCATAATTTATACCAAACTTCACCACCGCAAACCAAAAATTATAACTTTCACCCAATATTTTGTCCCAAACTACCTATTTCTCTTATTTTGTGGAGACATAGAATCAAACCCCGGCCCTATGCCAAATGTCCTACACTCCTGTCGTAATTCGTGATAGCGATATTCCCCTTTAGTGTTCTTTTAAGTGTTAAGAACACTCTCAGAGGTGATATCCGGATTAATCGATCCGCGGGGATTCACTGAGCTCCAAAGTGACTAGGATAACCTTCCCGTGACGGTGCTTCTATCTTTTGTCTGTCTTACTTCTCCTTTAACCAGGATGGTGCTGATCTCTGGTTAGCAATTCGCTTCTCCTGTCCTGGTTTCCTTCCGGGAGTTTAACTCCTCCTACCCTGGTCAACCAATATATCTCCAAGTTGGTTTAGTTTTACCTCGTTTGTCCATCGAGGGTTCTCCTTAGTTTAGAGTCTTTGATTTAGGGCACTTGACTTCCTCTCTCCTCGATTCTCTCACTACTCAACACAACACATAAACACACCCACAACGCTCTTTTCTCTTAGGTCGAATTCGCCAGGGTTAGACTCGCCCCCTTCAATACCAGGATTGTTAACCCTTGATGCAGTCACTATAAGGGTGCCAATGTTTCCCCTGTTGGTATGGCTACTCACACGTTAATTCCCGGACCAGGATAGAAGGTAGAAAGGGACAACTTTGGATCTGAGATCCGGGATAGTAGGAGGACTAAGATCCACTCTCCGCAGCAAATGACCAACTTCCCGCGCTAGACCACTGTCCCCGGGGAATATTAGGGAACCCCTGTTCACCTAAAATCTCGACTCGTAGTGACGCCTAATCGCCAAAACTCCTTACCACGGACACTAGTACAGATCTCACCAACACTAACCTTCCCTCCGGATCTTCAAGCAAACAATGCAAGGGACTTAGTTGCACCACCACACACACACAAAACAACAAGGAAGACGGTTTAGACTTGGAAAGGCGGCCGCAACCCCTAGATACTTCGAGAATGATGATGATACAAACAAAGACCCAAAGAATGAGAACATTCCTTGGCTAAGTACTTCCATGCTACTCCGGGTTTCATGCTCCGGATCCGCTTTTAGTGGATCACGAAATACCCGGACGGGATAAGGCCCACGTGGCCTCTCTGGACCGCCTATAAGTCAAACACACAAAAACTACTACAAGTCCAAAATGGTGTGAACACACCTCCGTCCTTCTACTACTAAATGCCTATCTTCTAACCTAACGCTAGATAGATCTAGCCTGGTCAACTTGATGCGAGGTTGGCCATCAAACCCAACCAGGGTAGGTCTGCGCCTCTTGGCCGCTACCCCCTGTCTTCACTCCCCTGGTCCACTTGCGCGAGGATCTTTGGTCACCTCCGGTTCTCGCGCTCCTCCGGATGGCCACCCGCACCTTCCTTTGGATCCGGTCCTCCCACAGGTGTGATTCCTTCGGGTTCCACATCCAAGGGTTCCGTTCCCGGGAGAGGGCATCAACCTCATCCGGGACAACTTCCTCCGGAACCACTCACGGGGGTCTCGGGTATCAATGGTACCCCGACTCGACTTCGCTTAGAGGTGGGTCAGTAGTGTCCGGGGCAGGCTCCTCAATGGGTGGGCCCCTTGATTTCCCTGGAGTGACTTCCCCTCCTGCGACGAACTCCTCTCCTGGAGTACCATCCTGCTGCCCTGGCTCGTCAGCCTCTGGCATCTCGACTGATGGCAACTCCGGCTCGGGCTGGATCTCCTTGATTACCTCCTCTCCTAGTGGAGTCCCCGCAGCTACCCCTGCTCCAGGTAAGCAATCGATTACCTCCCCCGTGAGTGGCACCTCCCCCTCCGGGAGTGGCACCTCCGGAAGTGGCACCTCCGGAAGTGGCACCTTCTCCTCTGCTCCCAACTCGGAGGGAGCACTCACAACGGCTTCCTCTCCAGGGGGAGCTTGTTCATCCATTGCCGACTCGGGTGGGACCACCACGGGGACACCTTCCCCTGGTTCGACGTGCTCCTCTGTCTCCAGGGTTGGTGGGGCAGCAGCTATCTCCTCCTCCATCGGTGAAGCAGCCCCTCCTACTTCCTGTCCGGGTGGATGCTCTCTCTCCTCCTCGGTGAGGGTGCCTCTACTACTTCCTCCCGGGTGGATCTCGCTTTGCCTCTCTGGTGCGGGGAGAACCTCTTCCTCTACCCCAGGTTCGGGTTGAGCTTCGGTGGTGGCATTCGCTTTTTGTACTTCTTGCGTTCTGCGAGAAATGGATGGGGCAACATTCATGGCCTCGACTCTTCCGGGGGCACCTCCGTCGCTACCACAGGCACGAGCCGTGGGCCTCATCCATTACTCTCTGGATCGCCTTCCTCTTCCCATGCCATCTCAACATCGGGTTGGGCTTCTTTCACCATCTGTTCCCTGGATCAGCTTCGGCTAAGGGGCGGAGACACGAAGGAGTCCCACTGGTCCTCTTGTTCCCCTGTTCGCACCGTAACACCCCAGGTTGTCTCCGCCTCTGTTCTTTATTACCTCGCCGCCGCCTCTCCTGGGAACCGCTCATACATCTCCTTGAGGAGGATCCGCATCTCCTCCAGGGCACCTTCTATCCGCGCCGTATACTTCTTCAAGAAGGCAGCCATGCGCACCGCGGCATCCGCGCCATCACCCTGCAGGTGCGCATCAAATAACCGCGCCTTGGCCTGAGCCTCCCCTGGCGTGACCAGAGTCTTCTGCAAGGCGAATAGGTTAGCCCGCGCCCATCCATTCTGAGTCGAGACATACTTCTTCAACGCCTCGATGTCCTTATCCTGGGTCAGGACGTTGAGGGAGAAATCCATGGCTTCGATCCCATGACTCCTTCACCTCCTTGTTGAGGGCATCTCATTTTGCTCTTGCATGGCTCTCACCAGCTCGGGGTAGCGCTCCACCGTATTCGTCTTCAGGACTTCCCCTACTCCCCTGAGCGATCGATACATCGCCTTGTGCTCCTCCATGCACATTTGCAGGGTCTCCTGGATGGGGTTCAGGGGATTCTCCTCCGTAATCCTGAACAGGGGAGTAGGTGCACCGGGGATAGCTCCTCTCCTTCTCTCCGGGACAGTCTCCTTCCTTGGAGCGGGGGTGCTGGACTCTCTTGCGTTAGATGGGGGTCTTGCAGGCTCCCGGGGTATGTCCATGGACTCGGTTTCGGACCCGCTGCTCTCCTCAGTCGTCGCTTCCCTGGGCACCCTCTCCTGTCCTGGACCCGCGTACCCCCTCTTCGGAATGCTCCTCTTCACTTTCCCCTTGGCCAGGGGTACCACCTTCTTGGGAGGTTGCGTCTCTCCTACTCCCCGATCTGATGCAAAGGTCACCTTCCTTCTCTTTGAAGGCTTCTTCAGCTTGGGTGAAGGGGATCCCATCCAGAGGCTTGCTGACAACTCCGGATGCACTTCCGGGGTGGTCTTCCTCTTCTTCCTTGGCTGGGGCTCTCCTTCCAGCGGATCCTCTAACTCCTTCCCCTGGTCCGGATCGTGAGGAGATCCTTCTCATGGAGGGGTTGCTTGCCGCACAGGGTCCTCCTCATCTGAGTCGTCTAGGTGAATGGGGCCTCGGGATGTTGGTTGAGAGGCCTGCCTCTGCCGTGGCACAGTGCGCATTGCGCATTGCCCAGTCTGCGACGGGCAGTGGCTCTCTCTCCGAGCCACTCCCTGTCTTTGGGTGATGGGGGAGAAGGAGTTGTACTCCCCTGTTGGAGTCTCCTGTTGTACTCCTGGTGAGGTTGTGGTGGGGGCCCGGGGTGGAATAACTGCTGTCCCTTCCTCTTCTGCGACTCATTGGTATCCCCGATCTTCTTTGGATCGGCCCGGCCTTGATGTCCCGGCTTGTCCTGCTCCTTCCTCCGGGGGAAACTCTCCTGGGATCCTGGTTCGCCTCTCTTCCAAGGCCTTGGCGTATTGCGCGGCCTCATCATCATCCATGCAGTTGTAGGCGTCGTAGAGGTGGAATAGGAATGGAGTTAATGGGCAACCCTTGCCATTGTTTATCTCGACCTTTGCCGGATTACTACGTCCTCCAGGATGATGTGCCATCCAATTACCGCCTCCCCGCGTATGACTCGGGATAGCCTTGGCGAGTTTGTTGGCAACGCTCAAGGCTGTCCGGGGTAAGTATGGGGGGAGGAGGAGCTGCACACCCTCTTCAACTCGGAATCGAGGCAATGCTCCACCTTGAATCCGTCATGCTCATGTGCAGGCTGGGAGAAGCTCCGCTGCACTTCTTCGTCTTCCCGCACCGTGATGTACCCCACCTCGGATTCAGCAAAGCTGTAGGTGATCCTCCAAAGCCCCCTCTCCCAGACATCAGGCTGCCCCCGCACCATGTCCTCCTGGAATTTGGCGGTGCGCTCTCCTGTCTGGACCTCCTTCAGAAACGCGGGCCTCTGCAGGTTCCAAGGTCGGTTGTAAAACTCGATGCAGCCCATCCTCGTTAGGTCTTCCTTCAGCTGTCTGCGGTGAGCTTCCTTGACAGGGATCTCCGGGTGCACTCCCCTCTCCCGGATGGCTTCGGGTAGGGACTTCTCCTTGCGAGATTTGCCCTTAGCTGCATTCTCCTTGGGCGCCATAGCTTCCGCTCTCCGCACTTCCACCCTGACTGCAGGCAGCTCACGCACTTCTCTGCAACGCGGGTACACTCTCCTGGCGCGCAATCTCCTGGCCTACCGACACCACACTCCGCGCTCGCAAGATGACGACACCCCTGGCTGCAACACGACAAAACGTGGAGCGGGCGATGCCGTATGAGGGGAAGAGAAGCGGTGGCGCGAAATGGGGCCGCCGTGAAAAAGGGTTAGGGTTGACAGGCCGGGTCGGCCCGCCGCCCATTATCCCCAACCCGCGCCCGGCCAGGACACCGGTGATCCAGGGTTACCATACCCGGGTTGACCTTCCCAGCCGGTAACCTCCAAAAACCCTTTAACCGGGGCTAAACCTTTTTATTTATTTCTACCCTTTCTAAACTAAGGAAACCCAAAGAAAAGTTCCCTTTTATTCCTAATGCTCACAAAAATTCGAAAAATTTAAGCTAAATGCAGAAAACCAAAGAAATAGGAGTTTGACAACTCCCACCCCGCTTTACATAGAAGACACAACAAAAAGTATTTTATTCCAAATACAATAATACTACATCCCGAGTATAAACATTTAGCAACAATATTCTCGTCCATCATTCAAATCACACATTCAGACCACCACAACAGTATACAGAGATATCCATGCCTCACACGATACATACACAACCACCCTCAATTTCCCCCACCTAACGTACTATATGCTCTCATTACCACTATCGGACCACAACTTACCATGTGCGAACAACATATAACATCCAATCCTATCCCACACTGGACAACATCTCTCCTCAATAAACTCTCTCGACTACCAAATATCCCATCAAGACACCTAAATACTCCCCACCCATACATACACTTTCTGGATACTCAACAAAACATTATCAAACCCACACAAACCATCCATAAACAACTTTATACTCACATCCTGGAACATGCAAACACCGCTACCCTACAAACAATAAAAGACACTTTCCCGTACCTCCCAGAAACACTAATAATAGAAGCTCTAAGATGCACTGAAAAACTTCCTGAATATTCCCACCCCCCGCCACTACCACCCGCACCCCCCATACAACCTCATCCACACATTACCACCCAATATACTACTCAAATCATTACCTGGAACGCAGCCTCACTCAACACCGCCTTGCCAAATCTTCACCATCTTACACAAACCTTTCCTGCAATAATAGCTATTCAAGAAACAAAACTCACCGCCAATAAATCCACAAAATACATTCAACGCTTGCTATCACAATATAAAATCATTTTCAATAACACGCATGCGCTAACCCGATGCATACAACAACGAATGCCATACACCCCCGCTAGAGGAGGCCTTCTCACCCTCGTACATCAAAATTATGCCTCTCCGGGAAACATTACCAAAATTCCAACCGCGGCAAACATTTCACCCTACCTCCAAATTATTCACATAGAAAACAAACCCCTCACACCGTGGTTACTCATTCATTTATATATGCCATCTCACCCAGCAGACATAGGTTTGATCCCCCTCATTCAACAATCAATATCTACACACATACAAACACATCAAAACAATATCCAAATTCTTTGCGGCGATTTTAATAGAGACGTCGCCCTCATTGGTAAACAAAACGCACACACCAATACAACACCACAAGAAGAAGACATCCAATGGCGTGCATTCACAGATAGTCTTAATCTAACCTATATTCCCACAAACAGCCCATTTTCCAGACAAGGCGGACACAACTATACCGAAACAAGTCTTATTGACGGTTACTACATAAACTCTTCGAATCACCATCTTTTCACATCTACCACCAATCACACTCAAGAACTAAACTCAGATCACTCTCCTGTAACACTCCATATCCCTCAACAACTACTTATAGCACGACCTCCACCAATATTTGCTGCAAAACCCGCGCGGATTCTCAACCCCATCCCACAAGCTAACTTGGACACATTCATCACTACATTCTTCGAACAAAACGCACTCTCCATCAACAACCTCTCAACAACTCTACAACATGATCAACTCACCCCCACAGAATGGTCCAATGCCTGTGCGGAATTAGACCACCTCATAAACAACATCACAGAAACATTACTCACCACATGTACCGCCCCTCTCATCCCTACCCTCACCCCAAACACCAATCTTCAAGGTGGCTTCCTACCACGAAAATCACAAAAAGAATGGAAAAAACACCTCTCTACTTACCATCTTACCCGTAAAACAATTTACATTGCTAACAACAATGAAAATTGGAGAACACATCCAATAATACAAGCTACACAACAACATACGACTACAAACATACCACCACCTCCACAAACAGATGATACTAAGCAAGACTGGCTAAACACACTAGCCGATTTAGCTAAGTCCGCAAACAAAAAAGCACGTGCCATCACCACGAAATACACTCGTCAATCCATCAAAAAGGCCATAACCAAATACAGACACCTCTACAACATTAGCCCCAAGAAAATAAACAATCGAGTTTTTAAGAACCTAGAAACTCCACCACTCAACTGCATCACCACTCACAACAACAAAATCCTTACTAGCCCAGTAGATATAGCTCAGGAAATATTTTCACAACAATCCATCACTAATCGCCCAACCATTCCAACATGTTACTATCAATCGGAACATTCTCAAAACTGTACATGTGCAGTACGCCAATATCCATGGCATGAATTAAATGGTTTTATCCTTGAAAAGAGAGGTACCCCAGGAATCCCTTTACATACATACTACAATCGCGAAATTTTCAACATCTGCCTAAAAAATCTTTCACAAAACAAAGCCCCCGGCCCAGATAAGATTTCCAACTCCATCCTCAAACATATGCCAGACTCATTTCACACACTTTTATACCTTTTCTTCTTCCACTGCTATAAACAAAAACAAATACCCGCATCATGGAAAACAAGCCTTACTATATTACTATACAAAAAAGGCGACCCCTCAATTCTCCCGAACCACAGACCCATTGCCTTAGCTAACACAATATATAAACTTTTTACCAGCACCCTTACATTCATTCTATCAGCCTATGGCGAACATCACCAAATACTTCATGACACCCAAGAAGGCTTCCGCGCCGAAAGAAGCACCTCAAGACAAATCCAACTTATCACAGCTGCACTTGAAGATGCCACAATCACAAACCAAGACATTTACATTATGTACATCGACTTCAAAAACGCCTTTGGTTCTCTGGACCACGCAAGACTTCTAGCAATAATGAAAGACCTTGGCTTCCCAGAAGATGCTGTTGCACTAATTGGAAATATCTACTCTCATTCCACCACCATATACACCGGCGAACACTTTGGACAAACGAAACCAATCCCAATCCAACGAGGCACCATCCAAGGTGACACATTAAGCCCATATCTCTTTATCATATTCTTAGAACCTCTCCTCAGATGGTTACAAAGAGGAAATTACGGATATAAATTTGGCACATCAAAAACAACTATCAATTCCGCTGCATACGCTGACGATTTAGCCGCCCTCACTGCTAACCTCCAAGCACTACAAATACAAATGAACAAAATTGAAAAATTCAGTAACTGGACAGGACTCGAAGTAGGCACACAAAAATGCGCAGTTACAGGTTGCCCAAACAAATCCAAACTCACACCTACCATCTTCAAAAACCTCCTCCAAACACAAAACATCAATTACAAAAATGAGCCATTACCAACATTACATCAAAACGAAGCCTACCCATATCTCGGCATCCAAGTGGTACCAACACTAAAATGGAAACTCCAAACACACATAACCACCAAAAAACTTACTGAACAATGCCAAAAACTTGTTAATTGCCCTGCCACAATGAAACAAAAAATCAGCATGGTGGATACAGTAATACGTGCAGGCGTCGCATACAGCTTCTATGCAGTACCCTTCTCACTGCCAATGATTAAAAAACTAGATAAGAAAATATCTAGCATCCAAAAAACGATATGTGGTCTACCTAAATGTACAGCAAATGTTATAGCACAATTACCACACGAAGACTTTGGTCTTAAAGCATTTTCTCTTAAAAATGCTTACCTTAGATGCATTGGAGACCAATTAACAAATGCACTAAATGATAAAGGCAAACTTGGCCCAATCTATCAAGGCCTTACCCAACATATTTTAGCCAAATTTGGTGGATCCAAAGAAATTCCCCGAATAAAATATCACCACTGTATACACTCTCCAATCACCAGAACGCTCTTCTTACTCAAAGAATCTGGTGGAATCCACCTACAAAGCACACTAGACAGCTTCCAACTAGAAGCCACTGAATTAGAAACACAATGGATGTCTCAAGCATCAAACCTTCTACCTCACTTCGATCCCAAACTATCCCTCAAATTATTGCATAAATTGCTACGGCACAACATATACAAAATAAAACACCTCACACTTCCAAATGGTACCACCCTCATGTCACCCATAGATTTCAGAACATATTATAAAAATCCTACAAAATTAGAACGAAGTGCCCTAAATCTAGCCCAACAACTCTTTTGCCAGAATAATTGCACTCCCGAATGTTCACATCCGTGCAACACACACCCGCCATCCCATCTTCTATACAACGAATATATCACACATAATCATGAAATATCTCCCCATACCCCTCTACCTCCAGCACACCCAACTCTCCCACCAATGACACCAACAATACCCCCACCCAAACAAATCATCAAAGACCCGATTAACTTTCCCATACACCATATCTCTGCACACAAACTAGTTACCAAAACAGACAGATATAAAATAACACATTCCCTTAACATGTACATATGTCATTGGAAAATAAACAACCAACCCACATACCACACTTGGCTCTCTCCTAGAGAGTTATTTCCCCCAAACCACCCGACAGCCATAAGATATAATCTTAACCTCTTATTTGATTACTACACACAACAAAAACACAAACTATATAAACACATCATCAACACCTGTTTTACACCACCACAATTAAAAGACACCCGCTTCATCCCACCTCCAACAAACATACCTCTCACACAAATTCATCTCCAAGATTGCAACCCAGACAAAGATATCCTCACAAACTCCCCCACCATACAAGTCCTAAATCATACAGCACATTTATTCGATAATACCGGCCATTTCCTCCTCACCATCCCCACCTCAAGACTCACATGGCTATGGGAGCAATACCACTCATGCCTTAACACCAACCACGGGCTCACCCCCCCCATCCAATCATTTGAAACTGAAATAATTTTGCTATATAAACGCTACAATCACACTCTCTCTAAACGTAATGCCAAAACAACAAACCATCACACGCTCCCAACTGCCATAATTGACACACTTATCACAACTTTCCAAATTACACACACATACTTCTCTTCCCCAGTAACCTGCCCACTTCAAATTACAAAATATTACTCTACATTCCCCCGTGATAGAATATTTGGTTCCAGTGGCCTTGCCTTTCAATATAAATGGCAAGGCATTGGTTACGCCCACCCCCACAACGACGAAACCGCTCAACAAACCATACACTGGGCCAGATTAGCCGCGCAACAAAATCAAAATGCCACAACCATTGTTGTCCTGCCAGACATACAGTGGTTCCACAATCCAACACCATACTCCACTGAGTTCCCAGATACGCACGTTTTAGCACATTTCGCTGCTGACACAATAACATACGAAGAACCCACAATACCCGCTAATCACACTAAACCCCGCACCGAACCAAACACGATCCAGATCCTCTGCATCCACCACAAACGTCATAATCTTACCACCCCAGCAGATATACAAAACCTTACAACCACACTTAGAAACCTCTCTATCACACAATTTCAGCTCCAAGAAATCCCCTCTACCCCTGAAAATACTACGGTCAACAAAAACAAAAACTGGACAAAACTACTATACCCTCCAATCTATACATTTAATTTCTCAAACACACCCCCACTTCCACAATACAATACACATCTTCCCATCAAATTCCCACCACAATATAGCTACTACACGGATGGCTCTTTTATACCCCCCCAAGAAACAACCTCTGGCCATTGGCTACCTGAAACCGCTGGTTATGGAATTTACAACCCAACCAAACCAGATATACAAATCTCCAAAAGATTACCGGGACTCCAAACAATCTTCCGAGCAGAACTTATGGCCATATACAAAACACTCAAAATCCTCACAACAAAATACATAAACGAACCTGCACATATTTTTACTGATTGCATAAATTGTTTGTACGTGTTACAAACACATTTAACACACCCTACTCTACAAAATAACCACCCAGACCAAAACACCCTCATTGATATCACCAACATGCTGAAAATACGTACACAACCCACCACATTCCACAAAGTACGAGCCCACGTCAACATCTCTGGAAATGAAAAAGCAGACAAACTTGCGAAAGAAGGAAACGAGAAAAACTATAAATTTGCCCGTAAACACCACGAATTTGCACACATCACCCCTTTCTACTACCAAAAAGATATATGGCCGGGACCACACCATAGACCGGATAAAGGTCCTGTCAGAAACCTCCACACATACCTTGACAAATATGACCGTGAAAACAACCTTAAAAAACTTGCACAAGACTTTCCTAACATAAACAAATGGACCTCCAATCAGGATATACATGCAAAATCTTCAAATGCCTTCTGGAAAAACCCAACAATTACAGACTCTCAAATAACTAGCATACTAAAATTCCGAACAGGACAATACATGGGACACGCACGAAAACAACTATTCTTTGGACATATAAGGTTCCCATCAAAGACATGCCCTATCTGCAACTCCACAGACGTAGACACATGGCTACACGTCCTACTCAAATGTCCCCAACCAAACATACACGCGCTTAGAGTTACCAGGCACAATCAGGCAGTTAAAACCATCAAACAACTCATCCTATCGAACACCAAATCTAGATGCTACACACTCATAAATGCCGGAAAACACCTCAACGCACCTCCTGATAACACAGTTCCAAGCTGGCTCCTTCCTTGCACTTGCGACACACGTAGATGTCACTGCAATGCACGATTTAGACCTGACTTACTATGCGTAATAGGTCTCCCACACCAAGGCACACCCCCACAACATCCCAATGACAACATTGTCATCCAATACGTTGAATTCACATATTGTAACGATAGATTCCCGCAAGAAACCATCACAAATAAAACCAACAAATACCAACCACTACTAGAATCAATAGTTTCCCGTGGGTGGAAAGTCAACCCTCTCATAGTCATCACCTCAGGCGCCAGAGGCACAACTCACACACCCTCCATGACCTCATTAGAAACCACATTCAAACTAACCAAAAAACAAATCAAACACACATTCAAATCCATTAACACAATAGCCATAAGACACGCCGCATTAATCCTCCTACATAAACGAAAATTAGAAAACCACCAAACCCTCCCTACCAATTTCGAGCCACCATGACAAACAAAAGGGGGGGGGTAGTGGTGCAAACCACTGTTGTTAGCAGCGCACTGCTTCAGTCTCAGCTTCTCGGGTAGGGGCCGGGTGGTTGATAATATTTTCCTGCCATATACTCACAGACAGCCCCAAGCCATGCGTACTGCTCAAACGAGCCCGTCGGGGTTCGAACTCGGACCAGCACAATTACAAACGTCCCACACCTCAACCACCCTAGGACTGCACGGCTTGGTGACCACAAACCCACCTAAATCCCACTTAAAACACCTATTGCATTTCGAAAACACCCGCACCCTCAATAGTTCTATCTTGGTTACTTTAGTTTAGTTTTATCTCGGTTACTATAGTTTAGTTCAGTTTCGTATATAGTTTAGTGTCTATTCCCGTAAGGGGTGAGTAGTTATGTTCTATTACCTCTTTGTCCTGTGGCCATTGAGGTTAAGACATTACGAACAGACGCTGTATTCACGCCAATCTTCGATTTGAAGATTGGAGTTCTTATCTATCTATCTATCTATCCATTGGGATTTGTATTCCAAAAATTTATATGGTACACAAAATAATAAAATAGATGTTGGCAATATTTGAATATAATAATTTGGTAGTATTACAAAGCAATAAAACATGATTTAGCAACAAATTTGTTATTAAAAAAATACTATTTCTCGTTAGTTTAAGTTTAGTGCCTCCACATTTAAATTTTTTTTTTTGTGTGGAATTTTTGTTGTTTTTTTTCATTTTGGAGGAAAATGTTGTTGTTTTGACATGCCATTGAGTGCACTTGGCAAAGTGCATAATTGCTTAATTGCGTGTTCCTAACCATCCCAACATTCGTACTTTGAATTTTTTTAGGGTACATTCACCTCCAAAGAAGTGTAATTTTGCGAAAAAAAAACGGTAATAATTTTTATTTTTTTTTAAATGGTGTCAGCTGGGGTTGAAACCAAACAGTTCAATAAAAAGATTATTAGATCCAAGTTTGACTTTGAAATATATACCATAGACACCTTGTATGTATAACCATGCTCACGCCAAATCATAGCTTAAAATTCTAAACTTAGACCCTTCATCTAAGCTGTCAAAAATAGGCAAAAGCCAGTGGCTATCATGGATATGTATGGGGTTAAAAGATGAAATGGTTTTTTGTTGTTTTGGGCATCCTAGATGAAATACTTTAAATCAATATTATTGCAAGAGAATTATGTTGGGTTTTTCCTAATCTGTACGCAACTAGCAGCTTGAGCACTATCTTGTCTAATAATTAATTAAAGAGCAAAAAGCAACTATGCAGTTAGGCAATTCGAAAATGAATATCTCAAAGTAGGATAGGTTTGATTTATGATTAAATCATAAGTTAGGAATTCATCCAATTTTTTAAATGTTTAGGGTTACTTTCACCAGGGATGGCAACTATTATCTTTACCTAATAACTTGCATTAATAACATTAACCCGTGAATGCCCAACGGGGGTCCCAAGCATAGAAAGTAGAAACAAAATGTTTAAAAAACAAATTCATAAATGAAAATGAAGGCAAGCTATTTAGATCTCAGCTATACAATCTTATAGTAGACTTATTGTAGGTCATGTGGACCAAAATTTGGATCATGAGGCCTCATAGTTTGCGAGATCAGAACGTATTAGTACTCAACAAACTACAAAATTTCATCATTTTTACTTTAGAGTGGAAATATTACCAACAAAGCTACTACAATGAAAATACCTCCAACTAGAAAGTTAATCACCTTAATCTCAATTTGGCCTTAAATCCAAAAACCTCATAAAAAAATTTCTTTGCTCAAATGATAGCCTTGCAATGGTGAATCAAATCAAATATCTACAAAGGAAAAAAAGTCCTAATTAAAAACCGTACCACAAAAAAATAAAAAAATAAAAATGATAATAATAATAATATAAAAAAATCCAACAGTAAATGAACGAGATATAGGTCTTCAATAATCATCCATTTTTTCACTTTTTTCAGCATGGTGTACATCATTGCAAATCTAATACCAAAAGTATTTGGTTAGAAAATCTTCTAACTAGAGAGTTGTTAGATTTTTTAAAAAAAACCTTTTTGATATTGACATTTTTTTCAAATTTGTTTTCCACAAACATGTTGTTAACATATTCACACTAAATAATATTCTTGAGTTACCCAAGTTGATTGTTCTATGTAATTAACCAGGGTAGCCTCTAAATTTTTTCAGAGCAAGGGCTTCAGAGTTTTGAGTAATTCTTCATATTATTTATTCAAAATTGATCAAAATTTGTGATTTTGTAATTAAGTTTTTTCTAAAATAATTTTGTGCAAAAATCAAAAACTTACAAAGACATCTTGAATGTCTCCAATAAAATTTTTATATGAACCCAATATGCTTTACGAATGAAAGATTTACCATATCGTTGATTTTAGACCTTCTTCTACAAATTATTTGCATGAAAGGTTCTAAAAGCGTAATGAGTCTCCAAAACTTTGCATGGGCATAGTCAACTTAGTACAGTACCCTCCAACAAGTGTTGCAACACACTCTGTTTTTTCACTTAAAACATATCCCATGGCCTGTTTTAAAATGGTGGTGTTGGCATGATAATCATCACATCTCCATGAGATTTTTTGCATCATGGAAGGTGTTCCAGTTACCTTCATACACCAAGCATTTTCTAAATATAAAGAGGCATCCATTGCCATGTGTCTACCAAAATTGCCATCATGCTTAAAAATCTTGGAAAAGGGTACCCTTCTTAATGTGATCACTTCTTCTCTGGGATATCACATTTTAAGTATGTTTGAGCTTGGGAGGGTCCAGAGATACACATACTTGTTTGTAAGTCATCTTGATGGTACACATTTCTTAAAAAAGTTGTGTGCAACAAGTCCTGTTTGTCAAACATATCGTTTCTGTGTTGTTGTTAGGACCTTTTTTATCAAACTTTTTGTGGATGTAAGTGTTGTTTGAGGATTGTGCACCATGACAAGGAGTTATGTATCAAATGATATACAACACATGATAGTTGGTATGCAGAAAGCTGGCATGTCGGTGAGTGAAATTGGAAACATTGTAGGAAGGCCAAAATCAACTATTTCAAGGATTCTCAAGCGATTTAGAATTAGTGGCTCTGTATTGCCAACAAGTAGATCCGGTAGGCCGAAAAACATGAGTGATCGAGATAGGAGAAGGCTCCATAGAGATCTTAGTAGTAATCGTCGTGCTCCTCTTGCAGAATTGTGCAACAATGTGACATCTTCCGTGGGCATGTCAACTTTACGTAAAGAGCTTCATGAGCTTGGTATTAACAGTTGCATTGCAGTGAAGAAACCATTCTTGAGTGACATACATAAGGCAAAGAGGTTGGCTTTTGCAAAGGGGCACTTGCATTGGACGATTGACGATTGGAGTAATGTGATTTGGACCGATGAGTCATCCTTTGAAGTTGGAAAACCATCACGCCAAATTAGGTAATGCGGCGAAAAGCATATGAACACTACAACTACAATTGCTTAGCACCTACATTCAAATCCGGAAGGACTTCAATTATGGTATGGGGTGCTATCACTGGCTCTTCTAAGTCTTATTTGGTGTTAATTCCTCCTAATAGACGCACTGCCAAAGACTTTGTAGAGATAGTATCTCAAGGAGCATTAGAGCATTATTATTGGCACCATGACCACTATGAGCACCTCATTTTAATGGAGGATGGTGCTCCAGTACATGGTAGTAATATACAAAAAGATTGGAGACATCAACTTGGATTGAAAAAGCTTGAATGGCCACCAAATTCTCCTGACCTTAATCCTATAGAGAATGTCTGGAAGCAAGTTAAAGATCAAGTGCAACAGAGAAATAGACCACGAAACAAAGACGAAATGTGGACATCAGTCAATCTGGCTTGGGAGGATATACCTCAAGAAAGCATCAAGAAGTTGATTTCAACAATGCCAACCCGGATGAAAGTTGTAATAGCGGCTCAAGGTGGTAGCACTCGATGGTAGTAGGTGTTCCATTTCTTGTAGAATATTTGTTAGTGAGTAAGACATATTGTAAACTTCATATCATATTAGGCTTCTATACTACTATAGCTTTGTAATGATACCTTATTTGACTTTATTTGATCAAATTTTGATTTAATATATGAGTTTGATTTCCTTAGCCTAGAATATGAATGAATGGAAACTATGAAAATACTTTAGAGCCACATAGAGGAGAATTTTACCTACATAGTATGCATCTTTGTAATACCAAGAATGTGAACAATGATATATCCTATAGATTGGTGCAATCAAATTTTAAAAAATCATCATATATATTTCTCAATTAATTTTTTTTGAAATTAAGTGAAAAAGATAAAATAATTCATCAAAAATAGAGATTTTGTTTTTTAACATTGACATTTTATGAACACGTGAAGGGTCCATAACACAAAAGATTTAATAGGATAAATTTGATAAAATCCTCCCATTTTGAAAATGAATTAGAGAATTTCAAGAGTTCACAAAATGGTTGCAAGACTTGTTGGAGGGTTCTGTACATAAGTGTGCAGGGTCAGACCCAAATTCCCCTAGTATGCTTTGTTGAACATGTGTATATTGTAACCTGCTTTCCTTCATACGAAATTCCTTTCCATTTGTGTTTTACCAATAAGTAAAAAAATCATTGCTTAAAAGTATGTCATCAAAAATTGCACTTGAGTACATGTTTTGGTATTTTTGTCAATGCCGGTGACGGAATAATCCTAATTACTAACTTTACCAACCATTACCAACCAAAACAATGAAATAATCATATACTATATTTTGAAACAAAAAAATATTTATATCTTAATATTCATATCTTACACTTTGAAACAAATAAATAACATGATTGGACAAAACCTAATGGAATCATGAATTGTCAAAGTTTGATTGTATATATCATTCAATATTGAGTACTTTAAGAAATAATAAAAAGCAATGTAGATTGAGAAATTTTAGAAGAGAGGGTTTTTTTCCCTTTTGTAACCCTATTTTGGAGTTATACACATTATTTTGGAGCAACCTAAGGGAATTTTAAATCATTTGTATATGGAATAAATTGTTCTTTATGAATTTTTAGTAAGTCAAAATTGTGCTTCAAAGATTACATCACTAATAATTTGACTAGAATTTGTTTTTTAAATTAAAATTTTACCCCTAAAGTTGCCCTCTCTCAATTCATGGTGCAAATTTTCAGCTTTTGGCATATTTTCAAGTACGTAACTGTAAGATTTGTACCTTACTTGTCCATACATGTGTATACCAAATCTTATGTTCCTATTACTCACCATTTGCGAGATCATAATGTTTAAAGTAGAAAGAAGGGTTTTTTTACTATTGTAGAATAATAACAAATTATTTTAAGGGCCTAAAAAACCGTTGTTGAAAGTAAATTTGACACAAGGTTCTTCAAATTCTTGTTCCTAGGTGATTAACCCTTAAGCCCACCGAATGTCGAAATTAAAACGACATTTTGGATGAAGGCAGAAACTTTGGAGAGCGAGAACTTCTTCATCCAAACTCTGTTTTGGACAAAATCACTTAAGTTGGGTTCCAAATCAAGTCTAGTTTGTGTGTTAAAAATTTCAGACCCATACAATAAAGTATGAATTAATGGCAGTCATTTTAGTGAAGGCAGCTCTTGTTTCTGGGTTTTCAATCTTAACCCCTAACTCTCCTTGTTGCAAAACGGTCTAAGTCACAAAATGTGACCTTCCTTTGGATTAAGCTCAAACAATCTCAATCCAAGCATTCTTTAAAAGATTCAACCGTAAGATCTCAAAGTTCACTTGACATTCTTCTCACATACCAAATTTGAACCGTTCATTCTTCCTCATTTGTAAGATTATAATGGTCAAAGTTGGCTGATTTTTTCTCCTGCGGGAACCTCCAAACCCGATTCGGGTTTTAAGGAGAGTTAGGGGTTAAGGCATGTCAATTATGTGAAATAAGAAATATTTGTAAATGTAATTTTTTTGCATAATCATGATCTTGAGATGTATTCCAACAAATTTCTAGTTGAAAGATATTTGATCCAAATAATTCTAGTATTGGATTTGTTACGATGGTTCTACAATGAAAAACGTGACAAAATGGATGATTTTTGAGGAGCTAGATCTCCTTCATCCACCGTTGGATTTCAACTTTGTTTGTTGGGATGGATTCCAATCTAAATACTAGTTGTGTTGTAGAAACCTTAAATCCATCCAATGTGTGAGGAGGTTATGGCATTTGTTTTCATGTAAGGGGCCTAATTTTAAACACTTTTTCCTTTGTAAAATTTAGGGCAGTTTTCACCATTACAAGGCCATTATTTGTGCGAAGAAATTTTTCTCAAGGTTTGTTTTGGTTCCAGGAGGCTATTGAGATGAAGGTAAGCAGCTTTCTAGTTGGTGGCTTTTTCAGTGCAATAGATCTATTGGTAGCATTTTCATTTCAAAGTGAAACTGATGAAATTTTGTCATCACTTTTGAGTATTATTACGTTACGATCGCAATTTATGAGGCCTCATGACTCAAAATTTTACCCACATGATGTTCAATATGTCAACTACAAGATTGTAAGGTTGACATTGGAATAACTCAGCTTTGTTTCTATCTATGACAGTTTTTTTTGAAAATGTGTTCATTTTACTACAAATGAGTCAAACCATTTAGGGGTTGAGGAATATGTGTATGTAAGTTTTACTCTCATAGGACCTATGAAACTTATAGAATTGCTCAAATTTTCACATGGAGGTATGCTGAAATTGAAAATATATGGAGGTATTCGAGATCCTTGTGGTGAAATCATGCCTTACAACATAATTTACATGTACAAAAAATATTTGAAAAAAGAGTAAAATCTCAATTTTTATTGAAATTTTGAAATTACTGCTATCTAATTGATTTTGAGTAGAGTTTTAAGAGCAGTTGAGCATATACTTCAATTTTGGGAGATTTCAACATGTCCTAATAGTGTTTTCAAACTTTGAGAGTGAATAGAGTTATTTGCAAAGGCATCGAGTCTTTTGTCCTTCTTTTCACATGGACCAGAAATTCTTTTCACATGGACCAAAAATTTCAACCATTGTTCTATTCTAGGTCTACAGTGAAA
The DNA here is from genome assembly GCA_037043015.1 of Bryum argenteum. Taxonomy (NCBI): domain Eukaryota; kingdom Viridiplantae; phylum Streptophyta; class Bryopsida; order Bryales; family Bryaceae; genus Bryum; species Bryum argenteum. The sequence continues at coordinate 3,486,341 of CM073330.1, read as the reverse complement.
TCATGCCAATCCTGTCCTTTCGAAATTAAAGGTCAAAAACTCCTGGGTTTTGAGGGACTTTACAAATAACTCAAATATCTCCTAAAGTATGAGAAATTTTGAAGCGTAAATGGTGTCATTGGAAAGGTAAGAGAAAATTCTAGGATCTTCAAAAAATTACAACTTCATTCATTCTAAATATAGTATTTGGGAGCCTGACCAAAGTCAAATCAACCTGCTTTGGACTTCACTCAAAGAAAAAAAGTTTATGATTCTATGATTCTCAATTTGGCTTGATAATAGCTAAAATGTATTATATTGTTCAATGCATACTATTTCATCTGTGAATGGCATCATAATCAAATTCCTTACCAAATTCAAATTTCAGATGAATTTTGGTCTTTGACATATTAACCCTTAAACGTCAAGCCCCTCCGAAAATACACTGGAAACCAAGCCCGAGGGGCATGCTTGGACGTTTAAGGGTTAAATAAGAGTAGGATTCAAAATTTATCAAGCAATGCTAAATTTGTGAATCTCAATAATCATTTTCAACATATTATTTCACATATTATTTTTATTTGGAAGATATTGCATTAGCAATTACAATAACATTGTTGCCTTGACTGCCTTGTATGCAGTTTGGATTAACTAATTATACATATATTTTTAATTTGATCATATTACAGAAAAGATTGCAAATTTGGAAGAAAATTGTTCAAGACTGATTCAATGTGAGAACTATGATTTTCAAAGTTGATACAAAAAAATTTCAAAGTAATGTACAAAGTTGATAAAAATAATTTCATGCATTGTTTGGAGACATAGTTTTGTTTGTGCAAAGGGAGACTTGATGATTGTTATCTCAAACAATTTGTCTTGTATTTTTTTCCATGTACTATACAGAACCCTCCAACAAGTCTTGCAACCATTTTGTGAACTCTTGAAATTCTCTAATTCATTTTCAAAATGGGAGGATTTTATCAAATTTATCCTATTAAATCTTTTGTGTTATGGACCCTTCACGTGTTCATAAAATGTCAATGTTAAAAAACAAAATCTCTATTTTTGATGAATTATTTTATCTTTTTCACTTAATTTCAAAAAAAATTAATTGAGAAATATATATGATGATTTTTTAAAATTTGATTGCACCAATCTATAGGATATATCATTGTTCACATTCTTGGTATTACAAAGATGCATACTATGTAGGTAAAATTCTCCTCTATGTGGCTCTAAAGTATTTTCATAGTTTCCATTCATTCATATTCTAGGCTAAGGAAATCAAACTCATATATTAAATCAAAATTTGATCAAATAAAGTCAAATAAGGTATCATTACAAAGCTATAGTAGTATAGAAGCCTAATATGATATGAAGTTTACAATATGTCTTACTCACTAACAAATATTCTACAAGAAATGGAACACCTACTACCATCGAGTGCTACCACCTTGAGCCGCTATTACGACTTTCATCCGGGTTGGCATTGTTGAAATCAACTTCTTGATGCTTTCTTGAGGTATATCCTCCCAAGCCAGATTGACTGATGTCCACATTTCGTCTTTGTTTCGTGGTCTATTTCTCTGTTGCACTTGATCTTTAACTTGCTTCCAAACATTCTCTATAGGATTAAGGTCAGGAGAATTTGGTGGCCATTCAAGCTTTTTCAATCCAAGTTGATGTCTCCAATCTTTTTGTATATTACTACCATGTACTGGAGCACCATCCTCCATTAAAATGAGGTGCTCATAGTGGTCATGGTGCCAATAATAATGCTCTAATGCTCCTTGAGATACTATCTCTACAAAGTCTTTGGCAGTGCGTCTATTAGGAGGAATTAACACCAAATAAGACTTAGAAGAGCCAGTGATAGCACCCCATACCATAATTGAAGTCCTTCCGGATTTGAATGTAGGTGCTAAGCAATTGTAGTTGTAGTGTTCATATGCTTTTCGCCAGACACGAATTTGGCGTGATGGTTTTCCAACTTCAAAGGATGACTCATCGGTCCAAATCACATTACTCCAATCGTCAATCGTCCAATGCAAGTGCCCCTTTGCAAAAGCCAACCTCTTTGCCTTATGTATGTCACTCAAGAATGGTTTCTTCACTGCAATGCAACTGTTAATACCAAGCTCATGAAGCTCTTTACGTAAAGTTGACATGCCCACGGAAGATGTCACATTGTTGCACAATTCTGCAAGAGGAGCACGACGATTACTACTAAGATCTCTATGGAGCCTTCTCCTATCTCGATCACTCATGTTTTTCGGCCTACCGGATCTACTTGTTGGCAATACAGAGCCACTAATTCTAAATCGCTTGAGAATCCTTGAAATAGTTGATTTTGGCCTTCCTACAATGTTTCCAATTTCACTCACCGACATGCCAGCTTTCTGCATACCAACTATCATGTGTTGTATATCATTTGATACATAACTCCTTGTCATGGTGCACAATCCTCAAACAACACTTACATCCACAAAAAGTTTGATAAAAAAGGTCCTAACAACAACACGTAAACGATATGTTTGACAAATGGGACTTGTTGCACACAACTTTTTTAAGAAATGTGTACCATCAAGATGACTTACAAACAAGTATGTGTATCTCGGACCCTCCCAAGCTCAAACATACTTAAAATGTGATATCCCAGAGAAGAAGTGATCACATTAAGAAGGGTACCCTTTTCCAAGATTTTTAAGCATGATGGCAATTTTGGTAGACACATGGCAATGGATGCCTCTTTATATTTAGAAAATGCTTGGTGTATGAAGGTAACTGGAACACCTTCCATGATGCAAAAAATCTCATGGAGATGTGATGATTATCATGCCAACACCACCATTTTAAAACAGGCCATGGGATATGTTTTAAGTGAAAAAACAGAGTGTGTTGCAACACTTGTTGGAAGGTATTGTACAGTATCATAGGAGGAAATCTAATTCATCATAAAAAATGTTGAAATAGTGGGCAATAAAAGTATTATTTCTAAATAATCGCCTTTGCGCAAGAGACATTTGGGGACACGACCAATTACACTGTGAGGTAACGTAGGAAAGTCCCATTTCTTACATCGTAAACCAAATCTCATTGCCTTTTACTTCTAAAGTGCAACTGTAATGTATGGTAGAGCAGCCAAAAATGGCGCAGTGCCGAAAATGGAGCCCTAGTAATCTTCATTGTCACGTACATAATAGCTTCTCCATACAGCAGTACCATGTACACACTGCGAAGATTATAGGGCGTCACTTTAGGGTACCATTTTAAGAACACCTAAGTATATTTCCATATCTAAAAATTCATTACTTACTGTAGAAGAGTCGAAAAATGATGATTCCACTTGCTCTAGTTTTCTACTAATTCTCCCCATGCACAAAAATTGCTTGCACTGGCAACATTCCTGTAGATTTTCTGTGCTCAAAATTACGCCACTACAAGACACCTTACCATAAGTCGCGGTCATTGTGAGAAATTTTATCGATTTAACGGGAGAGAACAGCTTTTAGGGCAGTAAAAAAGCCTGCCTTGCATGAGGAGGTGGGCCATCGAGGTGACAGTTTGCTAGGGAACGCTGCCGAATCCTCGCAAGCTGGGGAACGTACGCTCCTGCGTCCGACCAAGCATTCAAAACTCTGGACACCAGCAAACGTTGCATACCCGGCGAATGTTGCTTTCTTGACGTTGCTACGGCACCCATTTTCTAGTAGTGATAAAATCAACTACAATACACCGCAATCATACAAGCTTACTTCCACAACCACACAATCACGTCCATCTAAACTGTTATTTTTGCTTCACATTTCAATGAATGGTACAAACGGATGCCGAGTAGCATCCGCAAAAAATAGATCGATCCTAAACACACCAAAACTAATACCTTTCCACAATCTGCTTCGAATCCAAACCTTCAACATCCACGGCAAAAATTACCAGCATGCCCATATCCACCTGATGGAATTCGTTGTGGCAATGTAGTGAAAACACCCCACGATTATCAGCAATGAACCGAATTGCGACCCAGCCGAGAGCAGGCAGAGTTGCGGTGTTCCTCACGGGTGGATCTATGAGATTGAACGAAGCCGGACTAGTCTCGGGGTCATAAAGACCACTACCTGATCCGATAACCCACATATCATGTAAGTGTAGATGGAAAGGGTGGGTTTCGGAGCTTGTACTGTTATACATCGCCGTATTCTGGAGCACCACTGTGACGATCTCGCCGAATCTCAGAGAGTAATAACCACTTTGAATCGCCTCCACTCCTCGATTCTCCATTCGGTTCCCCGTCACATCGCTCTGGTTGAGAGCCTTGAAGTCTACTGTGTCGCTGCCAGTGAGAGGCTCGTAAAGTCCCGAGTGGAACGCTAGCTTCTCCAGTAAGAAAGTGCCGTCGGTTGCTGTGTCGTAAGAGAGGTTGTTCATCGTCCACCGCATTCGAAAGCCAGCTTCGTCCACCACTTTGATTTGTCTGATCAGAAACGAGAAGCTTCGATCGTCCCACATCGGCACTGGATACGACCGACCCGGGCGCGCTTTAATCTGGCTGGCGAACCAGGGTCCGAACCATGAATTGTTCCATCTCGGTCCGCCAATTTGCAGTTGCGGCTCAGTAGACCACAGTGAGGTCACCTCCGTCGGTGGGAAGTTCACAGTTCTGTTAACATATGGCAAGCTGTAGCTTAAAATTGCAAATCCCGGGTCGGTACCACCTTCTGATCTTGAATCAGGTGTTCGATCCCTTGCATTCACTCCGATCCAATATACTCTCTGATCCGGGTAATCAGCTTTCGTCTTAAAACTCACTGTGTACGACTGCCCAGGGAGGATATCAAGCGAGCTCGTACTAAAATTCTGTATCAAGTGTCCATCAGCTTCGATCATCGTCAGTTCATGATCCTGGATCAGAAAGTTCAGATACGAAGTTGAGGTAGCGCTTACTATTCGGACGAGGTAAGTCTTCCCCGCGCGGACATTCCAGATGAGTGTTCCGGCCCCCGTTCCCCCAGTCGAAGAATCCAGAGGTTGGAGCTGTCTGGTATCGCAATGAAGCTCGGCGACGGGGCAGGTTAATGGGTCTGGACAGGGAGACGAGGCTCCTTTGATCAGAAGGGAGCTTGGATTGCCGACCCATTTCCAGTTGCTAGAGCTTTGTAATCCGTGGACTTGATCGTAGATGTCCGCACTGTTCCACCAATCCACTAGACCGACCTCGAAGATTCCATCATAGCTTGGTGTGACGGCTCCAATTCGCTCTTCCACTATGAGAAGGCCAAACAGGCCGGCCGCTCTTTGCGCTCCTGAATGGCCATGGTAAAAGTAGGTGCCAGCCTGCAATAACAGATCACGGAATTCAGAGTAGTGTGATTATCATCTTGGCAAGCTGTGAGAAGTCAAAGACAGGCATGCATAATAGCGATCAAACAATGTGATGCTTATGTGACACCAGTTTATGTGCTTCTGCAAATAACTCAGAACTACCGAAGATGGCTGTAAACATATCTTGGATTTTCAGTATGTAAATTTCCTCACTAATTCTTCCTATCCAGTTCACATCTTGTTTACGAAGCTATTGAAGAGTCCTCAGTCGATCTATTACTTCTGGACTGCTTGAATGAGATAGCTCTATAAAGTGCGTCATCCATTTGAGAAATGGTTAACTTTCCTTGTCGAGACTTCGCATTCGTATGTGGAGACTTGGAACTTCTGTCTTGTTGTAGAGAAATAAACATCCCAAAAGACTCATGCAACGATTCGAAGAAAACATCAATTGACTGTAGTAAGAGGACGGTGCTTACTCTGTCGACTGTGAAATTGTACAAGCGCGTTTTTCCACGAGGAATTCCGGATTCGGTCAACCCTGCTGCTCCATCGCTCCATGGTGTTCCCCTCTGAGATCAACAATCGCAAATGTTAGAGTGACCGTAAACCTCGCTCTCTTTTGTTATCAAGGAACATTCTGAATTGAAAAATATCATTACATGTGAGATGCGGTCTAAACTCCGAAATTCCGAATTACACTGTCTTAAGGACACTTCTAGTTTGATACTATTTCACTTACAATTTATTAAATTGACAGTGAAGAGAATATAAACTCTCACAGAAAAGGCGACGAGTTAACATAATTAAAAAGCCTCAATTGGTCATTAGCTGGATGTTTCAGTTCCTGATTTGACATACTTAGTGGATATATAACTGTAAAAGAAAAGAAAGTAACGTAAAGAGTACTTACTTGTCGAATACCGTGCCAATGCAGACTAAGACGCTCTGGCGGTCCATACGGATTCACTTTACTGATGTTATTCGTAACGGTGACTTCGATGCGATCTCCTTGGCGAGCACGCACAGTTGGCCCTGGGAAGTTGAACGGAATATCCACTGGGAATGTCTGGATGACGCCGAGAACGTCTTTCGGTGGCACGCTCGCGTTGCAGTCAACTTTCATCTTGTGATACTGAACTCTCCACGTGAACTGGTGCACTGCTTGTTGCCCGAACGCAGTCGAAGCTGCCATTGTTATTAAAAGCACAACCACACACCAAGACCACCTCATTGCAACTCCTGATGCGTACATGGCACCTGCCATAAAAGCCGAACTCAAAATCAGAAAGCACGTCGAAACTGAGACAGGACGAAAAGATTGAGTGCAGAAGGAGAAACAGTCGTAGCTCTGAATGATAACAGTGAGTGAGTGACCACTGTTAGTGTTAAAATTGGGCATGTAATATTTACAGTCTAAGGAAACTAAAGATTCGTCTTCCAAAATAAAGTGTATGATCAAACAAACCTCGTACAAAGAGATTATTTCAATCCAGATCCACACTAATCGCCTAGACTAGCAGGGACTACTACCTTGAAGGTGCATGCATCACAAGAAGGCCAACAAGATCACCACTGAGATATAGATAGAAACTCCGGCCCCGTGAATGAAGTGTCCGTTCGTAATGTTAATATCCCGATGTCCACAGGACAAGGGGAAATTGGAACAATACTACTTCCCCTCTCGAGGGTGGACACTGTTTATCTGACCTGATACTGTTTATCAGAATGATAAGATTAAACATTCTGGATAAGCCACCGAAGCCACCGATCGACAATCCACCGATAATCACAAGTCCTAATCGTCGACACTCAGGAAAGTCATCCGAGATTAACAGTAAGTCGTTCGAGCCTAGACGGACCTAAACTGCAATGCTTGAAGAACTGAGAGCCTGATCGAAAACGATAACAGTGACAATCTAGCTCTTGGGAAAGTGCCCGTCTATCGATTACTCGAAGGCAGCAAAGAAAACTAGTACTAGCGCAATGGTAAGTTCATACCTGCCGCCGGTTTCAGTTGGGATTGGATCAAACTTGCAAATTCTCCGTCGCCATCGATCGCCGACAGTTCTACTATGAAACTGACATCGCCGAGAAGAGCGGAGAGAGCGCATCTGTCTGTGAGAATGCGCGAGCTTCCGAGGAGAACCTCGATACTGTAGGCGCTCTGTAGAGTATTGACTGTACTGTACCACCAAAGGTAGAATATGATATAATTAGTAGAGTAGTTTATTATAGTAAAGATTGACTAAATAATGCACGCGCCTTTGAATAGTGCGCCCCACAAGTGGGCGCTTTACATGGGGGAGTATAGGTCAACAAATCTTCAAGCCAAATCACTTGTAGTTTGAGTCCACTTGGCTCAATGTACTGCTTGGAGAAAACACAATAAAGAAGGTGGCCAGGGGCAATTCTGTCATGTGTAAAGTGCTTGGGGCCAATGTTTAATAAGGGAAAACAAGGATATGGGGTCAATCTGTATTATTAACTACATTCCATGCTTTTGATTTGTTCACGACAAAATATATTAGTGAGGTATCAGCTTTGTAATGAAATTGATTGAATGCCTCTGGGCCATTAATTGGCCTTCCATTCTTCTACCTCCCAACTTTTAGAGTGGGGGTCATGTCATAACTTGTTATTTATCAATTATGATGTAAATTCAGGAAATTAGCCTCGACTTCCCATGGGAAAATTTCAAGAAGTGGAAGTGGACCAATGACAAGAGAGGGTTTCGCCTTGTATTGGCTCCTTGTGTAGTAGAAATAGCATTGCAAAAGTATCAAAAGTGTTTGGATCAAGAATCTTCCAACTAGAAAGTTCTTAGATTTCATCTTCGGATGTGATTGTGTAAAATTTTAGTTTTACATAACTGGTCGACTAGTGTTTGAGTACTTAATAACAAAAAACAATCTTCACTAAAATAATGTCATTTATTCATATACTATAATGTATAGGTGTGCAATTTTTACCACACAAATTATATTTAATTTGAGACCCAATGTAAGTGAGTTTGTCTTAAAAGGACTCTAGGTAAACAAGTTATGGCACTTCAAAAGTTCAAAGTATTTGCCCTTCATTCAAAATGTCGTTTTTCAACATCAAGAATGTCTAGGCCTCTAGGGGTTAGTAGGCTTTGAAATTTTGAGAGTAATTATACCCTAAATCATAAGGAATGTTTAAGCAAATGTGAATGGTCATACGGAAAATTTAAGATTTTCAAATGGTTTGAAAATTGAAACTCACATAATCTAGTAAATCAAAGTCAAAACAGGAAGAATATGGCCTTCTTGCAACTTAAGGGGTTAAACATGTGGTAAGACTTTTGATCCCTAAAGTCAAGTGGCCCAAAAGCACCTTCAAAATAATGATTATATTGGAATCAATGTGCATATTTTATTAAAGCTTGAACTTGAGAATATTAATCATAGGATCTCGAATTTTCTCCAATTATTTTACCGACCAACTTTTATAAAAGTTGAAATATGTTTAATCAAAGTTCTATGTTTTGTAATAACAACACTCTTGATTTAATTTATAATGACTTGGATGGGGCTCTTTTTGACTTTAATAAAATGCATTACATGGAAGGATTGTACATTAATGTCCCTTCCAGGATGACATGTGTTATATGGATACAGAGAAATAATTTGTTGGTTGGGAAATGTTGAATGGAAAGTGAGACATGAAATTTGTAAAGAAATGTGTTGGCAATGAGGTTTTATTATTTAAGGTAGTTTAATTTGTGGGTGTGTGATCGACATTATGATTTCGAGCATTCAACGCCGTGAGGGCGTACTAGTATGGCATTCATACTAATATTCTATATAATTTTTATGGTTCATTTTTAAAGAAAATTAAACGTCAGTAATCTCACAGACAAAGCAAATAGGAAGAGTGAGAATTTTAATGAATCTTTGAAATTCATGTGCAGAGGATTTATAAGAAATATTTCTTGTGTTTAACCCCTAGACGTCTCTAGTGTTGAAAAACTACAGTTTGGATGAAGGGTAGAAACTTTGAAATATACTAATGTTTGAAGAAAAATATATCAATTTGAATTATGTTGTATCATTCTCAACACACTTTTCATGATTTTACAGATAATTTGAAGACAGAAAGTGCACATGAGTATGATTATTTTATTATTATTTCAACTATGTTTTAAAGTTATTTAAAATTAAATTTGATAAAATTGAAATTTTCTTCAAACTAACAAAAAAAAATTTAGACTGCTATCCATTGGGCAAATCAGTTTCAGCATCTCACCCATTCGATCTCATCTAAAACAGTAAAATCAAACAACACTATTTCTGATATAAAGCGTGTCTACAAAGCAAAGAGAGTTGCTATGAAGCCTCGGCCGACTTTCTCAAATTCTAATATTACTTAACACCTGCAGTGGATCGTGGTCCAGGGAAAGAGGATAATGGGCCCTATCATTTATTATATACTTTCAGGGACCTTTGACCAGTACAGTAGATGCTTTATCCAAGGCGAACAAACTGATTGCAAAAGTCCTATGGACCATGTCCTTCCTAGAAACTACAGTACAGTACTTTGTAGAGAAGAAACAACCCCGATTCGCTCCGCAATCAGAACACATACTAATAACAACATGAATTCAACACAGACAACCACTATTATAGTAAAAGTAGATGAACTTCGGGTACATGATGATTCGCATGTTGAGTGCACGGGAGCACCGTCCACCGGCAACTGCTAATGCCCCCTTCACACCAAGAGGTGGGAAGTAGGTACCGGCAAAGTTAACGCAGAGGTTTGTAATTGCTCTTTCACACCGTGAAAGGGTGGTACCCCCCCAACCTGTTCGGGAGGTTCGGTATTTGTGTTCTTAACTACGGAGGTTGACTTGAGGCAAAGCGGTGGCACCTCAATGGCAAGGATTCTGAAATTATTCCGTATTTAGTAAAAAAATCGACGTAAGCACGAAGGTATGGACATGGCACTTGGGACGGCAGTTAAGTTTGTGGTAACTTTCCAGTTTATTTCGCGGTCAAGGAACACAAATCGGCACAAAACCAGGTGCCCGCATGCTGCCCAGCTACACTGCCCCGAAGGCACAGCGTCAAATTTTTGTACTTAAGGCATCACTACAGTGAACCACATACTCACTTCTACTGCTCATCTTCAGTTTCTACTGTATTCCTACGCTCAATTCTATGTCGTAAGACGGAGTTCTGCCTCTTCCACTCGCCGTAGGCGTTTCAAGGCCACCATGGATTACGAGGCTGCCAACGTCCCCGAAGCATCTGCACAAGACAGTAAGTTGTTAGGCTTTTTTATTTTTTATATTAATTTCTGTTCCCATTGTATTCAGTTGAAACATGTCTCTAGACGTTTACATCATGGTGGATAATGCTCTGATTCTGTTTGTCACTGCGTTATCCTAGAAATATAGAGTCTGAAATGTTGAAGAAGAAAGTTTTTTTTTTTTTAGAGACTGTGTTCTCTCACCTGAGAGGTACTTCCTCGGTTTTTGAGCTAGAGTCACAGAGTAGTCGCTGTACAAAACCCACCCTCCACCACCACATTCTCCATAGAACCACACTTGTTCAACTTGAACCCAGTAACTGGTTAGAGCGTTTTTTTTTTTTTTTTTCATCCTAGACATAAAGACTATGTTATGTTTAAAAACAAAGAGTTCTTTTTCCCCGCACCTGTGCGGCATTTTCTTCTATATCGACATGTTGTACTCCAGTGCTCGTTGTATAAACTCTGAGTTTTAGTTAGCATCGTGTCCATAGAACATTACCTGCACCCCCACCCCACCCCCCTCCGATGCCAAAATCAGTCATAAGAATAATGAACACAGAGAATGTCAATGACAATTTATTGTAACTTTCGCAGACAGTACGAGCACCCAGTCTATGCCGCAAAGGAGGCCTGCAGGAAGAGCTTCAAGACAGGTTAGGACAGGAGATGATGAAGCCGGAGCTTCCAGTAAGAAAGAGAGGGACCCGAATTGGTCCAAGAGTGAAATTCTATGCTTAATAGAATTAAAGCGACAAGAATACATAGAAGAGATGACAGTTGAGGATGCAAGAGAGTTGATGTGTCCTGAACTAGGGAAATGGGGAAAAATAGCATTGAAATTGAATGCAGCCAAGGGTGAGGGAGATGTAGAGAGAGGGGGTGAAGCCTGCAAGTACAAGTGGAACACCCTTCTTTCAGATTTTAAAAAAATCTGGGACTTCCACTGCCGTACAGGGAGGAACAGTGAAGAATATTTAACTGACACTACGAAGGAAGAGAAGGCACTGCACAAACTCCCGAAGTCGTTCTATGCTGTGGCGTACAGGAGTATGAGTGAGTGGTTACGGAACAAAGCAACATTGAACCCGCCTCACGCCCGAGATACCATGGATCCCAATGATCACAATTACCAGGCCCCCATCCCTGACGATGCATCACAGGGCCTTGGGTTTTTGGACAGCATGGGGGAGCAAGGGTGGCAGGGTGTTAGAGGTCCCCTGCCGTCACCTCATATTGATCTTACATGTGGTGATTCCCCGCAGGTGTCTTCAGCGGCCGGTCAGAGGGTGAACTTTGGCCGCGGCCTAGGTGCAGGTGCCCCCAGTCCTCCCCTGCACACCGCGTCTACTGCGGATTTGGGGAGGCAGGGGAATAACCCTCCCAGCCCGAGACCAAGTCACGAGGAGATCAATTTGAACGCGCCTCCGGGAGTAGGGGAGACCCCGCCGAGAGTGATCCCGGTGAGCACCCATCAGTCTGGGCAGCCTTCGGGATATGCACCTGCGAGAGTGTCTCCTCTGGCAGGCTCAGTCCCGGCCGTTTCAAGGCAGGGACGTAGACCAGATGAAGTGCATATACTATCATCTAGTGCAACATCAGCCGCAGTTGAGCTGCACAAAAATTTGGGGAGCACTGGACATAGGAAGCGAGGGAGGCATGATACCAGTGGAATCGCGGAGGGAGTGACATTAAGCGCCGAGAAAATGGTGAAGGCATTGGGGGACATTAACGACACAACCAAGGCAACTGAAAGGGAGAAGCTTCAGGTCCAGACAAGGCTTTTTGAACAGAACCTGGATTACAAGAAGGAGAGGGACAGATTGCAACAAGAGAATGCGCGCATCGCCCAGGAGCACACCCGGCTGAGCCTGATGAACCAACAGATGGTGGTTCAGGCCATTGCAAATTTGGCCAGCGCTATCTCCAGGTCAGTGGCGCCTGCTGGAAATGCATCGGCCAGAGCTACCAATGAAGCTAATGGACACCCTGCCCCTACTGAGGACCCCCCGGATGAGCCTGCGCACATGTGAAAGGGCATTAGTATTTATCACCGAAGTTCCCATTGTCGACTAACTACTTTGGCTGTACAGGTTTTGAAAACTTCAAGTCAGTGCAGATGGTGTGAATGTCATACCTTACAGCCGAAGTAGGTTATATCCTCCGCGCTCCAACTCCATCCTCCACCCCTATGTTGATCAGTTTAGGTAGCACATGGCATTGTTAGTTTTTAAATAGCCTCGACAGAATGGTCAAAAACAACAGGCGCTGTAAGCTACAATGCCTGAGCCTGATATCTGGCACTTCCTATGTTCACTATGTGTTATGCTAATAAAACAGTCGAACAAAGACGGCACTTCAGTAAATCAAACGGGTAATGGTCAGTTTAAACATACCTAGTATTTCGTTCTCTGTTGCGATGTGAAAATCCCACCCACCCTCGCCGAATGAAGCAATACGAGTTTATAAAAAAACAAAGTTACACACCGCATCTCTGCACCTCATGTCACCCTCGCGCCTGCACCAAGAAGGCAGCAAGCTGACCGCGCTTGTGCTGGCCCTGGACCTCATCCCGGGGAGCTCCCTCTTCGTCTGGTGGTTCCTCAAGTGGAGCCTCGTCCACTGCTGGAGCCATACCCTCCCTTTGCAGCATCTCCAGCAAGCGATCAACCTCGTCACTACTTTGCCCAAGTAACAAATTGTGCAAAATCGAGCAACAAACAACTACATCGGGGAGCAACGTGACGTGCAAGTCCGAGGCACTGTGAAGTTCTCTGAAACTCTGCTTTAGGATTCCAAAAGCGTTTTCGACGACACTACGAGCCCGAGACAGCTTTCGATTGAATAAAGTCTCCTGCACAGATCTGCGGCCCCCTAAATCTCTGTACGGGGTGATTAGCCAAGGCAATATTGGATAGCCCTTGTCCCCCACTAGATAGGGTACGAAGCCTTCCACTGCTTCTGCAGGATTGAAGAGGGCTGTACTTGTTGCTCTATGGTAAAGCATCGATCTACGCAATTGCCTTGCGTCGTTTGTGGAGCCAGGCATCCCCACGGATAAATCTATAAACTTCCTGTCTCTGTCCACCACAGCCTGACATTGCATCGTATAACCACCGCTCTTGAAGTAGAAATAATCCTCAGGGGAAATATTTGGTTTCCGGATGTGAAAATGCGTACCATCGATTGCTCCGACAATGCCTGGGAGGCCAGAGAACTCGCGAAATTGAGCCATATTCACCTGTAATTTATTCCCTGTCGGCCACGAAATCTCCCCCCGCAGCTCATCGTTGACAGCCTTCACGACATCGCGGATAATTCCGGATGTCGTGCTGGTTCCTATTGCGAAGAACTCACTGCAGAGAAGCAGCGACGCACCTTGACATAGTTTGAAGAGGGTGCAGGCCACCCTCACGATCGGCGGAATGGCCAACCGGTAGTGAGTGTCCTGCCGCTCTATGTGTCTCCGGAGCAGGTTAGTCAAAGAAAAAACACTGGCTTTAGTCATCCGGAAATTCTCCAACCACCGGGAGTCATCGTATTCTTGTAATACGAAACGTGAGAACCAGGAGGTGGATCTGGGCATCACCCACCACCCCAGCTCTTGATCGAGCAGGCTGGTAGCATGTACAATCCGGAAGTCATGTAACACAGACGCTATAATGGAGTTCATATTGATGAATGTATCATGGACCTGCCCGATCTCTCCAGACGCATCCCCCTCATCCGGTGGAATAGTATCCTCCGGACGGAACATGGAATCAACAACATTCTGAAGCAAAAGAACCAAAGACGGCAGAAAACATGCTACGTTCTGAGGGTCGACTCTCCTATCCATTACTCTAAACCCCGTAAGACACAGACTCAACAACAATCCCGATAAACCCTAAACCCGGACCAACCACTTCCACGTACCTGGCTGCAACAAACGATTGCGGCCAGGCCCAAAACCCTAATTGCGGAACTCGAACGCGGCGGGATGGCGATCGGGTTCTGTCCAGAGTAATCACTCTACAAGCAATTCACACGCACAATATGAGCCACTTCGCATTTTTCGGAATGTTGTTTTTCACTTGTTCACGCATCTAGAACAGCTCAGACTCTACCCTTTATTGCTCACTCAGAAACTGGAAGCTGAAATAACTTATAACACAATCCTCTTTTGTACTTAGGGTTCTTCTTTCAGTCGTCATCTTCCAAGTTTTTCATTTTAGTATGTAGAGATTTGAAGTAGCCATCTCAGGATTCGTTTCTGGAGTTCCATTTGACTTTTTTGTTATGTTTGTGTTCATTCATTTTATCAGTTTGCTTAGCTTTTTTAAAAATTATTCCCATCTGTCGTTTTCTAAAGCGGTACATATGCATATCATCATCAGTCAGGAAGCTGAACAGTGGTCATAGTTTTCCTACTGATTCATTTGCTTTTGCTGGGGCACAGTGTATGTGCAGTGAATGCGCCAAGGTATTAAGATTCCAAACCAATCGCTGCCCCATTTGTCGGACACCAGTGGAACGCTTATTAGAGATTAAAGTGCCCAAGAACGGAGCAGAGGGCAATATGACAACCAAGAGCGAGTCAAATGATCAACAGGGTGAAGCAGTGGAATCTAGTAGCTCACAGTCACAATTGCCACAGAAGAATACTAGCCCCGTTGAGGAGAATGGCAAGATCACTGATGAAACGGGCCCAAGCCATGGCTGATGATTTTCATTTCAACCGAATAAATTGGGGGTACAGGTTAAGTTGAAAAACACCAAATTGGAAGCACCAGTGGAAAAAAAAAAAAAAAAAAAAAAAAAAAAAAAAAAAAAAAACCAACAGGATTGCAATCCAGAGAGTCGGGAATTACTTCCAAAACGTACCTGGTAGCTGGTAGCCGATTACTCCACTGTCGTTTCAACCGTCCGCCCTCCCGACGCAATGAGCACACTCACTCCAAATTCCCGGCAGGATGTTCGAAGTCCCCAGTCCGCACCGCTCGCCCCACATGCACAGCCTCCGCATCAAGGCATAGCCCGCCGCAGCGACAACTCAACGACGATAAAATTGACGCACGAAGCGACAACTCTACGACGATAGAATTGACGCGCGCAGCACAAGCGGGTCGAGTAACATAAAATCACAAACACCCATGCAACGCGAGTGAAGCACAACAGAGCGGGAGTGAGAAATGAACGATATGAACGTTGCAGGGTGAGAGAGAAGCTACGATGGGGGAGACGACTGCCCGCTTCCGGCCCCCCTGCCCATGGTTATTTTAGAGGCTGCCCCTCCTGCCCGAGAAGTGGCGACTGAAGTGAAAACAGAAATGGCCAAACCAAAAAGCCACTTGAGTGGACATCATGGGCACCGCGTAGTTCCGTGTCAACTCCGGTGTGACAACCCGTATCCGTAACATCAGTGTTCCAAACCTCCCCCCGCCAGAATAACCGGTTCAAGTTTTCAGCCGTGTAAACACATTCGTGCTTTTTCAGAGTGAACGTAGTTAACCCCCAAACCACCGTAGTTTACAAACTGCTGGTGGGAAGGGGGCATAAGTAAGTTCAGTAGTCGTAGGAACGCTATAAATGAACAAGGAACTGTTTCCAAGGTAGCAGCATCTTGGACTTTGGGACACCACCGAGGGAGGTGGCATCTTCCAAACGTGGAATCAGCTACCTGGTTTTTCGACGGAGACTCGTCTTTTCAGTGAGTGTGGGTTCGGATCACCGTATTTCAGTCCATATGGAAAATTCCAGGGAGTTTGAAGAAAAAATCCCATTGGCTGATGGGGCTCCGAGAAAACGCTGGTAGCACTTAAATACGGGCGCCCGCTTCTATCCTGCCACGTACTGCTTGAATAGTAATTACAGTCTAGTAAGAGCTCGCTTACTTGTCTGTACAGATCCGATGGTGGGAACAGGCCTACTACCGGATCGAACTTGATTTTGACCCGAGACTAATCTCTTCATCAGTGAGTGGTGCGTTTGTCGGTACAGAGTTTTACTTCCACGACGAGTCACTGGAGATTGATCGACTCTATTCACAAGTTTTTCGGCTTCTAAAGTCGTTCAACTGAACCGGTCGCAAATCAATCGTGCCGTAAACACAGTGCTAGGGTTACACAGTTTGCAAAGGTGAGTCAAATGCATGCATGAGCACTCCCTTATCAAACGAATTTAATTGAGTTTCGTGACACTTTGAATCTGCAATTATCAATACAGGACTAGCCACCTCATTGTTATTCTTTTCCGGGTGGCAGATGGTGCTGCACAAGCTACTGGTGGTGTTCAGTTTGCTATTACTCTCTGCGGAGACATGCTCAGGAGCAGCGCGCAAGGATGAGAGTTTGATCGGATTGACGGTGGAACAGTATATCATAGGCGTCTTCCCGAGCTATCTGAAGGAGGTCAATCGGTGTTTGAACTTTCGACTCAACACGACGCCGCCGTTGTTTCTGAAATGGCCCGAGGATGAATTCCAGTTCTGCTGCGAGGACAGGAAGACCCCCCACACCATCGCCAGCTACGTGCACAGTGAGCTCAATGGCCGCTTCCTTCATCCGATTGCCTATTACGACGTTGGGCTTGTCGATAAACTCGTGCCATACTACTGGTACTCGTGGTTACCCGACCGGATCAGGTATGCACACCTTTCTTTTCACCGACAGGAATGGTCGAATGAACATGGATGCTCAATGAACTTGCCATTTTCTCATAGTCCTTTCACCGACTGGAATGGTCGAATGAACATGGATGCTCACTGAACTTGTATCCATTCTCTCATAGTCCTTTGTTATGGTGATTTGTACAGCCAGAAGGACATCACTCAGGTGGTATACTGCGAGGCAAACGACTTGAAGCGATTCTACTCGAAGCGCTTTTTGTGGGAGGCAGTCGGCAAGCAGGGCCTGCTCTACAGTGGCATCCCCTTCATCGTCTTCGTTGAGCTTTCCGTGGCCGTTGCAATCACCATTCAGTGAGCATTCAATCCTCACACCTTTTTTTTAACTGATCCAACCAATCTAATTCTTTAATAGTCCGGTCTACATTCTCAGGCGTTTTGTTCAGTACCAGTATTAGAATTGGCATTTAACCCAGAGGTACATTATAGCTTTGAAGTCTTGTTCAGAGTACCAGTATAAGAATTGGTATTTAACCCAGAGGTACATTATAGCTTTGAAGTCTGATTTTTCATGTATATGTGTAGGGTGTTCTTATAAGGCACCATTCTATTCAGAAACTCATAAGTGATTGTAGAAAAGTCTAAAATTGATGATATCACTTGATCTAGTCTATCACTTACTTTCCAGCTGCACAAAAAATACTCACACTTTTTACAATCTGAAATTTGTGCCATTCTTGAGCAATGTACTGTAGATGTGGACCTTTGTATCAGTTGTGGTTTTTCATCCATATCATTGTATCAGATTGAATAGATTTCGAAGCTGGTAAAATGAAAGAATGCAGATTCTTAAGCAAGTTACATGATTCATGTGTGAGTTTATGTTTAGAGGGAGTATTCTCTCTTCGTATTGAGGAATTTCATAGAGGTTATGACAGGTTTATAAAAATAATTCAGAGTTTTGGTTTTTGGAATTGAGAAAGTTTGAACTGAGGTAATATTGTTTGCAGTATTTTTCTTTTCTTTAAAATTTTTGGAGTTTATTTGATATGTAAGTATGTGGTTTGTTAGTCATAAGTGTTAGTTGGAGTTATATTTTGGAAAAGGGGGACTTGTTGTGAAGATTAGATTGTAGTTGAGTTTGTCATTTCATTGATCATTGATGTTGTTTGTGCAAAGGTACTTCCGATGGCCATTAACCCCAGTTTGGAAAACACTCAAGAAGCTCTACGTATGGGAGACCTTTTGGGATCTCGTACATTTGTGTTTGCTTGGCATAAATGGGAACTTGTTGATGGAGGCTTCAGGTTGGTGGCTTGGGAAGTTTTTTGATTGCAATCCTTTGGTTTGCATTATCATTTGGTTTCTTCAGAATGATACCAATGTTGCGCGTGGGTGGCGGTTGTGGTGTGACCATGTGATGCTCAAATTGGTCATTTTCGAGGTTTTGTTGAAAAATTATTTACACTTGGGCTTTCAAATTTCGATCGATTTTTTCTCAACTGGCTAATTTTTTGTTGGTTGGTTGCTCGTCTGTGGTGGAGCCCACTGGGATCCCTGCGGATGGGAAGCGGTCGTGCTGAGCAACAGCGGCGTTTTTTACACATGGCTCACTCTCTTGTCAATAGTCTCTTGTGTGGTGCAACAAATTGCTCTCTGGATAGCCACGACAACAATGGAGCGTTTGGAAGGAGATCTTGAGGTTTGGAGGCACATAGAGGATGACGTGAGGTGCGTGCCCCATCAAATTCATGGTCATGCCGTGTTTGGATGAAACTTAGGCTTGCAGGCTTCATTTTTTATTCTGCTGATTGCTTTAACTAATGTTCTTCTTGTTATGTCTTCTAGGAAACTAAAGAAATGCAAAATCGAGAAGGAATGGCAACTCCAACGAATCTCCTTGCAATGTGCTGTGCTCTACGTCGCATCACTCTATTGTAATTTTGTGACTGTCTTTAGCCGTGACGAGTTTGTGAGCTGGCTTTTGGGTATCATTATCGTAGCTCAAGTTTGGACATGCGTTGTCGCCTTTGGAATGTTGTACAAGGCTTATACACTAGGGCATAGATGCTATGACGTTGCCATGAAAGCTAGAAAGTTTGAGAATAGAGCCGTGCATGCTCATTCTAGCCCTTGAGCATATTGTGTGTTAAAATTTGACATGATAGATGACAAGTTAACACTTCGGAGAGTCACAACTTCATTCAAAATTCTTTCTTGACAAGATTGGATTTCACATAATTGGCTTGCAATGGTAGAACATGCTTCATGTTTAGAAAACCTAAAAATAAGAGTTGCCTTTGTTAATATGCATGGCATAAACTCATACTCTCTTGGATGGGTTCGTAATATTTTTAAACAAACTAGACTTGATTTGGAGCTCAATTCAAGTGATTTTGTTCAAAACAAACTTTGTATAAAGAAGTTCCGACATTTCAAAGTTTCAACTTGCCATATGCTGTCATGCTCTCTTTTTATGATAGTAAGGACCACGGCTCTTCCTTTAAACAACCATGCCCTCACTTTTTGTGTAAGAGAGGCTACTCACCTTATATTGTCCCTTTAACGCCAAGATGGCCTAAGTTGAATAAATTCAGGGGCTTCAACTTAATTTTTGTAAAATCCTTCGCACATTAACCTTTCACGTACACCAAATGGATGTGTTTGAAGTTTATATAAACAGACTCCAACAATCTAACTTTAGGGCCACTTTATACTTGGGGCCGGATTGAGGGCCGGCCCATATTCTTCAAATTTCAACCAATAGGATGGCTCGATTATTTCAAATCCGGCCCAAGGGCTTTATACTAGGGCCCGACAGAAACTTCATTTTATCCTATGTGGCATCCTACATGGCACTCTTTTGGCGCCAAAATGTTCGGGCCCAAGTGATGCAATTGGCACAAGGTTTACCCTGGCCCGAACTTCCCAACTTGGGCCCGAGCTCTAGCCGTTGAATCCGGCCCGCTCTCCGGCAGGCCCCAGCCTGTGTATAAAGTGTATATAAGCATAATATGTAGCTCTACAACTCTTGGAATTGTCAAAAATACAACACAAAACACATGAAATACACCAAAATACAATGAAAACTAGTGAATACCACACAACACACTTTGTTGTACTTTATACACACTGATACAAATTGTAGTATAAACTTTCAATCAAACTTTGTTGTCAATACCTTCTTCATTATTTGGTCACTCTTGATTTCTCTTCTTACATTCAATACTTCCAACTTGATCCGTATACGTTTGGAAATTTTTTGTACACATTCAAGTAGACTCATACAAATGGGCAATGGTAAGCTTGGGGTATCACTTTTTGGACACACTAATTAGGTTATTTTTATTGAAAACCTCCAAAGTTTGTCTAATTTAGTCATTTTAATCAAGTAAAAAGACCCTAAAATAGAAAATAAAATATCATGCACCTCACTGAAATCAAAGTATATATGCCTATAGATTTTCTTTTAGATTTTTTATTTTTTTTGGATCCATTCATAGATGAGGGAAAAAGTGTTGAATTTGGGGATTTGCAGGCATTATAGTGCACAATGAATTAATTTTTTTTAAATTAAATAAATTATTTTGTATTCTATACAAGAAGATGTAGGTCATATTCAAAAATTATATTTAAATAAAAATGGTTGATATTCCATTTGCTTGATTCTATGGATTTTAGGTTATTGGGACATGACTTACTTTTTCAACTAAAAAATCAAATAAAATTACTTCAAAATTTTTTTTTTAATTTTTAATTTTTTTTCTTGAAACATTATAAGTATAGACAACTAAAACCACATCTAATGTAGTCTTATTGTATTACAGTTTAAAAATGGATATGTTTGTCACACCAGCATAGAGTGCAATTGTTCATGGGACAACCTTTTTGGATACCCCAACCAGACCATCACCCAAATAGTTACCATTGGTTGTATGTGAATCTTCTTTCTAATTATGATATGCCTATGCAATCCTAATGCACATGTAACCAAAATCCATGTAAAGTAAATGAAATCAGACAAGCATCTACTCATAATCAAAGTAGTATGCCCTCATAAATCAAGAGGGCTCATTACCACTATACAACGTCTTTGCAAATTCTCTCAACAGGTGAAGTTGTGACTTGTGTTTAATTTTCAAAGGTTGGATGTTGAGAAATATTGTTCAATTTTCAACAAAAAGAGGCTAAAGAACAACACTGCGAACAAGGGGTTAAGAGTACTTTTAAACTAATTTTAGAAAGAATGTCGCTTCACAATTTTATAGGGGACGGGGATCACACATCAATGATATATACAACGTTCATCAACTACCGGTACAACTCAAATTCAGAAACCCTTCAAATTGAAGCAATGAATTTGTCCAGCATGGTTGATATGGTCCCTTCCAAGGCGCTGAACCTCCTGTAGAAACTAATTCAGTGCAAGAATCACGTAAGTGCAAAAACAAAGAAGACAGAACGGAATGACAAGTCTTCACAGCCTTCAAAGCCTTCAAAAGAAGACAATTACGATGACTCTATACAAATGTAGGAGGATTGCACTCCTCTTCAAAGGGCAGTGACAATATGAAGTCCTAATATCTGGTCAACTCTTATTGCCTGTTCCCCTTTCTAATACAAACTAGAATGACAACTAAGAAAATGGATTAAGCAGCACGGAGGGGAGTGGGACGAGCAGCAATTTCTTCGTAGAAAAGGGGTAGCTTGTCTCCGGCATGGAACTTGCGTTGTACTCCTTGCTCATTAACCTGCAAACACACCATACTTAGAAAGCTAAATATAAAGCAGTCTACAGTAACATGGCTTGAAGGTTTAGGGTTTGGGGCAAGATGTATAAGATGTGAGGTTCTACCATAACAACACGTGAAGCTATCAAACAGTAGATGTAATTCAATCTGAGGTTATTAAGGTGTGAGTGGAAATAGCATGTAAAGGTGTACATACCGTCACAGTCCGGACAACTCCACCACTAGCACCATCTCGTGCAATAGCCAAGGCTATAGACTTCACCACCAAATCCTGCATAGACAGCAACGGCCATATTCATCAGACACTTTCTTAGTCTCAACTTGTAATTGAATTTTGTATCATTGATTTCTATATCAATGCTACATCTGAAGATGGTTCTCTGCTCATAAATGGATATATTATTCTTGATTCAAGAGTATTCGATAACTAGAATGTCATAAGAATGTACAATTTGTCTCAGAATAGTTGTTAAGAGTCAAGGCAAACAGTCTCAAGTTTAAAAAAGTATCAGATTACCAGATAAGAACATGGCAACCACATTATTTTGCAGAGACTGGGCAACTAGAACGAGAGTACCATACCTCAGCTTCTTTTTGTGTCATTTCGGGTTTCCAAGCTTGATCCAAGAATCCATAAAGATAGCTAGACCCCGACCCTGAAATGACCACAGAGCGTATATAAATACCAGTTCACAGAGAATGTGCTTTCACCAAGAGATGTGTTAAGATATGAACAAACCTCCTGTAGCAAAAGGGAGACGTAGCATGGTGCCGCCCAAAGGAATTCCATAAACACTGCCGCCCTCATACTTGTCCCAGCCAGCAACGATCAATCCCGTCTCCAAAAATGACTGCAACAACATCCACGCTTGATTAGCCACCACAGAAAGTGAAACAATTACATTTACATTGGGTTTGTTTGCAATACCTTATTCTGGTATGAAAGTTCCTTCACCAGAGTTGAAGCAGTTTTCACTGTTGAAGGCCGTCCTAGCTGAATCCTGCACAACCAGATAGGGATTTATACTTTATACGAAACAAAATAATTATAAGAAAGGAAAAAAGAAGAGTGCAACGTACGTGTGTTGATTGAGGAAGTAGCGGACGTAATCTGACACCACCTGCGAATCTGCTGCCTGCCATTCCCACATTGTACAGTATGAGATGATTGCCACCACAAATGTATTGAAGCAGAATTTGACCCTCTGAACAAGAATGCATCCTAGACCAGCCCTTCACAGGTACAAGAAGATTCGCATGTGAGAAATGCGTGTGCTTTTTATGTAAGGTAGAGGCACCTAAATAGTGATTATTGCTGATGCAGATCTTAGGGAAGTGCTAACATATGATTTGGATATTATATGTCAAAGTGATTAGGAGTAAAAGTAAAGTTTGGGTACAATTTGAAATTCTTCTTCATGCGGCCAGTTCAATTTCTGGAAGTCTCATTTGCGAGTAGGCCAAACTCTATTGAGTACGCCTCTATCTTAGGTGACAGAGAAGACTTCTGTAATAAAACAAAGTGGCTCCATACTTAACAGTCTTATAGAAGTTTCCAACTATTCAATGGACAAAGATCCAGAGTGTACGTTCCTCAATTTTAGGGCATATGGTGTGATTTTAGGAGGCGGATCATTCTACGAAATAAAAATTATACTTAAACTATCCTTAAGTGCCAATTCATGAACAATTAGTCACCTCTCATTAACTCTCATAGAGGTTAGGGTACTAATTAGATGAAGGATTATGCTTTCTTCTTTTCAATAGCATAACTCTATTCATTAGAAATTAAGCGCAACTTTCTGGTGGATCCTCGCTATCCTTCAATTCATGATTCAGCACTTTCCAGCTAAGAATCATACAGAATCACGTGGAATGGTAAGAGTACATTACCGAGCCAGAGCGACACAAATAGACATTATCAGTAAGTTGAGTAATCTTGTCCGAAGCACGATTAGCGACATATACACCTACACATGAACAAGAAAAAAAATTTTAAAAATTACCAACGTTAAGACAGAAATCACACCTCAATCAATCGATCATCATCAATCGACTTACTTACCAGTAGTAGTACGCGAATCAGCTCCGAGAATTACACCGCCTTCGTACTCCACCGCCATGATAGTAGTCTAAATCAACAAAAAAACACTGAAATCCGTTAGGGGCTGAGAAAAACAGATTTCAAAACATGGCGTGAGTGATCGAGCTTGTAACCCTAAATATTAATGGGGAAAAAAAAATGTCTATCAATGAAAGTAAGAGGAGCTTACACCCATACTGTGAGGAGCCTCGGTCCATTGGCTCGCCATTGAATCCATTGTTGATGTCGGAGGTGATAGTAGAGATTGTGATTGAGGGATCGGAGGAGAAATTGGATTGAATGAGAAGGACGAGGAAGACTTGCTTCCGAAGACACCAGATACCCGGAAGATACCCGTTTTTACGCAACCGGGTCTCTACCTGATGGTGACCGCAATTATATAACGGACGAAAACGCTTCTGGATGGACAGAAAGATATCAGAATTTCATTCATCCAGAATTGCTGTCATAGTGAGCAATTAGGGTTTCGAGAACCTATGGTGTCGGTAGTATCGCACAAGCTCCATCGAGGAATTTCTTCCGCACATATCGAAATCGCGGACAGGAGCTTCTTTCGAATTGCTGAGAATTAATGGAATCCGGGAGAGACAGGAAGTGAGGGATTAAGCGTAGTAGGTAAGCGACGGAGTGGGAACGGGCCAGAGCGCGGGAAGAGATGGAGGCGTCGACTTCCTCGGCGACGATCGCCCGCCAGACGTGGGAGATCGAGAACAACATCGTCGCCATGGACAATACCCCCGCTGCTGCAACTGCTTCTGATTCTGATGCCATCTTTGAGTATGATGAAGCTTCGCAGACTAGCGTCCAGCAGCAGAAACCCTGGACTCGTGACCCTCATTTCTTTAAGAATGTTCGGATATCTGCCCTTGCGCTCCTCAAGGTTCGACTTCCTTCTATCTCTCTCCGTCTGTTGCCCTTGATTTCCTCTCTATGCCATAATTGATGCTTTGAACGACGGAGATGTTGCTCCTTTATCCTTAATTTCAATCTGTAGTCGTATTCTGGTCATGAATTGGTCCTCGTCTTTAGCTTCTCTCTCCTACCCCTAAAGTCTCGGTCTCTGTTTGAATTGATGTTTCTAGGGACGTAGAATTTTCTCTTCTTCATCACTCTTTAGTCCTGTTCCTGTAACGACGAAGGTTTCCTTTTTTTCATTACTCTTTACTCCAGTTTCAGCAATCTGAATTGTAGTCTGAACTGAGATGATCATAAATCGCTCCTCGTCCTTGGCTTCTCTCTCTCTCTCCGTCTGTGTCCCTAATTTTACCACATGTTTTCCTAATCTCCGTCTCTGTTCTCACTGTTCTCGAACCCTAATTGATATTTGGATCAATGTTTTGCTTTTCTTCATCACTCTTTAGTCCGAATTTTAAAAATTCTTAAAACCCGAATCGAATTCTGAGCTGAGATGATCAAACGTTGTTCCTCATCTTCAGCTTCTCTCTCTCACCGTCTGCGTTTGGGTTTGTAACATTCTCTTCGTTTTATTTTTATTATTCTCCCCCTTCTCCTTATCTCCGTCTCTGTCCTCACCGTTCTCGATGCCTACTCGATGCGTCAATTTGGTTTGAGGTATCCAAAGCTTTCAGTTTTTCTTACATCTTCTTACTGTCTCTCAATATCCGAAGAATTCATCAGCCTACGATTGCGGTTTTGTTCTGTTGATGATGCTAGAAGTCGATCTTGTTTGTTCCCATTGTATTCATCATATTCGATTTTCCGTGTGCTAGTTAGACTATCTGGTGAATTGAGTTGGTCGTTGTACCGCATGACTAATACTTCTCCTTCCCCCTGCAGATGGTTGTCCATGCACGATCAGGTGGCACGATCGAAGTCATGGGATTGATGCAAGGAAAGACGGAAGGTGACACCATCATCATCATGGACGCTTTTGCGTTACCTGTAGAAGGCACGGAGACTCGAGTAAATGCTCAAGCAGATGCATATGAGTACATGGTGCAGTACTCTCAGACAAATAAACAGGTTAACCACCTCATGCCAACCTCTTGGCATCTACAAGTTTAGTTACTTCTACAGTTCAGCTTGAGAAGACAGTTTTCCATTATCATTGCTGACTTTGAATAAGCCATGTATGTAGAGGTTTCTGAGCATGTTGCATACAGGTGGGAAGGTTAGAGAATGTGGTAGGTTGGTACCACTCGCATCCAGGCTACGGATGCTGGTTATCAGGTATCGATGTATCAACACAGATGCTGAACCAAACATATCAGGAGCCCTTTTTAGCCGTCGTTATTGATCCCACACGCACTGTATCTGCCGGGAAAGTCGAAATTGGAGCTTTCCGCACTTACCCTCAGGGTTACAAGCCGCCTGATGAGCCTCCTTCTGAATATCAAACCATTCCTTTGAACAAGATCGAGGATTTTGGTGTCCATTATAAATCGGTAAGCTATCTCTCTTACGGTAGTTCTTTTGAGGCGTTTTAATGAGGGACTGACTCACTCGAGGTTGTGGTTTGCAGTATTATTCTCTTGATATTACATATTTCAAATCTTCGTTGGACTCCCACCTCCTAGACCTCCTTTGGAACAAGTATTGGGTTAACACGCTTTCTTCTTCACCATTGCTGGGTAACCGGGAGTATGTTGCCGGGCAAGTGGCTGATCTTGGTAAGACTCTTTCTATTTCATCAAGGTCCTTAGCAACAGTATCTGTACGGTTGTGTGGTGATGCACGGGCTTAAAACCAAGAATCTATAGTCGAGACTTGAAATCAGTGTATAAACATCCTTCAGTCATAGACAAGAAGATATGATGAAGAGTATATATTTTGTAGTGTTTTTAAGCATTTCAAGTATGAATTATAGAAGTGTCAGAGCCTATGATCAGTTTTCAGTTGGACTACTAGAGTAACATAAGGGGCTTTTTTTTCAGCTGAGAAACTGGAGCAAGCTGAGAGCCAGCTAGCTCACTCAGGACGAATGGGAGGGTTCTTTATGCCAGTGCAAAAGAAAAAGGAGGTATGTCATCAAATTTTCAATTCCTTGCTTGCACTTTTGAGATAATCTGTCCCCTCCCAGAAAACTAGCGATCGTTTCTTCCATTGCTGTTAGTTCACAGATTGATTTACTTTTTGCAGGAAGAATCACAGCTTGCAAAGATCTCACGAGACAGTTCCAAGATAACAGTGGAGCAGCTGCACGGGCTCATGTCGCAAGTCATCAAAGACACGCTCTTCAACTCAGTGATGTCAAGTGCACCTAATGTCTTATCTGGTGAAGTATCCACCGACTCCTCGGGGCCTGAACCCATGGTGGAGGCTTAGTCACAGGTATTACTAGATACTCGATCATATTAATAGCCGAGATTTTTGATATCAGGCTACGACAGGTTACATCATACTGAAAGGAAACCCTATGTGAAGGGAATCAGAGATCTGGTTTTTTGATCCTTTGGAATGGTCTAGCATACACTGGTCTATGCTACTTTATAATTCCATGATACTCAACCATATTCTCATCAGCTCCGTTTCTCAATCTCTGTCGTGCCAAATTTTTCGTTCCTTTTTGAGAAGTAGAATGGTTTGAAACTGAGGGGCCATCATCATCACCATTCTCTACTCTTACTCGGACCAAAAGTTAATCTAATGTGCTTGTATCAAGATTGCATTTCGGGAAAGTTGGAATGCACATACACTTCTTTTATCTACTTGTGTGGGTTTCACGTCTTCAGATCAATAAAACGTTTCTTCATGGTGATAATTGATACATTCTTTTACACTTTGTGGTTTTGTACGATCTGTACTTAAAAAGTTTGGTTCTTAAGATGGAGTGGCTTGAATTGCAGGTGCAAACGTTCTTCTAATCTTCGAACAGAGTACCACTCTTGCTAGTGACAAAAGCATTACATTATCTTGTCCGTGAATGTGCTTGTCTTGCATGTTTGGATGCACATGTATTTCCCTTATCTCCCTGATGATCTAACGTCTTCAGATCAGTAAAACGTACTCACATGTTCTCAAATGTCACATTCTTTTGTACGTTGAGGTCTTGTACTAAACCATGTTCAATTCTAAGATGCTATAGGTGGAATGGCTCAAACTCACCATTCTTACTAGGAACAGAAGTCCACCTTTTCTAGTTCGTGAAATCAAGGATGATGTCATCTTTGGATGCTCATACATTCCTCTCATTGTGAGTAAGTCTTACATTCTTTTGTACTTTGGGGCCTTTACTGTATGATCTTTACTACTCCTTTACGGTGATGCTTTTAGAGTTGTTGATCAGATCATCCCAGTACAAGGGATGTCCGGGTAACGCAAGGGCCCATGGAGTGGAGACCCATAAGTGATATTAGCCTGGCCAAACTTCTTCGTAGTGACAGCAGGATCAGAGCGCCGTCTGACAACGTCGATCGCAGCAGCAGGCAATCGAGTCGCCGCCATCTTCATCCACTTCTGAGCAAGCTCCGTCACACTCGGGAGCCAGAGATTGACTGGAAGTGGAGGGGCTCTGGAAGCTTCATCGTGGCTGTATACTCCCGAGACCGCAACGTCGTTCCGCCATTGCCCCTCGTACTTGGAGTAGTCTTGGTTCTTGAAGAAGAAGTAGTTGCCTTGGCCTTCTTTCCAGTCGTTCTTCCACCAGCCTTGGTAAACATTCCCGTTTGCTGCCCACACAAGCATTTGTTTCGATTGAATCATGTTTGTGCTAGCTTGTGAGTTTTATGGACCATTGTGAATTTTTAGATTATTAAAACTAGTGTACTAATTGGATTGATGGATGTAATTACACTACGAATGATGTTCATTTTTGGATTATCTTGATTTTTTGAACTAAATTATTTGAAGGTGATGCTGACATTCATTCTTGGATTATCAATGAAGGCAAGCTGCTTAGAACTAGAATGCTCAAAATTTGTCCAAAAATCTAAGTTTTGTTCTTTTACATGTAAAAGAGGTACTAATAAATTTTCCCTCAATTTTGTCCAATATTTTGAACGGGTGCTAGTCATGTTCACTAATGAAAATCATTATTTGTCGTTGAGAGCAACTAATGAAAATGATTATTTGTCGTTAGGAGCATAGATGACACATTTAACTAATTATGGACTTTGTTGTTGAATCTAGACTTTGTATAGGTTTTGGGAAGCTTTCCCTTAAACAAGTGAAATTTATGGGTGCAAATTTGACCATAATTTGACCTATTGTAGCATGTAGGTTCCTCTTTCTACTAAACGGATAAAATAACATTCTTATCAATTTCGAGCATCATGATCTCACAAATGTGAATTCTCAATATGTATTAAAGGCTCATATTGTCATCCTTTTTTGGCAAAAATTTTCAAATCAAAAGCTGATTTATTTTAAGGTTAAAGCATGCCTACTTTATTGCACGTTTGAAATTTCTAGTCTATTTTGGTTGTGAACTTACACATAGTGAGTTCACCAAGGCCCTCACGTTTCCCTTTTACCCAGTTGCCATTATACTTATGAAACTTCACCTCATCTTTTGACTCCCAGTCACGATAAGTTTGCATCCCAACACCATGGCGTTTGCCTTCTACACATTCTCCAATGAACCGCTCCTCTCCAAATCCATAATAAGATCCAAACCCCTATCATTTATTACAATCGAATGCACTAAATTGAAGTATTACATCATAAATAGGGGGTTTTCAAAATACCACTCCAAGTGAACAATGTATGTTTTATGTGTAACTTGTAGACGTTCTCTCTCGAGAGTCAGATGACCACTACAAATAGAAAAGGTGAACTCAACCCATAAGTTAAACAAAGGAAACAAGAGGATATAAAGAGTCCTCTTGGACTCTGGGACTTTGGATATAAAGAGACATCATTCGCTCAATTTTTTCTCATTGAAGATAAATTTGAGACGATTATCTAAAAAATATTCATACCCTTCTAACAAGACCATTCTCGCATCTTACATTCTTCTTACTTTAGGAGTCATTCACTTTTTAAGTTCAAAACTTAGATTAGGGGCACGCTAAGATATTCCTTAATTCACAAGATATTTTCATATATCCTTAATATCTGCCAAAAAGATTGTACAGAAAAGAAAACAATAACCAATTATAGACTCCAACAACATCTATGTCGATGCTGAAAAATGGCAAGTTGCAAAAAAAAAGTTGTGTATAGTTTACCCATGGCAAATTAGCCCTCCATTCGCCGCAATACTTCCGAACAAGGTAGCGTGATTTGCTTGACTCCCTTATCCAATGGGTGCCATGACCATGGCGCTTACTATGCTTCCATTGACCTTCATAGATGTGGCCATTCCTATAGGTGTGTTGGCCCCTACCATGGCGCAAATTGAGATGCCATTCACCTACATAATGATCGCCACATGTCCAATAAACTCCAGGACGAAAGCCTTCTTTGCCCGCCATTCTATCCAAGTAGTGCGTAAAAGGCTCGGTCTTATAGTCATGCACTTCTTGCCTCCTATTATCCAAATCTTCGGAGCCAGGGGTGACATCACTTACACTTAGATTTGGACTTGCCTCCATTACCATCAAAAGTTTGGAGGTTAGTTTTCAAAGATATAGAAACCCTCTAAAAATAATAATTTTAATCTCAATGTTGTCGTAGCGTCACTTTTACACAAAGTCTTTGTTATAATTGCACCCATTAGTGATGCTTAAGGTCCTTCTTGAATGGTGAATTTTAATGATTGTTTTCACATTTTGTTGTACCCGCTTTTAAATGGATATTACTCATGGTAATTAAAGAAGTTTAAATCGTTATAAACTTCTAGTTTGAGTTTTGCCAACTTGTTTCATTTTTGTATGCAAGCGCTCAATTTAATAAATTCTAAAAATAATATAGTTCTTGTTAGGAATCAATTTTTCAATCCATAATAATTTTGTTGAGATTGTACATCTAAGTCACTATTAACCAATATTTTAGTACTCTCTATTATCTAATTAGAACATCCACTAATTGTATATGGTATCCACAAAATTGTTAAATTACATATAGGCGGGTTGAAATTTTGTGGATTATTCATTCTGGTACGTAGAGAATAATCACCTCAAGGAACTCTAAGCTTATGAAACTCACTAGATCAAGGAGAGAAAATCACAATTAAATACATTATGCTTGAAATTGTAAAGAACAAATTCTAGTCTAAATGCAAGGTTTTATAGTACTTCATTGAACTAAAGTTGTAGGATATTTACAGAGCAATCTAATCACATATCAATGCTTGCTTTATGTATGGAGTAGATTTAGTTTAGATCTTAAATTTGCCCAGTCAACCTTGTCTTCTTGAACTTTACGCTAAAGTCTTCACTCTCCTAATTTTGAGTATATGATTTCTCAACACGACAAAGTGTTGACGTAATTTTGTTAAATATTTGAAAATGAAGGAGACTTATAATCAAGAGGTTGATAAATGAATTAAGAGCATAAGGCTATTTTATCACATTGTTGAAAACTCATCAAATTGGAACATCACTAAAAACTCGAAGAGTCGATTGAGCTTTCTCAAATTGATTGCTTTCATGAAAAATTAAACATTATGTTTTGATCCACATAGAGTGATGTTTGATCTATCATGATTTTTGTGTCGTCATGTTTATTGAGTGGTTAGACTTTCTCTTTTTTTCGCATCCAAAAAGTTTGATAATATTGTAGAGAAGATAAGTGTTACAATGGATGAGAATATCATTATCTCAAAAACAATGGTGGGATGTGTCTCTTGAAATACAAAGAGACATATTTTACATGGTTAGTACACCACAAAACACTTAGAACCAAATTAGGAATTGATTCCATAAATTACGCGAACAACGTTGTCAACTTCAAGCAATACAAGTCAAACATATATAAGGGAGAAATCCGTGATAGTGATAAGAGCCATGGAAGAAAAAAATTCAAAATGAGGAAACCCACAATGGATGCATCAATACATACGGTGATATTTAGGGATTGAATAAGTGAAAATGCCAAGGCTTCGGGAAGCAAGGATTCCATTTGGACGCCGGCTATTTCTAGTTTTGTTGAAGATTGCAAATGCCTGCATAATTGTTAGTTACTGAACTTCTCTATTTGTTGGTCGCAACAAGGTTTCATCTTGTTTTCACTTTAATAAGGTATCATTGGACAATGCTCTCCCAACTATTTCTTATTTTGAGATTCAAAGACATCTTTTGTGTTTCTCTTATATTGTTGGAGTTGCACTTTTGTTTGCTATGTACCAATTTGTATTCAAGCTTTAGAATGTTCAGAAAGTCATTTAGGGAGTAGTAAAAAATACAACATTTGCAACTATTCTCGTCAATTTTTACCTTTCTGAAAAGAATAATTCCATTTATTCCTTCCCCTAAGTAGATTTTTTTATGAAGAATGATTAGTTTGGGATTCAATATCAAATTCTGGTATTTGTATTTTTTTAATTTCATTAAATGTGTCAAATACTCCACAAATTGACCTAAATAAAAATTGCATACACATATGTAAGTAAGTTATACTCTCAAATAGAAAACGCCTTCTTTGTAGCTTACTTTTGATTGCAAAAACTACAAATAACTGTACTATTCCTCAAGATATGTAGATATAGTTCCATATTACTGGCTCATTGTAGGTTTGAATGAGCAAAGCCATTGAAAGAGAAGAAATTTGAAGTAGATGACTTACTCATTGCATTAATTATGAAAATAAGTTTTGAATAGTATCTTAATTGTTGAATTTTGCAAATCTCGAAAAAAAATAATAATAATTATTATTATTATTATAGAAAGATAGTGGTTTCAAATAAACATTGAATTGAAGGACACTCCATGTTGATTAACATATATATGTGTATTGGTGAGGATGTTTGTACAGATGTTTGGAGCCTTGACCGTGATCTTGTCATTTGAAATCAATCCCATCCCCACATTCTCACCTGGATGGTATTCTTCTATGAGTATTATATAGATATGAGTTGAGTTGTTTCAAACATTATGTAAGAATTATGAAATGACCCAAATTATTAATATATATCTTGTTAAATCATGATTTTTGAGGTATCTATTTGTATCAAATTGGATAATTTTCTTATTTCAATATATTGATAATCTCTTCTTCAAATACAACCCGAATCTTATTTCATGAAAGATATGTCTTAGGTTGCTAATATTCTTGGGAGTAACAACAATGTTGGGTGGATTTACGGGCTTTGGCGGCACCACATTGCCATGTTGTTACAAGAGTCATCTAACATTCATGAGTATTGCCATGTTTGGCACTACAATATTTGATCTTGTCATGT
Organism: Bryum argenteum; assembly: GCA_037043015.1. Lineage (NCBI taxonomy): Eukaryota > Viridiplantae > Streptophyta > Bryopsida > Bryales > Bryaceae > Bryum > Bryum argenteum. Next base: position 3,453,063 of record CM073330.1, on the reverse strand, counting down.
TTGGCCAGGTACATAACAATTTGAAACATATATGATCATTCTATTATAGATTATGATACTCTACTTCATCAATGAAACTAGAAATGTTTGAAGTATCTTATAACACCCAAAGCTTCGCTTTAGATAGTAATTGGTGATAAATTTTGTGTACTTGGTTCTCGCAGAGAGCAAAAGTAGTAGAAAGCTTTAAAAGCACAAGATTCCCTGAAGCCAAAGTAAGAAAAAGTCTTCATGTTAAAATATGATTATGTACTACAATCTGCGTAAATTCAAACATATACAATGAAATTGATGGAAAATTATCTTTCTATTATAAATCATTCCAATAAGAATTACTTTTTGATCATAAATATAAACCCGAAAAGTATCAATGATAGTTTCTTAAAGTTTTTTAATATCATGAAGTATTATTTAAATAATACTTCATGATATTGTTAAAGTACTATTTTGAGACCAAGAGCGTACTTGTTTGAGTGTCTACTTATAAGTTATTAAGGCAACAAAATAAATAAGATGAGGAATTTGCAAGTAATTGATGATGTGGCAGGTAGACCATTACATATCTCAAGTTGCTGGTGCATATGTCTTTGCTATCATTTTTGAGGTGTGCATTTCATCAACTCAAATACATTTTAACCATGACTAAAACTCGTTTATACTCATAACAAATTACTATTTGAACTCCATAAAAATCTTTTCATGTTTGGTAACTTTCAACTTACATGCTCATGACTCTCATAATTCACTTTGCCTTAATGGTGGTGAGAACTTTCAAGCACTATTAAAACCAATGTTGTTTCTACTAGAACATCATATGTAGAATATGAAGACGTATTTTGTAGTATCAAGTTGAAATGGTAACAATAATCATCTCTCAAGCTTTTAAAGATTAGTGGGGATAGTTGGGATTTTTTGCAGTTGAAATGGAATAGAGCTTAGATAGTATCCTCACGTTCACATTAGTTTAAAAAGAACCAGCAAAGAGGGGGGTCTGCAACATTAGGAACATTCTTTTGTGCAAGTCTAGCCACGTTTTGGAACGAAGGAATGTCAGTACAATCAGATATCTTGATGTTGATGACGCTCAGATCACCATGTTCTTGTCGTTGCATGCACAGGGATTGGCAGTGGCGGCAAGGGTGTTCTACCAGCGCATTGCAAACCACGAGCAATTCGAGTCCCTCTCACAGACAATGGAGTCTCGTAATGTAGCGCTGGGACAAGTGCGCCAGGATCTGTAAGCTAAAGCTTTTCCCGATTGCTGATTGAAAAATTAGAAAAAACAAATCCACATCAATCGACTAAGCTCTTCGTAACTGTTTGCAGTGGCATGCAAAGTAACAGAGTTGGTCAATCGAAAGCCTCAAATCTGGACAATAAAATGAAGGACAAGTATGACAAGTAAGTACTCAGAACTGTTAAAGATTTAATTCACGTGGGCACCTGATTTTTTAGCTGATGACGTTTACGTGATGATGTCAGATGGAGCCATCAAGACCTGGGGTGATGCTAAGCACGTATATGGGAGTCAGTAAGCCACATGAAAGTCGAGAGATACATTGACAAGTTTGGATTCTTACACACGAATGGTGTTACACGCATCAATCGATTGCTCCTCCGCAATGCAAGTAATCGTAAAAATTACCACTTTCGAAGGGGAAATTGTTCCTGTAATGGTCGTATATTTCCCATGGAAGTTCAAGCCATGAACATCTCATGGATTTTCAGGCCACATTGTGATATTGATTATCAACTCCGACTTCAACACATTGAGATTCGGCCCTGTTGACTGTAAAACAAACTTCTATGAGCCCTATGAAATAAAGGTATGTACATGTCCGCTAAGTCGGGTTGCTTCTGAGAAAGAAGCTGCAGGTGCCTATTGCTAGACAACAGTTATATCTCCTACTCCAGTGAAAGGATCCACCACCTGCCATGGATTGAGAATCGGTTAAATAGCTGTTTAGAGTACACCGAAACGCTGTTGGAACGTTTTTAGTACAAGATGGAAGGTTGTCAAGAACGTAAATCGAACACGGTATTGGATACCTTAAGTTTCAATTCCAACTTCTTTGTGCGGGGACCTTCGACGTCTCAAGCTGGTGCCGGACCTGGTAAGGTAAAGATAAATGGTCAGAAGTCGGCATGTAGTCTTTGAAGCATCTAAAAGAGATGTTCCAGCCAATGCTACTGTATTACTGTACGTCTCGTTCATATATTTCCAAGTATAAGAACCAGGGCTTACCTTCTCCTTGACTTGGGCGCGAAGCTTCCGTAAGCTCATATCTTCCGGACGAATTTGGCCAGTACCTGTGTGATCAGACACGTTCTTTGGCCGGTCTTTCAAAACTTCAAACTTCTTACCCTGCATCACAGATAGAAACGGAATATGTCACATTGACTATTGACGGGAGCCGCACCCACAACAAGTGCTGATGGAAACATGTCATCCTATGGTAGGAAATATAGACTTGCAAACCTCACGGGGCATGAAATCGAAAGTCTATGGAAGCCGCATCCAGAAGAGTACCTTTTTCTTCTCTTTGCCGAGAACACCCACCTTCCTGTCATTCTTGTCTCCTATACTTTTCTCACCCAAGTTCTCTTTGTCTGAGACCTCTGACGAACCTCTGGATTCATCTGAAGAGCGAGCCGTAGTGATACGTGGAGCCTCCTCCATGGACCCGGTGTCTACGTCCTCACAGACAACTATGGCATTTCCGGGACCTGGGGTGGTTTTCGGCGTAAATCTTGCCTTCTTCGCACTCGGCAAGTCTTTGTCCGCTAGCACAGCCTGTCCCAGAAAATAAAACAAATCAGTGAGCTTTACATAAGAGATCCTGAAACCACGAGATGAGGTAATTCTGTTATTAGAAGACATACATCGTGAACGGTCCTCTCGAGAGGTGAATTTTATACACAACATACCGGCTTAGCGATGGGTGTCTTGAACACCGCAGCTGGAGTAGCGGTATCCACGACTGACGTGAACTTGGGTTCCCAGAAGCCTTCCTTCATTTTTTTCTCAGCATCTGCCCTCCAAGCAGCTAATTTCTCGAGTATTGAAGTTGCCTTTGCAAGAGTGGAGTCAATGTTGCTCTGAATTTTCGTCAACGGAGTTACAGCTCTCGCGAGGGGAGACACCGTGCTGCTCTGAGACTTCGTGGATGGAGTTGCGAGGTTTTTGGAAGCACTTGGACCTGACTCAATCAGCTTTGAACTAGAAGGAATCACTTCCTCAGCTGATGAGGAAGCTTTGGTCTCATCCTTCTCGATCAACTCCTGAGAGAATCTCCGGACTACGGGTGTATAACATGCCTGATATTTCTGTCGTTCATCAAGCAGTGGAGTAGAGCTATCTTGTGCCACCTCAAAGCTGGTATTGTCAGTCTTGCCATCTACAAGAGCATCGACAATTTGACTTTCTGGTTCTTGTTGTTCGATGACTACTTCCTGAATGACTAGGGGCTCATCAGTACTAGGAGATATGGCAGTGACCTCCTGTTCAAAAGTCGGAATGGGCTCAATTCGCGACTCTTTCAGAGGAGACTCTGGAGAGTGGGCATCATCGACAGCAGTTACATCCGTTTCCGTGAGATCGTCACAAGCCATGTTATCTAGAAGAGGATTAAGGTCACGACCCTCGGGGAGAGGATCTTGGGCTGGATCGGTTGCTTTCTCCACCAACCTGTCAGATTCTGCACTTCCTTCCTCTCGAATACTGGAAAGAACTAAATGGTCCGCTCCGAGTGCCATGTCGCTGTAGTCTAGGACTTGAGGTGAAGTAGTAAATGGGGAGTTAGAATGCTGAAGCTCTGCTCCTTCGAAGTCGTTGGCATTACCTCCTTGTAGCTCCAAAGGTGAGAAAGAAATGACTGCTTCGTTCTTGGATCCGAAGAGCTCCTTGTGGAGAGCCATATCTCGGAACTCGAAGCCCACTTTCACTGAGCTCTCGGGCTCATCTTCCCTTACTACAGCCTCGCTGGGTGCAGCAGCAACATCATGTTCCTCATCAACAGGACTACTTCTTCGACTACCGAGAAGCTCCCTGTGAAGAGGAGTGTTCTTGAATTCAATCTCTGCATACGAAAGCTCAATAGTCTCCGTCTCAGGTTCGTCCTGGATTCCCTGTTCTGATGCAACAGGCGAGACTCTTGGTTCGCTTTTCTGAATTTCAACCTCGTCCGCGAAGGCTACTCTTTTACCACGAGAAACTGGGCGTGTCGCCCCTTCTTCTTTTGGTGATGCTTTCGCACCAAGCCTCGACTTTAATTTCTTGGCAGTTTTTCCACTGGTCAGCAGAATGATGTCAGGGCCCTGGGTCACGGACTTTCCGGGTGTTGAAAGCAGGTCAGAGAATGACACTGGTGGAAGAGCGTCGCCGCCTCGCCTGGTGACAACCGCTGCTATCTCGGCTGTTCGCTTCCTTGGAGTAGGTGCACCCGTTTTCGGACTATTGATTGATTTCCCCTCATGAAGAGCTGCAGCGGCAGCTGCAGAGCCGATCAAAGAAACAGTGAGAATTTCATGAAGATAATAGATATGACACTTAAGCTCCAGATAAATAGATACCTCGAGTGAAAGCAGGGACAGCAGGGACATCTTTCTCCTCTTGTACTGTCTGCATCGGCCGTTCAGTTCTCTTGATTCCGCGCTTCAGGGGCGTCGTGTTAGGCTTGGGAAATGAAGCTTCGTCCATATCAGCCACTAAATTCAGCTTCACAGGGGAACTTTTTTTCTTGCCATTCAGTATCAAAGATGCCAAGGAAGTCTCAGGCAATCCAGTCTTCCGTTCCAACTTCACCTTCATTGGCGTAGTCTTGGATACCCCAAGGGAACTTCCACTGCCCCAGGCTTTCGATCTCGCATTTTCAACCTGCTCGTTTTAAGGAGGATAGCCATTTCAGCGACAGTTCTTTGAGAGTACTCATAATCAAATTCTGTTACTTGAAACCATCATTATGTCGGATTCCAACAGTACCTCTGTACCTCCTGATGAACGAGGAGGTGCCGATCGTGTAAGCAACCCCCGCTCAGCTTCCTTTTCATTAAACTCATCCATTGCATTTGCTTTCTGAAGTGTCGATTAAATCTTTGTAGTTATAAACATAAATTACACATTATTTTCGAAATACTTTGCAGATTGTCGAAGTTCTCGACCGGAGAACGACTGAAATTCAAAATTCGAAAATAGAGCGGTGTACAAAGACTCGGCAAAAAAGAGAACAAAAACTTACAGGAATACAGGCGGAGAGAGCGTCCGCCATTTTGACGTTCGTTTTGTTCGCAGGGATGCCATATTGCTTGCAAAGAGCTTGAAGCTCCCGTCTCGGCAAGCTGTACAGCCGCAGCGATGCCTCAGCTTTGGCGCTCCGAAACGACATCGCTTCTTGAACCCTACCGGGCCACTATAACAACAAAGAAAAACCTCCTGAATCAAATTTCTCTCAACTACTCTTTACATTCTACACGCGATCATTTCTCCTGATCAATATTCTCACTGCATGCACCAGTTGGTGACCTAAAATGACTGCCATCAAGGAGTACGGAGATGAGCTCATACTCGCTGCAGCTATTCAAAAAAAATCATTGCTGAAATGAGCAAGAGTGAAAACGGTCTGTCGTTGTTCGCTGTTGGGTGCGCGGGAGCGATACCCGAGGTGCTAGTTTGAATTTGGATGATTTTCGTGTGGATGAATGAAATAGCCGTTGAGAAGCGACTGTGACTGAAGTAGCCGTTACTTTTGGATGCGGAATGTCGTGATGGATGTACAGTATTTGGAAATCTACGGATTTGCAACATTTTCAAAAGCGGTTGTTGTTTCTTTGTAAAAGGCAATCCCCGAGAAGGTGGAAATGGAGGTTCTAAGGAGGCCTTATGTATAGGGCAATCACCCACGACGAGGACGAGGGTGATATGAAAGTAAATCTCTTAACGAGGAGGGCGGAGCCCCACAAGGAGGGAGATTTATTTTCATATCATCCGAGGAGGCGGTGATTGTCCGACGTAAATGGTGCCTGATTAACGAGAAATCATCGAGAAATTGAATGAGAAGTGGTTCCGTGGATGAATCATAAATTAATGAAGAAAGCAAGGCCTTATTGGGACTGGCATCATTTAACTTCCCCTTGGCGATATGTTTCGTTATAGAAATTTTCTGTCAAGAATGCTTCTTATATTGAAGTTGATAAGTGTCCAATGGTAAAATTAACCCCTAAATGTCCTTGTTGCAAAACGGTCTAAGTTACCTATGACCTTCCTTTAGATTAAGTTCAAAAAATCTCAATCCAAGCATTATTTAAAAGATCTCAAAGTTCACTTAACATTCTTCTCATATACCAAATTTGAACTGTTCATTTCTTCCTCAGTGATCAAAGTTGGCTGAGTTTTTCTCATGTGGAAACCTCCAAAATCCGTTTTGGGTTTTAAGAAAAGTTAGGGGTTACAAGGTTACAGTTATAGTGAAAAATAAGGGACATTGATAGTGGTATTCATGAGCAAATAAGAATAAATACACAATTCTGAAGTGGTATATATTATCATACTACATAAGATCTAATGAGACACCTTATTCCTTGTGTGCATGAGGTACATTGTATTTCATGAAATCTAGGGAATATGACAAGAAATTGGAGTGAGAAACTCGAACGGGTGGCGCCTAGTACAATACATATATGCTACGCCAATTTAACACCTTAGTGCTTCTGCAATTTAGATGTCTTGTAGGTAACATCATATCAAGATAATCATATTGTTTGCATTTTCAAAAAATATAAAAACCTCCCAAACATGAGGAGCTTGTACAAATTGTACCTTGTCCTTCAATCCCCTAAGCGTGTTATAGAGCCTTCAATACCGAAAACTACACTTTTTGACCACTTTGTGCAAGTTGAGGTATGATTCAATATGTTTTACATTTTTGGTATTTCCAACCCTAAGACTCCCAAAATGATTACTTGGACTAACACCATGTCAAATGTCAAGTGTTTGATCTTTACCATTTGTAAGGCCTTTTCTAAGATGATGTGTAAAGTATTTATGCAAATTTTGAAGCTTGCTCTTGTGAATTTTGTAGGTTGCCCTTGTAACATTGGTAAGAGCTTGAACTTGAATTTTTTCAAAAATTTGAGTAGTACTATCATTACAAACATATCCTCCCCCACATAAATATATTATATTTAGTGCATTGACATGGTGTTGCCCAAAACAACAAACAAGAGATTAGGCCTCTGGGGACTCATGGATTCTCATTGAAGGTGAATTTGTCGATAACTCATAGGCACTAACTCATAGGCACTCAAGTTGAGGCACGTAAAACCGACCATTTTTACTCCAATAAGTAAATCACAATGAATTTTGAAAGCCAAAATGTTACTAATACACAACCAATATGTAGGTTCACGTAAAATCCATAATGAGAACATTAACGCTTCCGATGTTTTTTTTTGACCAATCAATGTATGAATCAATTGAGAGAACTACAATTCTAAACCTTAGTAAAATGGGTAGTCGACGGGGAAGAAATGTGAGCGGGTTTGACATGCTCTACGTGCATAAATTTTATTAGAGAGGAAAACTAGTGCATAATTTTGACCGTTCTGCCTTCAACGTACAGTTCTTGATGAACTTGGGAGATGGTGAACTTGGGAGATCTGGTCACCTATGATGATGCTTGTTAGGAATTTGGAGGTTTTGGTCACTTCGGATTCTACTTTTCGAAGCTTTGGTCACTTTGGATTCTGCTTTTCGAGGTCTAGGTCATTTTTATTTGATATGTTTCTTGCATTTTCAATCCAGGACAAGAAGGTAGGACGGGAGTTTGATGACATTGAACAAGTGAACACATGAACAAATAGCAACGAAGCAGATGAAAAGGAGGCAACCCGATGAGCCGGGTCTCGTGAAGAATGCCGAAACACCCTCACCCCACAGGCCCACCGTCAGACCAGGCAGTGAGATTCTGGCATCAGTACTTTGGTTTCAGGAGTAAGCGACTGGAAAAACTCTCCTTTGGTAACACCACACCAAGGTAACAGTGAGCGGTTTAGGGTTAAGAGCGCAGATTACTCTGCACCCACGATTGAATCTCCCCAGCGCTGGAATCGGTCCCTCAGAGATACTTTCCGAGAAGTCAGCGTGGTTTATAACCTTACTTACCTGACTAATTACAAACATTACGGTGCAAACGAAGCCCATAAACACACTCACACTACTTCTTTTCACTCCAACGCTCACAGCCAAATCCAAAACTCTGGCATTCTCAAATACGATTAGTACTGCTGAAGGAATCCAATTTTTGCCACAACACTACTGATTAACATCAAAACACTGGAAGTGGGAATGAGACAGGATAGAGTAGGGAAACATCGTGGAAAAATTTAGAGTTCGAATCCCAACCAGTTTGTCGAGAATCTACGAGGTACATTCAGTTATATTCGAGACATCCTCCATCCAGGAGCTTCAAAAATTGTAAGATGGATAGAAATAAAGCAATAAAGATACACCACAAGAGTACGCTGGAAATTTTTGTCTCGCACACAAGACTTCAAATTCCAATTAATGAGCTTGCTTGAATTTATCAGTGACATTCAACCAATGACGCTAACTTGTGGCACACTCTAACTCAGCTACAAAATTGGATTCATTGTCCGAGCTCTGCTTTCTTCTTGGCCCACAACCTGTCAAGGGCGCTGTCGGCGTCACCCTGCATCATAAACGACGGGTTTGCAGAGAAGTCAGCGAATGAAAAAGGTGTCTCTACCTACCCTCGCTGTAAGTTAAGACATCGATTGCAATGTGCACAACACTTGTAATGTAACCACATTCAAATTAAACGACACAAATTCCTATACGCATCGTCGTCATCATTAAGTAAAGTGTCACTGAAACTCGCGCGATCTCGAGGGCTTACAGAACCTACACGAAAGCTAGCATAGCACTTATACTGTGGTAATCGAAAAGGTATCACAACTGATTTAAAACAAGCGTTTGGGCCAGGTTGAATACCTGAGCACGGACAAACCCGCACAAGGCGAATGTCGTGAATTGCCCAGTGTAAACGCCATTTTCGTCGACATGGCCAACGTTCAACTGGACCGAGGCAACATCCTTGGAAGTGATCAACCTGTTGGTCGAAGAACTGCAGGAAAGAGAAAATTTTCCAATCAATTTTAACGTAGTTTGTGCAGAACTTAGTTGATAGAAGCCAAATTTATAACGTTGCATTCCTCTTTCCAGGCTTATGACGAATTAGAGCGTGCATAGATAAAAACTAATGTGAGATGAGATCAGCAGATTCGTCAAAAGTGCAAGCCAAGACAAACTGATTAATACGCATGAATAAGCCGCTTGTTCCATCAGAAGTTAACCACAATAATCATGTCTGCAAACGACTCCTAAAGAAGCAAGTCAAAAAAGATAATCGAAACTTACAATGAAATTTAATCAGGTAAGAAATCAACACATGACTGAAAAGCAGAAAGTTCTTCACTCTTTACGAAACGAGTGCAAGGCACAACACTGATGAATATGCATGAATAAGTCATTTGTTCCACCATACGACTCCGAGAGAAACAAGGCGAAGAAAAAGATAATCTGAACCTAAGGTGAGGCGTAAGCAGATGTCAAACTAGCACATTGAAAAGCGGCAAGTTCGTCCATCCTTATTAAAAATGTGAGCTACGACAAATTTATAAATAAGCACGAATAAGCCAGCTGTTCCATCAGAATTAACCACATCAACTATGTCTACAAAAGACTCTGTCGGAAACAAGGCGAAAGGAAGATAATCTAAACCTATAGTGAGGTGTAATCAGGTATCAAACCGGCACAGTCGAACACGATTGCAAACCAGCAACTTCCATCTACATACGACTCTTAGAGATGCGAGAAAAAGATTACGAAAAAATCTTGAAAAATGTTAAGATTAGCTAAGACTTCGTCTTTCGTTCAAAAAGTCCACAGCAGGTAAAATCTCCGTAGGTTCTTTCCTAGCATTATAAGTTGAAACTAAAAGAAGAGTGATGGTAGCGTAGAAGAAATGCTACAAAAACTGCATACTGCCTGAACAGAGACACAGGCAAATGAAAATCACGAGCTTACCACTTCCTCGGGATGTAAAGATCGACGTTATCTCCTTCCTCGTTCTGCATGGTGACGTTCGAAGCAACGATAGACCTGTTCGCTCCGGTGCGCTTGAGGACGACGACAACGAAGAGGATGCGAAAGAGACTTGATTAGGGTTAGGGCTCGGGTACTAAAGGCTCAAGTTCCCGTCCTGGGAAGGAGACTGCCTATTTCTTTTTCTTTTATTGTTTCTTTTTCTTTTATTGTTTCTTTTTCTTTATTCGCTTTGTGAGAAAGACTTATTGTATTTTGAACCTCGAAACTCATTTTTGAAAAACAGAGACATAGATGAAAATGAATATAAGCTATTCAGATCTCAATGGTACAAACTTGTAATAAACCTGTTGGAGATCATGGAACTTGACTCATGAAACCTTATATATTGCTAAATTATAACGCTTTAGTGCGGGAAAAAGGTTACAAAAAACTATCATTTGTAATTTTTTGCCTTATCTTGAAAACACCTGTGATTAAGTAAAGGTTCCTACTATTGAAACTAAACTCTAATTGGAATCCATTTAAGGAAATAAACTTGCAATTCAACAATAAATGAAGGATATACTACTCCTAGGAACTATGTATTTTTTTTCAGTTTATTCAATATAGACTCATCATTGCAGATTTCACACCGAAGTTAGTTGAATCAAGAAATTTCCAAGTAGAAAGTTGGTAGAATTTCCCTTAAGATTTGCTTTTCAACATCAAGAACGTAGAGGGGTTAACAACCTCACGGCATTAATTTTAGACCTAAAGCTTTGAATACCTTAATTGCCCACTTTTATTAACGCTCGAAACTAAGTGGTAAAACCTAATAATCTTAATGAATACTTTTTCTTATTAGAATTTTACCCCTAAGTGCTCAAGGCATGTTTTGGGTCAAAAATTGCGATTTTTGACCACTTTGTTGGAATTGAAATATGGTCAAAAGAAATACCATTTTTTTCTTCTTTTGACAGTAAAATCTTTTAGCTACCTACCATCGGTACTACCATAAAAAATTTAACCAATAGATCTTCACCATTCCGAGATTACCACAATCAAAGTTGTTGCAGAACATTTCTTGCAAATTTTGAAGTGTGTTGTTGTAAATTTTGAGGGTTGCCTCTGTAAAATTGGTAAAAAGTGCAACTTGAAATTAAAATGTCAGTAGTAGTATTATTATACATACCTTTTAATTTATTTAAACTTATTTTAATCATTTTTCTACTGCCTGTTTTGGGCTTGAAAACTAAATTTTGCCTAACAAGATACTAACACTCACATTTGGCTTTGAAAATTCACTACATATAGTATGTATGTATTTTCACACCCATAGAAAATTATGGCTCGAAATACCAAAATTACACTCTTCATCTAAGTTGCTCAAACAACAAAAAGCCCTTTTGGTCCTCTTTGGCACTTCTATTACTTAAGACATGTACTACTTTTAGAGTTTTGTTTGGTGACATTATGAATCTTGGAGACCGCCGGTTGAATCGGGTCGCATGAGGTGTCATTGGGGTGTTTTTGTAGAGTTGTGGAAAATAATTGGATTGCAAAACGAGTCAAGAAGATCCGAGGTATTGAAGTATTTATGGCCCCCAAACCACCATAAATTACAAAAATGACCTAATTATAGATTTTTACTATTTATGTTATTTTTATTATTTTTTATTATTTTAAAAATAACTTACTTAAGTATACACAATTTGACAATATATACGTGGTAACGTCGGAGCCATACTAGCAGGGATTAATAGCATCTCAAACATAGTAGCAAGGGAACTAGCTAAATGTAGGGAGGTACAAGGGTTGTACAAATTAGCACCCCTTTGAATTCCACCATTCAATAAGAGTCATTGCTTTTGTTCTATCAAACTTCACTCCACATGACAACAATACAAGAGTTCCTAAAGCCCAACAACCCAAGAGTTTTGAGGTTTATCTAGAATAAAGGCCAAAATCTTCTAAAAGTCAAGTTAAAGAAAAGAGACTACATATGTGGGTAGGCATTGGGAAGGTGGCTAGAAAAGAGGGACTCAAAGAGACACTATCATCAGCATGCAATCTTCTTTGTTGATGGGTTGTCGCATGAGAAAAGGAGAATGACCATATTCCCCTAAGTGTAGCTTGTCCCACCCTTTTAGCTTCTTTCTTGGCATGCTCTAACAATTGAATTAATAAATATATGGATTAACTTCGAGATCTGACAATCGAAAGTTTGAAATCTTAAATTTTAACATAGATTGTTTTAAATTTGTACAACTAGGTTCATGGAGACTTCTGAGTGACTCAAGAGTGTATCGGAGCTTAAAGATGAATGTCAAAAGAAATAAGTGGTTCCCTAACTAGATAGTTGATAAATTATCAAAACCATTGTATTATTTTGTATATTAACCTAGGTTTTTAAAGAATATTCCAAAAGAATTTCTCATTTGAACAACGTCAATGATAGAAAAAACCTAAGGATTTGATTTGCCAAAGGATTGAGCTTAGCAGTAGGTTCAATGCAAAAGAGTAGGCAAATATCTATATCATATCTATTGCCCAATTTTAACCCCTATTGAAAACCTATTGAACAAAATTTAAGATTGCCCAAGAAATGCAATAAAGCTATGAAGAGGATAACGGAGTAGCATAAACCACACCAAAACATCTTCAATAGTCACAAAGTAACCATCACTCAAACAAAACTAAGTCTAAATACAAACCTTTGTGAGACAATTTCGACTGCTTAAATTGAAAATGCTTAAAACATATATGAAAAAATAGGGAGATTTTCATATTCCCCATCATTACACAAGAGTTGTTGATTAGTGTTACGTGGAGATTAGTGTAACATGTAACTTTTGGTCAATAACACTATTTGTCAACTCTTTTCAGTTAGTGTTCACTTTGGGTTGTCATTGCAACAAATCTCCCTTGTCTTTTCTTCATGCCACCAATTGCACCACATTCAATAAATTCTTTCACTTGTAAGAAAGTTTGCATGCTATCACATTTAGTGGTAGTGCAACTAATGTCCCTTGTCTTTTCTTCATGCCACCAATTGCACCACTTCCAATAAAATCTTCCACTTGTAAGAAAGTTTGCATACTCTCACATTTAGTGTCATGGTTCGACAATTCATATTGTAACACTATAGTGACATGTGACATTTATTGTTTGCAATCAACAAATGTTGTGTAGTAAACATATCGAAGCTAATATGAAAAAGACGGACATCTTAGCATATTCAAGCTAATATGTAACTTTCATCTTCTTGCTTTTAAAACAACAAAGCCCTTTGGAGGATACCATGTGGAGTATCTCTAAGGCACTAGTGGATGGGTAGGAAGTAGCATAGTGTTCACCCCGAGAGGGTTTAGTAGTCTTGCCATTGGTGTAATGACCTCCATGCATACGTAAAGACCCGGCAATGAAATTGTTAAAGGAGCGAATGGCGCCTTATTTGGCATGACAGACCGCTTCGCGACGAGAGGGCGCTTTACGCTCCAATATATATATATATATATATATATATATATATATATATAGATATATATATATATATGTATTTTAGAGTTTTTTATTTATTTATTTATTTATTTATTTATTTTTAAGATTTCATTTCTTCTTCTTTGACTTCACCATTTTTTTCCCACTGTTCTCATGAGCTCTTAAAGCATTCAGCTCGTAACCAATTGTTTAAGCGGTTTTTGGTTGTACAGGTATAAAAGAAATTGTTGCTACGTCTTTACGTCGGGCAACGACCTCGTGGAGAGGCGTTACACAAATGAGGGGCCCACCCTCGGCCTGCCGGCCTCGGTGAACCCCTCATTAGCGTAACGCCTCTCCACTCGATCGTTACCCTTCACATCCAAAAATAGGTGGAACGAGCACTCTATTCACGCCGGCCTCTAAATAGGCTGGAGTTTCTCTTTAGCAAATGAGTTATTCCTCCCGTTCTTGCAAATATTTGGAGATGGTTTCCCTATCTAAGAATGTTTCCTAGTATGAGATAACCCACCTCAACAAATTTCCCAACATACATGCAAAAATTCTTAAGTGGTCGGAGATAGGTGCTTCTACCTTAATAGAGACCAAGTCTCAAGAAAACCACACGTCGCACATGGCACGGACGCAAGGAAGACGAACTTGGGTGGCCGCCAATCAGTGCTGCATGTGCATTCCAAGTTTTCGCATTCTGTGTCTGGTCAAGCCTGAGCTCACCCTTCTGCCCTCTTCACTTCTCCCTCAACATAATAGCGAGGACCCTTTTAGGGTTTGGCGGCCTTAGCAATCAAGTATAGCAATCTCAGAAGGTTAATTACTCTCCTTCTAACTTACATTGCATCTCTTCTTGTGGGGGGTTTTTCGCCGTTGAGCTCACTTATCATGCTCTTCTTGTTTTCAGAATGGAACGGAATCGAGGCTTGCTCTTGTGAGATTGCTTGAATTCTGTGAGAATGTCAGATTGTGGAGTGGATGCTGTTTTTGAAGACGGATTGAATTCCTTCTCCTGGTGGCATCGCAGCAGACGCCTACGAAATGTCCGTTCTCTCTCGCTCCTTTTTAGGGTTTTAGCTCATTGCAAGGGTTTTGTGTCTTCAAAATTGGCCTACGATAACAGCTCTTTTTTGAACCCATTTAGTAGACGGTGCTGAGTTTTTGATCGTCTTAAACCCTTGGGGAGTTTTGAACCTATGGTATGTGAATTGATCCTTTCTTCAAGGTTTGTGAATTTCGATGATTCTGGGGCATTTTTGTGATGTTCGGTTGACTGTGTGGTTGTGTATGTTGAGGAGTTCAGCAACGAAGTGGAGGCTGTCTGAGACGAAGTAATTATATGAAAAAGATCATTGGGATTTAGTATAACGGGAAAAGTGAAAAATGAAGTCAGGGTTGCGGAGACGGGTTGCAAAGAGGCAACCAGAGTCGGCACTTAGCAAGCGGATATGCACAGAAAGCTCGGATGGGCGATGGAGTACACTCACAGACGACTTACTGGAGATAGTATTCATGTGTCTGCCGTTGCACGACTTGCTGATGATGAGATCCATCTGCAAGCGATGGCAACGCATCACATCCACATCCTCATTCATAGCTCTCTACTCGCAACGAGCTCCCAGAAACCACTGGTTTCTCATGTTCCCGGAAGGGGAGTCACAAAGGTATGCAGCTTTCAATCCCCAGCTGGATGAATGGCACGAACTCAACTGCAATTTCCTGCCTGTCAACGTGGTATGTGTAGCTGCCGCTGGAGGCTTGCTCTGTTACGCACACACATTACAGAACCAGCACAGCTCAACACAAGATTGGAAGTGTCTATTCGTGTGCAACCCAATCACGAGAACGTACAGGAAGTTGCCATATTCCACCAAGCAGAGGCTCAAGAAACGGTCGGCGCAGATGATAGTGGAGCCAGAGACAGGTGCGTACAAGGTGATCGTTGCCATTGGCATCAACAGCATGCTGCTGGGATACGACAGTCTGGAGGTTTACGACTCCCGAACCAAATGCTGGTCAGTGAAGAACTTGATCCCCGAGGGGTACTGTGAGCCATGGGTGACATACAACTCCACATTCTTCGACGGCTCCGTGTACTTCAGCTTCACGAAAGATGGGTATCTGAGCTCGTATACTGTGGAGGGTCTGGAGTGGAGAATGACGTCGCAGAGCATTTTTCCGACGCACACGAAACCGCGTCCCACGCAGTTGTTCGTCTCGCAGGGTCGATTGTGCTGCTTGGTGGGCAGAGAAGAGAGATGTGGAAATGCCCGGGTGCTTAGCTTGATCATCCTGGAGTTCGATCAGTGCAAGTGGTCTCCTGTTTCCAGAGTGCCGCCGTTGTTCGGAGAGTATCCCGGTGCAGTGCGAGCTATGGGCCACATCGACTCCAGCTTGATCTGTGTCACTTCCACTCGTTGCCCGCGTGTGCTTCTGTACAACCGATGCGAAAACTCTTGGACTCGGATCAGCAACTTCCCTGATTATGGCCATCTTCCCAAGTGTGGCCCCAGCTCCGCTTTCCCTTTCGAGCCTAGGCTTGACAGACTCGTGTAAATTTTTCACTCCCAGGTTCCCTTCTCTTTCTACACCACTGCAACCTCCTGTAATATTCTTCTCACTCATAAATATGAATTCATTGTTCTTGCTCTGACAATTTCCACGGTCATTGTCATTGGCATTTGAGTCGTTAG
Organism: Bryum argenteum; assembly: GCA_037043015.1. NCBI lineage: Eukaryota > Viridiplantae > Streptophyta > Bryopsida > Bryales > Bryaceae > Bryum > Bryum argenteum. The sequence goes on along the minus strand of CM073330.1, from coordinate 3,436,776 downwards.
TCATCTGTTTGCTGGTGGAAAGTTTGCAAGTTTTGTAGTACCCCCATGGTTTGGAAAGAGAAGCCCTGTTCTTTAGGGTTTTGATTACTGTGCATGCTTAGGTACTTGTTTCCTTCTCCACCCTTTTAAGATTTTACTGGTTTGCACTTTTGAGCACCACCTTGCTTGCTTGTGAGGAAGATTCTACCCTTCAAGTCCATATTCAAATGGACAATATACCTGATATTAAAAACACATGTAGCATCACCTTGGAGTAACGCTACCTTGGAAGATTCTAACCTTCATGCTTATCTTTAAATGTACGCTGTACTGTAGTTGTAAGAAACACCTCTAAAATCACCTTGGGAAGTTAATAGCAAAATAAAGATGAACATCCTCTCGTCACTAGTCAACACAATTTTGTACATTTTGAGATTACGGTACTGTGATCATGGCTCAAGTTGAGTCGATCCCTCTTGAAAAAGAAGAGAATGTGGCTCAACTTGAGCAAATCTACCATGAAAAAGAAGAGAATATGAGGTTGATGTGTGGACGGACAATTTGTGGTATACATGCAATGTATACCATTTTGATGTCTTATTTAAAGGTATTCAAAATGTTTGAAGTTTGAGTGATATATTGTTTGAGAAGTGTGTTTAGAAACTTCATTTGGGTACCCTAATAGTATACATTGGAGAATGCAATATTCCCCCATTTTCTTTTGTTTGACACCAACTTGACCTTGTGAAGAGCGTGAGGCATATATGATACCTTAACTTTATTTATTCTCATACACCATATGTATAAAGTTCATGATTATACTCTAACCCATAGATGTCTTGAGAATAACTTTGTTTGTAAACATCATTTGAAGTAAATAAATCACATATGCAATGAAATTGTGAGCTATTTAGAATTTAAGCATGGCTACAATCTTATGTTAGAAGTATTGTGGATAATTTTGATCACATTTGGAGTTCATAATGTACTAGTAGTCAAGAAAAATCATACGATGCCACCGTTTTCACTTTAGAATGAAAACCTCACAAACAAAGCCACTAAAATTTAACCCAAAAATTAACCAATAATAATTAGTGTTGAAATCCAATGGTGAGTGAAGGGACTCCTCACAAACATGTGTCCTTCAAATTTTCCAAATCAATGGAAATCGAGTACCGAAATTGTCCGATCATAAAACCTTTCACTACAATGTGTCATCTTAAAATGACAAATAGATTTTAAATTTTTCATGAGATTATAAAATGGACAATACTTTATGTTTGCATGGTGTACGAATTAAAAGATACTGCTCCTTGTACAATAATGTGTGCCATTATTTCAAATGATCTTATATTTATTAAATAATAAATGATCTCAAATATGATATTTAATTGGAATCCAACCATAAGAATCCTGTTAAAATTAAACATTGGATAAAGAAGGTATAACTCTTTGAAGTTTCAAACCATCAAACCTCAACATGAGTAACATTTAAATTAGAAAACATTGTCGAAAAGACTACAAATACTATGGATGAATATGTGCCAACACTTCTACCCTATCATCTCTCTTGAAGACCTCACTATTTGAATTCTCCATAAGACATGACCGCCACTCATAAACCTGAAATTAATAATGATTCCATACCCATCTAAATCCTCACATCTGTTGTTCAATACACTTGCACTTGTGCTTTACAAAAATAGATGGAACCCATTGCTTTAAATAGACTAAGTTTCAATCAGGTCAACACATGATCCACACAAAGAACTGCCAAGTCGAATGGAAAACCCCATCGTCCAAAAATAGCTATCACACTAGCACACTCATGCAAAGAAGAGTACGCCACACCAACCTTAAGTCTTGCATGACATATAACACGTTTTTAGAAGCCTGCACAACGATCTGGAATTACTACAAGTCGCACCATCATGACTGAAAAGGAAGCAACACAATGACTCCTACATTTGTACCTACAAATTAACCCTTAAGCGGGCCGAATGTCGAAAAACGACATTTTGGATGACACCAACTTTGGAGAGCCATAACTTCTTCATCCGGACTCCGTTTTGGACGAAATCACTTGGGTTGGGTCCCAAATCAAGTCTAGTTTATGTAATGAAAATCTCAGACCCATACAATGAAGTATGAATTAATGGCATGCATTTCAGTGACAGCAGCCTAGTTTTAGACATTTTTTCCTTTGTAAAATTTAGGGCAGTTTTCACCATTGCAGGGCCATAATTTGCACAAAGAAATTTTTCTCATGGTTTCTTTTGGTTCAAGGATGCTACTGAGATGAAGGTGAACAACATTCTAATTGGTGACTTTTTCATTGCAATAAGTCTAATGGTAGCATTTTCACTTTAAAGTGAAAATGATGAAATTATGTGATCATTTTTGAGTATTAATACATTATGATCTCGCAATCTATGAAGCCTCATGACTCAAAATTTGACCCACATGATGTTCAATATGTCTACGACAAGATTGTACGGTTGAGATTTGGATAACACACTTTTACCTCCACCTATGACAATGCTTTTGAGGATGTGTTCATTTTACTACAAATGAGTCAAACCATTTAGGGGTTAAAACCAACTAGTAGGAATTGGCCTAAAAAGAATTTATGAGAAGTGTCTCAAATGACAAGATGTCACTTTGATGTCCATAATGACAACGTTTGTAACACGAGTTGTGTCTTAAATTACGGAATGTCATTTTGATGTTCAAAATGACGGCTTTTGGGACTAGAGGTGAAAAGGTCCTAACTACTGGCACCACCTCTTGCATGTGGGCTATTACACTTGGATTATGGGTAATTTTAGAATTCATATTTTCTTTTTATGACTTTGGTTATAACTTACTAAATGGCAAATCTGTACGCAATGGGGATAGTCACTACTAGAAATGGGGGACTGTTGTGATGTGCTCCATGTAATTAAAGTGTGATTAAAGTTGATGTGTACAAAGTGAACTTTTGCAATGTTCTCCATGTGACTAGCACTTTGCGAACCGTTTGCGATGTGCCGAGGTAAACTAGGTGAAGTTACATAGGTAAATTTGGAAAGTGTATGTCATGTGTCGAAATACCGGCCCTAAGGTAGCGACACCCATAAGCATCCGTGTCCCCATTGGCGTGACCTATAATTGTACCTATTGCTGACCTTTTCAGACCCATAGCTGATTGTTGTGAAAAAGGGACGGTAATGGGTGTACATTAAAGCGTGCTTTAGTGCCGATTGGTTGGAAATGGATGTTGTATGTCATGTTGTAAAGTGCATAGTGTTTTAATGAAATAATATTGAGAGGTGTTTGAGCGGTTGGTTTGGAGTGATTTGCATGGCAAATTTAGGGGACTAATGACTGGTTTAACCCCTAAAGATCCACGATGTTTTGGGAGCTTGAAATCCCAACATTGTCCACTATGTACTAATGGGGGTACGTCCAATATTTTTGGAAATTTTTGATAAATTTAACCGTAGAATCTTGAAGTAGACTACCATGGGTAGTAGTGTGAAAATTTTTAACCATTGGATCATCACTAGATGTGAGATCATAACATTTGAAGTTGACTGTAATTTATTTTTTTGTCTTGACAGTAAAAACCGAATCGTTGGCTGTGGTCGTTTAGGGATTAAAGGTGCATCCCAAGGGGAGAAACGACACACTTCTCTGTCTTTGGTGGGCGGTGTTAGGTGCCTTGACTGTTGGTTTATTCATTAGTAGTGCTTGGTGAAGGGATTGCAGGGGCCAGCATTTTCTTCCTCTATTGGTAGTTCTTGCTTATCCACAGCTTGGAATTTTGAACCACGGTGGGACATATTTCAATTGCCCGTTTAACTTTTATAGGAACTATCTTTCTTGGTTTTAAGCCGCTACAGGACAACAAACACTTCAGTGGTTGTCATTTTTAGCTCCACCTATGGATAAGCATATAAGTATGTTCATTTTGTACTTTGAAATATTCTTAAAAATTTAGGCTGGTCACAAAACCTCATCTCTCAAAGCAAATATTTTCCACTCCCAATTGCTAATCTGTAGATATTTTTTTCAAGCTTCCATGGTGGTTGTAACCAACCATATTTGCTTACTGAGACGGTTATGGGTGTCGCTACCTTAAGTCAAACATGCATTTAATTATCCCAAATCTCAAAATGGGAAGTGGTGTTCTCATTTATTTATTTACCTCGATCTTATTTACTCCAATATTCTCCTCTTTGTCTGCTTCGTTATCGTTCGTTATCGTTCGTTCTCGTTAGTCATCGTTCGTTTCTTTCGTTTTCATTGGTTCTCGTTCGTCCAGTCCGTTCCCGTTCGTTCACTCCATCCCACGCTCGTTCACTCCATCCCACGCTCGTTCACTCCATCCCACGCTCGTTCACTTCACGAACCCTCCGCATCCAGTGGACAAGGAGAAAACATCGCTACCATCTGCTAGACAGTAAAGGAATCCACCGGTCGCCAACATCTTCTGAATCCATTCTGAGAGAGAGACACAGAGAGAATTCATTCTGCATTGAGTAAATCGGATCTCTACATTCGCAACAGCCATCGGCGTTTTTAATCCTTCGCAAATCCGCATTGCTACAAGAACTTGCGATTTCTTCATTTGTTTCGCGATCTGCAATGGATGTAAGTGAAGTGCTTAGGGTTTCCATTCCTGCGCGGATCGAGTGTTAGTGGCTACACTTTGACAATCGATCGCACTTTTGATTCTTGCAGATTTCCACGCCGTTGATTAAGAACGTCTTACTCTTAGATTCCGAGGGGAAGCGTGTCGCTGTCAAGTACTTTTCCGATGATTGGCCCACTCTCTCTGCGAAATTAGCGTATGAGAAATCGGTGTTCACCAAGACGCAACGCACAAGTGCTCGTTCGGAAGGTACAGTCCACAGTCCGGACCTAGGGTTTCACGTTGAATTATTCTTGTCTTAACACAACTGTTGCCCTTAATTTGCAGCTGAGATAGGATTATTTGATGGATACATCGTGGTCTACAAGTTTGTTTCGGACCTGCATTTCTACGTCACGGGCGGTGAAGACGAGAACGAGCTCATTCTCGCAACAGTCTTGCAAGGGTTCTTCGATGCCGTTGCCTTGCTTTTGAGGTTTGTGTTCAACTTTTTATTCTTGCTAAATAGGTTTGGAGTGTGCATAGACTGATGGATTTCATTGATGTGCAGAGACAATGTGGAGAAGACGAGCGTGCTGGAGAATCTCGACCTTGTTCTGCTTTGCTTGGACGAGATAGTAGATGGCGGGTATGTGCCTTTTGGACGAATTTTAATACCAAGCTTTGGTGTTTACTCTGATACTACTGATGTTGAATAATTGATAATATCAGGCTTTGGTGTTTACTCTGATGATCCTGTTGTTGAATGAATATTGACACCAGGCTTTGATGTTTACTCTGACGATACCGGTGTCGTGAAATGTGTAGCATTATCTTGGAGTCGGATGCGAACGTTGTTGCGAGCAGGGTAGCAATGCGAGGTGCTGATGCCGATGTTCCACTTTCAGAACAGGTATAGTTGGGGAGATACATGAGCCTTGAAAGTGTTGATTGTTTCATTCCTTGTCAATGGCTGATAACTTCGTTTGTGTGCAGACGATATCGCAAGCTTTTGCAACTGCGAAAGAGCATTTTGCAAGATCGCTTCTCAAGTAGAGCTAGTGCAGTTGATTTGATTATTTTCAGGTGATGTGATTAGGTTTCTTTGAGCTTCCGTGTTTTTGGTAAAATGGAGGCTCCCATCAACAGGGTTAGGGCGGGCTTATTTCGTAATCTGCAGTAGATTAGAAAGTATTTGTGACAATTTGTGTTTCCACTTGCTTTTCTTCCGTAATTATGGAGGAAGTCCTTCATGCTCAATGTCTTTATGGTTTGTCGCTTAACGCAAATGTCCTCTTTTACGGTAAGTGATCTTCGTGTATGTCAAAATGTTCGTTTGTATGTTCTTTTGCTCTGGATACTCATGTAAGGTAAAGTGCTCCATAATGGCTCAAATTTTAGATTAGGAAATCTTTGCACAGAGTGAGCAATTTTAGTGCATCAATTTACTATGATTTTTTGAAGGTAGACTGACATGTGTTTCTAAGATGGTGCCCTTATTTGACCCGTTATAATGTTTGAAATAAGTACATGACATTGTTAAATTGTGAAGCTATATACAAACTATATATGGAGCCCTTCAGGGGTTAAGCAAGGATTTTCACTCTACCATTCACAAGGGAGAGTGCTAAAACATGAAGCACGGCATCCTTAGTGGAGCTATCATGTAGTTTGTAATTGGAAATTGATATGGTTGACTAAATTCACATACTATATGATAATGTAGACAAATGCCATCATTGACCTAATAGGAACACCACCAGTTTCCTAAAATAGCAAGTTTTCTAACACTAAGAAAATTGTTTGAAGGCTAATTGTGAACAATGTATGAATCCAAGTGAGGCTATGTAAATTGGATCTTGTTCTCAACTCACCAAACTCTTGTGGAAATATAAAAGCTTCAAAAGATTCTTTTATTAGTTGGCTACAGATCCTTAGAATTCGGAATCAACCATAAATGGTCGATTGGGCTCTTAGGGGTTGGGGATTAATTCAAGCTATTGATTTTATATATATAGAAAAACTGTTGAGTATGACTTGTGAGCAATGACTTAATCATTTATATTGTAGTCCTACAACAAACTTCCTTTAAGTGCGCGTCATGTCCGCATTGTTGTTGGGAAGAAATCTCTACAAGAGGTTTTTTATCATGACACTATATTCTCTTTGTTGCTTTGCATGTATGGACAAACCTTTTTAAAAGAGTGTCACAAAGGTTTGTCACATGAATTACTCTCAACTACTCTTAACTCATCAAAGAAAAATTAAGAATCATAGCCTTTTTGAAGAGTTTGCTTATGAATCATGTGGAGTAGGTCCATATTCTCAAATGAGTTGGAGTGGTCGCAATATACAAGAGAAAGACAAGTGGCATACATATAAGATAGTGAGCGACAACTTCCACTAGTTTTTTTTACTAAAATTATTCAGCCTTGTAATCCAAAGATAATCAACTACACTAAAGATACACTAAAGGTATCCCTGGACAGGTAGTCGGCCATGATGTGCCTTTTCCCAGGGACGTATACCACCTCGAAGTCGTATTCGAGTAGTATCATGATCCACCGGGCCACCCTCCCCGTGACCAAGGTTTGGTTAACAAGGTAGGACAAGCTGTGGTGATCGACCATGAAACTGAATTTCTTTTCGAGGAGGTAATGTCTAAATTTTTTAACAGCGTAAATCATTGCCAGGGCCTCGCGTTCTGTGGTGGAGTAATTTCGCTCGGCTTGGTTGAGTAGTCGGCTAGCGTTCGCCACGGGTTGATCGTGTTTGCCATTTATGTTCTGTGCTAACATTACCCCCACGGCAATGTTGGATGCATCTGTGTGGACGTGGAACGGCTTAGACCAGTCTGGAGCAATGAGAATAGGTGCGTTTGAATACGCATTTTTTATCTTCTCCAGGGCTGCTTGTGCCTAAGGCGTCAGGTCCCGTGGGTACGTATACTTGGCATGGTTCAGTGCGGTGATCGGGGCGGTGATGTGTGCCAATTTTTCGATGTAGATTCGGTTGAACTGTGCTAAGCCCAGGAGCCGTTGTACGCCCTTTTGATTCAGTGGTGGTGTCATGTCCATGATGTCCTTGATTTTCTCGGGGTCGGGGAGTTTGCTGTGCTTGCAAACAATGTACCCCAAGATGACCCCGGCGAAGTACAGGAACATGCATTTGTCAGCGTTGAGACTCACCCCGTTGGTTCTGCATGCGTGGAAAATTTGCCTGCGGTGTGAGACGTGGTCCTTCATTTTGCCGTAAACGGTTCCATCGTCCAGGTAAATTCGGAAAAATTGTTTGAGGTACGGTCTGAAAATTAATTCCATAACGCGTTGGAATGTCATGGGTGCGTTTTTGGCCCCAAATGGCATTCTCTCGAATTGATAAGGTCCCCATTCCGTGGAAAAAGCTGTCTTTCCTTTATCTTGCTCGGCCATGGCTACTTGGTAATACCCCGAGAAACAATCGAGGAACGAGTACATCTCATGTCCGGCAACCTCATCGATGATCTCCTCCATGTACGGTAATGGATAGTGATCCTTTTTTGTTGCTGCGTTGAGTTTTCGGAAATCTACGCAGATGCGCAACGTGCCGTTTTTCTTGGGGATAATAACCATGGGAGAGAGCCAAGGCGCTGCATCCACGGGGGAAATGAACTTGGCGTGGAGAAGTTTGTCCAATTCAGCTTTGACCCGAGCGGCGTAATTCGGGTTCATTCTGTATCGTCGTTGCTGCACTGGGGTTGCTCCGGGGACGAGGTCAATGGTATGTTCGGCTAGGGCATTGGGAATACCTTTCAGGTCCTCGTGGTTCCAGGCGAATATGTCTTTGTATTCGTGGAACAAGGCGATGGCCGCCAGCTTGATGGCTGGGGGCGCATCTGTGTTGATTTTGATGTATTTGGGTTCTTTTGTCATTCCGAGGTTGACCAGCTGCACCCTTTCCTTGGCCCCGTGCGTCCATCCTGTGATGGTCTCATGACATAGTGCTTCCTTTGCAGGGATAGCATTTACCACCACGTCCCCGGCTATCTCTTGAGTGAAGTGTTCGGGAATATCTATTTTTTCTTCTTGTATTAAACTAGCTAAGTGGATCTCGGCCACGGGTATTAAGCTGGGGTGAACGTGGAGTATTAGAGCCTCTTGTTCGTTTGTGAATTCTTTTGGCCAATCGGTCCCTGTGGAAGTCCGGATCTGACTTATCTTGGCACGAGTTAGGCAACTATCCACGGGTATTACCACGGTTCTCCTGTGGCGTTGAATGTGAATCTGATTTTTGGTCCAGTTGTGTATTGCCTGCATGTCTCGTAACCAAGGTCTTCCCAGGATTACCGGAAACCCGCTGTTTTGAGGCATCTCGATTACCACGAGCGTCGCTGGTGTTGATACCCCGTGTATCGTAATCCCCACCATGGTGAGAATTCCCAGGGGTGTGACGGGGGCGTCGTTAGCCATGCGTAAAATAAAGCGGGCACTCCTGGGTTGTGGTAGTCCTAGTGCCTGTCGAACGTGGTTACTCATTACATTCACGCCGGACCCCCCATCGACAACTCGACGAGGACGTTGGTCAGTGTCTGTCCTCCTAATTGCACGTGGATTACTGCAGCGTTTGGGTCTATCGTGGCGGCGTTAACTTCCACGAACGTGGGGTCGGGTTTTGTTTCCGCTATCACAGCCCTTTGTAGGTATTGTTGTAACTCAGGGCTGATTTGTACCAGTTTTGCTAGGGTGATGGTTACGTTGGTAGTGTCTAGAATTTGCTGCCGGGTGTGATCCGTGGCACACTTTTGATCTGTAGGTGTGGTTTCCAGGTCCTTCTGGAGATCCGTCCTCATGTTATGTAGTCGTTCCCAGTGATGTTCCGGGAATAGCTTCCGGTGTTCTACCACGTGGTTTGAGGGAACTGCTTTTGACCGGGTAGTCACCGCGGCGGCCGAGATCATGGACACATTTGTTTCTGGCCCGTGGACTTCAGTTAATGTTACCCCTCCTCTTCTATGGGCCGCGGGATTGGTGTTTGGCTGCCCCGGGGAACTATTGTTTCGACCTTGGGTCCACTTCTGTTTGAATATGGGACACTGGCTTCGCCGATGGTCCAAACCCCCGCATTCCCAGCATGCGTCAGAGCGCCCAGGTTGAAACGCATCCACGTTAATCTCCTCGGGGTATACCGAGGCCGTGGTATTCCTAGGTCGCCTGTGATCCTGGGGCGGGGTGGCATTGGCAGAGTACCAACATCTCCCGTGGTGTGTTTTTCCGCATGTCTCACATAACGGGGGTGCCATCTGAGCATCTTGTCGTGCCGAGGGCAAGGGTAGTATGGGTGTCTGCGTTTGTTTCAGCGCCATAAGTTCCCGGCTGATGTCATTTGCCGCGGAGAGGATGTCTGGCAGTGTTTTTACTCCACGGATAACAATACCCTGCTGTATCCATGGAAGTAAGCCCTTTTTAAACCATTCACACATGTATTCCTCCTCGGGTCGTTGGCTAAGTTTGTCGGCCAACTGCTTAAATTTGTCATAAAACTTATCCACCGGCTCGTTTGTAGATTGCGTAATCGATCCCAACGCTCGGAGGACTTCCGAACTTGTTTTGAGTTTTCTAAACTTATGTAAAAAACTACGTGTCAGGGACACGAAAACAGATGACAAGAATATCTGGAAACTAACGAAAACTGACAAGAGTTTAGATTAACAAGAAGAGTACACGAATAACACCAAGAGAGGTGAGCTAGAGCTCCAAGAGATGCGTTGTCGAGACTGAAGAACTCTTCACCCTCGACTCCTATATATACTTCTAGAATCCAAGAAGCTTCTAGAACTTCTACCAGCTAGGATGCTTCTAGAACTTCTACCAGCTAGGATGCTTCTAGAAGGTTCCAGAGACTAGATTCTAGAAGGTTCCAGAGACTAGATTCTAGAAGGTTCTAAAGACTTCCTTCTAGAAGGTTCTAGAGACTTTCTTTCTAGAAGGTTCCAGAGACTTCTAAAGACTTCCTTCTAGAAGGTTCCAGAGCCTATGTCCCTAACATCACCCCCTCCTTTAGCTTCGAGGTCTCCGAGAAGCAATGTTGTTGTGAGTTAATACTAACGCAGAAAAATGAAGATCTGCCGCATCACGTCTGCAATGAACTCCAATTGTTGTTCACGAGGTAAGTGGTTCATTGGTCCTTGAAGCCAACGGTAGTGGCCCACGCCTTCCACTTCCGACCAAGCATGAACCTCCGTGTCTTCATTGTGAAATTGTCCTGCAAACACGCCTTCTGGCACACCATTGAACGCAGGCTCCATTTCGAATACAATCACCAGCGATCGGTTGCTTGGTATCCTTCGTCGTTGTCGTGGTACAGGCGGTTCTTCATCTCGAGGTCGTCTTCGTGAGTTTGCTGGTTGAGATGACATAACTGGCATACTTTCTATCTTTTGATTATCCATATCAGAAGACTAAACTATCGCTACTAGAAAATTTCTACTCAATCTTAGACAAAATAACTACATCGAATATGAATTTTTGTGGTGCACTCCCTCCTTTTTATGTTCCTGGGTGGTCAAGCGTCAGAAAGAAGCTATCGCCGAACCGGCTTGGGTTTACGAGGATATCGTTGATGAAACTCCTGTACCTTCTCTGGCGCGTTTGCGAGATTTTCGGCATCCTCCCATGTTCGTTCATTAATATCGTAGCCGCTCCAATGCACGAGGTATTCTAATTTTCCCCATCTTCGCCGTAAATCTAGTATCTTATCTACCTCGTATTCCTCATGGTTCTCGATTTCGACACTAGGTGGCGGACTTTGCACTCTTCCAGGAAAAGTAGACTCTCGATAAGGTTCCAACAAAGAAACGTGTAAGACTGGATGTACCTTCATAGCAGTTGGTAGCTCTAGCCGGTACGCCACTAGATTGATTTGCTTCTCGATGACAAACGGCCCCAATCTTCGATAGTCCAACTTGTCACATGGCCGCTTGGTTTTGATGTTTCGTCGAAGCAGCCATACCTTATCTCCAATCTTGAAAGTGGGTGCCTTATTCCGAAATTTATCTGCGGACGCCTTGTAAGAGTCTTGGGCAGTTTGTAATTGAAGTCGCAACGTAGCTTGAAGCTCCGATAGCTGTCTCACAAAGCCTTCTGCTGCCGGGTTATTATTGGCCACTGGATTTAACAAATCAAGTTTCGGATGGTATCCATAATTGGCAAAAAACGGTGTTTGTTGAGACGACGCATGAAGGGTGTTGTTGTAGGCAAACTCGGCAAACGGTAGATATTCGGCCCAATCGTCTTGCTGGTAGTTGATGGTGCAGCGTAGATACTGCTCCAAGACTTGATTTACCCGTTCCGTCTGACCATCAGTTTGAGGATGAAAGGCTGAAGAAAGCTTGATATCCACCTTCAAAATCTCGAAAAGAGATCTCCAGAATTTGGAGACGAACTGAGTTCCTCGATCCGACACGATGTCATCTGGCAAGCCATGATAACGATATACATTATCGAAAGAGTCTTCTTTGTGTCCCTCGCTTGATGATGTCTTCTTCGCAAGGAATAAAATGCGCCATCTTTGTAAGCCGATCCACCACAACAAAGATCTTTGTCGAACGAGTTTGAAGGCGGGTCCCAGAATGAAGTCCATGGAAATCAAGACCGTGGTCGATGCGGAATAGGCAATGGCTGCAGAAGTCCATAGGGGCGATGCCGAGGGTTCTTTGACCTTGAACAGATATCACAAGAGAGGACAAACTCCTTCGCATCCTTCCACATTTGAGGGCACCAAAAATCTCGCGAAATAAGCTCCAATGTCTTGTTGTATCCAAAATGTCATGCTGCTGGAAAGTCGTGGCGAGATTGGAGAACTCGAAGTCGTGTTGGTCCCTTTGGAATATATAGTCGCTCTTCAAAATACAAAAGATCTCCTCCACTCAACTTGTCATTATCGGCACGCTTCTCGATCTCAAGAGCTACTGAATCTTTGGTTGTTTACGGTGCGTCGCAGTCGAGGAAGTCCGCATCAATTGACACGACAAAGAAATAAGCAAATTTAAAATGCTCCGGTTTCAACAATGTGGTGCATTGTTGATCAAATGCTTCTTCTCCAGTCTTAGGTGTGAGATACGATCTCCTCGATAATGCATCCGATAGTCCTTGCTGCTTCCCAGGCCGATAGGTGATAACAAAATCAAATCGCGACAACGACATATTCCACCGAGCTAGACGTCGATTCAGGATTCGAGCCGACATGAAGTACTCCAAATTCTTGTGATCCGTGTAAACGGTCACCGGGATCTGTGATGCCGCCGAGAAAGTGTCTCCACTCTTGGAAGGAATCTACTATGGCAAGGAGTTCCTTATCGTGCATTTCGTAGTTAATTTCCGCGGCAGAGAACTTCCGAGAATAAAACGCAACTGGATGAAGCCTCCGTCTGCGGCCATCTCGAAAACGGCTCCTCCAAAGCAAAATCAAGCATCGGTCTCCAAATAGAAGGCCTTTGCAAAGTCGGGTGTAGCAGAGATTTGGAGCCGTAGTAAACGCCGTCTTGAGATCTTGAAATGCTCGTTCGGCTTGAGGTCCCCATTCTAGCTTGTCCTTACACGTCAATCGGGTGAGTGGAGAGAAATGACCGAGAATAATTCTTGATGAAGATCCGATAGAAGTTAGCAAATCCAAGAAAACATCAGACGTCTCTAACCGTCTTCGAACCTCCTGCGATACAATTGCTTCCACCTTCTTGGGGTCCATCTTCAAGCCGTCTGTAGTCGCAATGAACCCTAGAAACTCCATCTCGGTTTGGTGGAATAGGCACTTCTCCATCTTGGCGTAGAGTCCTCGTTCTCGTAGTTTCTCGAGGACTAAACGAACGTGCTTCTTGTGCTCCTCTTCGTTTTTGGAAAATATCAGGATGTCATCCAGATAGATGACAACAAAGTCGTCAAGGTACTCCCGAAAGATGTCATTCATCATGTGTTGGAAAACAGCCGGGGCATTGGTAAGGCCAAAAGGCATGACATTATATTAAAAATGGCCATACCTTGTACGGAACGCTGTCTTCCACTCATCTCCTTCCTTGATCCGTACGAGGTTGTAAGCTCCCCGGATCAATTTTGTAAAGATCTTTGCACGCCCGAGCCGCTCCAAGAGACTAGAGATCGAGGGAAGCTTGTGAACGATTTTTCTTAGTTACCTTGTTGAGGCCTCGATAGTCCACGCACATTCGCAAGGAGCCATCCTTCTTCTTTACGAACAAGATCGGTGCCCCAGCTGGCGACTTTGAATGACGAATGAAGTTCTTCGCTAGATTCTCGTCAATGTATTTTCGCAGCTCCGCTAACTCCGTTTGAGAGAGATTGTAGATTGGACCAAAAGGCGGTTGTCTTTCCTTCTAGCAGGTGGTCTAGCGGCATCGTATGGCCGATGCTCGGTAGCATGTCCGCGTTCTTCTTCTCAAACACGTCCTCAAAATCCTTGTATTGCTCTGGTATGCTTGCCGTCGAACTCTTCTCCGTGCTAGTTGGGGCTGCATAGATGACGAAGGGTGCTCCTTCTTTGGATGATCGTACGAACGCCCTTGCTCCAATAAACAATGGTTTCCCTATCTTGGGATGTCTACTAGGTTGGCTCTTGGAATGTTCTTTGGAAAAAGTTATTTTCCGCAACTTCCAATCTATGGTAGGGTTATGTTGTTCTAACCAGGAGAGACCTAGGATGACAGGGTTTGACGGGGTTCTAATGACATTAAAAACAACGTAACTACTATGGTCCTTAAACGCCACCTCTATAGGTGCGATCGATTCATGGGTGACATTGCCAGGACAATAAAGGTCGTCCATCTATCACCTCTACATGAACAGGCTTGGATTTACATACTAGACGAATCTCGTGGCGCTAGCAAATTCTTCATCTAAAAACAAGTAGATGCTCCCGAATCTAATAGCGCTAAAGTTTTGTGTTTTTGAGGACCAAGAGACAAGGGAATTGTAAAACAATTGGCGGGTTGGGGAGAGAAAGAGGAACCTGATTGTTGTCGCGGCATTGAATCGGCCCGCACGGTTCCTCTTGTGGCACGGGCATCGTCGTTTTCCGGGATCACCGCACTCCTAGTCTTAACAATGCTCCGGTTCTGCTTCTTGGGGCAAGTTCCAACCTTGTGGCCTTCTTCTCTCAGCAGACAAAAACAGAGTCCTTCTTCCATACGCCGTTTTTTCTCTTCTGGAGTAAGAGCTCTGACACTCGCCGCGTCGATTTGCATGGCTTCTGCCTCCGAATGAGAACTCAAATTGTTTGCCAACATACTCGTGGTGTAGCGATTCGTTTGGTATTTTTTGGTCACTTGTCTTGACGATTTGGAATAAACGGTTGTCGACTTACAACTTGGCTAATGGAAAGCCGTTGAGCGTTTGCGGATCGGGAAGGGATAAAAGTAGGTCCTTCACATCATCCTCAAACCCCAATAAAACCGACTCACCAATGCTTCTTCGCCTTGATTGATGTCACTAGCTTGATTGTGCGAAATCCGATCGTGAGAGCGATGCAGAGCGCGTCCCTTGTCGTAGTGATCGGATCTTTGTTGTAGCCCATCGAACCTTGTCATGTTCGCCAAATGCTTCTTCAAACGCTTCCAAGAACGTCTCAAAGTTGCTCAGAATTGGCGATCGTTTCTCGAACAAGGGGGCAAACCACGATGAGAGAGCTTGTCGCGTAGCGAGTTCCAACAAGTCCAACACGCGCTTCCTCCGTCGGATATCGTTCAGGCTGTAAAACTGTTATCAACCTGATTTGGTTGACAAAACCTCGAAACTTGGAACGCGTTCCGTCGAACTTGTCAGGAAGACTAACTCTAGGCTCCTTCCGTTGTTGAATCATTGGGTTTTGTTGAACTAAAGGTGTAGTCGCCTCCTCCGCTGTAGTAGCTTGAGACTGGTGAATCCTGGATGATGTTATCCCGGATGCTCCATCATTGTGAAGTCTTGCCATGGCTCCTTCTATCTCTGCTTGTCTCTGTGATAACGTAGCAAGAGCATTCATGATGGCGTCCAATTTGGATTCCAAATTTTCAGCCATATTGACGTCTTGATCTTTGACCAAATCTACGAATGAAAAGAAAAAAATTTGACAAGAGAACAACATTGGTTTAAAGGAGGGTACTCCGCAACCTCTAAAACGCCTCAAGACTCCAAGAAGAGGGGTAATCCACTCTCTCCAACAAGAAGGGACTAGCTTTGATATCTGTGATAAGGTAGTCTCGACAAACTGTCAGGGACACGAAAACAGATGACAAGAATATCTGGAAACTAACGAAAACTGACAAGAGTTTGGATTAACAAGAAGAGTACACGAATAACACCAAGAGAGGTGAGCTAGAGCTCCAAGAGATGCGTTGTCGAGACTGAAGAACTCTTCACCCTCGACTCCTATATATACTTCTAGAATCCAAGAAGCTTCTAGAACTTCTACCAGCTAGGATGCTTCTAGAACTTCTACCAGCTAGGATGCTTCTAGAAGGTTCCAGAGACTAGATTCTAGAAGGTTCCAGAGACTAGCTTCTAGAAGGTTCTAAAGACTTCCTTCTAGAAGGTTCTAGAGACTTTCTTTCTAGAAGGTTCCAGAGACTTCTAAAGACTTCCTTCTAGAAGGTTCCAGAGCCTATGTCCCTAACACTACGCTCCATATCTTCCCAACTGGCATTGTTGTGTTCGGATTCGAAGTCAATGTACCAGTTAATATGATTCCCTTGGAGCGTCGTACCAAAGATGTTTTGTAGGTCCGTGGCATGAAAAATGCCGTTCGTACGTGCTATCACTTTAAACCTCCTGATGTGCCAGTCCGGGTCCCCAGACTCATCAAACACGAGGTAAGGTATCTTGGGTAACTTGGCCTGGGTGTCAAGGCTTCCGGGGTTGTGTGACACAGGAGGTATCCCTGTGGATAACGCTACTGGTGCCGGTGAGGGCATTCCCGATGTGCTTGCACTGGCCGCGGCATTGTTCCCCCTGGGTATGGTTGCAGACCTTGCTGCTTCGGCTGGTTCTTCCACACTCCTGGGCGTGGAAGCAATAACCTCTGGGGCTACATTGCCTTGGATGTCCTGGTATTTAAGGCTGAGCAATTCTAGCTTAGCATTCGTGGCCTCGTTTTGAGCAGCTAGATCCGTCATCTGTTGCTTCATCCATTGCAACAACTCTTTGGTCTCGTTTTCTTGTTGCACGATTTCTTCCATATCTGCAACTACATTTTTCACGGCTCTTTCCGCGGCATTTCTTCTTGGGGGCATCTTTTCCTCCCTACAGGCTCGTGGCCGGAGATCTCTTTCTCTCTTTTTCTTTTTCTACCTCAGCACTCCATCCCCAGCATGGTCGCCAAAATGTTAGCCGGGGTTATAGGATGGAGGTGTCCGAGGTATGAGTAACGGGGGCTGGACGGGTCCACAGACTGGGCAATAACCGGGGCTCGGGGTTTTTACCACAGTTAGCCTCGGGTCCGGGTATGTCGTTGACTGGTGGCCGTAATCATTAAGTGATTAGGCCAGGGGTAAGTCGATCCAGGGAACTCAGGGAGTACTCTGTCGGTCCCGAGTCCCAGGGTTACAGCTTTTCGGTGTTCTCTTCTGAGTGCGACTCCACGGCCGCGGCGTGTGTGTGTGTGTGTGTTCTCTGCAATGTAGGTTCGCCGGAGGGGAAACTCCACGAGGGGTGATCTCCTTGACCACGTAGCGTATGCCGAGACACAACTGTCCCAACACAGATTTCCACGGTGCCACGGGCGATTGCAAGACTTAGGAGGTAGGAGTTTAGAAATAGGGAAGAAGGGGAGAGGAGTGAGAATGACGATAGAGGTAGAGAGGAATTGGACTGAGTCCTGTTTGCATTGAATTGTGAATGCCCAAGGGTACAGAGATCGAAGTCATGCGTTGTGGCTATCACGACATTCGTGCACTACAGAGAGCTACCTCTTGTGTAAATCCTCCTCTATTTATAATAAAACCTAATTCTTGCGCTGTTCTTCGGCCTTAACTCCCTGCGCCCCTGCTCTCGATCCTCTTGGTCATCTCGTCAATGCCTCGAACTTGAGCCCCGTGGCTGTTTAATTCCTGGTCTTCCCCGGGGTGTTGGTCTTCGGTAATAATACCCGCGGTACCGAGGCGGATAACAGTAAACTAGGTGAAGTTACATAGGTAAATTTGGAAAGTGTATGTCATGTGTCGAAATACCGGCCCTAAGGTAGCGACACCCATAAGCATCCGTGTCCCCATTGGCGTGACCTATAATTGTACCTATTGCTGACCTTTTCAGACCCATAGCTGATTGTTGTGAAAAAGGGACGGTAATGGGTGTACATTAAAGCGTGCTTTAGTGCCGATTGGTTGGAAATGGATGTTGTATGTCATGTTGTAAAGTGCATAGTGTTTTAATGAAATAATATTGAGAGGTGTTTGAGCGGTTGGTTTGGAGTGATTTGCATGGCAAATTTAGGGGACTAATGACTGGTTTAACCCCTAAAGATCCACGATGTTTTGGGAGCTTGAAATCCCAACATTGTCCACTATGTACTAATGGGGGTACGTCCAATATTTTTGGAAATTTTTGATAAATTTAACCGTAGAATCTTGAAGTAGACTACCATGGGTAGTAGTGTGAAAATTTTTAACCATTGGATCATCACTAGATGTGAGATCATAACATTTGAAGTTGACTGTAATTTATTTTTTTGTCTTGACAGTAAAAACCGAATCGTTGGCTGTGGTCGTTTAGGGATTAAAGGTGCATCCCAAGGGGAGAAACGACACACTTCTCTGTCTTTGGTGGGCGGTGTTAGGTGTGCCTTTGTTGGTTTATTCATTAGTAGTCTTGGTGAAGGGATTGCGGGGGCCGGCATTTTCTTCCTCTATTGGTAGTTCTTGCTTATCCACAGCTTGGAATTTTGAACCACGGTGGGACATATTTCAATTGCCCGTTTAACTTTTATAGGAACTATCTTTCTTGGTTTTAAGCCGCTACAGGACAACAAACACTTCAGTGGTTGTCATTTTTAGCTCCACCTATGGATAAGCATATAAGTATGTTCATTTTGTACTTTGAAATATTCTTAAAAATTTAGGCTGGTCACAAAACCTCATCTCTCAAAGCAAATATTTTCCACTCCCAATTGCTAATCTGTAGATATTTTTTTCAAGCTTCCATGGTGGTTGTAACCAACCATATTTGCTTACTGAGACGGTTATGGGTGTCGCTACCTTAAGTCAAACATGCATTTAATTATCCCAAATCTCAAAATGGGAAGTGGTGTTCTCATTTATTTATTTACCTCGATCTTATTTACTCCAATATTCTCCTCTTTGTCTGCTTCGTTATCGTTCGTTATCGTTCGTTCTCGTTAGTCATCGTTCGTTTCTTTCGTTTTCATTGGTTCTCGTTCGTCCAGTCCGTTCCCGTTCGTTCACTCCATCCCACGCTCGTTCACTCCATCCCACGCTCGTTCACTCCATCCCACGCTCGTTCACTTCACGAACCCTCCGCATCCAGTGGACAAGGAGAAAACATCGCTACCATCTGCTAGACAGTAAAGGAATCCACCGGTCGCCAACATCTTCTGAATCCATTCTGAGAGAGAGACACAGAGAGAATTCATTCTGCATTGAGTAAATCGGATCTCTACATTCGCAACAGCCATCGGCGTTTTTAATCCTTCGCAAATCCGCATTGCTACAAGAACTTGCGATTTCTTCATTTGTTTCGCGATCTGCAATGGATGTAAGTGAAGTGCTTAGGGTTTCCATTCCTGCGCGGATCGAGTGTTAGTGGCTACACTTTGACAATCGATCGCACTTTTGATTCTTGCAGATTTCCACGCCGTTGATTAAGAACGTCTTACTCTTAGATTCCGAGGGGAAGCGTGTCGCTGTCAAGTACTTTTCCGATGATTGGCCCACTCTCTCTGCGAAATTAGCGTATGAGAAATCGGTGTTCACCAAGACGCAACGCACAAGTGCTCGTTCGGAAGGTACAGTCCACAGTCCGGACCTAGGGTTTCACGTTGAATTATTCTTGTCTTAACACAACTGTTGCCCTTAATTTGCAGCTGAGATAGGATTATTTGATGGATACATCGTGGTCTACAAGTTTGTTTCGGACCTGCATTTCTACGTCACGGGCGGTGAAGACGAGAACGAGCTCATTCTCGCAACAGTCTTGCAAGGGTTCTTCGATGCCGTTGCCTTGCTTTTGAGGTTTGTGTTCAACTTTTTATTCTTGCTAAATAGGTTTGGAGTGTGCATAGACTGATGGATTTCATTGATGTGCAGAGACAATGTGGAGAAGACGAGCGTGCTGGAGAATCTCGACCTTGTTCTGCTTTGCTTGGACGAGATAGTAGATGGCGGGTATGTGCCTTTTGGACGAATTTTAATACCAAGCTTTGGTGTTTACTCTGATACTACTGATGTTGAATAATTGATAATATCAGGCTTTGGTGTTTACTCTGATGATCCTGTTGTTGAATGAATATTGACACCAGGCTTTGATGTTTACTCTGACGATACCGGTGTCGTGAAATGTGTAGCATTATCTTGGAGTCGGATGCGAACGTTGTTGCGAGCAGGGTAGCAATGCGAGGTGCTGATGCCGATGTTCCACTTTCAGAACAGGTATAGTTGGGGAGATACATGAGCCTTGAAAGTGTTGATTGTTTCATTCCTTGTCAATGGCTGATAACTTCGTTTGTGTGCAGACGATATCGCAAGCTTTTGCAACTGCGAAAGAGCATTTTGCAAGATCGCTTCTCAAGTAGAGCTAGTGCAGTTGATTTGATTATTTTCAGGTGATGTGATTAGGTTTCTTTGAGCTTCCGTGTTTTTGGTAAAATGGAGGCTCCCATCAACAGGGTTAGGGCGGGCTTATTTCGTAATCTGCAGTAGATTAGAAAGTATTTGTGACAATTTGTGTTTCCACTTGCTTTTCTTCCGTAATTATGGAGGAAGTCCTTCATGCTCAATGTCTTTATGGTTTGTCGCTTAACGCAAATGTCCTCTTTTACGGTAAGTGATCTTCGTGTATGTCAAAATGTTCGTTTGTATGTTCTTTTGCTCTGGATACTCATGTAAGGTAAAGTGCTCCATAATGGCTCAAATTTTAGATTAGGAAATCTTTGCACAGAGTGAGCAATTTTAGTGCATCAATTTACTATGATTTTTTGAAGGTAGACTGACATGTGTTTCTAAGATGGTGCCCTTATTTGACCCGTTATAATGTTTGAAATAAGTACATGACATTGTTAAATTGTGAAGCTATATACAAACTATATATGGAGCCCTTCAGGGGTTAAGCAAGGATTTTCACTCTACCATTCACAAGGGAGAGTGCTAAAACATGAAGCACGGCATCCTTAGTGGAGCTATCATGTAGTTTGTAATTGGAAATTGATATGGTTGACTAAATTCACATACTATATGATAATGTAGACAAATGCCATCATTGACCTAATAGGAACACCACCAGTTTCCTAAAATAGCAAGTTTTCTAACACTAAGAAAATTGTTTGAAGGCTAATTGTGAACAATGTATGAATCCAAGTGAGGCTATGTAAATTGGATCTTGTTCTCAACTCACCAAACTCTTGTGGAAATATAAAAGCTTCAAAAAGATTCTTTTATTAGTTGGCTACAGATCCTTAGAATTCGGAATCAACCATAAATGGTCGATTGGGCTCTTAGGGGTTGGGGATTAATTCAAGCTATTGATTTTATATATATAGAAAAACTGTTGAGTATGACTTGTGAGCAATGACTTAATCATTTATATTGTAGTCCTACAACAAACTTCCTTTAAGTGCGCGTCATGTCCGCATTGTTGTTGGGAAGAAATCTCTACAAGAGGTTTTTTATCATGACACTATATTCTCTTTGTTGCTTTGCATGTATGGACAAACCTTTTTAAAAGAGTGTCACAAAGGTTTGTCACATGAATTACTCTCAACTACTCTTAACTCATCAAAGAAAAATTAAGAATCATAGCCTTTTTGAAGAGTTTGCTTATGAATCATGTGGAGTAGGTCCATATTCTCAAATGAGTTGGAGTGGTCGCAATATACAAGAGAAAGACAAGTGGCATACATATAAGATAGTGAGCGACAACTTCCACTAGTTTTTTTTACTAAAATTATTCAGCCTTGTAATCCAAAGATAATCAACTACACTAAAGAATGTATTCAATGTGAAATGATAAACAATGTGCTTACTCCCACTACCTTTCCAACACTATTTGTCAAGTTGTGGGTAATAAGTATTGGAGACTGCATGTATTGCCACCTCTCTCTGCACCAACCATCTGCACCTACAGTGACCTTCAAAACTGTCCCAATGTTTGTACATGTTACATTCAAAAAATAATGTAGGTAAGAGAAACTCATGGAATGGAATGTAGTAAATTTATTGATATAGTACATACAATGTACTAATTGATTACAAAAATTCCAACAAAATTGAAGCGCTCAATGAGAAAGGAAAAAAACCTAAAGCTACTCTGTACATTGGTACACTTTTGAACGTCCAACATGGAAATTCCTCACCACTTTGTCCATTTTCCTCTGGATTTTAATACAGCTGCTATTCGTCTGGGCATTGATTCTATAAGTCTCTTGCAATCATCAATAGTGATAGAAGGGAAGGTTTCTTCCACACGAGACCATAATTCAAGTATCCCTTTTGGTGGTGTGTCATATCGATTCAATCTCCTTTTCAAAATTGCCCATAGATTTTCTATAGGATTCAAATCTGGAGACTGAGCAGGCCAAGATAAGACACCAAAAGGTTGCCTAGAAAACCATTGTTTCATACTATTCTTTGGTATGTATAGGTGCATTATCCTGTTGAAATATGACTCCCGATGGATCTAAATTATATTTTTGAATTGTACCATGGAGATGCTCCTCCAAGATTTTTTGATAACCATGCTGATTGAGGCGACCTTCAATTCTACACATCATGCCAGGTCCATGTATACACATACATCCCCATATCATCACAGAACCACCACCATGCTTAGCAGTCGGAATAACGGTCCGCTCTGAAAGGTCCTGTGGATCACGAACCCAACACCAAACTCTCCCATCTGAAGAAAATCTGTGAATTTTAGTCTCATCTGAGAATATCACGTGACTCCAGTCATCAATAGTATAGTGCTAATACTTTCTGGCAAATTCTAAGCGAGCCCTAATATTACTGCGTGACAATTGTGGTTTCTTTTCTTTCACATGCGATTGCAAACCTGCTCTACAAAGTCCACGGCGTACAGTAACTTCACTGACTTGTACTCCAAAAACTTCTTGCACATGTTTAGTAGCTTCTCTTGCAGTAGACACCTTCCCTCTTGTTATACTAGTTACACAAGACCGCTCCATTGCACTTGTCAACTTGCGTGGTCTACCTCCAACTAAAAGCTTTGCATCTGGAAAATGCTTCTTACGGAGACCTCTGTACACTTGATTTACCAACATGCAAAGAATTTGCTATCTCTCTCACACTACAACCTTTTGAAGCAAAGAGAGTATACCTTGTTGCTTCCCCAGGACAATGGTCTCACCATTTTCACTTGTGAAGCTAAACACGAAAGAAACAAATATATGACACAAGAAGAACAAATACACACAACAGAACACAAACCAAGCAATTCACAATGCATGTACACTTCACTTGCTATGCATACAAGATTCACTCATATGTACTTTCAAAACTGTCCCAATGAAGAGAAAATATCTAGAGCTTCAATTCATGCACATACATGTAGAGACAAGTGGTAAGCCTTGCTCCTTGATTACCTTACTAATGATAGTATGTAACTAAATTGATGCCATGTCAGTCTAGCATGCAATCACTATGTGGTGACTCACCAAACTTTCAAATTATAAACATTGGGACACTTTTGAAGGTCACTGTAATCTCAAACTTCATTTCTTTACTAACACAAAATACTCATATCTCAAAAGATCATAATGTCAAAAAGTTACCATACTTTATAGCGTTAGATTTCATATTTAATGGTGTTACAAAACTTGACAACAATATACTGCCTTTCTTTGCCTACCCTTTGTGAGGCTCTCGAATGCTTTCACTACATTAGCAAATTTGCACTAGAGTAAACTGTATTAATAAATCACTCATATATCAGGAGTATTTGGATACTTACAAAGTGCTGCCTCATGGTGCAAAGTGAATAATATCTGAAAACAGGCTTTTTACAGAAGAATCCTCGTTCTGATTGATACTTCACTTGATTCATAGACAAGTGTTGATAGTTGATGAACACGTATTATTTAGAAATACACTACTTTACATTGGATCATTGGATCATCTTGCATATCGCCCAACACCCTGGCCAAATCCTGTACCACATCACACCAATCATCAAAAACCAAACTCCAACATTACATTATTATACAAAAACCGGTACCTTCTGTGTCGAAGAGTGTCCAAACTGATACCTTTGTGTACATGTACTACTACTTTATCATATGAGACTATTCACGAGAGGAGACTACAATTTGACGGAAATTATATTAAATTCCACATCGTCGAAGAGTTTGAAAGTTCTTGGGAAGAATGGTACTTGGTACTAAAAAAATATAAAAATGGACACGGAAATGCTTCTCTCTGATTAAAAAGAATTCCGATGATAAATGAATTATTCAAACAGTCAGGTGTCGAACTGGCCATACAGCTAGAAGTGCAGTAATTAGATAACTAGGACCTTACAAGGAGGACCAATTATTTGTTGTGGTGGTCAGGATGTTGTAACATTAGAGTCACAATAGTTATGGAGTTTGTATGAAAAAACAATGATGATGGTTAAAAAGACAAGAAGAGTCAATAGCATTTGTTTGGAAGGGATGACATTACTTGAATTTCGCTTCTCCTCTTCAGTAGCTCGTGCCAGTCGTCGTTGTCGAAGCAACTCGTCCTTGTGGCGTGCTTTCTCTTGTAACTCTTGTTGTTGCCTTTCCCGTGAGGCTGCTATCTCCTCCCTCTGCCCCATATCATTTAGTCAGCAAACAAAACAATGTAACATCAATTACTGGGTCTTTAATTCATAAGCTTTACTCTCAAGGTAACTTGAAGTTTGATTTGATAGTAATGAAAGCAAAGTTAGATTGAAATTGATCCAAAAGTTATAAAAGTAAAATCAATTCGAAGTGTAGAATGATCAATTACTTCAGAGTCCTTAGCAACTAATCGAGTTAGGAGCTTACATCCACAGTTCGAGGCTCCGATCTGGCATCATTTCCTTTGATCTGGGCTTTGAAAGTGTCCAAGCCTTTCTGCAAGAAGGGCAGAACGCGAGCACAGAATAATGCAATGACAGCAAACGCCGCGAAAATCTTGAGGAACAAGTAAAGCCCCTGGCCCGATTGAAACCAGTCCACCACGTCTCCCGGGAACTGCTTGGCCACTGCCAACAACAATTGTTACCACATGAGAAAACAGACCATGTACAATGATATGGATCTTTTCAGTGGTGAGTTTTCCAAGATGTGAGTGAGGAACCTTTGAAGAGAGCCGAAGATGTCTCAGCATACGGAGCTACTTCATGCCAATTGACTGTTACGAGAGCCGAGACTATGGCTAATACGCCTACTCCGAAGATGCACAGGCTCGTCCTGCCTCTCACCCACCTTCTGCCTTGTGCGTCTGTTAGAAACAAGGGCAGCAGCACTAGAGGAGCTGCTCATCCATACACACACACACACACACTATTAGTGACATGCCAATTCCTTCTTCTTCTATGAAGTAAAAAGAAACAGCAACTTCTGCTAACAAGGGTTTACTTATCTACCCTACTTTTGACTCAAGTTTCGTACATGGATGATTATCTTAATCGAAACAAGTTACCCTTGTAATTAGCAAAAAATGATCAGATTCGATGAATTTTTGATCATGCAGGAGTTGTCTAATTGATGATCTTATGATTCTTAGTTTGATTCACTATGTTACTGATTTATAAAATGTGACAAAACTTACACATTGCAGCGAGGAACATCCCCAAAATGAAACCGATGGCCTTCATTTCGTCCATGGAACCACCATCTTGATGTAAAGTACTCATGTTTCCAACAGCTTCACTCATTCATACCTGAAACGAATCAGTATCACAATCATAGTTAGAATTTCAAGAGCTTAAAACCCTAAAATTCTGCAACTCCCAATATCGACATACTTGGCTTCCACTGACCACGAGAATGAGCCAAAACTGCTATTTCCTTCAAGAAGTTGACTAAATTTGCTTCCAGGAGATTCATTAGGAGATTCCAGAGTAAGAGCGTCTACTGTAAGTATTTCCAGAGTACTGCAACAAACTCAACTCATTACATTGCCGCAAATCGATCAAGTATGGACAAACTTGACTTCTACCGACCATGATAATGAGCTACTTTCTGCAACAAAACTGTTCAATTTCTTCAAGAAGTGACCTAATTGTGCAGAGTTGAGCCAGGAATTTCAGAGTAAGAGCGTCTAGTGCAAGTATTGCAACAAACTCAACTCATGTATAGCCGCAAAATGACCACATATAGACATACTTGGCTTCTACTGACCATAAGAATAAGCTACTTTCTGCTATTTTCTTCAAGAAGTCAGCTGAATGTGCAAAATGTACACTAAAATACTAGAGAGTAAGAGCCTCTACTGCAAATAATGGAACAAACCGAATTCATCATATTGCCCAAAATCACCCAACATGAACAAACTTTGCTTCTACCAACCATGAAAAAAATGAGCTATTTTCTTCGATTGATTAGCTAAAGGTGCAGAATTTGGCCCACAAAACCTGGAGAAGGTGCGTTTGATGCAAGAGTTCCAGAGTAGCTTTTGATCGCCCTGAAACTGCAGCAGCTAAAAGAGCCTGAAAAGTAGGATCTCAAAGAAGCGAGCTGCTTAAAACCCTGAATCAATCACAAGCGAGAATCTATAATCTCATCAACAGGAATTCTCTGCTAATTCGCTCCTGAGTGCGTGGATCTCTCCTTTTTGCTCTTTTCTATTTGGATGATCCTGCAACAAGGTTAAAGCACTCTTCGTAGTTCAGTTTCAAAGATCTTGGCACTCTGCTTTCGATCGCAAAACCCTAAATCGGAACTGCGAGAGGAATCAACAAGAAGTGAGCTCACTGATGAAAGCAAAGCCTGGTGGTGCAGTGTTGTACGTTCTGCCGCTGAAATCTAAGACGTTTGTACATTGTGGCACTTTCGGAAGGTTTGATGGTTGAAGGTTCTATGATATTGGGTCACACTAAACTTATAATAGAGTGTTTGAAATCTAATTTTTATCATGGATTTCTTACTTTTTATTGGACTTACAATCATTTTTTTTGGTTTCACTTTAATTTTATTCTCATAAATTAAAGTAATTTTAATCCATGATAAAAACTAATCTCAAATACATAAAAAATGAAATTCACCCCTAAGAGCCTATTAGACCTTTAATTCTGAATTTTTAGGGGTTTAAAATAGTATGTCTTTCTCTGAAAAGTATGTTCAACTTTTATATTTATATTCAGAATATTTGGTAAGTTAAGATTCACATCGAGTCCAAAAGACTTTAACTATATTCATGGGTTTTTAAACCACTCTTCTGAACATAAACAAGGCAAGATCTGCCCAATGTTGCAAAACTAACTAGTTTGGGAAACAAAAGTATTTTTATTAGGTATCAACAATTTTTTTTCATTTCATTACTTGGTGTATAAATGAAGCGAATTGGGTCATATTCCAACCACTACACTAATTATATTAATTAGTGTGATATTATGAGGCACCACAAGCCTTGGCTTGGTGCTCAGGGCTTAGGCCCCCAATGAGGAGGCCGTGGGTTCTATTCCCCATGCCGGCGTGGTGCTCACCACTATAGTCCACCCAATTATTGTGAGGGGTCTTTGGACCTTGTTGTATGGGTACCTCAAAGCCCTTTGGGGGGATACTATGTCAAGTATCTTCAAGGCATAATTAGTAACTAGGTTAGAAACTAGCGTAGTTATAGTGTCCACCCTTGAGAGGGGGAAGTAGTATTGTTCCAATTTCCCCTTGTCCGGTGGCCATCAGGATATTAGCACTACGAACGGACACTTCATTCACGCCGGCCCCTTGGAAAGGGACCGGAGTTTCTATCTATCTATCTGTAATGTTGTGTTTAGTGTTGTATAAGTTATAGAAAATAAATTTTTTTATTTTTCTTATTTAAAATTAAAAAAATAAAAAAAGCTAAATTTTATTTTATAAATTTTTTTTTTTACAAAAAAATTTATTTTATACACGTCGTTTTTTAGGAGGTCTACATCCATTATGTGGCATAGGAGTTACATCACGAACGAAATTTAAAATTATACCAGTTCTACGGATAGCTCGTAAAGCTGTATCTCGTCCTGGACCAGGACCACTAATCATAACTTCGGCTTGTTTCATACCTTGATCAATCAAAACGCGAATAGCATTTTCGGCAGCGGTTTGAGCCGCAAAAGGTGTACTTTTTTTTGTACCTTTAAAACCGCAGGCACCTGCAGAAGACCAAGAGACAGCTTGTCCTCTTATGTCTGTTACGGTAACAATTGTATTATTAAAACTTGCTTGAATATGAATAACTCCTTTAGGTATTTTACGTTTACCTTTGCGCAAACTTATTTTTTTTACTAATTTTGGCATAATTATTATTTTTTATTTATTTTCAAAAATTTATTGTATTTTAATATTTTAATATATATTTATATATTTGCTTTTAAATAAGCGAAAGATCTACACTATTTAAATTAAATTCCTTTTTTTTTTATTTTTATTAAAAATTATTTAATAAAAAATTATCCTTGTCTTTGTTTATGTTTTGGATTAGAACAAACTACCATTATTCGTTTTCGTCTACGAATTAATCGACAATTATCACATATTTTTCTAACAGAAGCACGAACTTTCATTTTTATATTCCTTATTTTATGCTATTTATAATATATAATATAAAAAATTTTTATACTAAGTTTTTTAATTAATTATATTTTTAATATTTTCAATTCAACAAAAAAATTAACTATTTTGTGATTTACTACGCAGACGGTAAGTAATACGTCCTTTAGTTAAATCATATGGGCTTAGTTCTACTTTAACTCGATCCCCTGGTAATATTCTTATATAATTTCGTCTTATTTTTCCAGAAATATGAGTTAAAACTTCACACCCATTATCTAAGCAAACTCGAAACATTGCATTAGGAAGTGATTCCGTAACTATACCTTCCATATCAATCAAATTTTGTTTCTTCATTAAAGGGAAAATCTCCTTTTTTAATTTAACTAACACTGAAAAATATAATACTAGCTAGCTTTTTTTTATTTACAAAGATTTTCCTATATAAAAGATTTAAATAAACTGTAAATAAATTACCATACATAACATAAAATTTCTCCTCCAATTTGTTTTTCTCGTGCTTCCCGATCTGTCATAATCCCTTGAGAGGTTGAAAGAATAACAATTCCCATTCCACCTAAAACTTTTGGAATTTCTTTATGATTAGAATATATTCTTAAACCTGGTTTACTAATACGTCGTAAAGTTGTGATATAAGGTTTTTTTTTTTTTCCTTGATATTTTAGAATTCTGTGTCAATGGCAGCAAAAGACTAAAATTGAGCAAGATTATCAAAGTAAAGAGAATGTACAACACTTATGAGCTCCCGTATGTGACTGGTCTTATAAAACATTTCAAAAATTAAGTACTTACTGAAAAATATTGAAAGTATTCGTAAGGACAGAAAAATATTCTTCCTCCGTACGGAGGTTTTCTTTTTCTTGATATAAAATGAAACTTGATATACGTTCTCATACTCAGGTACCAGGGTTTAGGTTCTATATACCAATTCCAGGAAGTGACTAATTATCGCTACAAGGATAAGATACCAACTGACAGTCATTTCATACGGAAATCATACGGAAAGGTACACAAGCAGGTAATGCCACACAACTGCAGTTCCGATTCCAAAACCGCCACTCGCTAGTTCGACGGTGTCGACCATGAATTCGTCCTACAAAAGCTCAATCGATTGATACTGTAGCTGATCGACACCAAATTGCATGAGCTCGCGATCGGTCTGGGCGATGGTGGGCAGCATGGGCGCGGCCACTGAGCTGGACTGTGCCGCGAGCATCGCGCTCAAATATCGCTACTCGGAGCACATGTGGTCAGTGCGGACGGTCGCGCTCCCTTTGCGGCGAATTGCTACCCATGCTCCCCAGTGTGAACAAAAACCTCGCGCGCGACGTTTCGGGGATTTACGCCCTAGTGGCAAGTTGCTAGTCCAGATTCCTCACTATAAGAGTCTACCAGAATCCTAACCTGCATCACAGTCACCTTGGTGCTTGATATATTCTTGTCTGAGCACGTACTCCGCTGCTTGCAGAGAAGCTTCTGTCACCTGAAGTCAGTCAAATTTGGAGTCATATCTCATGACCTGCTAAGGCTTCAGTCTTAACACAGGATTTGAAAGTTGAAGCTTGAAGTTTTGTCTCGATGGCGGGTGGTGGCGTTGTGTCCCATGCTGGGTCGAAAGCTTCCCAGTATGAAGGCCATATTACGGTGTTCGTGGTTCTCGCTTGCATCGTTGCTGCTAGCGGTGGTCTCCTTTTCGGTTATGACATCGGTATCTCGGGTAAGTCATGACTGCAGTATCATATGAGAGTTTCTACAATTGTTGCTGTAAGAATGTGTTTGGAGCTGATTTGGATGATGATGAGCAGGAGGTGTTACTGCGATGGACGATTTTCTGGTGAAGTTCTTCCCCCACGTGTACAACAAGAAGCATTCAGGCACGTTGAATGAGAGTCACTACTGCAAGTACGACGATCAGGGATTGCAGTTGTTCACGTCGTCGCTCTACCTCGCGGGGTTAGTGGCTTCGTTATTCGCGTCGTTCACCACGCGGTTGGGTGGTCGCAAGGCGAGTATGCTCATCGCGGGTCTAGCTTTCCTCCTCGGCTCGATTCTGAATGCGGCCGCGTCCAATCTCGCCATGCTCATTATCGGTCGTCTACTACTCGGTGTGGGCGTGGGATTTGCCAATCAGTCGGTCCCGTTGTACCTGAGCGAGATGGCGCCCGCCCACCTCCGCGGCGCACTCAACATCATGTTCCAAATGGCCACGACTATCGGAATCCTCGCCGCCAATCTCATCAACTACGGCACCAACAAGATGCACCCCAATGGATGGCGAGTCTCGCTTGGACTCGCCGCCATCCCTGCTCTTCTTCTCACCCTCGGTGGCCTCTTCTGTCCTGAGACTCCGAACTCCTTGATCGAACGCGGGAAGTGCGAGCAAGGTCGTAAAGTGCTTACTAAAATCCGGGGTACTGATAATGTTACTGCGGAGTATGATGACATGATCGTCGCCTCTGAAATCTCGCAGCGCATCAAACACCCATTCCGCAACATCCTGCAGGTAAGTTCAATCTCCTCTTCACATTCCATGACTCGTATATCATCATTGAATAGAACTGACGATCAATTGGTTTTCTGCAGAAACGGAACCGGCCGCAGCTCGTGATGGCTGTAGCGATTCCATTCTTCCAACAGGTGACGGGAATCAACGCAATCATGTTCTACGTTCCGGTCCTCTTCAACACAATCGGCTTCGGACAAGATGCTTCCCTATACTCAGCGGTGATAGTCGGTGCAGTGAACGTGCTCGCGACGTTGGTTTCCCTCGGAGTGGTCGACAAGTGGGGACGCCGAATTCTCTTCCTGGAGGGTGGAGTGCAGATGTTGATGAGTCAAATCATAATCGCGATCATTCTGGCTCTCCGATTCGGCGGTACTCGTGAGCTTTCGAAAGGCGAAGCGGTCGGAATCGTGATCCTCATCTGCATTTACGTTGCGGCGTTCGCGTGGTCGTGGGGTCCCCTTGGATGGCTCGTGCCTAGTGAGATCTTTCCTCTGGAGACTCGATCTGCAGGACAAGCGATCACCGTTGCCACCAACTTGATCTTTACTTTCGTGATCGCGCAAGCGTTTTTGACTATTCTGTGTCACTTCGAGTATGGAATCTTCCTGTTCTTCGCGGGGTGGGTGCTTATCATGACTGTGTTTGTGGCACTCTTCTTGCCGGAGACGAAAGGCGTGCCGATTGAGGAGATGATCTATGTCTGGAGACAGCATTGGTTCTGGAGGCGGATTATTCCTCAGGATGACTTCCCTGCTCATGAGAAGGATCCCAAAATAGAAATGCAATAGGAATCTGTACTGTGTCACAGCCTTGAACTTATGCAAGTCTTACTGAGAATTCGAATGTGTGAAAGTAATTTAGCGTAGTCGGAGTTCTCTCGAAAACGAGATTTGTAAGTTTACTATAATAAAAATGTGTGCTGATATTTACATCAACAAGTGGCGTTGTGAACTACAAGTGGTGCTGTTACTTTCTCCATGGTGATTGTTGTAACCAGACAAATTCAGAATATTAGCCATATAATTCCGTTGGCCAAAAGTTGAAAGTAAAAAGAGATTAATGCGTCTTTATGAATACTAAAATTCACACATTGAAAGATGATAAAAAGATGAGTCTGCTAAAGGAAAAGGAGAGTGATAAATTGGATCACAACATTTTTGGACTTGGGCATCGTGAATAGTGTACTTTTTGAACCTAGGTATCATGAATGAACCAATCAATAATGAGTTTGCAACCTTCTACAAGGTTATGTACAACCCCAATCTACCTACCACAATCTTTCAAAGCACAAAATCACTCATCCAAATTGTGATTTGAATTGTAAAATTTCACTTTGTGAATGCATCACAAGAAGGTGATCAGTTTGACATCAAAATCTAAGTGAAAAGTTGAGTACAGTGAGAGCTATTCTTGTGGGAAAAAAACCCTAGGGCTTGCTTGGGCATTTAAGAGTTAAAATTTACAAAACAGAGAGGCTGTGGGCTACGCTTTTACGCTTTCAGAGTTGTGGACTAGTTTATAATTGTTGGCATCACCAATGTTTCGAAATTGTGAACTTCCAAATTCACAACTTCTACAAGCCCCATCACTATGTCTGGACTAAAAGTATGGATCTCAGGAGCCTTAGACCCCTACAGCCCTACTGCAGACAACAACATGAGTAGCTTGAGATAGATTCGGACGAAAATCTTGGTTTCGTACGAGTGGCTGGATCGACAGCAGGACCTCGAATGTCGGATGTGTACGGAGAGAATCTAGGACCGTACCTATCCAGTCTGCTTCTTTCACTCTTCGCGAGTAGGCATCTCGGCTGATTATCACTGCAAGCAGATAATTTGATTTTGTGACACATTCCTCAAGAATGATACAATTACATATATGCGTATAGGAGCAATAGAATCAGCACTGAAACCTTAATGGCAATATTCAGCAGAGATGACACTTTTCGGGGGTTCAAATTGATTAGAAAGAGGGGTGTATTACAAAAGAAGCGTGTTTCGAGGTGTCACTGTGGAAGCATGACCAACTATGCAACCGAAATGGTACATTGGCCGTTATTGTACACAAAGTGGCACATGGTATTTTTCATTTTAACAGAATTGTGAATGCTTGTATACATTGAGCTTTGTTCATGCCAAGAAGGGCTCTTGAAAAGGGGCTTCGTCGTTGCCAACGTAGCGTTTGAACTACGAGATATTTCAGAGGATTCGAAAAACTCACCGGCCATGTAGGGCCTCACTGATAGTGCCGTAAAACACTTCCAGGCAGTTCACAAATTTAGAATGAGCCATTATCGAACAAAGATTACAACTACTCAGCAGCCGAAGTATACGTTGTGGGGCTTGCATCAGACACTCGAATCTTTCTGCTCATAATTACCCCGTTGCAAGTGTAACTACCAGCGATTGGACTCTCGAGCTTAGAACTGAAGCCTGGAATACAGATCGACAGAAGGTAGAGTTGATTTTAACTTGAAAAAGTGAGTAAGCTCAATTTAATTGTACGAAAATTTTGGGTTTACGGTGGTTGAAATACAAAAAACGAAGGGACTATATGTATGAAGAAATGTGTATTTTAAGACAACTGGTGTGAACTGGAGGTACTATCATAGAAGGTGATGGTGAAAACAATAATGATACTACGTAAGAGTGATATCAGACAGAGCGGTGGTAATATACTTAAAATAGTGTGGTGTTATGATTAGTCGCCCTTTTGCAGGCACGCAAATGTAGGTTTGATATGGCAAAATAGACTTGAAATACCGCCATGTTTACAAAATTGTGGTTTGAGTGCTCAAGATGTTTATTATTCCATACAAAATTCTATAAAAATGGCAGCGTTATGTCAAGATGGTGGGCGAGAACTTTCCTGAGAAAGTTCCTGAGACCATGTCATGTCACAGAATTTAAAAATGATAGTATAGGGAGAGGCCTTGACAAGAACACTAGTAGGAATTGTGTTCTAAAATGTTGGAGCCAATTAGTTTACTCTATTGACATTTTAAACAGGGTGTTTATCTAATCAAGGCTCGGTACTAAATCTCGGCTCCAGAGTAAATGACATAGGATTCAATGTGAAGAGACTTAATTCTCCACTGAATCCTTCTTCAGGTAAGGCCGTTAAGACTTCACTCTTCTCTTGATCTTCAATGTCGTAAATCTCCCCAGTATGATTGACAGTATTGTATATGCACAATTGCGATTCGCTATATGGAACTAATGCAAATTCTGGAAAAACTTCTAAGCTCCAGCTACCAATCTTTTGTGCTTTAATAACATTAACTAAGTCAAGAGTAATACTTTCGTCCTTTTCAGTCCACTCAACTCTGTCAACCCTGTGCTCAATGAACTGGCCATTCTTATGTTCCGAAAAGAGATACAAACCTCCATAGTTTTCCACCAGTTGAAGGATGGGGGAGCTCGGCAAAGGAAGATTGGTCCACTTTGTCGACCATGTTTGTTTCACCATGTCGAACCCCAGAATGCCCTTCACGACTTGATCGTCAAGCTCCATGAAGCCGATGCAGAAGATGTTGCCATTCTGGGAGACCCCAGCTTGATAATCATTCAATGCAAACGCTGGTCCAGGCAAATCACCTACTCTTGTCCACTGCTCTGTTTTAGAATTGTAAACCTCCGTGATTCTCGACAGTTCCTCGTCACTTGCCGCGGAGCTTCCTGCTACAAGTATCTGGTATGAATGTGTGACTTCATCCACTATCATGTGCATGAGAACAGGGTTCCGTCTATGCAGCAGCGGTGGAAGCTCCCTCCAGCGTCGAGACAAAGGATTGAAGACGATCAACCGCTCCTCGTGTGATGACTTCGAGAAGTTCATACACACGAGTCCGTCCTTGGCACAAATGAGAAACTGCTTGAACAAGTCTGGATCAGGATCACAATTGGCTGGCAGGAACGTGAGAGGAGGTAGCCTTCGCCATTTGCCGCTTGAAGGATCGAATCCTGCCCACTGCCAGACGTTACTCTGGATGAAGAAGTAGCACGCTGTCAACGACGGGCAACCATCGTCCTGATCGATTTGCTCAGTCAGAACGACTTGCTTCGGTGGTGCCACAACGTGAGAGGAGGAGCAAATGGATGTCAAAAAATAGACTAGTATGAGGAGATGACTCAGCTCCCAGTAATAAATAACACTGGTAAGCAACAAAGCTTCCATCAGAAGACATTTTTCGGAACAGCATTCGGACTTGCGCGTCTGCCCAGGTCCTGATGCATCATCTGGAGCTAAACACGCCATGGATGTGATGAAAATGAAGCAGAGAAAGTGCAATTGATCGGACAGACTGATCGATCGACCTGAGTGACTGGCTGCCAGGCCCGGAATGCTTAGCCGTGGCAGTGAGTTCCATCTTATAGTGATTGTAGCAACTGTTTGAAGCAGCTTCTCAGCGGATGAGTTGAAGTAGCATCCATGAAAGTATGATCTTGGTACAGGAAAGAGGACAGGGCTCTGGATGAGAAGCAGGACGCCCCTATCCCCTTCAGTTGGTGGCTGCCACGAACAATCGAACAACTTTTCGAGGCATTGACGCGGACCTCACATCGACTTTTCGGAGATGTCTGTACTCTGGAAGTCTGCATTACCTTTTGTACAGACACGTTTGGAAGCGGAAGGCTAATATTGGTTGTATCCATTGGATTTGGGTTTCATCTATCGGATTTGGGTTTTCTCTATCGGATTATGGTTTCGTCCGTCAGGTTCCAATGCTTCTATCGGGTTAGGATGTTTCGGGGGGTGTTTCAGTTTGGAATTAAGGAGGGCCCATTTTTGTCTTTGTACAGTACATGTCATGTTGCTTTACGTTTGCGCGGTACTCTTGGTCGACTGTTTAAACTGATTTTCAGCAAAGTTTAATTTCATGGTCGATTTTTGAATCAAAGGAAACACATGAGATTAGAGGTTGCACAGAGAGAGAGTCGGATCATGGTTACAATTCTCATCGTATTTTACATCATGAGTTTTTATTTGTTTAATACAATGTGGACAGGATTAAACTTTTGTTTTGTAGTTTTGAAATAGAATTCGATGAATATAATTATTGTGGTAATTATTCATCGACTTAAACTAGGATTTAAACTGGCCTTCGTGACTATTAACCCTGAAAGGTCCTTGCAAGCCCGAGGGGCTTTTTTCCAACAGAATATGCCTTGTAGCTCTGACTCATTGTACTCAACTTTTCACTTATATTTTGATGTCAAACTGGTCACTTTCTTGTGATGCATTCAAAGAGTGAAATTTTACAAATCAAAGCACAATTTGTATGAGTGATTTTGTGCTTTGAAAGGATTGTGGTAAGTAGGTTGGGTTGTACATAAACTTGTAGAAGGTTGCAAACTCATCATTGATTGGTCCATTGACCCATTTAAGATGCACAAGTTTTAAAAATGCACTATTCATGATGCCCAAGTCCAAAAGATGTTGTGATTCAGTTTTGAGCTGACCGTTTCACACCCCAAGGACCTTTAAGGGTTAAGCAAATGGTTACGCAAGAGTTCCTAAAGACTTTGAGACTCTGAGAGCAATTTCTAGATTGATTGGTTTTTGACATTCTCCTTGCGAGTGTAAAAGAGTATTATGAATTCTACCCTTCGGGTTCTTGAGCACTTGAGTAGGTAGGTAGTTATGACTTAAACTGTTGGAGATTACGGAGATGGCGAAGGCTAGAAATGTAGCCTTCGTCCTCTTATCGAATGGGAAGTCAACACGTTTGTAAAATCACAAGTTGGGGGACTTACAAATGGAGATGAAGGCTTCGGCCTGTCCCCACCCATAGTTGGAGCTCATGTCCGCTTAACAATCTAGTCTGTAGTCCCTTCTTGCCCCTATGCGTTTTGTCCTTGATGCCTCCCTTCCACGCTCTCCACCTCCGCACCTTCTAGTATTGTATATGCCTTCATAACTCATACTTGGCAGCTTGCACGCTTGTCTCCGACCTTCCGCCAAATCCTTGCACTTAGTCCGCTTACTTTAGCCTTGAGACCTCTCATTAAGCTGCAGCCGCATATAAGTTATATATCGTAGAGTGCAGTGTTGTGGTTCCACAATGCGATGGTTTATTGAGAAGTTGTCCTCAAGTGGGAGAGGACAACAAAACAAACTCATTGAAACATTGATTGTATCTAGGGTTGTCTTATTAGACAAAATTCCTATTCATTTGTCAGACACAATTTAGATAAGGTGTACATCTAAGACGTTTTCAATGTATCAAATGTACATCTCATCTAAATTTTGTTTGACAAATGAATAGGAAATTTGTCTGATAAGACAACACTCATTGTATCATCCTTATTCCTTACACAAAAAAATTAGGAAGAAACAACCGCACAACATTCTCATGATAAGTAATTATGTTCTTAAAGGCAAGCCAACCTCATAATTCCACGGCCTCATTGAAACAACATTCTCTAAGTTTGAGAATTATGGTTTTTTCTTGACGAAAGAGTTGCCTAGTTTTGAAGACAACATATTAACTCTTTCCCTTGAGCAAACATAGACATTTTTACTACTTTATTAAGAGCTATAAAGTGGACTTAAAAAATATATATATTAAAAAAATAAATAAAAAATAAAAATAAAAAACAAAATAAATAAATAAATAAATAAATAATAAAAAAAATATATAAATGATACAAAAATTTGAGTACAAGGAACGAATATAACACATCATATTCTTTCAATGAGGTCAAACAAACTTCTCTTCATAATAGGTACATACCGACAACCCTAGATAACTAAGTACACATCAACTATGAACATTTATGTTTATAATCATGCACAACTAGAAATAAACCTTGGAGATAAATAAGAATATTAAATCCTTGTGGTATTGGCATGAATAAAATGCCCGTTTGAGCCACTATTGAAGATGCTACGCCGAAGAAACATAGCAACAATGACGTGGGACGACTAGCTCCTCTCGAGGTGAATACTATGGTCACCCTTAGAACAACTACTCATTAAGTAACAAGAAGCACGCATTCTAAACAATACTCTAAATTTTCTCTTCCTATACTTCAAGTCACTTCCTAAAACAATACTAAGCATTCCTAACTAGTCAATAACTATTGTTTCTGGAACAACCATTATAAAAAACAATGAATACTTTCAACAAGTTTTCCCTTGACACTAAGTATACTTAGACGCAAAAGAAAGGGTCTATCAAAAGATATAGAGGATTCAAACTAAAAAATCTCAACTCTCCACGAAACCGATTTCTTAGTACGGTCGATAAAGCCTCACACTTGTCGCAATTCTCAAGCTCATAACTGTCTCCAGTATGATCAACGGTGTTAAAAATGCACAATTGCCTTTCTGTGGATGGAACCAATGCAAATTCCGGTTACACTTCGAGACTCCGACCGCCATCCTTTTTCTTCTTAATGACATTGATAAGCTCGAACGATTCATTGTTTTCATTATGATTCCACTTAACTTTATCAACCCAATGCTCAATAATGCGTCCAAATTCTCGCTCTGAAAACAGGTACAGATCTCCATAGTTTTCCACAAATTGAAGAATGGGGGAGCTTGGCAAACCATGCTCGTTTCGCCATGTTGAACCCCAGAATGCCCTTCACAACTTGATCGTCAAGCTCCATGAAGCCGGTGCAGAAGATGTTGCCATTTTGAAACACCCCAGCTTGATAATCATTCAATGCAAACGCCAGTCCTGGAAAATCACCCGCTCTTGTCCATCGCACTATTCGGGAATCATAAACGTCCGTGCGGGCCTCCGTGATTCTCGGCATGCTGGTGCTCATCACTTGCCGCGGAGCTTCCTGCTACAACTATCTGGTATAAATGTGTGGCTTCATCCACTATCATGTGCATAAGAATAGGGTTAAGTCATTGCAGCTCCGGTGGAAGCTCCTTTCAGCGTCGAGTTAACGGAGTGAAGGCGATCAACCGCTCCTCGTGCACATGGTGACTTCCAGAAGTTCATGCACACAGTCCGCTCTTGGCAGAAATTAGAAACTTACCAGTACCTCACACAAATGTGTGGCTTCATCCACTATCATGTCACAACTAGAATCTGACCCATGAAAAATGGGAATTTTCATGAGGAGATGACATGAAAATCCCCATTTTTCATGGGATTTTCTCCTCATGAAAAATGACCTCTTCATGTCATGAATATCTCATATATTTGGAGTTTCTCGTCATGAAAAGTCAAGATTTTAATGGGAATAGGGGAAGTGGTTCCCCATGAAAAAAGAGCAATTTCCCTTCATGAATTTTTGCAATCATTAAAACGTGAGTATTTATTGACATAAAAATTGAGTTTCCACATGAAAAATGTCTTATTTCTCCTCATGAATTTTTATCACAACAAGAAAATTTTGCACTTTTATGTGTAGAAACAACCCAGCTTTGATGAGAAGAAAACACATGTTTTTTTGTAGTACAAAAGATTCAAATTTTCATTTCATAAAAATAGAGCACATTGAGGCAACTCATTCTCTCTACCTAAATACTAATTCTACTACGTGTGTCTATATCTATCAATTGACTAGTTCTACTTCAACTATGTTTGTCCTACCAATTGAAAATCTCAAGCTCGTCTCGACTAAAGACTGATCAGAGACAGTGCAGAAGCTCAGAAATCTCCTCAGTGCAGAAGCTTCATCTGCCTTTGCTTCGAAATTGTGTTCTTTGGTCTGCATACAACTCACTCGCCTCCTCTATTGTTTTCAAGCGGGGCCCTTGCAAAGCTGACCCAGAGCGCTTCGAGAGTAACTCCACGACTCTTTCAAAACAAGTTCAGCGGCACTCTGCTCATCCACAGCTCACGTAAGATTAGTCGGCTACATCAGAATGCCGTCAACAAGCTCTGGCGATTTATGAGAATTTCTAAGATCTTACGAAT
Source organism: Bryum argenteum (assembly GCA_037043015.1). Taxonomy (NCBI): domain Eukaryota; kingdom Viridiplantae; phylum Streptophyta; class Bryopsida; order Bryales; family Bryaceae; genus Bryum; species Bryum argenteum. The sequence continues at coordinate 3,396,861 of CM073330.1, read as the reverse complement.
CATAGGACTCAGCTAGGATGGGTCACAGCAAAGATCTTACGAATCGTAGGACTTGTGAATGGAAACGTCCTCGCCATCCACAATTGCTTTCATCCATTGAGAGTCGCTCAAAACGTCTGTGTACATGACTTCCTTCCGGACTCGCTTGCCCGCTTGCCTGTCACGGGTTCCATGACAGTTTTTGAGCTCAGATGTTGAGATGCAGAGTTTTGATTATCCAGCTGCATACCCCACACATAATCGTCCGTTAGGGTTTCGGGTTTAGACTTTTCTAACACTGGAGAATAAGCAAGTGAGAGAGTTTGTTGACTAACCGTAGTCTCGATAACAGCAACCAAGTTGACTAAAAGCATGCCAATGACGATATTCTCAAACAGATCGCTCCGTACAAATCTCTTTACCCCCTGGAATTGCTTCGAATTGAAGAAATTTTTCGACATAAGCTGGCTGCAACATACATGCCAAAAAGAAAAATGATGTTAGCTCAGTGTCTTGCCAAGCAAAAAAGAAGAAAAAAGGGACATGAAATTGTTACTTACTTCATCTGCTTACACATGAGAAGAAAACACATGTGCATAAGAATAGGGTTTAAGTCCTTGCAGCTGCGGTGGAAGCTCCTTTCAGCGTCGGTTAACGGATTGAAGACGATCAACCGCTCCTCGTCTGGTGACTTCGAGAAGTTCATGCACAGGAGTCCGCTCTTTGCACAAATCAAAAACTTACAAGTTCGTGGTACGAATGTGGGGCTTCATCTACTATCATCTGCACAAAAACAGGGTTACCTCGGTGCAGCAGCACTGGAAGCATCTTTCAGCATCGAGTTGAAGGATTCATTACGATCATCGGCTCCTCGTGTGGTGACTTCGAGAAATTCATGCACACGAGTCCGCTCTTGGGAGAAATCAGAAACTTACGAGTACCTGGTACGACTCTGTGGCTTCATCAGCTAATGTGGATAAGAACAGGGTTACGTCGATACAGCAGCGGTGGAAGCTCCTTTCAGCTTCGAGTTAACGGATTGAAGACGATCAACCGCTCGTCGTGCACATGGTGACTTCCAGAGATTCATGCACACGAGTCCGTCCTTGGCACAAATGAGAATCTCTTTGAACAAGTTTGGATCAGGATCATAATTGGCTGCAGGAACGTGAGAGGAGGTAACCTTCGCCATTTGCCGCTTGAAGGATCGAATCCTGCCCACTGCCAGACGTTACTCTGGATGAAGAAGTAGCACGCTGTCAACGAAGGTAGCTTCTTCAGTGACAGAGTTGGAGTAATCTTTTCGATCAAAGATTTTCAGCCCCTCGAGGGCAGTTTCAAATGAAACACTTGCTCGTACTCTAGGTGCTCTAGAAGAACTCCCTTGATTTTAGATGGGCAACCATCGTCCTGATCGATTTGCTCAGTCAGAACGACTTGCTTCGGTGGTGCCACAACGTGAGAGGAGGAGCATATGGATTCCAAAAAATAGACTAGTATGAGGACCGAGATGACTCAGCTCCCAGTAATAAATAACACCAAGCAACAAAGCTTTCATCAGAAGACATTTCATCGGAACAGCATTTGGACTTGCGCGTCTGCCCAGGTCCTGATGCATCATCTGGAGCTAAACACGCCATGAATGTGATGAAAATGAAGCAGAGAAAGTGCAATTGATCGGATCAACTGATCGATCGACCGCTTAGGCGTGGAAGTGAGTTCCATCTTTCAGTAATTGTAGCATCTGTTTGCAGCATCTACCAGGCGAATGAGTTGAAGAACCATCCATGAGGTATGATCTTGGTACAGGAAAGAGGACAGGTTCTGGAGGAGAAGGACGAGGCCCCTATTGCTTTGGTGGTGACGCGGCCCTCAGATTGACTTATTGAAGAAGTCTGTACTCTGGAGGTCCGTACTCTGGAAGTCTGTACACCTTTTTAAATATGCACCGAAAGTTCTACATTAAAATAGTGAAGCTTCGCCGGCTAGTTTTTGGGAGAAATCAACCAAGAATATCAGAAATCTTGCTAGATTTAAGACATAATCTAAAAATGCCAGAGGTAATGGGTAAGAATATCTCAAAATCTAGTGTACTGGTCCGTTCACACTAGTCTTGCGGAATACTGGTGGATGACATCCATCCAAATGCTACGTAGGGTTTTCGTCTATCATCTGTACCTTCGATTTCGAGTATTTAGTCTGATATTCCTGCTTTGTTTATGTGAGTTTGTTTGTTGCTTTTAGAGAGTATCTGTGAGTAGGAGAAAGAATGTGCAGTGCACATTGAGCTCTGAGGATGACTAGAGAATTGTAACACGATAATGCACCGATTGCATCTCTGAATGAAGAATCTCGGTCGGTAAAGCCTCACACTTGTCGCAATTCTCAAGCTCATAAATGTCTCCAGACTGATTAACGGTGTTAAAAATGCACAATTGCCTTTCTGTGGATGGAACCAATGCAAATTCCGTATACACTTCGAGACTCCGACCGCCATCCTTTTTCTTCTTAATGACATTGATAAGCTCAAAAGATTCATTATTTTCGTCATGATTCCATTCAACTCTATCAACCCAATGCTCAATATAATAATGCGTCCAAATTCTCGCTCTGAAATCAGGTACAGATCTCCATAGTTTTCCACGAGTTGGGGGAGCTCGGCAAGGGAAGATTGGTCCACTTTGTCGACCATGTTCGTTTCGCCATGTTGAATCCCAGAATGCCCTTCACAACTTGATCGTCAAAGCTCCATGAAGCCGATGCAAAAAATGTTGCCATCTTGGAACACCCCAGCTTGATAATCATTCAATGCAAATGCTGGTCCTGGGAAATCACCCGCTCTTGTCCATCGCACTGTTTGAGAATAATAAACCTCCGTGATTCTCGACAGGTGCTCATCACTTGCAGCGGAGCTTCCTGCTACAAGTATCTGGTATGAATGTGTGGCTTCATCCACTATCATGTGCATGAGCACAGGGTTCCGTCGATGCAGCAACGAAGACGATCAACCGCTCCTCGTGTGGTGACTTCGAGAAGTTCATGCACACAGTCCATGCACACAGTCCGCTCTTGGCAGAACTCAGAAACTTACAAGAACCTGGTACGAATGTGTGGCTTCATCACTATCATGTGCATAAGTACAGGGTTACGTCGATGCAGCATGTGGACTCGTGTGCGGTGTGCATGAACTTCTCGAAGTTTCCACATGAGGAACTTACAAGCAACAAGACATTTTTCGGACAGCATTAGGACTTGCTCGTCTGCCCAGGTCCTGATGCATCATCCGCAGCTAAAAACGCCATAAATGTGCTAAAAATAAGGCAGAGAAAGTGCAATTGATCGGATCAACTGATCGATTGACCTGACTGACTGGCTGCCACGCCCGGAATGCTTCAGCGTGGAGGTGAGTTCCATCTTAAATAGGGATAGTCGCAACAGTTTGCAGCAGCTACTAAGCGGATGAGAACCATCCATAAAGTATGATCTTGGTACAACTAACTGAACTGAAGAAAGAGGACAGATTCTGGATGAGAAGGAGGACGCCTCTATCCCCTTGGTGGCTGCCACGAACAATCGGACAACTTTTCGAGGCATTGACGCGGACCCCACATTGACTTTTCGGAGAAGTCTGTACTCTGGAAGTCTGTACACCTGTGTAAGATGCACCGAAAGTTTTACATTAAAATAATGAAGCTTCGCCGGATTTTGGGAGGAATCAACCAAGAATATCAGAATTTTGCTAAATTCGATACATAATCTAAAAATGCCACAGGTACAGTAATGGGTAAGAATATCTCAAATCTAGTGTACTGGTCGGTTCACACTACTGTATTCTTGCGGAACACTGGTTTTTCCTTGCAAGGGTAGGCACTGTAGCTAGGACAGGAGGAATGTCTGTGGAGGGCAATCGAGGCGCATGCGCGTCCCCGTTGTAGCACCTGCTGCTGCTTGAGACTAGCCCACAGCCTTCCCGCGAGAAGCCCTCGAAGTTCCGCCCCTCGCTCCTGTGCTCCCAGCCTCCGCGCCTTTCGAGCTCCCTCCCTCGAAACTCCCTTACCGACTGGAGATGCTGACCTCCACAAGAAGAGGACTACAAATACTGCTTGAAGCAGAGGGTGCCTGGTGCGCCCTTTGCCCAACAGCGTCACACTCTCCTCCTCAGTCTGCAAAACCTCAGTCATAAGCGTGGGGAGGATGACGAGGTTTCGGGGTTTGTTGATTTCAATTTGGCAGAAAGGGATACCAGCCATACTCGCGCTTGGTCACCCGGCACTGTAGCAGCAGGCAATTTTCGCTGGCTCTGGGGTGGATGACCCTAACTTACGCTGTGGATTAGTTGTTTAGGGACTGATCCGGCAGTTGCACAGACTTTCTACTGCCCGCTCGAAGCATCGAAATGCTGTAAGGATGCACAGCTTGGAACTACGTGGACTACACAAGCGCCGTCAGCGACAGAGTACACGACGAGCTAGTTTACGGCCATATGACAGAACGCAATTATCTTCCACGCAATCTTCAGGCTTGGAGTTGAGGGTTTGGAATTTTGTGCGCACTCGCAGGTGCAGGCAAGCCAGATCGCGATCTCGCCGGTGCAGGAGTGCAATTTGAAGAAAGTGTGCGGGTTGGAATTGCATTAGAAAACGATACTGCAGCGATTGAGTAGGAGTTCAGCATGCTTTGCCTGCTAGGCGTGGTGGAGCGGGGACTATCAAAACTCAATATAAAAAGTATCAATATCATCATTGTACGTTGTGCTCCCTTAAAAATTCTTTCGTTCTTTTCGGAGCAATTACTTTGTCGATAATGAGTGTGCCCTTTTGATATAGTCATGTGTAGTGACATGGGTTGCACTTGAATGTGTCGTAATGTCGTAATTACATTGAATTTGAGAAGCCTCAATTGTTAAAGAGGAGAGCTTAGAATTTGATGCAACTCTAAGCTCTCCTATCAATTGACTGACAGTATTCTCTTATCAATTGACTGACAGTATTCTCTTACTAGATTGTCAACTCTAGAGTAAAGAGGGTTCAGGTTGTATGAAGTTTAGTATGTTCTCATGTTCAGCTCACTTGCTGCTCTAAAATCTGTACTTCATCGAACCATTTTCTGTAATTGAGGTCCTTGGACGTTTCTATGCTTATTGCATCCTCACTTCGAATGCTTACGAGCTATTACATTCCAATGCTTGAAAGTTCAAATATCTAGCTTCGATAAATTGTCGGAAATTTTAACAAAATGAAATGTGCCAATTCTGACCTAAATGAAGTTACATGTTAGCAGATTAATAGGCCATCCCGAGCATGTGGCATGTGTCTTGGATTGCTGGTCTCTATGAGGACCAAATCGAGGCCACAGAAAGCGAAGAAACCACGCAATCTCGACGAATTGCCACCTGAACTCAAGAAATGTATTCTTCATCAGCTTGGATACGAGGGAGAACATCTGCCAGCTGAAGTCACTCTCAAAAGACTGGAAACGATTCATCGAGACTTCGAGTGTGACGAGTTCAGTCATGGGTCGATGACAACACCCAAGTTGACAGCGTGCTACTTCTTCGCTCATCTGGCAATGGGCAGGCCTCAAGTCTTGCAAGTGGAGACGAATGCCACACTTGCCATTCCTGCCAGCCAATTGTGACCCGGATCCGAAACTCTTCAAACAGGTTCTCGTTTCTGCCAAGAACGGACTCGTGTGCATGAATTTATCGAAGTCACCACACGAGGAGCGGTTGATCGTCTTCATTCCTTTGTCTCGACTCTGGAAGGAGTTTCCACTGGTGCTGCATCGAAGTAACCCAGTTCTCATGCACATTATAGTGGACGAAGCCACACATTCATACCAGATACTTGTAGCAGGAAGCTCCGCTGCAAGTGATGAGCACCTGTCGAGAATCACGGAGGTTTATTATTCTCAAACAGTGCGATGGACAAGAGCGGGTGATTTCCCAGGACCAGCATTTGCATTGAATGATTATCAAGCTGGGGTGTTCCAAGATGGCAACATTTTTTGCATCGGCTTCATGGAGCTTGACGATCAAGTTGTGAAGGGCATTCTGGGATTCAACATGGTGAAACGAGCATGGTAGACGAAATGGACCAACCTTCCTTTGCCGAGGTGGTTGTGGTGGCAAGTGATATGTCTCGGCCTTCATACTAGAGCCCAAAGTCTCGGCGTTCATACTAGATCCCAGATTCTCAACATTTGCTCGTCGCTTGCCGCTGAGCGTCCTGCTACAAGTATCTGATATGAATGTGTGGCTTCGTCCACTATAATGTGCATGAGAACAAGGTTCATTCGATGCAGCAGCTGTGGAAGCTCCTTCCAGCGTCGAGTCAAGGGATTGAAGACGATCAATCGCTCCTTGTGTAGTGACTTCGAGAAATTCATGCACACGAGTCCAGTCTTGGCACAAATGAGAAACTGTTTGAACAAGTCTGGATAGGGGTCGCAATTGGCAGGAAGAAATATATGAGAGGAGGTAACTTTCGTCGTTTGATTACCGCTTGAAGGGTCGAAGGCTGCCCATTGCTAGACTCCATTCTTGATGTAGAAATAGCACGCGGTCAAATTGGGTGTCTTCGTCGACCCATGACGGAACTCGTCACTCTCAATAAATCGTTTCCAGACTTATGAAAGTTACTTCAGCTGGCATATTTTCTCGTATGAAAGGTGATGTAGAACACATTTCTTGAGTTTAGGTGGCAGTTCGTCGAGGTTTCGTGGTTTCTTCGCTTTTTCTGGTCCGCCTTTGCTCTTCAAAGGGACCGGTAATTTAAGACACATGCACCAGATGCTTGGGATGGCCTTATCATCTGCAAAGACGTGAGTAACTTCATGTAATTTGCGTTGGCATTTTTTTGTAGTACTTAACAAATGTCGAAACAACATAACATGATCAAAGTTATTGAAATATTTCTAGCATGCACTGCGAGCTGTTGGATTGTAACAACTCATAATCATTTCAAATGAGATGAAAGAAGCACAAAACCCCAAGTTTGTTAAGTACTACAAAAAATGGTGGGATTAATTCTAAATAAGGGAGGTAGCGGGTGAGGAAAAATTATCACAGATGATTTACAACTAAGACCTCAGTACCCTAGGGTTGAGAAAAGCATGTTCAGTCGACAAATTTTGAGCTCTCCTATCATCCTCCCCTTGGCTTCTCAACTCAACTGAAGAGACTGAGGACCTTGTGGCAAAAGTGAGCTCATCTCACTGCAAGTCAAGTCATGCAATATCGAGAATTTGACGAAAGCTAAATATGGATACTATGGCTTAGATGAGGATCAGCTAAGAAAAAATTTCTATGGGAGCACAACTTACCATGAACACAACGGATCGAACAATCAGCCGATCCCACCTCGAGCTGGCCATCTCCATGCTTGACCTATCGATCGATCCCCAGTTGTATGTTGTATCTGAGTACTTGAAAGCATATATACTGAGATGTGTTTCAATACATGGCGAACTTCAGTCAAGATCAACACCAGATTGTACAGACACGCTTGACATTACATGGAAGTTTTGTTGGGCAGACTCAAAACGAAGCGCTCCAAAAAGGAGTTGCGAACTGGGTAATGTGATGGAAGAGGAAGGCTATGGGGTTGTAGCCTTTTTCATACCTACTTGCCCTCTGAGTCCGCGAGGACAAGGTGGTAGACAGGTATGAACAAGGCTTCAACGTGTACACTACTAGGTTTCAACACTGTGAACTACGGCAGTATCGTAGCTAAATACACTAGAGTGACAGAAAATCCGTCCCCGAAAATCGTAGCTGGTAGTGCAGGTATACGTAGTTTTAAATTTTGCGTCGACGGGGTGTAGATTCCGTTACGGCATGAAACTGTCGTGGGAACTGCTCGCTCCCAAGCGTTCGGGGTTCCCATGCAGTCAGATTACACGTAAGGGGGGGTGGCCCACTCATGGCCAATACTACTAAAAGTATTTACAACTACCTCGAAGATGGTAATTATGAACTAAGGCTGGTTAAATGTAAACACAATATGTGCTTACTGGCATGGTGAAAAACAGTTTTACATAGGTAATCAATATTAATTAAAGTAAATTCTGAATTTCGGATAATTTGGCCAAGTGGATGTTGGAGAATTACCGGGATGGTATAAAATTTTTTTTAGTTTTACTTGTTGCCGATTGGTCCATGTCGACGGTGTCAATTTCAGCCTTTCACGGCGAGTAGTACAAGAAGGGCTCAGATTTTGAGATGTGCTGATACATGATTCGCTGAAATGGATGTGGAATAATGAATTCTATTGCCAATTGAAAAGGTCTGTTTCAGTCCTGAGTTCAAAATGCGGTATCAATTAGCGTGACCCAGTAGTTCTATTATATCCCTTGCATACCTACGGTGCTTGTGATATACGACCGAAAGAGTTAAAAACGAGCACACACATTGCACATATTGCAAGCAAGTAGTGTTTTAAAAGTAATACAGCGTGAGCACTGCGAGATACGATATTAATACTGGAAAAACTTGCAAGTACCGCATACTACCGCCAATGTCTATGAACCTGCCTGTAAGTTTAGTATATTCAAAACATTTACAAAATTTTAGAGAATGGAATCTGATAAATGTTATCTACCAGAGTTAGTCACGATCGTCCGCACTAACATCATCCGATGAAGACTGTGGCTCCTCTCTCTGAGTATCTTCCTCCTGCTCCGATCCGGAGCCCTTCAACTGAACTTCGGCATCTTCTCCTTTGTTTTCTCCATCCTCTTCGCTGCTACGTGACTTCGTAGTACCGGAACCTCCTGAACTTGCCGCTTTCACGCTGTCCCCCTCCTCTTCGTCATCAGAAGAAGTCTTCGCACTGTCCTCGTCTGTGTCAATGAAATTCCGACTCTGACGCTTCTTGTGGCGCGGTTTGGATGCTTCTCCATTGTAAATTGCCAGAACGTTCTCCATATCTTCTGCCTTCTGTGGGTATCTCTTCCGTGTCATGTCAAACAGTGGACAAAGTTCCTCTCGTTTTGCTATGGTAACTTCGTCCTCCGTTGGCACCCTCTTAAACTTGTCCTCCTACACATAAAACAGACATGTCACATTTCAGGCCAGACCCGTGCATACAGACACAGCAGCAATATCGAATTTACACATGCCATGCTATATCAGCTCCATAAAAGTCAATCACATGTCAGCCCACACTTCTGCAGATAGGAATATCGTTACTATCCCTTCGAGAAATGAGACCTGTGCATATACAAACAAGGGCAATATTGAATGTACACATGCCATGCTATATAAGCTCCACAAAAGTGAATCACACGTCAGATAGGAATAGCGGCAATATCACTTCGAGATATGAGACCTGTGCATTCACAAAGAGCGGGCAATATCCAATTTACAGATGCCATGCGATATAAGCTCCATACAATTCAATCACATGTCAGCCTACAGTTCTGCAAATAGGAATAGCGGCAATATCAATTCGACAAAAGCCTGCCTACCTGTGGAATAGCACGAAGTATACACTATGCACACCTATCAGCTTATTTGACACCATAAGATATCGTATTAATACAGTACCCATCCTTCTGCAAACACTATACTTCCTATCATCGTCATGAGAGCATAATATCTTGCAACTTTATCAATATACTACAGATGTGATCGAATTGAATGTGTAAATGCAAAATAAATAGAGAACTTACAAATTTCTTTATAAAACCTGCCGCTCCCAGCGAACCGAGTCGGTGAGTGTATCCCATTCGCTTTGTCCTTGCATTGGCCGCTTTTTTGCATTTGTTAGACTTTTCCTGGTATGACTGGTTAGAAATGGAGGCCCTAATATTATTCCAGGCCTTGACGGTAAGACCATGAGCGATGGGAGTGAACTTCTTTGAGTTATGTTTCTTCATATGATTTCTTGTTTGAATCCTCCTTTGTCTAATATTTGTTGCTACATCTTCTAATACATAGTCAATGTCATATTTGCCCAGATACAATGACATTACCCTATTTGCAAATGCTCTTTTCAATGCCTTGTCTTGCGATGGCCAAGGGATGTCCCAGGGGAAAATCCAGGGGGCTCGGTTATGGGTATAACTCTCCATGTGCTTCCAAAACCTCCCAAACGGATGCCCCTTGGCATTTACCTCGCATGGAGGAACATCTTTCACAGTATCCCAGACGCCTACCGAATGCAAATCTGTGATAACATTGCTCTCGCTAGGCAAACTAAGTGCAGAGGAATCTATGGAATTGGACTGATTTTTCCTCCCCACTGTGGTTGGGCTTACCTGCAGGCCCTTCGATGCCTCCCTTGTCTGGACTGCGCGCTTGGATGGCTCGCCCTTGTTGCTCTCTCGAGGAGACGGCACTTGAGATTTCGATTTCTTGGTACCCTCTCCCTGGAGTAGAGCCTTCTTCCTCTCCAAGTCTCGCATAGCTTTTTCTATGCTCTCCATCTCGGCCTGTTTTTCGGCTGCCTTCCTCTGCCGCCTCAACTCCTTCTTCGTAGGCTCCTGCGGTGAGCCGGTGATGCCTCTTTCGGCATTTTGTCCGACCTCTTAAACTTTGACCTCTCAGTCTTCTGAGGACTCGTAGTCTGCCCTTGGTCGCCCCCCGTTCCACCCAATTTTTCCTCCAACATCTGCAGTTACCAGAATAGTATGTGAGATCTAACAATTGCAAAAAAATAGAAGATTCTAAAATTAAAACCTGTGTCTTTTCGGGACTGCCAGTCTGAACAGAAATTAATTATGAAGAAGTTTCATACCTCTGCCTTGGCCCGTAGGTACCTCGCTTGCTCAAGAGGGGAGAGTTTGCTAAGAATAGCGTCAAGATACAATTTCTGCTCCCCTGGCTTCTCTCCCTTCGACCAGGGATGTCAATATGGACGTCTTTTGAGTTTTTTTGGTCGGACAGACGTCCGTCCGTCCAGGACCGTACGGACGTCCGTCCGGGGGGGGGGGTAAAATGGAATTACTACGACAACAGTAAAAATTTCAACCATTAGATCTTCTTGGAGCTCGCATCTAAGCCGTTTAAATCTGATCTTCTTTAGAGCGACCGAGAAAATTCGCTCCGACCGGCCCCTGGTCGAGGCGACCGAAGGTCGTGGTGACCATGAGATTTGATTCGGAGATCCACAACCGTCAGATTGATAACGGTCGACCGATCGGTCGGCGGTCCACCGGTCAAATGGAGGTCGACGGATCGGTCGGCAGTCCACCGGTCAAATGGAGGTCGACGGATCGGTCGGCGGTTGACCGATCGGTCGGCGGTCGACCGGTCGGACGGCCCGACCGGAATTTAAGGAAAAAATAAAATAAAATAAAATATATCTAAATTTAGAATCCATTTGCTCGCCTCGATCGGTCGGTGACCGATCGATCATCCTTCCACCAATCGGACGGAGCGACAGATTCTAAATTTAGATATATATATATATATATATATATATATATATATATATATATATATATATATATATATATATATATATATATATATATATATATATATATATATATATATATATTTTTTTTTTATTTTTATTTTATTTTTTTAAAATTTTATTAAATTTCCCCGGACGGTGTGGGCGTCCGAAGCCGCCTTGGTGGGGAGCTAAGGATGGCGGCCACTCCCCTTTACCCTAACCCTATTCTAATTTATTCCAACAACCATTTTGAATTTCTTAACAACTCCCTCCCTAAAGTTTTTCAAGATCCAGATTACACTATTTGGGGTTCCTGCCCAAATAAGATTCTCCTTGCTTTGAGCATTACGATCTCACTAATGGAAAAGAATCGACGGTTTAAATTTTACAAGTGACTAAAAACTCAAGTGAACTTTAAGATCCTACGGTTGGATCTTCTAAAGATTGTTTCAAATGAGGCTTTATAAGCATGGAGAATTTAGGCAATTTTGCATCAAGGATATCTAGGGATTAAGATCTCTTTATTTTATCTATAAATTATAACCATACTTAAGTTACTTTTGCGAATTGATTGATGATTCATTTAATCTTATTATCATGGTCCGGAAGATGTTACTTACTTTGTACTACTTATGGCATGTTGATGTTTAACTACTTAAAAGAGAAAATAGGATGATGTTCATGTGTTTTTTAGTTAAGAGAAAATAGGATGATGTTCATGTGTTTTTTAGTTTAAATTACGTATTTTTCTTTAATTCCCAAATTGCAAACTTTAGGAACAAGCCTAATGTCTAAATTCACTGTGAAGGGCACTTGGTATTTTGGGGGTGTAAGTTCTTAGTGTCATTTGCCAAAAACACATAGCATCATAAGGGTCAAATAAGATTAAATAAAAAATCTTTACTTGAGGATAAGAAAACGCTTCCACAAAGATTATTTTTTTTCAATACAAATTTTATTGCCATATAAATCAAATGGGGTCAATATCAACTAAATCGACAGAGGGACCGACCGATTGACCAACCGAGCGACCGACCGAGCGACCGACCTATGGACCAAGCGACCGGTCGGTGTCTTGCGCTCTTCTCTTCCTCTCTCACTCACCAACACTCCCTCATCTCTCCACTTCTCCCTTCTTCTTCCTCCTCTTGCTTGCATTTAAGAATTGTCTATTTTTAGGTACCTGACATTGTACCTACAACCTAAATCAGGGCATTGATCCACATGCCGATTTTGTCAAGGGAATGTCCGGAAGATCTTCTTTTCATAGAAGGGAATGTTTTACTCAAAAGATCTTATGGGCTTGGACACACATGAAAAATAGAACTTATTATAAATAACCCCTCATTGTTCATATGAATCTTAACTATCCATGAATCACTTGGAATTCTTTAGGGGTATAATGTCATGCTTTGATAGAATTTGCAATATATTCACATTGACTTATGATAATGAAAAATATTATAGTTACTAACCATTTACGGATCTAAGTATCTAAGCAAATTTTATTTGAATCCAAATGGGTGGTTGTTTATTTAACCCCTACAGGCTAGGGGGGGGGGTTGAAGGAAAAATAAATGTATTAAGAAATGTGAGTTTTCTAACTCTTGTAAACTTTCTTCCCAAAGACAATATAAAAACCTTAATTCTTATAATAAATTGTTGTAGGTTAAATCCTCATAATAGTTAATAATTCTCTTGTAATAGATTAAAGACACTTTCAATAGCAAAATAAAATTCTCATTTCTCTTCTTAGTACTTGTTTATTTGTATGGTTTCCTTAAATTTTATCTTATATGAAAAAGGCCAATACTTATCTATGAAGATACTATTAGTCTCCTTTTATAATAAGTTATTCAATATTAAGCAAACCTTGTCATGTTTGTGATTAAAGGGGTTGGTGTGAAAAATACATGATTCCAAACTAGGTGGTACATACCATAAGTAATACGAAGTAGGTAATATCTTCCGGACCATGATAATAAGATTAAATGAATCATCAATCAATTCACAAAAGTAACTTAAGTATGGTTAAATTTTAGATAAAATAAAGAGATCTTAATCCCTAGATATCCTTGATGCGAAATTGCCTAAATTCTTCATGCTTGTAAAGCCTCATTTGAAGCAATGTTTAGAAAGATCCAACCGTAGGATCTTAAAGTTAACTTGAATTTTTAGTGACTTGTAAAATTTAAACCGTCGATTCTTTTCCATTAGTGAGATCGTAATGCTCAAAGCAAGGAGAATCTTATTTGAGGGGGAACCCCAAATAGTGTAATCTGGGTCTTGAAAAACTTTAGGGGGGTGGGGGGAGTTCAAGAAATTCAAAATGGTTGTTGAAATAAATTAGAATAGGGTTAGGGCTAAGAGGAGTGGCCGCCATCCTTAGCTCCCCACCTAGGCGGCCGGACGCCTGCCATAAAAAAAAAAAAAAAAATAAAAAAATAAAAATAAAAATTGGTATCCGGTCGCATTGCCTCGACGGTCGGCCGCCACTGGGGCGACCTCGGACGGCCGGCCACGCCCATCACCTTTCTTTTTTTTTTTTTTTTTTTTTTTTTTTTTTTTTTTTTTCGGTCGAGCCGACCGCCGACCGATCAGACGGCCACTGCTCTACCGGTCGCCCCGGGTTGGGCCGGTGGGCGGGCCAGTCGCCCCGCCCAAAGACCGGTCGCCACTTTTACCTTAGGTAAAAAGTCCACAATCTCAAGGTCACGGACGCTCCCATAAACCCATGCGGACGTCCGAACACTGTGACATCCCTGCCTTCGACGGTGATGTCATAGGTGACACAGTCGGCACCAGCACCCTCGCTGGAGGAGACGTATTCCCCCGACTCCGACCGTGTCTTGGTGGGCAAGAGGTAGGAGTCACCTGCTGTGCGGAAGGCGGAATGGGCGAAGGGCTTCGCGACCTTGTCCTAAACTCTGCCAAGCAATCAGCTACAGTTAGCTGACACGCCTTGGGTTTGCTCTGCACCGGAGGGCTCGCCATCTCTGCATCCGTTGGAGGGAATTCAATCCCCGCTGCAGAAGGCGAAGGCTGTTGTTGTGCAATAGGGTCGGTTCCGTCCTCCGTGGGAGGGAAGTCAATCCTACCAGGATTCGGCGCTTCTTCCTCCACTGCTACCAATCCGACCTGCGAGCCTCCTGCGACATTCGTATTCACATTAGTGAAGACAAAATTGGGAGTGATCGAAACTTCCAAACGATATTCGCTTGACAGGGTAATTGCTTCCGCTTCCTTGCGAATTTGAATTTCATGGTGTGCACCCTGGAGTTGTTCTTCTTGTCGTTGCGTTTGAGGTGCTCTTTTCACCGCCTCGGCGTTTGTATTCTCCGCGTAAACATTTAGTGAGGGGTCAGCTGCTGACACTCCGTCTCCCTCCACCGTTGGGCTCTTGCATTGTGGAGGTCTATCCATATGGACATCTGCAGGTACTGAGAAATTTTCTCCCGTTTCATGTGCAGCCGGGACTTCCAGACGATGTTCACTTCGTGCGACCTCCGATACGTCCTCTGCATGAATAATTCCTCCGTCCTCAACCGAAGGTGCATGGCTGCCGACAGCTATCTGTAGGATGGGCGGCACATCCTCCACTGCAGTATCTGCTTGAACATCTTGGAATCTGAGCCCTGCAATTGGAGGCAAGGCACGAAATCAATGACTTACAAAAGAAATTCAAAAGTTGAAATTCATAAATGATTGTATGTTCAGAAATTCTTACCATCGGCAACTGCTGAACATGTCGCAATTGTTGGTGACAGAGGCGGCAGCTCCTCGGCTTCCATAATCTTCGTTAAGCTTCTTCGGGCTACTTCCGTGCCCTGCTTGTGGCCGCTTGTGTCCAGCACATGCGTCTTTGCGGAATTCTCCGCATTTTCTTCCTGCCTTCCGCTACCCTCCTGAACTGTCAGCCTGGATTCTCCCAACTTGTGCAACTTCTGCAGCGTCTCGGAGGAGCCTGTGCCTTGTTGTCGTCCTACTTTGGAAGGTCCACTTGAGGTCGCGGAGTCACTCACCCTCGACTGGCGCCTTGAAGTTTTTTTCCTCTTCGGAGTAGACTTGATGGAGACATCGATAACCGTATCCGCGCTGCGTAGGTACATCGAGATGGTCTCCTGCTCCTCCCCTACCTCGTTCTTCGTTCGCAAAATCTTCCTTGTCCACACTTGATGCTGCCCTGCTCCTTGCTTCTTCCTCTTCTTCTATTTCGAGCCTGCAGACGTCCCTGCTTCAATCCTAGGATTTGTCGGTTTGAGGCTCCTGGTGGCATAAGGTTGCTTCGCAGGCACCTGGACATCAGTTTTCCTGTACACAGTATCAACCTCCTTCACCTTGAGAATACACCGTTCATCGTCCTTGTTATTAAGTCCTGTGTCATAAACACTCATGCAATTGCGTGCAGGAGCATCCCCACTCCCTCCGCCACTCCCCGACATATCTACTTCACTCAAGCAAGCTTCTACAGCAACTTCCTAGGTGGTTAAAACGCCGACTACGCTGAAGTTCCCACCACCAATCACTGCAGCAGAAACAAGTTTGAAGAAGATACACAACCGAGAGGAAAACAAACAGGAGAGAAAGCGGAATCGACCAAACAAGTTCGACACTTCGACGTAACAACAGCAATCACAACGCGTTGTCACAGTTAGTCGCCACCCCGAGATCAACCCTTGCACCCTCAGAATAACTCCTTGGACCGTGAGTAGTAAGCGAGCTTCAGAACTGCGGGACCCTCAGAACTATCCTTCGACCTTCAGTACTCCGCGAGCCTCACCACGGCAGGACTCCAGAACAACTCCTTACACACTCAGCAGTCAGCTTCCCTCACCACTCCGCAACCCTCGCTACTCCGACGACTGTAGTTTCCAACTCCGGCGACCCTTGCAGTCAAAAACTCAGCTGCACACGAGAAGAAAGCAAGAATCGCCACAGACACATCGACCGGAAAAGGCGAGATACTCCACTGGAAAACACAACAAAGAGCGAGCAAACTGTGGGCGTGGCAAAGTGAGCGACAATCGCGAAGTGGAGATCGAAAAAACTGCAGAGTGAAAAAAAAAAACCTGCGCGGAAGATGGGCGGCGTAGGCAACGGTGTCATCATCACTCCATTCAAGGCGCGGCCATCATTCGCCACACTCAGATGTCTCATCATTCGATGTACTAAAAGGTACGTACTCATTTCCTTATTACATATCTTCTGCATTAACAACAATGACAAACCGTTATGTATGTAATTCTATATAATAAGTAGGTATATATATATGTGTGCACGAACATATTATACTTTTTCTAGTATGCTAGAAAGATGTGGTAAAGTGGATGTACCCTGGATATAGGGGTAGTTATGTATGTTATTCTATGTAATATGTAGGTATGCATGTGTTTAATAGCGTATTATACTTTGTCTAATATGCAAAAAACACAAATAAATGTGGTTATGAACTTGAAATACAGTGAATCATTATAATTGCTTTCATTACACATGTGTTCCTATTCTACTTAAAGTAAGATTATTGCGGAGTCCTAATTTGTATCCGTGATGTCTTGTAGGACCTCAAATATGCCTCGACGTCACAAAGTTGTAGGAGTTGCCCAATTTACTCCTAGCACTTCGACCGCTACCCACTTGGTTCCGGACGTTACTCTTTCCCCGCCGCCAAGAATCTCACAATCTAAAAAAAGGAGAAAAGGTGATGAAACAACTATTGAAGATGCAGTTGAGATACCAGAGTTCAAGGTGTATTGCCCGTGTCGTAAATGTGCAGATGCAGAGAAACCAAGTATGAGGTATTTATCTATTGTTGATAATCATATTGCCGTTTATAAGATATCTGATAAGTATCAGGTGATTCCTCCTCATTCTTTACTTTAATTATATGTCTTTTACTCCATTAGGCCTATAGAAATTACTACGTAGAAGTAGTCAATTAATTGATGATTCTTCTTATGGAATCAATGTTTACGTTGTGATATTTTAATATCAATATTAGAGACAACTAAATTGTGATAGTATTCGTTGGTTCACAAATTCTTAAATCAGATCAAAATTGTAATGTTGGTTTTTTTATAGCTAGGTTTGGCTTCTTATTCCATGGATCATAAAGTTGATTGCAATGCAGAAAATTCATTTCAGTTTTAATTTCTTCATTTCAGTTTTTATACTTCTAAAGATTTTACTTCTACAGAGACTATATGAGGCTCAACGACTAAGTGTTGACCCAGCCGGTGTGGATCCTACTTTTGATGGTAGAGAAGATGAAGGTGAATTTGAAGAACCTTCTGAGGACCAAAATATTTTTTGGGACGAAGAATTCGTTTTAGAAGAATACATGGATCTACTCCAAGGGTTCGATAAGGGTGGATTTCACGATGGGCGGAATGTCCCCCAAAACATGGAGGCTAAACTATTGAATCTTGAGCAAGAAGCTTCTACCATGATTTTTGACGGTGCAACATCGAGCCGTTTATCTATAATTTTTTTGTTATTATGCATTCAAGCTGATAAACTGATATCCAATGTTGCCATGGATGCCATTTTCAGAGCTATATCCGAGAAAGTTATCCCGGCAAATTTGAACTCCAAAATGCCTATTTCTAGAGCGGAGCTCGGAAGATAGTGAGTGATGTGGGGTTTGACTATATTGTCTACCATGCATGTCCTTGCGACTTAACCCTTTACTATGGGCCTATAAAAAAAGATTGGAAATTTTGCCCCAAACGTAAACTTTCCCGGTATAGTGAAACAACACAAAGCAAAACCGTTCCTCGAAAGGTACGTTCATCCCAACATTTCTTTCCTGTTTCATTTATAAGTTTAAGTCAAATTGTAATTTGTGAAGTACACATTACTATGTTTCATAACTATGCATTCATTTTTTTATATATATATATATATATATATATATATATATATATATATATATATATATATATAAAATTTATTTTATATTTTTAAATTTTTTTACATAATCTTTTTATCAGTTTCTGTTGTCATGGTCTCTTACCTAATATAACTCTACAACCGTAGGATCAAAAAGTACTCATATTACCTGTTTTTTAAGTTTTTAATATATATATATTTTTGTAATCACATGGTAACAAATAACAAAGAAGTTGTTGGAACCCATCTTGTAACCTCATCCTAAACAACAGTTACTAAATTTACATTGATGCTGATACTATTAATTTAAACGTTATTCTACACTGATTCGTATGATATCTTAGAAACTTTTCAGATGATTTCTACCCCCCCCGTCAATTAATTTTTAGGAAAAACAATAACAGTACATTAATCCTTCCTCCAGTTCACAGATAGCGTGAATCCTACGTACTAATTTTTTGTTTTTTTTTCAGAAAATGTGGTATTTTCCAATAATTCCACGCCTTCTTGCTTATTACCGGAGCTTAAGCTTGTCTTCCCGCATGATATGGCATCGTGATAATAGGAGTTTGGATGATGTAATGCGAATACATGCTGATAGTCCTGCTTGGAAGGGTATATAGGATAAGTATGACAAAATGAAGGATGCCCGTAGTGTTATGCTACAAGTTAGTACGGACGGGATCAATCCAGCGGGGTTGAATTCGGCTAGTCATTCACTATGGCCTATTACATGCACTTTGCTCAATCTGAACCCAAAACTTGGAATGCATAAGGGACACATCCTACTGTCCACTATTGTACCAGATATGACTCCTTACAGTACAATGTTGTCCATCATCAATCTTATTGCTTTTTCAATATTAGTTTTCTTGACTATTGTTAAGTCACACTGAATATCACTGAATACTACAATCATAGGGCTTCCCTTGAAGCATTGCCCACATAATAAGGGCACCCATATTAGGATTGAACGTTTACACAGAACTGAACTGATTTACGAACATCACTCATTGAATTTTATCCATGTGCAGGCAAGAGAAAAGTAAAAAATTTTAACACGTACATGGAACCCCTCATTGACGAGCTCTTAAGGTTATGGGTAGATGGAGTTGAGGCCTACGATGCCCACAGTAAACAAAATTTTACTCTATATGCAATGATGCTATGGTCATTACATGACTTCCCTAGATATGGGGTATTTTCGTCTTTACAAACACAGGGTCTGAAAGCTTGCCCTCCTTGTGGCCCTAATGTGATAGAGGCAAAATACTGTACATACTTAAAGAAGGTGGTATATGTAGGGCATAGAAAATACCTTCCAATGAAGCGCAGGTAACGCGCTTTGAGAAACCGTAACATATTTGATGGTACCTCATATAATAAAGTTCCAAAGCCGGAGAGAACAACAGGAAAATTTTGGCAAAAACAATGGAGGAAGGTCCAGAAAGGAAGACTACTCCTCAAAGACTCAGGCATGAAGGATAAGTCAATTTTATTCCGTCTTCCATACTACAAGGTAAGTTATTTCATGTTAAGCAACTTATTCGTATAAATCTTGAATTAAAGTTATGATGGATTCAAATCGAATGATTTAGTTTTAAGTAGGTTTTCATTAGGATAGAAAATTTGTAATCAAATAGTACAAAAGGTTAAAAAATAATTTACCATGTAGTTTAGGAAGATGACCGTGCCAAACAGTAAAGAATGTTACCATAGGTAATGGTTGTTGAAGTTAGCTGAACAAACATGCGTATTATTAACATAAACGGTAAACTAGTTAGAATAGTTTACGTTCTTTGAAACCAGTCTCCATGAGTATTCCATAAGTACGCACTCTTTTAAATTATCCTGTACATATGGAGTTCATGTTGTATACTTTTTGTTCATTAGTATCATTTTTAAATTTCTATTAGAGTTATTTTGTACTTTAAGAGCCTTTTCTTCGTACTTGTTACTTTATTTAGCATCGGTAGTGTTTATAATTGAATTGAAATATTTAGAATTAATGAAATGCAAGAAGTGCCTGCCGATGTTGTTGTTATGTTGAATTTATAGAAATTTTACAGTACACGTACAACACATAGAAAGTTAAGGTGGAACTATAAAATCCATGAAAGACTTACAAACATTTCCCGACTTTTAGGAAGATAAGCGTAGCGTACTTCTACAGAACTATGTTTTGGACATGAACTTGTCACCTTTGTACCTCTATAAATCCTACATTCCTACTGTCACATGATCATTAAGGTACCTTTAGTATAACATTACGAGTAATACGTAAGGTTCTAAACTAATAATGCTTTTCATTGTAAATTTGATCTTGCAGCACCTGCTAGTCCCTCATTTGTTGGACGTGATGTATACGGAGAAGAATGTGTTTGCTTCATTACTAAAGACGTTCTCAAATTGCAAAGGGACAAAGTCCGATTCGCTTGCTCTGCGCAGATCTTTACAACAATTCAATGTGCTACGGAGATTTCACCCAATTGAAGATTGAATGGATGATAAGGGCTTACAAAGGTGGACATATGCACCGGCGGATTGGATTTGGAAAACGGAGGAGTACGATAGTATCATTCAGATGATATCATCTACCCGTACTCCCTTTGGCTATGGATCAAGCTTCCGACACAAGTTCAACAATCGTAAGCTCGTAGGTTTCAAAACCCATGATTACCATAATTTGCTTCATGATTTATTACCTATTGCAGTGCGAGGTACTCTTACGCCTGGTATTCGTAATATTGTATACCGATTATCAGCACTATTCCGATGGCTATGCTCAAAAGAGATTAAGATTTCCGATTGTCCGAGGATGAAGAGGGAGGCGGCCGAGATTTTGTGTGAAATGGAAATACACTCACCTATTTCTGTTTTCGACATTCAAGTCCACAATATATTGCATCTAGTAGAAGAAGTTGAACTTGCAGGACCAGTTTCCATACGGTGGATGTATCACATTGAACGCTACCTCAAGGTATTAAAAGATTTTGTGAGACAACGAGCAAGACCGGAAGGTTCCATCGCCGAAGGCTACATATGTGCAGAATCAATTTTCTATGTGAATGAATATACTCAAAGGTTAGATAGATTTGCCACACGTCTACAGAAACCGACTGAGGAGGATATACAATCGAAGGGGATTGTATTGCCAAAGTTATCTTCTTCTAAGCCTTTGGATCCCATTTTCCGAGAACAAGCCCATAGGTTCTTGTTACTCAATGCGCCATGCATGGAACCTTGGAGAGAGAGATATGACTTAGAATGTGCAGAATTGATACATAAACCTTTTTTCAAGGATTGGGTTGAAGCAAAGGTTCGAGAGGACATATCTTCTAAGAAGGTGGTGTCCCAAATGGTCCTAGATATTATTCTTGGGCCAGGAGACAAGGGCCATTTCTAAAGTATGTGCTGGGCGTATGGAAGTCACTTTCGCATTATGGCGAGGGATTTGAACAAGAAAACTACTTTTGACAGTGGGATTTCAGTACTGTAAGAAATAGGAGGAGAGAAAATAGAGTTCTATGGCTACATAGACAACATTGTTAGGTTGAATTTTGATAGCTTCGAAACCGTGCTGTTCAGGTGTCAATTTTGGGATTCCGTGATTAGGCAGCATGGTTCAAATGCCACGGTATTAGAGGATGAATGTGGTTTCAATCGCGTTAAGGCAGGCGAATTTATAAGGGCATCAGGGGTGGAGGATGACCCCTTCATTTTTCCTAAGGATGTCAGTCAGTTGTTTTATGTGGATGATCCTATGAATAAGGGCTGGAAATTAGCCATTAAGGTGAAACCTCGGGCAAATCTTGTAGTATACAAAAGACCACAAACTCAGGCTGCTGCATCAGAACTCGAACCCGTAATCCCTTTGCCTACTGACGGCAGTATACGACCAGAGATCACTTGCGAAGGAGGTGCCAAATTGAATGCTCGAAATGCAACATTATCCGAATTACTATCTGTTGAGGCGGATGATGATGCCGGCGAAGGAGTGGGAATCGAGGAAGATGTTGACGACAACAATGACGTACCTCTGGACCTGATAGCGGACGACTATTACTCCGATCCAGACGATACACCTATAGCCTTGTTGGAGGATCCGGGAGACTTTGAGCAATTTGCCAGCGAAAATGAGTTACTGGACATTGAAAGTGATGGAGAAATGGAAAATGATACAGCGCTGCCTCGTCTTGGAAGTGCAGATCATGCCTCCGGTCGGGTAGAAGGATGTAAACCAGAAAGTAACTTCTGGCAGAATCGAATAGTGTGTGGGAAATATTTAACGTGCATATTGTCCTGTACAGGAAGGGTGCGAATATTGAGGACTAACCGGCTGAAAGTCCGAATATTTCAGCTATGGTGGCAGCAATATCCCTTGGAAGGGCCTGTTTGTCGGCAACGAAGGCGCGATAGAGTAGATGTGGCTAATCACCGTGAATGCAACCTCGTGAAGTTGCCGAAAAGCCTGGCAGGTACGTAATCTGCAAGGTGCATCCCTTAATGGAGATCATGCTACGAAGGATGTCGTAAGCTTAAAACAGCAATTCCGGATATTTACTTCGTAACTATGGTGCCTTTAGTCAATTTAACATATCACGTAAATGTTTTGTTACCAAGGAAAGTAGTTGAGTGGCTATACAGCCTCACGACGGTGATGGCTGTTTCAATGAAGAAAACGGCGCATGATTTCGATTTGAGGTACGGCGGAGAGGTTTGCAAAGCGAGCAGTGGGATTGCTGGAAACTGTATCGTCAACGTAAGAATTGACATTTCAAGGTAAGCTTCTGATACCATCTGGATAGGACTATTTGCTTCACACGCATTCACAGTTTACTCGTTCATGCGCTGAAACGCAGGGAGAACCAGACGAAGTCAGTGTCTCATGGGCTTCAGAAATCTCATCACTGTTGATGGCTCTCACAATTGGCAGTATACAGAACCTGGCATTCTCTTGAAATGTGTATTATCTGTGTAGAGAGTATTTTCGATTCATGTTTGCAAAGAAGGTTTTTAGAAGCTTATGTGTCGTATAGGGAGACCACAGTATCGAAATATGGCGCCACATCAGAAATCGGGTCAACGAAGGTCCGCAGCTATGTACAGAAACACAATCCCTCAGTTGGGCACGGAATTCCAAATCCATGGTGGCAGCAAGACCTTCAGCATGGAGCTTACACTGAAGTGAGCTAATGGAGAGGTTGACTTTGTACCTGAAGATGGATTCGAAGGCATGGAACTCGTTTCAGGAATCCCCAACGTCATAGTTGCCGAAGAAGTGTGCCAAGGATACGAGAGGGAAATCATGTCAGCCAGGTACAGACCATGTTGAAAATGCGGTTAGTGTCCAAGTTCTGGTGCGCTTTCATAGATTGTACAGAGCTCATGGACCGCCATCAAATGTCAAAGTATAACAAGGTTGGTCCATGGAGATTTAAGAAAGCTCCAGGCAGGTTCCAAGTTTTTGCTCGGTCATTGGAGTAGGGTAGAATGTTGAGTAAGCACCTCCAACTCAAAGTAGTCTATTGTCTTCCATGAGATGTAATAATTTAGATTTCCTCTCACTCCGTACAGACGAGGTTGTGATGAGGCTTACTCTACGGTTCTGCTGAAGGATGGGCAGGGAATCACGAGTATTTTCCAAATTTTATTCAAGTCACACACCGAATAGATTACGGATGCGGCTCTTTTCAGCACGTCATTCGCTTGTAACACAATCTTATAATTTCTCAACGCATCATCTTAGTTTTTTCTGATATTATGAAAACAACCGGATTTCGTATTTCCGCCTCCTGTTCCGTTGCATGTCTATCTATCCATGTGAGTGATGTTACAGGTTGTATGGAGAACTAACAATTTCCAGTATTCTGAGTAATTTCATAGGAGTGCAATCGCAGCCACTCCATAAGACAAAGTCATACGTTCAGCATAAACCGTACCCGCTGGATGAAGTTGATAATGTGGGACTTACGGAATATAAACCAATTCCAATGCAAGTATGAATTCCAGTAACTGATATAGTACAAGTAGAAATTTTTATCTTAGACAATGTCCGTACGTACGGAACAGATTTGCAACCTCGTTTTTTTATCGTAACTGTTATTCCATTACGATACAAACGTGGTGAAATATTAATGGGAAACTTATGCTACTGTAAATATAAGTTCACAATACAACTTCATGGTTTATGTGTTTCCATATGTCCTCTTCATAAGTGAATTTCAATCAACTAGGAACAATTCCAAACCCAGGAATATCATTTACCTATCCTTACGAATATTTAATTTAATAGTTAAGATACTAAGTTACCATCAAATCCACACAGTACGTGACCTTTTACTTTTAAGTATTCTAAAATTTCGGCTTGAAATTGACCATCACACGTGATTTCCATTTGAGTATGTATTTAACATAGACAATCTACCTAGGTAGACAATGCCAAAAAATAGCACCAACTCAATCGGAACCCCTCCTATTCGTTGGACACGTGTAGTTACAGTAACTGACAGGATTTACGACAGAGTCAAAAAACCGCATACAAAGGACATCGCGTGCGAGGGAACTTCGCGTACCCCAAATACAGAGCCGTTCCCATAGAACGTAGTGCGATCGTAGCTCCGGAGACAGGGAAGTTGACATCTTACGAAACGTAGTCTGAAATTTCCGTAACGTAGCGAAAACCGAAAACGTAGCGGGAAAAATGTAGCTACCAGGGCCGTATTCTAGTAGTGGTAGCCTTCCTCTTCCATTACGTTACACAGAGTAATCCCCTCGGACAAGTGATTTCATCGATCAGATTTGGATTTCATTCATCGGATTTGGATAATTTCATCCAGTTCGAATACTTCTCTAGGATTTCAAATGTTTTGGCGGGTGTTTCAGTTTGAAATTAAGGGGGTTACAAACGGAGATTCCTCCGTGCTCGCCTGTACGTAGAGCTCCTGCCGGCTTGCCAAGCCAGCCTGTATAATCCCCTTCTTGCCACTGAGGGTTACGTCTTCCAAGCCTCTCTTCCACGCTCTCCACCTCCATGCCTTCTAGTTTCCCACTCGCTTTCGTAACTCATGCTTGGCAGCTCACATGCTTGTCTCTGACCTCCTGGCACCTCCTCGCACCTA
Organism: Bryum argenteum; assembly: GCA_037043015.1. Classification (NCBI taxonomy): domain Eukaryota; kingdom Viridiplantae; phylum Streptophyta; class Bryopsida; order Bryales; family Bryaceae; genus Bryum; species Bryum argenteum. The sequence goes on along the minus strand of CM073330.1, from coordinate 3,371,471 downwards.
CTCTACTTACTTCCAGCCTCGAGACCTCTCATTAAGCTGCACTCGCGTACAAGTTATCGTAAGGTACACTGTTGTGGTATAACAATGCGATGGTTTATTCAAAAGCTGAGCTCAAGTAGAAGAAGATAACATAACAAACTCATTGAAACATTGAATATATCATTGAGATTACATGAGAAGATTGAGAAGAAACAAATGAAGAACATGCTTATGATAAGTATGTTCTCGAAGTCAAGCGAACCTCATAATTCCACCACCTTATTGAAATAACATTCTCTAATTTTGAAGAGTTATGATCTCGTTCTGATGAAGGCATTCACAAAATTAATGTGCAAATTTGGTTGTGTTGCAATGGACAACACTTTGTATTTTCATAGCCTTCCTTTTCTTTATACCAATCACCCGCCATTCCAAGAGCACCCCACTAATTCACCTTGCGATCATTACGAATTAAGTACTTATTTGGAGGCTACCCGGTTTTCAAGACAACATATTTTTCCTTTTCCTTTAGCAAACATAGACATTCTTATTACTTTATTGGCACCAATTATAAAAATATGGACCAAAAAATTAAAAAAAATAAAATAATAAATAAATAAAATAAAATAAAATAAAATAAAATAAAATAAAATAAAATAATAATAAAATACAAGAACTTATCTACCATAATAACAAATATAACACATCATAATCTTTCAATGAGGTTAGACAAAGTTCTTTTCATAGAAGGTACATACTATAGTGGTGCTTGGATTAGAGAAACATTTTTGGACAGACAAATACGTTGATCTTATCCAAGCGTTGACCATAACGAAACAATGTTTTTTTGCATAATAAAGGGACAGAGACAACGTTCTTAACTAAACGTTGATCTTAACAAGGTTGATCTTATCCAGGTACCACTATAATAACTTACTCACTAACTATACATCAACTGTGAACAACATTTATGTTTATAATTATATACAAGATACGTTATCATTCTCAAAACTACTTTAGACTTATCAACCTTAAAATAAATAAGAAGAGCAAACCCTAGTGAGGTTGGCATGAACAAAATGTATATTCAAGCTACCTCTAAGAATGATATGCCCAAGAGACATAGCGAGAATGAAGTAGGACTACCAACCCCTCTTGGCTAAATACTACTGTTACCCGACTGACGTTACAGGGCAACCACTGCGACCAAGGCGGGAGCAATAAAGGCAACAGGGCAACCACGATACACTTGACGAAGGCCATTGTCAAACCTCATTTTTTCGTTTTTGCCCCGAGAAAGTACGGATAGTGGTTAGGAGTAGCTAATTAGAGGAAATAAAAGCCCATATACTGGCCTACCCGAGTAATGACCGGGTAAGGTTAGCTTGGCCAGGAACCTGCCCACCCGGGAGCATCGTTAAGCTCAGTGGGAAGGGTAGGGTAGCACTACTTTTTCAATTTTATTTTTTTGCTTTTGCTCCCGGGCTCTAAGGCAGGGTCCGGCCTCTCCATGCCAGCCCGGTCGCTACAAGACCCGGACAATACTTGGAGGACCCCTCGCGGACCGAGTACTACCCGGCTAACACTGCTAGAATGTTGCAGTGTGAACTACGCCAAAATCGTAGCTATTTGGTCTGTAAAAAATCGGAGACGGCGTCCCGAAAACGTAGTTGAAGTTGTAGGTAGACGTAATTAAAAATTTCACTACGTTGGGGTGTAGGTGGAGCTACGGACGGTATTTGGAATGGGAACGTTATGTTCCCTTGATCAGCGCGTTCCCATGGAGTGTTGTTTTAACGTTACTGTTGCGGTAGTCCTGGGGTCGTAAAAAAATTATTCTTACCATACATTAAGTCGACTGAACATGTAATTCTATTTTCGGAGTTCACCCTTGATAGTAATTTCCATTTTCACTTTTAAGTTATGACTACAGTAATTGTAGTTTTGATTTATTACCCTGGAACTTTACCTTAGATAAAACAATCTATTGGAGGGTAGTTCAAAGATAAGTGGCACGTGTAGCTCTTTTGACGTCACATGATTCCCAGATTAGAAATTTTTCCGGCGAATAGTAACTTGCCATGTCATAACCTCAAAATTTTAATTCGCGCTGCGCAGCCATTGGATATGTGGTTTTCCTTACTGTTCGGAGTGCAATCCTCATTTTGGCCCCCTACCTACTTATATTCAAATCAGCCCTTATTACAACAGAAATTTTGCGTTTCATTTGTACAGAATATGCATCACTAAGAGATGATGGCACCATTTTCTATGTTATAACTTTGAATGCGTCAAATACAAGCAACAACAGAAATCATACTATAGAGAAGTACTGAACTAGTCTTGAGAAAGTTCTGATTTATTTGTAGCATTTAATATAGTCGAGGAGAGCAGATGATGAAGTTAGACAGCCTAACTTAGTAGAAAGAAACATATGCAGTATCTACATACATAAATCCGATGCAGATGAAAATGTAAATATAACATTACTCTTTACATTCGACTCCCTCCCCTAATATACAGCTGCGAAATGCTTTACTCAGCGTGATCCGAAGTCGCAGCATCTGAGGAGTTCTCGTCACCTTCAATCTCATTCTCATTGTCCTCGTCTTCGGTTTGCACCTTCTCTGAATCCTCTCCTTCGTCACTATCGCCGCTGTCAGCCTTGCTCGTGTCCGCAGAGTCATCAGAGCTTGAAGCTGGTTTCGACGTTTCATCCTCGTTTTCCTCGTCGGAAGACGTACGCGCACTTTCTTCCTCACTGCACTAGGAAGATGCGACCAGGTTCCTCTTCTATCCTCGCTATTGACTCAGAAATGTCAAGCTAATCAAGCAAAATAGACGACACTAAACCCCTGAAAGCACTGAGTGATAAACTGAAGCCCCTCGTGGCCTTGAGTCGCGCTCATCGACATGAACAAGCCCTCAAGAACACTATGGGCTTGGGCCACAATCACAAGAGTCTGAACTAAGATTATCGAGCGGGTCCTGCAAACAGAAGTAGCTCGGAAAACTTCGACAACTGACGCGCTTCTCGGATTGCGCTCGCTCACTACGACGCGATGCACTCTGCGCAGGTGACGAAATAACAAACTGTAAGCGAAAAAACTAACTCAACGAACAGAAACTCAGAGCTCACACACACAACTTCAGGTGAGAGAAAGTGAAAGAAACCCAAGAATGAGCTGCTTCGCCAGACCCAGACCCCTCTCAGAGGATGGTGGTAGGTGAATCATGCCATAGAGTAGGCATAATCACGTAACGCTCTGTAACACGGAAAACGCTCGAGGGTTTCCAGAACTTTAACTCGCCATCGTCCTCATTAGTAATAATAGGAAATCCTAATCATGGATATGGTTTATTGATTTTGAATTTCTGTGCTGTACTTGACGTGGCCACTTTAAAACTACATAACTTAATTGCCCGGGTTTTTCATTATCACTTGTGAGTTCAGAGAAAATAGTTTGTTTTTAATTTTATTTGGTCTCTTCCATTTCTTAATATTTTTTATTTCCCAGCATATGATTTTGTGGATTACGTATTCGATATTTTAAATAAGGGAATTCTAGTTTAACCATACTTGTGTGAAGAAGTGTTCCTGTTCATTGATTTGCTCTAAAATTTAGTCCTATACTGTTGTACTAAGTTCTTATGCATTGTATACTTGAATTTGTATAGGAATTGCACCATGCCTTGTACACACAAGGTTGTGAATGTCGTAGATTGCACTCCTAGGAACTCCATAGATGTACCCAACGTCACGACCTCGATGCAATCACCACCTCCGCTTGTTACAAGTGCTAGAAAAAGAAGATGGGGGATGGATACGGTAAGTGACGATCAATTTCACCAACCTGAATTCAAGGTGTATTGTCTATGTCGTAGATGTGCAGAGAAAGAGAAGCCAAGCATGCGGTTCCTATCAATCGTTGATAAACATATCGAACGGTATAACATGTCCGCTAAGTATCAGGTGAGTTTCATACAATCCTGAAGATATTTGTTGATACCCACACTTATATGTATATTGAATAAATATCCATGACAGAGATTATCACCAGATTTAAAATTAAAAATAATTTATATACCACTTATTTTGGAACTCCCTTCCCATTGAACTTCATTCACTAGGTGATATTGGAAACTTTTTTATTACTGTCAAATTCTAATTATTTATAATTAGATCCAAAACTCGGTTCTGAAGTACACAAGGGTAAGCCAAGCAAATATTACTTTGGATTGTAGATAGAGTTTTATAGTCTAGGATTTTCACCGATTAGTTATATTTTCACCTCGTGGTTCAGGAATTCGATACGAGAATTTGCGTTTTCAGTAAGTCAGCTATTTTTACTAGTATTTCGGGGAATGCAAGAACCCAGGCAAATCTACTCACAGCAATGCCATGTCATACTTACCTTATGTACAATCCATTATCCGCTTTACCCAGTCGTACTGCCGAAATCCCATAATAGCATACTCCGTTAAACCCCCGAGGCCGCAATTTACGCCCTACCAGGATAACAGCGATTACATAGGGGAACTGCGCGTTCCCAAGGTAGCGTAGTTCCATTTGTACGAACCCCGAGATAACGTAGCAGCGCCGGTCCGAAAATCTAGCCCGTCATAAACGTAGCAAAAATCCGCAAAAACGAGGCCAGAGTCTCAAACGTAGTTTCCGGGCCGTAGTTCGCAGTGGAGCATTCTAGTAGTGTAAGGACTGCCTCAGACCGGCTAGCCGCGACCGGATAAGCCCGACCGGGTAGACGTTGGCCGGGTACCAACAGTAGGGTATCGGTGGGCGGATACGGCGGCAGGGTATGATTGCCCTGGCGGGTACCGGTCCGGGTATGACTGCCGACCCGGGCAGCAACGCCGGGCCGGGTAGCAACGACGGGCCGGGCGGAGGAAATACCGGCGGCGGCGCCGACAGTCCCGGGCTGACAAAAGCCCGTGATTAATGATGCGCCGCCATCCACCTCCCCCACTCCGTTGTCTTTAGCGGCCAATTTTGGCCGTTACCCCCCTTTTTCCCTCCTCCTCGTTTTTCGTGCCCTTGTCGACGTTGTTGCTCCCAAATTTTGTACGCGCGCTCCTGCTCCACGCGGCCGTCCTGTACGCCATAGCCCGGGGAAGGAGAGTACGGAACCATGGCCGGAGAGCGAGCTTCGCGAACCCGGAGTAAGATCATCCAAGCTGGCATTCCGATGGCGGAGGATGCCCGAGCACAGCTGGTGCAGGATCTCAGACGGATCGGGTGCGCAGGGTTGTATTGGGTGCCCTGGAACGTGGAGGACGCAGAGATCATTGAGGAGGCCGCGTCCGGACAGGATCCACCGACCTTTGCAGATAACCCTGTCCGAGCCAAGCCGCACTTCTGGCAGGAGGCTTGCTGGAGAGCGACCTATGGCTTCCCGGACTCCCCCACCGGATACATTCAGGTGAGGAACGACCCCTCCCTGATCGGGAAGTTCCACAACCCGGCACACGAGCATGATGGATTCCGGGTGGAGGACTGCGTGAATGCAAGGGAGCGACGCCTTCTCCGATTTCTAGTTCCGATCCTGAACCCGGAGAAGCCACAGACAATGTCGAACCGGCTCCTGAAAGCGATCATGGAATCTTACCTGGGCAGGAGACAGATTGGGTGGGGACATATCCTCGAGGAGGTGGTTACCCGCGCGGTGAAGAAGACCACCAGCGCAAAGCAGGGTTGTCTTATTAGACACAATTTTGGGAATGTCTGTCTGAATTGTCGTATTGGACATGTCTGTTAGACGTCGAGTCGACGAAAATGTCGACGGTACCAAAAATTACATAGTAAAAAACTTGCTGAGATTTACCTTGAGGTAAAAAGCTATTTTCCTACGTGGCGTAGGGTTGATAATGACGTGGAAAATCAAAAACACGTCACGATGGGCGACCACCGGTGGCGACCTCGCTAGGCGATCGGGCGGTCGTCGCACCGGGCGAACGTCGGTCGCCTCTCGCGACCGCCGACGCTCGGCCGCCATGAGAAGGCGGCCGGCGGTCCAGATATGGAGACCGCGGTCGCCCTAGCAATCGCTAGTAGGGCGACGGCGGTCGAAGATGGAGACCGGCGGTCGCCCTAGCAATCGCTAGTAGGCGACGCGGCCGGTCCAAGATTGAGCGATCGACGATCGATCGCGAAGGAGGCGTCGTCGGCCGCTTATACCGATCGGCGATCGCCACGGCAACCGCTATTAGGCGACCGCCGGTCTAGTACTTAGCGATCGACGACGCCCGGGCGATCGTCGGTCGCTTATGGCTATCGGGCGGTCGCCGCAGGGGTAGCGCCCATGTGACCAGCACTATGGTTGTATATGAAACAAGAAAAATATATCCATATTGGTACAAAATGAGCTTCAAAGCATTTTTATGAATACATTTTTAATTGGAAACAAGGTCAATGGTGCATTTCATAGTACAAATTTGCGCATGTCTATAATCATAGTATTCATATATATGATGTAACTATTACATATACCAAACTATATGTATTATACTCCCGAAACATACTAGGATACCAAAGTATTGTAAGCTAATAGTTGCCCTACTTGCAGTACATTGTAGTATTGTACCGAGTACTAACAATGAACTTCGTGCTTCCAATCCAAAATAACAAAATTCTAATAACCCGTCTTTAGGTATCCTTCAATGTATACGTATCGTCGCTTGATACTTCATCTGCGTTTGGATCGGTTTCACCTAGAGAGTCATCGGTGCTTTGGTCGCCATCCTCGTCTTCATCCTCTGTCTCATTGCGTACTTCACACTCAACCTCACTCGCCAAATTGCGCAATTCCGTGTCCGTGGTTGTTTTCTTGTTCACTGTAACGAGGCGCTTCAAGGGCCGTGAAGCATTAGTGATCCCGTTTGCGTTCAGTGGTAGATGGCGCATTACGCGTGTATTCGGATTATTGGATGAAGCAATCCCAGCATGGACTTCTTCATGTACACGTGCTCCTTTCCGACATCGTCGATCGTGTGCCTTCCTCAAACGCTTCTGGCCTCGTGTAATACGATTGCGAGGTTGTGTAGATGGCCCGACGTCTCGTGCCACTGCCAATGCCCGGTTGCATGTTGGACTTGTTGGTTCTATCTTGACCTCCATCTTGGGCAATACCATACGAGTTGTATGGGCCCCTTTAGGTTGGGTAACCCTTGGGAACAATTGTTGTAGAGGTACATCGGAGTCATCTCCGTTAAGAGTTGAATTCCTTGATCGAATGGTTGAAACTCTAGGTGACCCCACTTCCATGCAACCTGTGAGCTAAAAAATCCTCCCACCGTCTTTCGAGGAATTAATAACAACACAACGAGTTGAAAAGATCGACGAAAATAATGTTGGAGGATGAAAACAGCGCTGCTGGATGAAAACAGCGCTGCTGGATGAAAACAGTGCTGCTGGATGAAAACAGCGCTGCTGGATGAAAACAACGCTGCTGGATGAAAACAGCGCTGCTGGATGAAAACAACGCTTCTGGATGAAAACAACGCTTGTGGATGAAAACAGCGCTGCTGGATGAAAACAATTGGATAACTGTTTTGAGAAAAACAGACTGGGAGCAGAGTTTAGAAAAAAAAACTTCCTAACCAAAAACCTTCATAACTTCCTCATTTTAACTCCGATTTTGATCATTTTTGTGTCTCACCTTACTAATTTTCCTACATCTACACAATGAACAAGTAAAAATTAAATTTCGCCTTCAAGCACAAGCCTTCTACGAGCGCTTCCGGATCTGGTCCAACAAGAACAACACCGGCGAGCTCGAGATGTCACGACTTCCTACACCTTGTCCGTCGTCGCACCATCACTCTTCGGCAGGATCGTCTCACAAACCCCGTGCACCTCAACAACGACTTCTCTTCCGGCTTCGAATCCGACCGACCACATACACGCCAAGCACCGGCACCGTCATTGAACAACGTCGATCCACGAGTCTGTTGTACTGTCGCCGGCAATTGCACCTCCGGGAAGAAACTAATATCGTTGCAACAACCGGTAATTCTACAACGCTTCAGCCACCAGAGATGAAGATTCACAAACCACGCTGAAAAAGAGAAACGGAAAAAACGAACTTCTACTGATCATCAAGAAAACTAGCAATGATAAATTGTGTGTGTGTTTCAATTGCAAAACTAGAAAACTACTTATAGCATCAAATTGAAGACAATTTCAACTCACTAAGTGAGGGAGGAGGCGTAGTGAATTTGAATTATTGGAGTTCATACTTATCAGATCATTTTTATGTAACTTAGTGTAGTCGCCGCACCATATAGTGTGGGCGGCACTTAATTAGTGTGGCACTGACTAATTAGTATGGGCGGAGGTTAATTAGTGTGGCCTCCGCTGAAATTAGTGTGGGCGGAGGTTAATTAGTGTGGCCTCCGCTGAAATTAGTGTGGGCGGCCGTTAATTAGTGTAGCCAGAAATTAGTATGGGCGAATAACCGGAAATGGGCTATTAGACTAATTATATGGTTAGAAAATTAGTAGAGGCCATAAAATGAAATGGTTATTTAACCGAATACTACGATAAAAAAAAATTAGTATGGGAAATTAAATTAAAATGGATACTACGATTAGAATTTAGAGTCGCTTAAATAATCAAAGAACATAAGTAAAATAAATTAGAGTTTTTAGAAGTTTTTTATAAAAACTTTTACACAAAATTTGCAAAGTTAAGCAAATCTATGTTAATGAGTCATTTAGATGGCTCACACAACCTGAATTGGATACATCGTTAGGTTCCACTTTAATTTGGTCCATTTGAACTCCTGTCGTGGTAACCGTGCCCTTCACACTCTCAAGTTTATCGTCGTTGTTAGAGTGTAGGTCGCTTTTTTAAGTGGACCAATGTTCTCTTCATCCATCCGGTTTACCAAGTCTTGTTTCGCTAGGCGGTACTCTCTTGGAGTTGTAAATTTGCCACTCCTTCTCCTTCGTCCGTCATTTGGCAAATACCGCAAACTGGCGAGGCAGTTGTGGAACATCCTGGTCGTCATCGAACTCAAACGGGTCCTTGACATGAATAGTCATGTTTCCTTCGTTGTCATTCCAATTCTCTAGGTCGTCGTGTTCGCTACCGTCATTGACATAATTGTCGTCATCCGCCTCCTAGTTATCCATGAATACACCATCATCCCATTCATTGTCGGGTACATAGTCTTCTTCGTCAGAGTCCTCTTCTTCTAAGTAATTTTCGTACCACGTTCTCGGCGATCTGGTACGTTTCTGGCGCTCGAGTTTGGCGTTCGCATAGATGTACACAAGGTCCTCTGCTTTGGAAGGGTTGGCAACCGATTCCTCACTTTGTTGTGCACGAAAGAGTACATGCTCCAATTCCTCTCACATGATGAAGCTGAACATGTCAATGCCAAAATCCTCTTCGCAATTTTTGGCAAGGCATTCCCCCCGACTTGATGCCACCATTGATGTGGTAACAAGTCACAGTGAGCTGGATCAGGGGCCTCTGAATTGGTGTTAAATGGACCCGTCCTCTCCTCATATTGTATGAGTTCCCGCACCACTTCCTCATAGACCACTCCCATTGGGGCGCTAAGCTTCCTTATGACCCGGTTTAAAGCTCTTCTTGCTTCTCCATTGTTTTGAATTGCTCCAATATTTGTCAAATAAGGGTTCAACAAAGTCTGCGTGATAGTGGAGGTCTGTGAGCATCATCTCCCATCGTTTTTGAAATGCATCCTCGTATTTTGTAGCAATGTCGGGGATAGTTCGAATGGAGGTTCACGCAAAGAGAACACGTGTTCCTTATTTAAGGTCCGACATGATCACATACGCCCGGGCATGGTTTGGTACTTCCCCGTCGAACTCCCGAAGAGCTAGGAGTACTTGGTTCAACTACTTTGACAAACTTCGTACAATTCTCCCTAACTCATCGCTCCTAATGCTAATCCGCACATTCCTTGCCTTTGTCTCAGAATCGTGATTGTTTTGCTCGTTGAACAATGTTTGGACAAACACATGCCACTCCGGATCGATCACCATGTTGTTCAGAGGTTGTTGTAGCTTTAACAACCGCTCTATCATCAAGTAGTTTGTTGCAAATCGAGTGCAGGGTGGTACCTTGAGTGCGACTTGGCGAGTACTTCATGAATAGAGCAAGGGGGACGTGGGACCCCTTAATAAATGTGCACACTCTCTTGGCTTGCTCCACCAATTGCTTAACCCACGCCTCTTTCCCCCAATCTTCGAGAAGGAGGTCTAGAATATGTGCCGCACAACCTTGTCCATACAAGTGAGGATAGTCTATCTGCAACTTCTTCACAGCACCTAACATGGAGCTTGCATTGTCGGTGCATATCTGCACGATGTTTTGTGGTCCAACCTCCTCTATGTACTTCGCCATTTCATTTGCCACATAAGCAATGTCCTTTTTCTTCCCTGTAGTATCCACTGATCCCAAAAACACCTCTCCCACTTGGCAAACAAGCATCATGTTAATGAGTGGTCTGCTTGTGACATCGGACCACCCATCTGAGCATATTGTTCCTCCGTACTTCTCGATAGAAAGTTTTGTTCGATCCTCTACCGATTTTTGCACAGCCGCCTTCTTCGCCTCGAGCATCGTAGTCCTAATAGCATGATACGAGGGTGGTTGATATCCACCAATACCGGCCTTTGCTGTCTCTTGAACGGCACTTATGAATGCTGGATGTCGTACGACATTGAATGCAATGTTTGCCTCATAGAAAAATGAAGCCCACTTTGCATCCAAATTTTGCCTAATGGCAAGATCAAAACTATCCTCCATACTCCTTTGCCCATGTCGCCGTCCACTAGAGAGTGTAGAGATCCTTTGTCCATTCTTTGCCGCCATGACTCCCCTTGTTAGAGGATGGCACCGATTAGACCTTAGGTTAGGGGATGGCACTTGTACGAGTTGATGCGAGGGGTATCTATGTTCTCCGTAGTTTCCCTTGCCGCATATGGTATGCCGGCATCCACTCGTGAGTCCGGAACAACATCCGCATAAGAAATGTTGTTCTTTGGAACTATCCTCCATGATCACGGAATAGCTCGAGAACTCCACGGGGCAACCTCGTACACCAGGGTAATGGGAATTGTGAGGATATCCGAAATGAGCTAATGCTCGTTGCCTTACAAAGACCGTGCTTTTCCCACGAATAAGCACACGCGAGTATTTGGCTTGTCGTTCCGTTCCGTGGATACTCGTAGCCACTCGCCCCATTTGCGAGTGTCTCTTCTATTATCCGTACTTATTTGGATTGGGAAGAATGCTCCATGTTTCGAACCGCACCTCCGCCGCCGCAATGAAACCGTGACGACAACACGCACTACAAGGGCTCAAGTTACTCTTTGCACCTATAGACCGAGCAGGGGGCTTCTCATGGGGAGACCCAAGACAACGGGCCAAGCGCAAAGGAAAGTGAATTCGAGCCCGTGAACGACTCCTTATATACTCCACAGCCAGATCGATGGTCGCCACAGCCAGATCGGCGGTCGCCCTAACAACAACGCTGTCGCGCCATGTGAACCGGCGGTCGCTCGGGCGTTGACTTCATCGCTTCATTGGACCTCGCGGTCGCCCTAGCCCTACCTGGTTGGACCGCCGGTCGCCTTAGCGATGACAGATTGTTCGGACGAAGAGCACTTTACTCTCCAAGTCAAATTCCATGGTCCACCGTCCACGTAGTACAGCTATTATTAACTAGAATCCCTGAGACCATGTGGCTCAAAAATGTTTGATTCGCAATAATGCTTTTCTTTTGAAAAGAAAAAAAATTAATAATAATAAAGGGAACATGCAAAGGCAAGAGAGAGAACAATAAGGACTCATATTAGAAACTAGAGTTTTAACTTCTCTTCCTCCAAATCCAAAAAATAAAGTGATGAATATTGCTCAATCCACGTTTCCTAAATAATTAAGAATGATAAAAATTGCCATGTATCAATGATGGTACCTCGGACATTGAAGGTTTTTCCTTTATGCTTATACCACATGCAATAGTGAGATTTCATTCACCAAGAATATTTAAATTGAAGAAAATCAAAAACTTCATATACACATTCAACGTTTTTGCATACAAAATGGCAATTGCACTTAGTGTTTGGTATTGAGTACACTACTTTTCTACAATTGCTAAAAAAACGTGATTAACTAACTACCAGTCATTCTTCGCTTGGGCCCCCTTCATTGTAAATTTGGCTTGGCCCCCCTTCTGTACAAACTTGGCTTGGCCCCCCTTCATCAAAATGTGCCTGACCTTCCTCCATCGTTTAGTTCGGCTCCCCTTCATCCACTTCTCGGCTTTCGGTCCCTTCTTCTTCCGAATCGACCAGGACTATGTCCTCATCATCAGGATTCCTCCTTTGTAACCCCCGGGTGTTGTAAGCCCTTCTCGTGGGTTGGCCTGGGTAAGGAGCTCGCGGAATGTGGGGTTCTGTTGGCTTAATTGTTTGAGGGGATTTTTAAACGTCCTCCAATCCACGTCCCTCTCGCAAAATTACCTCCTCGTACACCATTTGTGCTATGTTGTACGAAACCTCGTTGCTCACCACATGCACACCGGCGTAGAGGAACTTCCACACTTCAATGCATCGTTGCACAAATTCATCGTGATGGCAATAGTGCAAATTTGCGCGGTCAAAGCGGCGATGAAACTCGTGGACGATAGTGTGGAAACAAATGGCCGATGTGGCACCAAGCAATGTACCACTTGCAAGTCTTAAGGGTCCACGGTTCCTCTACTTGCGCCACCCCGGAAAAGCCTCGTAGCGTGGGATCTATGAGAATCTTGTGAAATCTCCTTTGCATCTTTCCTTTCCTCTTGCGGTCCTTGTCTCTCGCTATCTTCCGCTCCTGGCTAGGCGTCATGGTCACCGAAATGCTAACGAAGGAAGAAAGTTTTTAAACTAACTCAAAAAAAAGTTATATCTATTCCGTGGACTAACACAGAATTTAGAAAACTCGAAAATCGGGCAAAGATGTATGTGTGAAATGCACACGTGTGGCACGTGTGTGCCAATCACCGCACGCTCTAGCGCTCGAACAAGCAGGCGGCAACCAGAGGTCGACACCAGACAATGCGCAAGGCCCGACACGTGGAGGTGAGAAATGGCGACTGGCGGTGTCCGCGCGCGTATATGTAACCTTGGTTCTAGGGCGACCGCCGATCCAGCTGAAAGGCGAGCGTCGGTCGCCAGGGCGACCGCCGATCCACCCGATGGGCGAACGTCGGTCGCCAGGGCGACCGCCGATCCAGTGGATTGGCGACCGCCGGTCCACCTGGTCTGCGACCAATGGTCAGAGGGCGCGACCTCCAAGTGGGAGGGGGCGACGTATGCGTGGGGGCGCGACCTCTGGATCGCGCGACCGCCGATCCAGCTGGTGGGCGACCGGAGGTCACTGGGCGACCGCCGGTCCACCTCGTGAGCAAGTACTAACCTTCCTCCCAGCGTGTGTGTCAGAATTTTCAAAGTAGTAACGAATGTATATAATGACTTTTGGTGGCAAGTATTTGGAACCATCAAAACTAAAAACAAAAAAAGTTTTAAAAAAAACATATATATATATATATATATATATATATATATATATATATATATATGTGGGGCAATAATGTGATTTTAATACTTGGACTTCCTAATAATGACCCTATGAAAATGATATATAAGTAAAAAGGGAGTAGAAGGGGTGTTGATAACTTTCCTAGGTGATTCATATTGTGTAAAAAATATAATATAAATCTTAGGGGCACAACAGGAATGAAAGTATTTTTCCCAAATTTCCAAAAATTAAATAGTCATGTGAAAGTAGGCGTTGTGCGCACATGCATACGAAAACAAAGTGGGGAATGTAATTTGAACATTTGGACTACACTAAATAAGTACATTAGTGTTAGATTTTTATAAGATTTGAAAATGCTACAAGTTTTTACTTTTGGGATAAAAATTTTACCAAGAGTATCGATTCCAATACTATGTAAGGATCCCCATCTTCACCTTTGTAGAGGGTACAAATATTGACTAATAGTAAAAACTTATAGCCTATTTATGTATATTAGTGTATCTAACACTAATCTACCTATTTAGTGTAGGTAATACGGATCATATAAAAATGATGGAACCATCAAAAATATTATAGGACAACATGTACTATTTTTCCCAAATTAATATAGAATTTTCGAAGTAAGTAGAGCTTTAAATAAAAGATAAAAAATAGTTAAATGGAGAGAAAAAATATTTTAAAAAGAATTGGACTATGTAATAACTACCTTATGAACATGATGGAGCTATAAAAAAGAATCGTTGGAGTAAAGGATCTATAGGTTGGATTTTGGTTGCAAGCACTTAGAAACACCAAAACTTCAAAAAATAAGAAAAAATAGATAAAGGGGGTAAGAGGATAATTTAAACCCTTACACTACCTAATGATGACCCTATGGAAATGATGGTGTTATTTAGAAAATCGTGGGGATATGTCACCTATAGGTCATCATTTACTTGTAAGTCATTTGAATGAGTAGAATATTGAATGATATACGGAAAATAGATTTGTGGAAAGAGATAACGATTTAAAACTTGTGTTGACTAAAAAAGACCTTATAAAAATTATGGAAGAACAAAATTTCCCGTAAGAGAAACGTATCTACATGTTATGATTTACTTTGACTTTGTAGGATGCTAAGTAATAGAGGAAGTTATACTAAAGGGGGGAGGAGGTGGTTTTATTATTTTCTCTAACCGTATTAAATATATTAAATCATGAAAGAAGCCACATGGAACTTGGATTTACATGGAAGGAAATACTTGGTGTTAATTTGATTCAACCTTGGCATGGTGTAGGTCTATAGGATACTTGGTGTTAACTTCATTCAAAACCTCCAAATCCCGCGCCCGCCAATACAGCGGATGGACGAACGTCGGTCGCTAGGGCGACCGCCGATCCAGCGAACGACTGTGACAGGGCGACCGGCGGTCTACGTGATGGGTGCACCAAGGAGAATAGTGTCCGCGAGCCTCCGCGCACCCTCCTGCTGGGGCGACCGCCGGTCCAAGCAATGGGCGATCGTCGGTCGCTAGGGCGATTTTCGGTCGCTAGGGCGACCGCCGATCCAGCAAACGACGGTGACAGGGCGACCGGCGGTCTACGTGATGGGCGCGAATATCTGCTTCCCCCCCATTTGCTACAAATCTTTTTCTGCATATTTGAAATCATGTACGAATCATTGCCTTTCGAGGTTTTGGGGGGTTTGTAAATATATTCATTGACTCTAAATACTTGCAACTAAATCCCACCATATATTTATACGTAACTTTTACAACTTAGTTACGATTCCAAATTTTTACAAATTATTTATCATTACTTCATCGTGGATTAATACTAATCAAAGCTTTCCAAAATTCAATATCATTATATATACATATGGAATGGTATACACGACATAATTTTCTAAAAGACCACTATCCAAAGTATCCACCAACCTACCAACATACAAACCTACCAACTTAAATAATTACGAACCTACATACCATTCTAAGAACCTTTTTTTAGATATTTCCAAATCATGCATTTCAAATAAAAAATAAACAAATAAAAAGAATAAACAAGATGATTAAAATAACACCGTGCGCATATATAAATAATAAACATAACATCGTTCAACGGGTATCTTACTAGTAAAAACATATCATATAATCAAAAAGATACATTGTATAACATCCAGCCTAGCACTTATCTCCCAACTTTCAGTTCACAAATAAAATAAAGTAAATGGATATAACCAACACACCAACGTCTTTCTAAAACTTGATTCCGCTTACTCTAATCTTCTTCCATTGTACTTTAGATTTTTTTTAGATGGTACCAGCTCCGACATTTCTCCTTTGTCTTATTTGCAATACATAGATCTTCGATCCTTGCATTTAAGAACCTCTCCTCTTCTCATGAGCACAAGTAGCTTTTTGACCAACTCCTCGGTTGTTTCATTGCGCTATGAACTTTGACCCTCTCTCGCAATATCCACGGTTCCATCTATTCCATTGAGGACTAACTTTTCCTTGTTCCCCTTCAATCTTATTGATGCTAGGTTCACCCTTTCGATCTCAGCTCTCAAGGCATCGCATGCCGAAATGAGTTCCTTTAGCTCCTTCTCAAAATGACCTTGGTCCTTGGCTCCTTCAACCATAAAATCCTTCTCGCGACCCCAATCATTGACAACAAACCATTCGTCGACGCGCTTGTATCTCCTATGCACATCCTCGAAATGTTTCGTCTTTCTTATGAGCTCTTCCTCATAATCGACCTGATCTGATGCAACCAGAGCTGGGAGAACATTCGTCGCCTCCTCTTGGATCTTCTTTTTTGCATCCTTGATTACCTCTATGTCATGTTGGAGTTCAACACACTTTTCCCATTCGTATGACAAAGCATGAAACAAATATGAATAATTCTCAAAAGCCTTGTTCAACAACTTCATCCACGAATCATCGTTTTCATTCGGGCGTTTCGCTTTGAAGACTACTTGAACTTCCTTCTCCAGCTCTACTTCTTCATTTCCTTCTCTTTCTGGCTGTTCAATCGTTTCCATTGGATATTCTAGAGTCCCATCCTCTACGCTAACATTTGTTTGAGGAGAGGCGCTCATAACGGGCCGAACTATAACTTCGGGTGTTCCCAAAGTACAAGCACCAAACATTGCTTCAACCTCCATGTATTCAATGCCATCCGCTTCTCCTTCTGTTCGTAGGTCCTCGATGTGCTTCACAGGTGCATCAATCACATCCAAATCTTGCACGCTTGTTTCACCCACATGAAAGTGTTCGACGCCACCAATAGAACCTTCTACAAGAGGAGTATGATGCTCCCTCTCGTTAACCTCTTCTTCATCAGAATTAGGATTTACCCAAACATACACATCATCAGCATCCCCATCTTTCCGATGCCTTGCTGCCGTAAGTCCTTCTCGTGGGTTTTCTCTCAATGGGGCTCTTGGAATATCTTACTTGGTTGGAAGGAAGTATTGAGGCGATTTTTTCATTGAGCTCCAATCCACCACTTTCTCCAATATTACCTCTGCATACACCATTTGAGCAATATGATACGAAACCTCGTTCTTAGTGACATTCTTGCCTTTATAAAGGAACCTCCACACTTCAATACATCGTTGCACGAATTCGTCATGCTTACAATAGTGCACATTTGCAGCATTTAATTTCAAGTGCGTCTCATGTCGAAAGTGTGGAAACAACTTGCTGATGTGGCACCAGGCAATGTAATTCTTCACTGTTGTCTGACTCCACACACCCTCTTCGGTCTCCCACCCCGGAAAAGCGCGTTGAGTGGCATCTTGGAGAATACGGTGATTCCTCTTCTGTGTTTTTCCTCTCTTCTTGCGTCGCTCCCCAAGTACTATTTTACGTTCCGCAATTGTAGTCATTGTTACCTCCGATCACGGAAATGCCGCTATGATGTGATGTTAGATACAAAACACCAAAAATGGTGCAGTCCACGTTGGCCTCCAATCGAGCAAGCAAGTGGCAACTTTGAGTCGACACCAGACAATGCGCAATTCCACGGCACGTGGACTGAAAAGTGACGACTACGGCCTATTACGATTGTATTTAACCTCCTGTGGCAGGGCGACCGGCGGTGTCCCGGCGACATCGTTAGGGCGACCGCCGGTCCAGTGTTTCTTGCAAGACTCGCTCCAGGGCGACCGCCGGTCCAGCTGCAGCAGACCTCCGGGGCGACCGCCGGTGCAGCTTCAGAAGAGTTTCGATCCAGCCTCAGCGGAGCGCTTCGGGGCGACCGGCACTCTGCAGGGGCGACTTCGCGAGAGCTCCCGCTCTTTTTCTTGGATCCTCTTTATGCAATATTCAAATTTTGAATTAACCGATTCAAGCATCTCCCCCATTCCCCCCTTCAATCCCCCTCATCCCCCCTCATTCCCTCTCATTCCCACTCACTTCTTCCTATATCTCATTCACAATTGAAAATGATTCTCATGGTCATGGGCATTTTGCCAAGAGCGGTGACCATGATACATGAAAAATGATTTTATTCTCATTGGATACTCTCGTGGTGTAATATGGATTTAGATCAATACAAGTTTAATCACAATTTACAAAATTATAATTTTCAACATTCTCAAAATTCTCAACATAAAATACTCATCAAATATTGGTTCCAAAAGTACCCTCAGTAATGGGTTGATAAGAATGTCCGCAAATCATTAGTCTTCTTGACTTCAAATATTTACCTTCATATAGTGGTCACTCATTTTTTCTCCAAACATATAATATGTCATGATATATCACCTTTTAATTTGGTAAGCAACTATTTCTCTTAGTGCTTTCTAGGGTATATGCACTAATCCCATTCACTTAATTGTATTTCAAGGCCTTATTATTTGACTTGCCAAAATTTTCAAATTCCTCCCCCCCACTCAATTTAACCAATTTCATAATGTTATGAGCCCATAAACTCATTGCAAGGATAATCTATCAGTCGGATATTATATACGGAGATCTTATAATATATTAAAGGCTCCACTGATATAAAAAGAAACTAGAAATTGTTCTTGAATGTGATGTTAAAATAAGAGGTGCAGTTTTGTACAGAAATGGTATCTTATTTAGATGCTAGGAATTGACTACCTAGGATTACATGCTTAGATTGTAGGTATTGAATCGTTAGATTCATTAAAGTGTTTTCATGCATTGAAGAGGCTGATGCTCTATAAATGATTTCACATTTTATCAATTATTATAACTGATTAGGCACGATATGACTTCTTAAAATATACACCATACAAAATAATATATACCATTCATGCCTACAAAGAGAACGAAAAACTCTCACCCCATCCTTCCTCCCATTCATTATTATCCATTTACACATCTCTTGTCCATTTCTTAGGAATTGAATGATCATAAAATGGGAATTATGGGACCCACGATCCGAAATTCCTACCCTATGCATACATTCCTAATTTTTAAAATTAATACATTATAAACTAAAGGGCTCTTTTATTCCTCCCCCATCCAATATTCATCCTCATCTCATGATTCTCATCCTCGTAGGAGCTGCTATGAAACCTGATGCCCTCGCATTCAACATAAATAGGTGAAATAGGGCGACCGCCGATTCAGCTCATGGGCGAACGTCGGTCGCTAGGGCGATCGTCGGTCGCTAGGGCGACCGCCGGTCCAGCTTTGGGCGAACGTCGGTCGCTAGGGCGACCGCCGGTCCAGTTCATGGGCGAACGTCGGTCGTTGGGGCGATCGGCGGTCCAGATAGGGCGATAGCTGGACCAGCAAGCGACCGGCGGTGCACATTTTGTAGAACACGGTGCTTAAGAACGCGACGGGCAGTCCATTTTCACACTTTGCGAGTTCCTCCTTTTCGCGCATTGACTAGTATCGACTTCAGAGTTGCTGCTTGCTTGCTCGTAGAGGGACTTTGCGTTTCTCTACGAATTTTTCTTATGGAGGCACTACCCGTTGTAGCGGGCACATCCATGGTGCGCCATGAGCGAGGTCGGATTGCGAAGAAGCGCAGAGCTATCTTGAAGAATCCAAAGTTAGTAGCGTTTAGAGGATGGGAGGATGAGAGGGGGCCGTGGTCTTTTGCCATATCTGAGAAATATGTGGAGTGGTGCCACATCAACAAGCTCTTTCCTCTACATTGGCACAATATTCATCGGCACAAGAATGAAGCTAACCTCCGAGAGTGCCATCATTACGAATTCAAAGCGAGATGCATCTATGCTTGGCATATGATATACGGTAACAACCATATTTTTAAATATGAGGTTCCCTACTTTTTGGCACAAATGGCATATGCGGAAATGATTCTCGGGAAGGAGGTGCATTGGTGGACGCATCCACGTTTGCCTATACAAGAGAAGACCGAACCAATAGAGGTTGGAGAGACATCAAAGACTATTGAAGGAGATGGAATTGGAACGGTACCTATGAGTCCTAAGGCCGACGCGGAATTTTACACAGCAGGGTCTTCTTCTGAATCCTTGGAGGATGAACACACACACGAATACGAGCTCGATGAACCAACTAGTCCTCCACTGCATTGGATTGAAGCAATATCCTTTGAGGTAAATCCATTCCGAAAAGTGGGTGGAAGATTATCCAAAGCCATGGATACTTTGATCCTTTTGCACAATTTAGGTAGAGTCACATGCATCGAATTGGATTTAGTAACTTTGAGAATAGAAAGGAATTGGAAGCCCTCAAAGAAAGAGCCCTTTCTACACCATACGATGTACAAGAAGAATTTCGGGAGGTTTCGAAAAAGCTCTAGACCACATAGCCGACATGGAGACCATGCTTGTGCTACTTAAAAGAGGCTAAGAAGAAGTTTTTCGAGAAGAAAAATTCAAAAACGACCTTTCCGTAGAAGACTACGAGAGCGGGATGACTAAACATAATTACCTGGAAGGGGTCCTAATGAGAGGAGGGATAAGTTGACGGATATTGAAGAATCTATTGCTCTAGAGGTAGATAAAGAGATGCTACGCATTCGGATTTGGCATTAGCGGGTAAATATGGCAAGACTCGGAGGAAGTTGACAAATTAAAGAGGTTTGGTGAAATGGAGTGAAGAAGACCGGAATGTAAAACTCGCAAAGCAACTACGTGTAGCTGAGGAGAATGCTCGATTTGAGGACGCATGGGCAGAGTGGGCTCATCGTAAAAGTAACGCAAAAGATGACATCAACATAAACGCAATCGACGTTGATTTGGAACCGCAACGATCACTTTTTCAAAGGGCAAGGAAAAAGTTGAAGATTCTTAACGAGAGGCGATGGACTTACAACCCCAACATTCACCAAACGATATTTGATTTACGTTATTTAGGTGTAGGGAAAGTGTACGTAATTTCTTCTATGTACTTTTTCGCATACTCTTTATATATGGAAGTTTGTTTTTACCTTTCATCATGCGTAAGTACGTGTTTGTGCATTGGTACAAGGGGTTGGGCGGGTTATATGGACTATGAAGATGTAAGATACAATAAAAGTTGACAAAGTACAATCGATAGACCACAAGCAAAGGAGCGAACCAAATACATACCATTGATTTAATCGATGCAAAAAGTAGTACAATAGGAAATGAGATACATTGTTGCGCAAAAAGCTACCACTCGATAATACTATAATGGAATATAGTCCTATATAGCTAAAACCATACGCTATGCTCGAGTGTATGGATTCACAATATCGTAATTATCATTCACTAGGCTGAGGGTTGGAGCATTCTCCAACAAGAAGTTTGCGCTTTGCACGAGTTCGATTGAATGGACCATCCGCATTTAAGATCGATCTAAAACTCTAGAGTCTTTCAAGTCCCGCAAAGTCCTTCTTGTGAGGGGACTATGTACATCCAAGAAATAGTCTAGAGCTTGAGACTGTATCGTGGCCCCCAAGTAGACTCAAAGATATTGACACTCTTCCAAATCTTCCATGGAGGCACGACCTTCACCGTCGGTTACTCTCTTCCCATATTGATTCCATCGATGTCCCATTGGATGGGGCCCCACTTGAATGTATTAGAGCTCACATCAAAATAGCCTCCAAGGCATTGGAAGAAGAACATCCGATTACCCTCATGCTCCTGGACCGTGTCCGCAAGTATTGGAGCAACTCTTAGAATCTCGTTTGGGTCGGTCTCCCAATTCAATTGGGAGCTAGGAGTACTCTTCTCGAGATCATGTTCACCTCTACGCCAACTCCAAATAAGGTCTTTACCCTGAGAATCGAACCTCGTCGTAGTCTCGCATTGTGTTCCCAAGAAGGTGGCATATAAGTTCTTAGATTGAACATCTCGTAGAACCGCTCGTGAAAAGGCGCTTTGCATATAGCACAACGACTTTGAGTCAAACAATGAACTAAAAGACACGCGGATGATACATATGGACACAAGAGCCTAAAGCCCATCCACCCTCAGTCCAAATGGATTTAGGCATATGGGACACGTAGAGTGATCCAATACAAATGCGGAGGGTTGGGCCACAATAATGTCTTGATTCTACATTAACATGTGCCGACATGTGGTGTTTGAAATTCCACCCGGCCTTGCTCCAATCTACAACCTCTGTAGAAGTGTCATCTTGCATCTTGATGTCCATCATAGGAAGATTATCAAACAATGTATCCACACTCGGCCACGAGGTCATACCAAACGTTCGCCGACCAGCTCCACTAGTAAAATTCTTATCGATCTTCTCTAGCTCCGCTGCAACTTGTCTCCCTCTATCCACCGAAAGTATACATGCCACCTTCCAATGGTAGTAAGTGGCAGACAACTGCTCCAAACGGGCTTGAAGTTGTAGCTTTTCCTTTAATAAGGAGTTGTATCCATCAGACGACATGAAAGGGGGATTACGGATAGGGGGGAACAGCGGTAAAGATAAAGAATCTTGAGAATCACATCGTACATCTTCTTCTCGTTCGAGGCCCGACATATTAACAACACATGGCTGAGCTTTCACAGGACGGCACAATGTAGGGCGTTGCGGTGACATTTCTCCAAATGCCAAGTCCTCTGTAAGGTTGAAGACAACTCTATCAACATCCGCCATGTCAGATTTCTCTACATCTCCACAAATGTTACGTGCGTGAGATAGTTCTTGCATCTTCTCGCGCATGCGTGCATATTCCACGGAAAGCTGCTCCCCTTCTTTCACCTTCTCCTCATACATTGCTCGTGTTTTTTCGAAATCCGCTTCCAATCTTGCTATGACGTCGTCTTTACTCTTCAGAAGAGCTTTGAGATTAGAAGATGAGTCAAGTTCTTCCAATGGTAAGATGCAAGTACCATGGGGCTCTACTACGGGTGGATGATTACTTGCTATTGGAGGGCGAGAGCCACCTATTTTGAAACGGCCAGGTAAATTACGACGATGATCCGCATCAATCACAACGCTAGCGGGAGGAAGAGGTTGTCGAACTTGACGCACCGCCTTACGAGGCCGCGAACCATCCGAGTCATCGTCCTCTTCCGATGTAGCACTATGATGGGCAGCCTCTTCCATAGCCTTGGTAATAGACCTCATCACCGCCATGCCACCATTAGGAGCGTCGGGGGAATCTTAGAATGCATGTCGGAATGTCACTCGTTGAAGGTCGTGTTACATGCTTCCCTCTTTGATAGTTGTCCAATCCACTCGTTTACCAAGAGCAACCTCGGCGTATACTCCACGAGCAAGAAACAATGGAACCTCGTTGCGCTCCACACATGGCATGCCATACAGGACTTGGTAAACCTCAATGCATCGTTGCTTGAAGTTTGGGCATTCGCAAAACTTAAGATTTGCCTTGTTCGTGCGCTTGATGAAAATAGTGACGAGAGAGAGGGAATTTCTTGTCAATGTGACACCATTCAATGAACGATTCGCAAGTGGCCATCGTCCACATATCCGGGTTCATCTTCCCAACCTCGAATGCAAGCTTATTTGGATTTAGAAGCACGTGTAATCTTTTCCGTTGTGGAGCGCCCTTCCTCTTCCTCTTCTTGTCGTTATCTTCCTTCCGAAGTTGGCCGAGAGTAGCCATGGATGAAATAGCCAAAAATGGCAAATAGTTATTACCTACCCCGCACGAAAGCATGCGGCCCAATTCAATGGATGTAAGACAACGCGCTAGGCCATAGAACCCAAATAACAAGTTTAGGTATGATCGGGAATATATACGCGGGGCGACCAGAAATCAGCGGCGACCGCGGTCCAGATAGAGGTATCGCGTTGCGTGGCGACCGCCCGGTCCGGTGAGAGCGATCACGCGGTGCGGCTAATCGCGACAATGAGGAGGCGGCGATCGCCCGATGTACTGTTTATTCGCGGCAATGGGCGTAGGGCGACCGCCGGTCCAATTGTTCGCGCGACAATGGGACGAGGGCGATCGCCGGTCCAATTGTTTCGCGGCAATGGGACGCAGGCAACCGCCCGGTCCAAATTGCCGCGATCATGGGACGTAGGGCGACCGGCCGGTGCTTTTTGTCGCGACAATGTGGGACTGGGGCGACCGCCGGTGCTGGCGATCGTAGGGGCGACCGCCGGTCTCAAGGATATATAAACCCCAACGCGGGTTTGTTATTACTTTTCCCAAACCGCCATCAATTCTCTTCCGCCCTGTGTCCTTGCTCGTCTTAATGATGCGACTTTGCCAGGTCGTCTCGAGGAGTTTTTGGGGTTTGGTGCACATTGATAGTGGGGAGATTTTTTGCCGGTTTTTTCAAGATTTTCGACGATGACTAAATCCAAAAAGCACGGGAAGGGACAACAAGCATGGGATCTGGATGCCCCCGAAACATTTGCACCAGACGTTGGAGGGGAACAACCTAGTGGAAGTGGAGGCCATAAGAGGAAGAGGAGACACCCAAAAGAAGACAGACCCGGATTCCCAACAACAGATTATACTAAGTTTGCGGAAAAAGCATGCATGGATTGGTATGAGTCCTGAAACGGAGGCTCAATTCCTAGAGCACAACTACCTCAGGAATGTTAGCATGGGCAAAGAGAGACTGAAGAAGAAATTGGCGGCAGTAATTTTGAAGGCCATGGAGGAAACGGAGAAATACCAAGATGTGGATTATTATTCGCAATACGGGTTGTGGATGGATAATACAGTTGAACAATGCATCTTCAATGTAAAGGAGTTGTGGAAGAAGCGATTTGGAACGAGGCGTCTAACACAAGAAGAGGACCAGTTCAAACGCAAGATGGATTGGTGGATACACACAATCCAAAAGCTTAGCAAGAATAAAACCCGAGGGAAGTCATGGGAAAAAACCGCTTTGCTCGCCACATTTGAACGAGACACATGGTCGGGGGTGGTGTGGATTCCTCAAGACGCTACGATAGAAGCTCTATCAGGCCGCAATATGGAGGGAGGCCATGGACTAGTGCGGAAGGCGAAGATACTTGGAGTAGACCACGTTCGAGAAAATGTCGAGTTTAAAGCAAAGCTTTCCAAGAATATGAATCTTGTAAGAGGAGGATAGAGACTGCTGCGCAAGCTCTTGTATGTCCTTTGAATCATCCAGAATTATCAAGTTTTGGGCGTTGCATACAAGGACATTCAAGCTTACTCATATTGGTGGAATGGGGGATCACTACACGAGATGTTGAAGTTGGATGAGAAGTTCGGCGACAAACATCTTCACCGGGTCGAAAGTGAAGGAAGTTCCGAGTCTCACTCAAAAGGAGGCTTTCAGAATTACCCTTTTCCGTCAAAGACAGGATGAAATTAGCTTGGGGTTTAGTGTACATCATGAATCTCGTGCATAAGACGGAGTTCTTCACAACGACCTATCCCCTCGAACATACTATTGCATTTCCCAACTTTCGGAGGAACCAAGATTTGTATTGGAGTGTGTGGATCGGGGGATGGCATCTCGTATAGTAGAACAACGACCCTTCACGTTACGGATACCAAGACGGAAAAAAAAAGAAAGAAGATATGACACGTCGATGGTGGGTGGCGCCCGAGTTGTTCTATACTTATGGACTGAAGGTTCAGATACAAATTTGAACGTCCAGAACTTCGACATCCAACCACGGTAGCATCCATTCGTATGCGGTTGGCAAGCTCATCCGGTGATTGGTGTGTATAACGAATTCGACGAAGAATTATTACCGAATTCGACGGTGCGAGATTCATTCCTAACGAAGGTGTTCTCAATGACCAGGCATGAATTAAATGAGAGAATGACCTGTTCGGAGGTGGTGAATGACTTGATGGCGAAACCATATCATATGCTTCCACCGGAGCTTGTATTTAGAGAGGACACGATTATTAGTTTATAATATCGTATATCTTCTTGCAATTCATAGACTCCTTTGGATGACCATCTCACGTCATTGAGTGCTCATTTAGCCATGTAATTCACATTTCATACTTGCAATATATACAATCTACTTCTTGACATATTGTTCCAAATCTAATAGATTTTTGCAACTCTTATAATTATGTTCCCTTTTTACACTAGTCACGTATGTATGTCACCACATTTTGTGTTACATGAGTTTCAAACCTCATGGTAGATGTTAGCCTTTCCTTCAGGGGTTTGTGGGTTGTTGTAATTTGTTTCATCTTGAATTCTTAATGCTTCATCTACGTTTAAAAACGTGAAAGGAAGAATTTTGGATAATGTGGGATAAAAAAATTGACTTATTCTACTCGGGGGAAGCCTCCAATGCAAGGCCAGCCTAGGCGACCACCGGTCCAGGGGCCAGAATAGGCGACCGCCGGTCCAGGGGCCAGAATAGGCGACCGCCGGTCCAGCGAGACCGCCGGTCGCCATGGGCGATCATCGGTCGCTCATGGGCGATCGTCGGTCGCTCATGGCGATCGTCGGTCGCTAAGGCGACCGCCGGTCCAGCCAAGTCGACCACCGGTCCGGCCATGGCGACCGCCGGTCTAGATGACACGACCGCCGGTCCAGTCCTACGTGGCGCGGTCGCGAACCGTATTGCTGAGCTGTACATGCCACGTGGCAGCCACGTAGGATGCAACGTGGACAGGGTAAATCCAGGGTAAAAAAAAGATTCTGTAGATTCTATTAGACATTCTGAGGCTCAATGTCTGTCTGACATGTCGTGTCTGTCTGACGTCCGTCTGTGTCTAGCAAGACAACCCTGGCGCAAAGGGGTGCCCCCTGGCACCGTACATGTACCATTTGTACGCACAATACGAATGCCTTCATCCGGGGGAAATCACGCACCTCCGAATGCTCATGGAGAAGAGGAGGGACATGTTTCCAGGGGAGGAGATTCCCGGAGTCGGAGTCCCCACTGCAGCCAAGTTCCTCCCCAGGGTGGCTGACCCCGGAGCCGGAGCACTTCCACCGCCTCCGCCACCAGCTACACCAGGACCACCGGGTCCAGGGAAGCAGAGGCCTCGACGGAGAGAATCAGCATCTCAAGCAGGAGAGGGTGGAGCTCCAGGATCCAGCACTGGAGGATTGG
Organism: Bryum argenteum; assembly: GCA_037043015.1. Taxonomy (NCBI): domain Eukaryota; kingdom Viridiplantae; phylum Streptophyta; class Bryopsida; order Bryales; family Bryaceae; genus Bryum; species Bryum argenteum. The sequence continues at coordinate 3,344,501 of CM073330.1, read as the reverse complement.
CCACCCCCAGACAAAGGGAAGCCGCTCCGCTACCCCTCCCGGAGGGAGGCACTCCACCCCGGCCAGCCACCACTCACCGGATGGCGACCCGGAGTGTAGCTGCCACCGGACCGAGCCATCCGGGTCCACCTTTGCCCGGACCGGAGGAGGACTCTTCGGTCACCATGGCGACCCCTCCGGCCCCCGTAGTCGTCTCGCCACCACCCCTCCGGCCGGTGCAGGGAAATGATAGTGAGGGAGAGGAGGCTCCCGTCCTGCACCGGAGGAAGTCAGGACGAGTCCTGAGGTTCGTGGAGAACGAGCCTTCCTCCTTGCCCGGAGAACAGGGGGTGGAAACCTCGGCCCCGCCAGGAGAGACCGAGGCTGTGGAAGCTCTACAGCAAGGAGGCCCTACTCCGGAAGTGCAGACCCCGACTCGAGAAGTGCCAGTGGGGAACATCCCTACTGAGGTACTTCTCCTGGCAGATAGCCCGGCAGAGGACCCCGGACAGCCTACAGCCACGGGAGGAATAGAGTGGAGAGACCCGCAATATGCGAAGAAGAGGAAGGCGGACCTCCCCGCCGAGAGTCCTCGCCCACGGATCCGGAGGAAGCTCACAAAGCTGAGGGCGGACACTTCACCAACCCCGGCCGCCTCTCCTGCTGCCCGGGCCGAACCCCTCGAACCGGTTATCCGAGCAATCCCAGCAGTTCAGCGGACCTCATCTCCCGGGAGAGAGAAATCCGGAGGAAGGGGAAGAAGGTGCTAGAGGAGTCCTCTGAGTCAGAGGACGGGGAGGCCACCGCACCGCATCCGCCTGCCCACGCTAACCGGGTACACGCAGAGGCGACACCCTCCAACGCAGCCCGGTTGCCAGGGTGGGACGACTTCACCCCGCGGAGGCCGGAGTTCGATCCCAGCCTCCCTGTACCCCCATTCCGGATAACAGAGGAGCACCCTCTGCAGCCAATTGCGCATGCCCTGTATGTATGCACGCAGGAGCACCTCCAGATGCACAAGGCCATGTGCGGTATATCAGTGGCACTCCGAACCGGCCAAGTGGAGTGGTACCCCGACATGGTGAGGGATTTAGTCCGCGAAAATGCTGCAGCCCGGGCAAGTATCAGTGAGGGATCCCTCATCATCCTGCGCCAAGCCCGGGAAATTAAGCAGCTGGAGGAGGAGCTGACCAAGCAGCAGGGGTACGCTCGGCAGCATCTTTTTGGGCTCAGGAGGTTCCTGTATGCACCCGGAGAGGCACAGCTGAAGGCCCAGCTGCTCGACGCCCAATTCCAGGCCTCAGGATCGGACCTCCCAACCCGGATGGCGGCGTACATGAAGAAGGCTGCGGAAAGGATGGAAGGGGCTCTCCAGGAGGTGAGAGACCTCATCGGGGAGATGGCCCGGACTTTTCCCGGGGAGGCACCTCCCCTTGCAGTAGTAGAGGATACCCCCATCCAGGGCAACCCCGAAGTAACCGAGGAGGCCAGAATCGAGGATGAAGAGCCCACCGACCCCGTGGCTATGGAGGAGCCAATCCTGCCAACAAACCCGAGCCCGGAGAAGACCACGAGGGAGACAGGGGCCTTGCACTCCGTCTGCAAGCACATTCCGGAGAGTACGGAGGCAAGCCAGGAAGGCATAACCCCGGTGGAAGAAGAGGCTTCCCGGATAACAGAGGAGGATACCCGGGTAAGGAGTCCCTCTCCCATTCCACCGGACCGGACTGTGGACCCCGAGGGCAGGAGTCCTATTCTTGCCCTAGAGGCCACGATCCAACCAGGACAGGAAGGGGAGGCCGATACCCGGCAACCCGGATTGGGGACAGAGGAGCCGCGGACACCTCCCTGTCCGGGTTCAACCATTCCGCCGGAGCCCTCTGACCGCGAGGTCCTACCCGAGAAGGCGCTGACCGCGGAGATCGTCCCCCTCATCCCCAAGGACTTGGTTGAGGTCCCGGAGATCTGGGAGGCACTCCCGGACACCTCAGCCCCGATGCCCTCAGGGGATACTGAGATCCTAGGGAGCGAAGGGACCGCCCCAATGCTCCAGGAGACAGCTAACGAGGAGGAGGAGGTCACTTCCCAACCCGGGTTGGGAGTCCAGGAGGTCGCCGCCTCCGAGACTGCCGAGGCTGCGAGGTCGGGTGAGCGTAACAGGAAGGACTAGGGCTGATATGGTTGCTGGCGGATGCATCTAACGGGGGTTAGGTTAGATCTTAGTGTCTTTATTGCGAGTAGGGGAATGACGGCGCTAGGCTGACAAGGGATAGATTTAGAAAGATTCCCTGGCGTGGGATTTTGTCCTCTTCTGGGATCCAGGGAGGATCTGCTACTTAGCCGAGGGGAGGATACCCCCTCGGGGTCTTTTTGTGCCTTTGTAATACCCTAATTCAGCTGCAAGTACGCCCTTTCTTCCATTCTCCTTGTGTATGTATGTGTGGGTGTGTGTGTGTGGGTGTGAGCGTGTGTATCCCTCCCTGTTTCCTGTCTTGCATGCGGTGTCGGGGTCATTGCGGAGTCCAGGAGGCCCTTGCTGTCCGGGCAAGAGAGAGCGGTTCCGTCCTTGAACGGAGAGTAGTTAGGGGAGTAGAGAAGCTAACATGAGAGGAGGGCGGCCAACGAACGGCACCTCTCGCTTAGGGCACCGATTCAGTCTATCCGTGCAGCATCTAGGATTATGGCGGCCAGGAAGGGATTCCTGCCGTTTAACCGACTCCCGAGACTGCACTTGGTTGAGTCCCCCTGGATTGCTGAAGTCCGGGTAGGCAGGTTGGTGTATAGGTGATAGTGGTGAACTCCGGGTCAGTCGCGCCACTCCAGTTCAGTAACCCGGGATCTACTAACCCAGATATCGAGTTGTGATAACCGGACCATAGGAGAACCGGATACCAACCTTTGTGACATGCGCGTGGGTCTAGAGTCCGGGCGTAGAGGGAGGTATATGGGAAGTTCCTAACAGGGTAAGGAGAGAGAGACTCGGTGACCTTTCCGGTCACGTTAATCAACGGGAAAAGTGGTCTAATCCCCCCACTTAGCTAAATCCGGGGAAAACCCCTCTGAGGTGAATACAGAGGCTAAGCTAAACCATAAAAACTAAATCCCCTCCCTTCTCCTGTCCGGGTAAGCTTTTCCAGGCCAGGATACAGGGTACAGGGGGGGGTCTAAAACTACCCGGATAGCGCAAATCCGGGTTGGCTAACTGGTGGAAATTGTTGTCCTTGCACTTCACAGGATCTCCGTGGACGAATACTCGGGTTCTTGTTTGGGAAACCTCTTTTACCACGAAAAAGGTTTATCCGGGCACGAATCAGGAAAGCACGTTACGACAGCCATAGCCACCAAACAAGGCACCATGGTGACCAAGGCGGAGGCAATAGCTGCTGACGGAGAACACCACACCACTTCGGATAAGGGCACCGCCCGATTTCCAGGACCTCCACGGTGCGACGTAGAATATAAGCAGTAGAAAACAAGAGAAGAGACACTCCGTAGTAGTTACAATAGAATTACACTTTCGGGCTAGCTCAATCAATACTTCAATGTACTTAGATTTTGTGGCATGAATGTAAAGGCCAAGAGCCAATCACTCTCTCTCTCCCATCGAAGTTCTCTCTCTCTCCTCTCTCTCTGTTTGCTTGTTGTGATTGCTTAATGGTCATGGCCGAAAACCTAACCTCTCGACATCCACTCTGTGTCTTTGTCCTCACAGCATTTTCCACGGTATCAGAAAATTGCAGCTGGGATTCCGGACGTCTACGCCATACCTCGACAATCTTTTTTGCTCCGAGTTACCAAACCACCTCCAACACCTCCTTAGCACAGCATAGTCTTCCTTACCACCATCCTCGATATCTATATTTTTCCAAAGATTTTACAAAAAGAAAGCAAGAACTTCTCGTCCCCGACTCTAACGACACCGTGGTATTTAGTAGAAGCCCTTCTCTCGAGAACGGAGCTGCCCTCAGTCTCATTCCGTCACTGCTGCCCTAAGAAACTATTCCGCTGCTCTGGATGAACTCGTAAAGCATTCCATCCGCTCTAACCGAGGCTAACAACTACAACCTTTAAGAACAACTATTCAAGTAGAGTGGTACCTGGATAAGATCAACCTCGTTAAGATCAACATTCAGTTAAGAACGCTATCCATGTCCCTTTATTATGCAAAGAAGCATTGTTTTGTTATGGTCAACGCTTGGATAAGATCAATGTTTTTGTTTGTCCGAAAACGTTTATTTAATCCAAGCACCACTGTAACAAGAAGCAGAGATTCTGACTAAGACTATCATTTTTCTCTTTCTATACCTAAAAGTCACTTGCTAAGATAATACTAAGAATACCCTAATGAACAAGATGATATGCCGAAGGAACACACTAATAGAAAATGGCATTAAAAATGACGGCCGTAATGGCTTGACCGTAATGACACAAAGTGTCAATTTTTAATTGTGCTTCTAATAACATCAAAATTAATTATTATATGTGTCACTTTTTCTTAGTTATTTTGGGTTGTAATGAATATACCACACCCTAATAGATTCGTAAAAAAAATATAAGAAGAAGTGACAAATATAATAATTTATTATGATGTCATTAGAATCACAATTAAAATATGCACTATGTGTCATTACGGTCAATTGATTACGGCCGTCACTTTTAGTGCCATTTTCTACTAGTGACATAGCAACAATGACCTAGGACTACTAACCCCTCTTGGAGCACTTGAACACTACAATTTTAGAACAACTAGTACTCAAGTAACAAGAAGCATGCATTCTGACCAAGACTCTCATTTTTCTCTTTCTATACCTCAAGTCACGTGCTAAGATAATACTAGGCATACCTAACTAGTCAAGAATTATTGTTTCTTGACAAACTGTAATCAAAACATTGAGGATTTTCAACAAGCTTTACCAGTCCTTGCTATGCTATACTGGGCTTGCTATGCTATACTTGGATGCAAAAAGAAGGCTCTATCACAAACGAGAGAGAATTCAAAGTGAAGAAACCCAACTCTCCACCAAACCCGTGTCTTGGTACGGTCGGTAAAGCCTCACAATTGTCGAAATTCTCAAGCTCATAAATTTCTCCAGTATGATCAACGGTGTTAAAAATGCACAAATGCCTTACTGTGGATGGAACCAATGCAAATTCGGGATACACTTCGAGACTCCGACCGCCATCCTTTTTCTTCTTAATGACATTGATAAGCTCAAACGATTCATTATTTTCATCATGATTCCATTCAACTCTATCCACCCAATGCTCAATAATGCGTCCGAATTCTCGCTCTGAAAACAAATACAAATCACCATAGTTTTCCACCAGTTGAAGAATGGGGGAGCTCGGCAAACCATGATTAGTCCACTTTGTCGACCATGCTCGTTTCACCATGTTGAACCCCAGAATGCCCTTCACAACTTGATCGTCAAGCTCCATGAAGCCGATGCAAAAGATGTTGCCATCTTGGAACACCCCAGATTGATAATCATTCAATGCAAACGCTGGTCCAGGCAAATTATCCACTCTTGTCCACCGCTCTGTTTTGGATGCGTAAACCTCCGTGATTCTCGACAGTTGCTCGTCACTTGCCGAGGAGCTTCCTGCTACAAGAATCTGGTATGAATGTGTAGCTTCATCCACTATCATGTGCATGAGCACAGGGTTCCGTCTATGCAGCAGCGGTGGAAGGTCCTTCCAGCGTCGAGTCAACGGATTGAAGACGATCAACCGCTCCTCGTGTGGTAACTTCGAGAAATTCATGCACACGAGTCCGTTCTTGGCACAAATGAGAAACTGCTTGAACAAATCTGGATCCGGGGCACAATCGATAGGAAGGAATGTGAGAGGAGGTAACCTCCGCCATTTACCGCTTGAAGAATTGAAGCCTGCCCATTGCCAGACTGCATTTTTTATGAAGAAAAAGCACGCTGTTAACTTGGATGTCGACGTCGTCGACCCATGACTGAACTCGTCACTCTCGATAAATCGTGTCCATTCTTTTGAGAGTAACTTAAGTTGGCAGATTTTCTCGAACGGAAGGCGATGTAGAACACGTTTCTTGAGTTCAGGTGGCAATTCGTCGAGATTGCGTGCTTTCTTCGCTTCTGCTGGCCTGGTTTTGATCTTCACGGGGGCCAGGAATCGAAGACACATGCCAGATGCTCGAGATGGTCTTATCATCTGCAAACATGTGAGTAACTTCATCTAGGTTAGAAGTGGCACATTTCATTTGTGTAAGCTTTCCAATTTCAAGTTTAAGCTAGATATCTGAACTCTCCAGCTCAACACTTGCTGTTACAAACTTACAACCATCCTAAATTTGAACTCTCAGCTCTTGGATTAACGGTAACATTTTGAAGTACTCCCTCTGTCCCATTCTTATTGACCAGTGGGTTCTTTCAAATGTACCTCTCAAGGTAGATTTGAGAGAACCTATTGGACAATAAGAATGGGACGGAGGGAGTATCATATTCTCTGAAAAAAGAGGTGCAAACAAGGCAAGATGGACAGAATGAAATCAAGTTAATTAGGCCCAGTTTACATTACATCTGGGGTCACATGGAAGGATGGTCGGATTTGGCTTCAATTTGGCCCCAAATTCTTTAAATTCTTCTATTCAACCTCAAGTGATATAAAGCCTCGGGTCTAAATTGAGGGCCAAATTTCCATTTAAGCACTTCCGCCTCAAGTAATTGTAAAGCCCTAAAGCCAAATTTCGGGGTGAGATTTGCAATTCATGTGTTCTTGGATTCTCAAAGCTTGATTGACAATTACCGAATACTCTCATCTCTTTCATTTTCTCTTCTCTATTTTTCTTTGAAGAATAAGAAATTCTATATTGAAAAAAAATAATTTATAGATAATTTCAAAAATAATTAATAATTTTTTTTCAAACATAGAAAATAAAAACGGGAAGGCCGCAAAGTCTGTATGAAAAAATAAAAAACAAATAAAAAATAATAAAGAATAAAACCTCAAGATGCCGCAAAGTCTGTATGAACATAAATATTCAAAAGAAATAAATTTTAAAATATTTTAAAAATTCTAAAAAAAAAATTAAAAATCTTCAAGTTATTGACAATTGAGGTTTCATTGGATGATTCAACAATGGAGCACCATCGAGTCCTAGATGGGGAATTGGCTACCAAAAACCTAGTCCCAATCAAGGTTGTCTTATCAGACAAAATTCCTATTCATTTGTTAAACAGAATTTAGATGAGATGTACATCCAAGACGTCTTCAATTTATCAAATGTACATCTCATCTAAATTGTGTTTAACAAAAAAATAGGAATTTTGTTTGGTAAGACAACAATGGTCCCAATTGTTCTTTTGAGGCCAGATGGTTTGACACCAAATCCTTGCCACCTAAAGCAAAACGTAGGACGAGTTGTGCTTCTGGCCGGCCCCAAATATAAAGCACTTGTGCCAGATTTGAGAGAATTAAGGGATCCTATTGGTTGATATTAAAAAAGTTTGGGCCGGCTCTCCATCCAGCCCCAATCAAGTATTGTATTAAGAAATTATTTATACAGTACTTGATTGGAGGTTTATTTAGTTTGGACTGTAAGTGCATAATCATCTCAAATGAGATGCAAAACACACGAAATCTCAATATTGTTGGGATCAGCTATTGCAATGACTGGCAGATCAAAAAATCTAGCGCCAATGAAAAGTTGCATTAGATTGTACATGACCTTGATTACTCTAGAGATGAGAGACCATTGAAACCATGGAGAAAACAAGATCAGCTTTAAAGAGAGTTCAAAGCCCAAATTCGGAATGAATCTAGATTTGTGCTTTCCATCCGTCTAAAAGAGAGCCTTGAGGCGAAAGTGAGCAGGACAATGATTGAGCTTGACACATAAGAGCACAACTCATAGACCTCACTCCAAGTGACTCCAAGTTGACTGTAATAACGACAATGTAAGGAGACTGAAATATGGACAGTGTTACTGAACTGAGAATCGGAAAAGCAATAATTTGCTAGAGAGCAGAACGTACCATGAACAAAACAGCTCGAACAATCAGCCAATTCCACCTCGAGCTGGCCATCTCCATGCTTGATCAATCGATCGATCCCCGCTTGAATGCTGAATTTGAGAACTTGAGAGCCTAATACATGTACTGAGGTACTCCCTCTGTCCTATTATAAATGATCAGTAGGGTCCTTCAAATCTATCTTCAGAGGTAGATTTGAGAGAACCTATTGTACAATTATAATGGGACAGAGGGAGTATTAAATAATTAAATATATGGCAACCTCCGGTCGGTCCCCCGATAATTTCTCCGGTCGGTGATCTAAACCATATTGTACAGACACGCTCCGACCGATATTCGACATTATGAACTTAGATGGAAGATTCGTTGGACGGCCACCGACTTGGGTCATCAAAAAAAATGTCTGCAGAAACATTATTTATTCACATGATTAGATATTTATGAAAGTAATGCACAACATTCAAAGTCGAGCATTAACTAAGAGTTTAAATCGAGTTTATCTTTATATTAGAAGTTTACTTCCTGTAGGTAAAATCAAATGGTTATATACCAATGCTAAATCTGATTTAAGAGAGTTTCGGACCTCAGACTAACTAAATGTAGTCAGGAAGGAGGGGTTGCTAAATAAAGGACCTCATCGGCATTGCACCCTAACTTCCCCAACGGACTAGCTAAATGACTTTGCTATATTTACATCACGTTTGAGTGAGAGTTGGATGGGTAGCGAGGGTTGTGGCAGGTATGAAGCGTTTCTCTCGCGGCTGCCAAAGGTGGTAGGTCGTATAGCAAGTGTGTTGGAAAAGGGAATAACTTTTCCCTATCTTAATGAAGCATGTCTTGTCCCTTTAGCTAGTTTGTTGAGAATGCACGACCTCATTTGAATTTGTCAATGTTTATTTAAAAAGAAATTCAAATACTAGGAAGACAAATTTCTTGGGTAGCGAATGTGGTCCTATCAAATTTAAGCATTGCCATCTAATTGGCACCAATTTGAATTCCACAAGTTTTAGAAAAAATATTTATAACTTTGGTTACTTTTCACTCGTTCAATGCATTTTACGTACTTTTGCTTGCTAGTTTTGACATAGGTGTGACCTTTTTGTTAAAGCACGTTGAAAACAAACCAAAAAAAATCAAAAATTAAATAAAAAGAAAATAAGTTTATATATTGCGGAATGTGGTCTCTTTTCAAACTTTTTAAATCCTCTCTCTTTTCAAGCACCACAATTTTTTTGTAAAGAGGTCTCCTAAAATCATGAGATTCCAAAGAATGGTAGTTCACTCCACATACTGCGAGCAGCTGCCATTTGAATCTCATCTGCTTTGTAGTAGTGTGAAAAGGGTTTGAGATAGGTATTTGACTTTTGTGTGTAGTGATGGAAAAGTCTCCGCATGGTCTTTGCTTAAGAGGATTTTATAACTACGATTGTTTATGGAAATTTTCAAAGTGCTTGTCCTCTAAAGGAGAAGCTCTACAATGGCGGGTGTGTATGGCGAGGAAAATTATATGTCATTTTAGACAAGAGAATTGCATGTCTCATAACTTCACATTGTCAACAATACTATCTCCTCAATGTCAAAGTTTCTGTTATGGTCATCGCATAATCCGGAGAGCTATGAGGCCTCAAATGTTTCAATACTTTGCCAGGCTAGAAACTGTTCCCTTTCAATGCAAGGCAAGACTTTTCAGAGAACTCTCGAGACGTTGTGTCTGGCTACGACTCAGTCACTAGCACGAATAATTCTTCTTTTGTCATCACGAAAAGTTGCATTATCTTCTCTGTGGTCTGCAAAATAAATGCTAGATAGAGATTGACATGCCACTCTTAAGGAGCGGTCATCCAGCCAAATATACTACAGTTGATCAGGGCGGAAGTTATAATTACATCATATGCTTTGTGACGTCGGCAGATTTCAGCAAGATTGAACCAGCTGATCGATCACAGCAAGATTGAACCAGCTGATCGATCACAGCAAGATTGAACCAGCTGATCGATCACAGCAAGATTGAACCAGCTGATCGATCACAGCAAGATTGAACCAGCTGATCGATCACCGCAAGATTTCCGGCGTTCAGTATCATCGAGGGTGACCATGGCGACGTACGTCTCTTCGGCGGGACGCATGCGAGGTACGATGTGTACACAACTCTGTCAAAATTCTTGCTCTATATACACTTCCCTCAAGAGAGGATGACATAGCCATATTCGTTAGTCGAGACAAAATGAGCCAATAGATAACCGTATCTGTGTTTGATTTCAACAGTTCGATCCAAATCCACACCGAAAACAAAAATTGTGTCAACATTGGGGTTTGAACCCACGCCCCCTTTCGAAGACCAGAACTTGAGTCTGGCGCCTCAGACCACTCGACCATGTTGACTGCGGAGAGCCGTGTTCCATGCTGGGTTTGAAATCTTCCGGACATGTCTCCACGATGGGGTTTGTAACCTTCCATTGCATAGTAAAAAATTATATACAAATATGGGATCAATAAAGAAATCAGAGAAAAACATAAAATCAAGCATTAAATTGAGACGGTGAAAAGCCTCAATTTAATAAATATGGCCATATGAGTATGTTTTGACCTTGTGCGACTTTGTGTGACCTTGAGGCCATAGTGCTTACTTGAAATTGGGTGCTTGACAGAAATAAAAGGGTACAATCATTTTATAACCCCAGCCTAAAGACCCAAGAAAGCCAAAATAGTTATTTGCAATTTTGGGCAACCTACATAAAGGGATGAAAATCAATATTTTTGCTTAAGATGTTTCTCAGATATTTCCTGAATTTCAATGTGTTTGTGGAAGAACTTACAAAGCCTTTCTCCAATTTTTGAAGTTTATAATGCAAATTTTAGTTTTCAAGCTTAAATTAGGCAAGATAAAACTTTTGACTTGAGTCACTTAATGAGTTTCATTTTAGTCTCTCGAAATTTTTCAAAATTTGGGATGTAGGAATTATATATATATATATATATATATATATATATATATATATATATATATATATATATATATATATATATATATATATATATATATATATATATATATATATATATATATATATATATATATATATATATATATATATATATATATACCTAAAATTCTAAAACTTGTGAAAATATCTTCTCACAATTCATATTCTTCAAAATCCAAGTACAATAGACATAATTTATGTTTTACCAAATCATGATTTTTGTATTATCTTCTAGAAAAACAATTTATATGAAGGTTCAAAATGCCAAATGAGTCCCTACATACTTACGCAAGCGCACTTAACTTGGTTATCTACATGGAATACAATGTGGATAAAATATTTTTGGGATAAATATTTGTTATCCTTTGCACAAAGTAAACTATGTTCACAAAACAATGCTACAAGAAAAACTTGCACCAATTTTGAACATTATGATCTCACAAATGGTAAAGATCCAATGGTTCAAATTTTACATGTTAGTATGATTGTATTAATTATAGGTAGGTGGGAGATCCTCCGGTTGAAAGTGCATATATATTTGAAAATTTGACCAAACCTCAATTTCAATGAGATGGTAGATAATTGCACTTTTAGGTCTTGGAAGTCCAGAAAAGTCTTGGATAGTCACGGATCAACAAATGTTTCTATCTATTTATAGTTAATTTTTTAGTCAAATTTTTGTGGAATAATGGATTGCTTTTGGGAGTACAAGAGTGTTGTTGAGATAAAGGTTTTAAATTTACTTGGAGACTTTTTTTGATGGTAATAAGCTCATTAGAAGCATTTCGACTAGAAAGTGGATTGGAAACCATGAGATCTTAACCCCTAAAGATCCTTGTGTGTGTTTTTAGAGCTTGAAACCTCAAAACAATGATTCTCTACCTCTATGCACTCCCAGGGATGTGAAATGTTTTATTTTTTGATTTTTTTAAACTTCCAACGGTAAGATCTTGGACATAAGACTATTTTTAGTTACTGCTGAGCCAAACATTTAATTATTTTCTATAATAAAAATTCCAACCGTAAGATCTTGTACCTAAGATTATTTTTGGTTTTTGTTTCCAAATTTCCACTTGGATGTTCATCATTCAAGAGATCATAACATCCAAAGTTTGTCTCCCATATTTTTTTGGGCATTATGAAGATTGTTTTTGAACTTTTTGGAGATTGCACTTGTAAAAGTGATAAACTTTTGACTTGAGTCACTTTTGAAATTGTGTAATGATTTTTGGCAAACGTTTTGCACATGATTCATGACCCCCATTTTTCTGCTCCCTGCTCACCAATTGGCCACATTGCTAGTAAGCAGATTGTACCATTGCTAGTAATCAGACTGTACCATTGCTAGTAGTCAAGACTGTACCATTGCTAGTAGTCAAGACTGTACAATTGCAGAATGAATCCTGGAGCTTCATCTACCACATGATGTTGATCACGCCATAGCCAACAACTTCGCAAGAAAGAGTCCCACAATCAAGCATGGGCACTACGAGGATACCTCATTTCGGGCAATGCATTGGCAGTGCAACATTCAGCAATGGGGACTCAAATAGCGCCGCACGTTGTGATAGTGCCGGGTGGCACGCCCGGACATTCCATCCCATTCCTGAGCTTTGCGCGGAGCTTAGCAACAGCAGGGATCGAGACCACAATTATATCGACCGACAAGCACGTCCTAGACTTGGAGGGCACACTCGCAGATTTCAGCTACCCGATTCGGATCGTTTCATTGGGCGACAAGACATCGCTTGAGCTTTCCCACAAGCAATGGCTCATGCAGCGGTTGTTGGGTGACCGGTCCGAGGAGCTTCGTGTGGTGGAGCTTCTGGAATCGAAGATTAGAAGTCTCGGGTCTCCGTTACCTGTGTGTATTGTGTGTGATATGTTTGAGTGTTGGACGCAAGAAGTTGCAGATAGGTTGCACATTCAGAAGCATATGCTGTACGTCTCCTCTGCCGCGTCGCTCTCGTGCTCTTTGCAGAAGCAGCGTCTTCGTCAACAAGGATTGGTCCCCCTCACTCGGGAATCCAGGGATCTTGTGTTTACGGATATTCCGGGTCTTCCACCTACTGCAGCTTTGGATCTGCCCCAGTCGTTCTTTAACAGTGAACAAATACTCCTTCGATTCTCACGGTGTCGACTCGCTGATGTGATCCTGATTAACACGTTTTATGATTTCGAGGCGACCGTGTTCAATGCCTTGCGAAACGATGTCGTTGGGTCCCATGATGTGCAAGTGAAGTCGTTTCTCGACATTGGGCCCATGCTGTCGGAGTCGTACATTAACGAGGACGAGGATGGGTCCTCGGATCCCCATCCTTGTATCGATTGGCTGAATACGCGTGCTCCGAAATCTGTTCTGTACGTTTCGTTTGGAACCGCGGCGACGCATTCGGCAGTGCAGTTGTTGGAGCTAGCGGAAGGATTAGAGGCAAGTGGAGTCTCCTTTCTGTGGATCGTGAGACCGCCAAACGCGCCTGAATTCTCTGCAAGTCTCGCAACGGGGTCGGTGACGGAGTTTCTGCCAGTAGGGTTTCAGGAGCGAGTGAAGGAACGAGGGTTGTGTTACTCACAATGGGTGCCGCAGTTGCGTGTCCTGAAGCATCCTGCCATCGGTGGGTTTCTGAGCCATTGTGGGTGGAATTCAACGCTCGAGACGGTGTGCGCTGGAGTGCCGGTGCTCGCGTGGCCCAAGTTCGCCGAACAGAACCTCAATCGCAGGTCTATCCCATTTCTCTTCACCCGCTAGATCAACTTTGACTAAATCAATCGAAGATAACATCAGTATTTGAAACGCACCATTACTGCGGTGCAATACCTCAAACTCTTCCATTTCTATACACCCTAGCTTATCCTTGACAAGATCAATGGGAGATAGCACTATGTGAAACGGACCATTGTTGGTGCAGGTTTATGGTGGACACGGCGAAAGTGGCGATCGAGCTGAAGGGGAATCCATACACCGAAGAGCAGCTGCAAAGCGATGTAGTGATGCCGGTGAGATTTGTTAGCAAGGAGGAAATAGAGAAGAAGGCGAGGAGTTTGATGCTTGAGCCGGAAGGAGCGATTGTGCGAGAGAATATACGCAAATTGAAGATGAAGGCACGTGAAGCGGTAGCTCCGGGAGGCTCAGCACGGCGGAGCTTTGAAGCTTATGTTCGTCTCTTGCAATCAATCCATCCTACTTAGTTACTGACACATAAAGGTCGATTTAAAGTGCAACAAGGCGATACTCTACTTGGAGTCAGGTGGGCTTCGCAACGCACATGCACAATGTTATCCAACAGGATAATTATCTGTCAAATGTAGATTTCACATTCTCTCTCTGTTTAGCCAAGGGCCTGCGTTGTATGATCCTATTTATCCAATCACCCCGGAAAGAAAGGAACTTAACTGGATGTAGATTTGTAAAGAATGTAAGATATTCGAGGAATGTGCAATAAGATTTCAGTTTGGAGTTTTAAGTTTTAAGTTTTAAGTTTAGTTGTAGGACTTTAGCACTTGGTGAGTAACTTTCCTGGTTAGTTGAGGTTTGGACTTCTATGAGGACTTTTCCCTGGATCACGATTTCAATTCTACCGTTTGCGCTGCTGACCAAATCTATGATCTGCATTCATGTATGTTGTAATGCGTATTCAACCCCTCCCCTCGATAAGGTGGACTGCGTGGAGATTTCAGTATGGGAAATCTGTACTGAACTTAACCATGTGAGCATTTTTTGTATAATTATGGGTAAAATAAGGGTGATTTGCACTACGATGGAGAAGTTCACCAATCATGAGATAGAGGAAATTTTTTAATTGTGATTGGTTGAAAGTGTGACTCTTCTATTGGTGAGTTTTCAAACTACAACCAAAAACACATCAGGTGTGGATTTTGAATATGAAAAAAAAAAAAAAGAAAAAGAAAAAAAAGTTGCCTACACTTATCTGAGGAGTTCTTTGTAGTGTGGATCCACCCTTCACTTGTCTGTTCCCTTAGAGATGAGTGAGGATACTATGATGTCAAGCCAAATATGAGTAATTATTTCACTTTCATCTATAAAGAAACGTTTTGCATTTTAGATCATGAAGATTGATCAAAGCCCTATGAAACTTATTATCGTCCATGAAGGAGCTCCCGGTCCAACTTACCTTACATGGCGTACAAGAACATTAAGAATAAAATCAACCATGAAAACGTGGTCCGTATAATTATTTATTTATTCTTTTTGGGTTATGTGACTAGGTTATTGATTGAATAAATTTTTTTTTGATAAATCAACAGAATTCTAGTAAACCATGGGACTAAAGATTTGTTGTTTGTTTCAAATTTACTTTAAAGCAAAAAATGTAGGTCCCAACACATTGTTTTGTAGTACATACGGAACCCCTAACTACACCAACCCTCTTTTTTTAGACCTATGATATAAGACTAATTGCGTACGTAAAATTACTAGTTCAAATGGTTGAGAGAATTAACCGGACATGGCTACCTTACAAAGAGAAGTACAAAATCATCTTTATGAATATTGGAATACTGGGGAAAAAATGAAAGAAAGAAGGGGTTGATAAAGTAAATGGTTAGGTGAACTTACTCTTTTGGATATATATACAATGCATAATCCAACCCATCATGGTCTAGGAGCAGTTTTCATGTAAGACCCATCTTGTGGAAGCCAAAGGGTCTTACAAAATCTGACCACTTCCATGTTCTCCAATCCATCAATGACTTTGCAAGTTCCGAGAAATTGACCCATGATTTTTATAAGAGGTTCTAATAGTCTAATAGAGCAATTAGGAGGATCTCACATGAAAACTGGCCCTAAATCTACTTTACACTGTATAAGTTATACAATGAGTGACAAATCCACTTACAGTAGTTCCATCTCTGACCGAGGACCGAGAACCGACAATAAAAAATGGATAAATACTCTTGGTCACAGCTCTTTGATCCAATGAAGAAACCTGAGGTCCTCCTGACAATAGTCGAGGCCGTGCAAATTCTGCCTAAACTTGCAAGCTTTTATGAATCCGCCATTGAAGCTTCCTAGCTTAGGGTTCCATCAGAGTTTCTGACTTTTGGGCACTAGGCAGGTCAATCGGTAAAGGTCGTAAACAGGCCGGAGCGTGTGTGATGGCAAAATCACGCCATTTGGAAGGGTTTCGATCAAGCCCAACTTTCGTGCAGGGCAAGTTGCAATCCCGAGATGAAGCATTTCGAGTTCAAGGCATAAATTTAGAGTGTAACCGATGGGGTCCAGTACTGCGCCGCACGTCGTGGTGGTGCCGAGAGCCGATTCAGGTCACACGATTCCATTCCTACAATTCGCACGGCGCTTAGCTTACAAGGGGGTCGTCACCACCGTCGTGGTCTCTGATCGACACGCACTGGAGCTTGAATCCTCTCTGGGAACACTCACAGCTTTCAGTTACCCACTCCGCATCATCGCTTTGCGCGACAAGACCTCGCTCGGTCTCTCCCACGGCGAGTGGCAGGAGCGAGTGCGGACCATTCGTTCCGAGGAGCTTCGTGTGATCGAGCTCCTGGAAAATGTGATTGCGGATTTGAGTCTACCTGTGTGTATCTTACATGATATGTTCGAGTGTTGGGCGCAAGAGGTCGCCGACAGGTTGCACATTCCGAAGCACTTATTGTACGTTTCCCCTGCTTTGGCGCTCTCGTGCGCTTTGCAGTCGCTCCGTCTCTATCAACAAGGACTCGTTCCAATCACTCGAGAAACTCGTGACAGAGTCTTTTCGGACATTCCGGGACTCCCTCCCACTGCAGCCTTGGATCTTCCCACGCCGTTTCTGAAGCCGGCCATGTACGCTTGGATGCAGTTTCGTCACGCGAAGTTCCGAATTGCAGACGTGATCCTGCTCAACACGTTTTACGATATTGAGAGTGTTGTTCTGGATGCGTTGCGGAGCGATGTCATCGGATCTCCAGGTGTGCAAGCGAAGTCCATTCTCGATATTGGGCCATTGCTGCCAGAGTCTTATGTCAATGACGACAATGGGGAATCGGATTCTGGCGATCCTTGTGTCGACTGGCTAAACGGAAGGGAATCGCAATCTGTGTTGTACGTTTCGTTCGGAAGCGGGGCGACTAATTCTGCGGAGCAGTTGCTGGAGCTCGCGGAGGGATTAGAGGCAAGTGGAGTCCCCTTCCTGTGGATTGTGCGACCGCCGGGCGCGCCTGGATTCTCTGCGGCGTCTGCAACGGTATCGGTGACGGAGTTTCTGCCGGTAGGGTTTCAAGAGCGAGTGAAGGAACGAGGGTTGTGCTACTCAGAATGGGCGCCGCAGATGCGGATTCTTAAGCATCCTGCAGTCGGTGGGTTTCTGAGCCATTGTGGGTGGAACTCAACGCTCGAAACAATATGCGCTGGAGTGCCGGTGCTCGCTTGGCCCAAGTTCGCCGAGCAGCACCTCACACGCCGGTATGGCTCAATTCCCGTTGCAATTGCAATCGTTTCAGCGCAACAATTGCAATCGTAATCGTACCAGTGCAAGAATTGCAATTGTATCAGCGCCTGCATTGATTGTTCCTCTGCAGATTTCTGGTGGACACGTTGAAAGCGGCGATCGAGCTGACGGGGAATCCGTTCACGGAGGAGCAGCTAGAGGGCGAGCTAGTGTTGCCCGTGCGATTTGTGAGCAAAGAGGAAATAGCGAAGAAGGCGAGGAGTTTGATACTTGAGCCAGAAGGAGAGATTGTGCGAGAGAATATGCGCCAACTGAGGATAAAAGCTCGGGAAGCAGGAGCTCCGGGAGGGTCATCACGCAGGAACTTCGAAGCTTATGTTCGGCTCCTTCACGACACTCACTTGGCAGCATCAGAAACTTGCTAGCAATCAAGGAAGCTTGTGCTTTTGTAAAGATGAAACGTCAAGATTGGTGCATTTTTTGGCACAATGGCGCTCGCTGCTGCCAATTCGGCCGAAATGATTTGTACTTCAATAGCCGTGTAGGGGTGCAGAGTTCGCAATTTTGTTTCCGAATTCTGCCCGCGTCCTTTTTCGAGACCGAAACTTTTGGTCTCGAAGGAGAGTGATGCTTGTTTGGCTCTCCGGAATTCTGTGGCGCGTGGACATGAAGCTGAAGCATTCCCACTCGTTTCTGCGGCTATCCACGCTTCAATCAAGATTGGCTCCCTGCTTTAGATGCCTACGTTGCCTAAGGTAAGACCTGGTGAAGAACCTCGCTGGTTAAATACTTCACTCCCAACCAGTCATTATATACAGCAGTCGCACTCTTAACCTAAAACATTCCCAGTTGCCTCCTTGCATCTCTTGTAAATGCTTGTTTTCACTGTAATGTAACGAGCTCTAGGTACTCTCCTGGACTCGAGGAAAGAAGTTACCAAATAATAGGAGCACTTCCTTCCTCTTTTCCAGATGCCAGGAATTATTGATTGATTGCAGTTTTGTAAGTGGCCTCCAGATGGCTGAGTAGATGGCTAAATCACCTATTGTTTCTGCATATGTTTGCTTAGTGAGTTGTAGACAATCATGGAAGATAGGGGTTCAAACCAGAAGCTTTTGGCATGAATGTTTTGAAGCGTGATAATGTTTGGTATCTTGCAAGTCTTTCGTATTGATGCATGTTGCATGTCGATCCTGCAAGCCTTTCCGTTGATGCACGATGCCACTATCGTTGTTATGCTTATGGGTCATACCTTCAGTTACGAATTCTTCACTTGGAAAAGCTGTATCATGCTAAAAAATCTAACTTTCAAACCAAAAGTTGATGTGGGTTCTTAGTGGCGAGTGCTTTATTTACACAAGGATTGTGTACATGAAAATTTCCAAATAATGAAGTATTGTACAATGAATGTGCAAGTTGCTTACCATCAAGTGCTACTTGCCTTGTGGAAATCATGGCTTGCATTTGCCTGCTGGTCACGTTTGGAACCGGATCTACCTCGGACCACTTCATAACTAACGAAGTAGCACGTTGGGGTATCATTCGTGCTTTGAGGCATTGTCCTGACTCGGGACTCGGTTAGTAGGGGAGATTTCAAATTCCAAGAATCATCATTGTCTACCGTCCAATTGGTTGCCTCGCTGGCTTTGCCTCTTTGAGTCATTGGTACCTTCGCCTTTTTATCTTTGGATGTATATCACAATTTTGCATGCGCATTATCTCTTGTCGTGTCCAGTTTGCCTTTTGGAGTTTGTTCGATTGCTTTTCCCTTCTAATGTTGGAGTACCATGAATAATTAGGATTAACTACTTAATGTAATAATTAGGGTGAACTAGTTAATGTAATAATTAGGGTTATTGACGCACGCTTTTCCTGGTTACATGGGTACATGGGTGCCGTGAGCGTCCTAGAGAGTGTCAACAAGTTGTTATACTTGGCCTTTGTATATCTGTTTCTTTGTAATGGTTTCCTCTAAAATTATCTTTGTGCAGTATTGTACATGGATATTTAAATGAGTGTTTCATTTTAGGTGATATTTCTTGACCTAATCCGTAATTTCATTCTTGTAGATGTCAAAAGGAGGAGGACCTTGAGAGCAAGAGTTAGCACTCATGTACGAGAGATACAGTACGGTGCTACCAGCAACCCGTGGAGTTTGTGTTATCGATATTGGTGCCGATAAAGTGCCTGAGAGTATGGTCTACAAGTATTTTGGATCAAAGAACAGTAAGTTTGGCTAGGAATACTACTGTCGACAAATTGAAGAGGAGGTTGTCTCCATTTTAGACCTTTAGCAGTGTGTTTATGATGAGAGGGTTAAATGCTTAAGAAAGAGATAACTTTGCAATTCGCTTGTGGTTTAATAGTGGAGTTGCAAGATATCCAAGTTGATTGGATTAGATTTGCAGTTGGTAGAGAGCCGTAGAGTAGAAGTGCCAGAGTTTCCAAGGGCAATCCTGTAGGAAAGGTTGGAGATGATAAACTTCAAGAGGTATCTACACTAGGCAAGAAATGATGTATTGCTTCAACATTGCCTTCTTCATTTAAGTTGAAAGTGAAAGCTGAAGTACCGAGGCACGCACAAATTTGTAAAAAACAAAGCATTGGGTGTAAGAGTAAGTCTGTAGAAAAGGCGGTGGTTCATGTGCCGAAATCGTCAAGTGATGAGGTACTAAATATGGAGAGGAGCAAAGCTGGGTGTAAAAACTATCTTGTGAGCTTAGAGCCAAACTTCAAGACATGTCACATTAGGAAGAACATTAAGAGGCTGTTCTTCGTAGAACTGAGATGGCACTCTCTGATCGTTAGGTCTTATTAGTTGAGTCTGATTTAGCGATACAGATGTTGGTACACAAAGATGAAATGTTACAGTCTCAAGTAAGTAGGGTCGAAGGTGCTCAAATCTTTATAGACATCCGAATTGCACAGCGGACAAAGATCTTTACCGTAAAAGTAATCGAAGTCTGCGAAGGTACAATCAATGAAGTTAAAGGTATTAAAGCTTCAATAAAGTAACTGAAGAAGCAAGTTAGCCGTTGGAGTTGTACGTTAAATAGAAATGTTATTCCAAATGACTTAGATGAGTGCACTCATTTCCTCTTTGTTGTTTAGTCTCTTGTAATAATGAACCTTGTCTTTCATGGTTTTCCTCGTACAGAATGACCCTATTTTACATGTATCATTCACTTTCTATAAAAAATTCTAATTACCACTTTTGTTGAATACTCTAATAGCGGAAGGAATCGAGGTGAGGAAGAGGAATTGTGCGGCAAATGGTGAAAGTTTTGGAAATTGTGAGAAGCAAGGAAAGGTAAGTGCTAGACTTCGTAATTGAAGTGAACCTCACTCTACAACATAAAAATATAATATAATTGAGCTTCAGATTTTGCTAGAACTTCTTATACTAACATGCTTTTCAGATACTACAATCATGCTTAAGTCGCTTGTATATGATGGCCACTGTCAAGGCCACGCGCTCTCCTTTTATTTGACCTCAATCCACTTGGTTTGTAATATCAAAAACTATCAACTGCACAAGTTCTTTAGGAATTTTAATCCAAAAGACCTCTTTACGACAAATGCCTCTGCTAGTTTCTTCAGGAGATCCAAATACTTACTAAGGCTAGTAAAGCTATGTTTATTGAAAACATGGGTTGCTTGAATTCGTGCAATTTGATGAGTTCCAAATAGATCCGTGTCAATGATTATGTCATGTGTTGGATACTCTTTGTATATACAAGATGCCTTGGCGGACTAAACCATATAAAAAATCAAACTTTTACCGAGATACAAATACAAGCACACACACATTGTTGTCTTTGTGTCTTGCACAAGCGAAACGAATTTGATTTTAGACATATGAGAGTTGTAGAAAGGAGGGCTAAAGGACTACCTCGTTTTTTACGCATTCATGAAAGTTTTGCAACAACACACAATTGGTTTAGCATCAAGCCTAGCATAAACCCGTCCGCACTTATAAGTATTCTAATCTTTTATATAATATTGATGATAACCATATAGAGGTTCTAACTCCCTTTAACGAACCCAAATAATTGATGATGATGAATTAGAGATTGAAGTTCAACTTGACACAACGTGTAGTATTTTTTGGTCTTTTGTTAACAAAAGCAAGGTGCAAGCACCACTGTAGTAGTGTATCACTTCATGCACCAACGTTGCATTCACCTTCACCCTTCCAGTTTGGTCACTCAATTAGTAATGGTCCTACTAACCCTCTTTTAAGCATATGTTATCAAAAGCTTTCAGAGCCTCGTATACTTGCTACATGTTTATGTCCAAGACTCCAAGTGACACTTTAGTACATTTCTCAATGCAAAACAACCTAGCATTACAAAGTCATCAAATTGGAAAACTTTCATTCAATGTAAGAATGAAAGATAGCCATAAAGTGCATGAATGATGGATCACTTCACAGTATGCGTTAAAATAGTAGGCAACAAGTCTCAAAAGCTCAAGATTGTCTTAAATGAACATGTAGATTGGCAAATTTATAAAAATATCAACATTTCAAGCTCCATTCTTGCCATATCAAAATTTGTTTCACTTGAAAGATTAGCACTATGCTTTACAATATCACCTTCTTTTAAGACGCACTCATGAAAAAGTGTAGCTTCACCCACTTTCGGCCAAGAATGGCTCAAATTTACATAAATCCAGTCACTAAAAGAAAACTTCAACCACCCTAAACCTGCCATTATCGCAGAATGCCGCCATTTACTGCAACTGCCGATCTTGCGATGAATGCAGAATCTCCCGATGCTTTTATATAATTCCCCGATTCACTGGATTGGCTCTATCTCCCGAATGATATGGATGCGGAGATTGGTGAAGCTCTCGATTTTCGAGAACGGAGGCTCGATGCAGGAGCGCCGACAGGATCTCCAATGTGTCTGGAACCGCATGCAGATGAATCCCCTGCTCCACGCAATCCTGATTATACATGCGAAATCTAGTAGACCATGACCATCTTGGGACGAAATCCCACGATCCTCGCCCACAAATCTTGTACGACACAGCAATCTTGCGCTTGAAGGCGTCGACGTTGTCGGCGAGACACAGATTGAATACCGATCAAACACAACATCCCTGGCTCGAAGCAACTGTTGAACGTAAGAAAGCAAATTGGTACGTGTTCATGACGTCGAGATGTCGGATAGAACCATCGTCTTTCAGACACTGTATACCTCGTGACGAATTTTGAAAATTGACCCAGATGAGCACTTTATAAGTCTCCGATCTTATCCAATGATCGTTGTTCTTGAACTGATCTTGAATGTGCATGACGTGACGAATTACGATTTGTCTGTACGTAACATATATAAGCCTCGAATGTCCTGATTTTCGGCTTTCGTGATAACCATTTGGGCTACAATTTTCATGATAATCAGCACTCAGACAGGAACGGACCGGCCGTTATGTACGTTATTTCTATAACGATTTGTCTTACGAGCGTTTTTTAGCAGGGTTTTCAGTTACTTTTCATGAATCTCCTACAGAATCTGTGTAAAAGTCCAGGCCAGGGTTTGGGAA
Source organism: Bryum argenteum (assembly GCA_037043015.1). Classification (NCBI taxonomy): domain Eukaryota; kingdom Viridiplantae; phylum Streptophyta; class Bryopsida; order Bryales; family Bryaceae; genus Bryum; species Bryum argenteum. Next base: position 3,321,575 of record CM073330.1, on the reverse strand, counting down.
GTTTTTTTACTAATAATCGGCATTTCCCACACTCAATCGGTTCTTCACAGATCTCTTCCGGCAATTGCCTTATTTTATACTGAGAATAGAAATTTATTTTGTAGTTTTCATGGGTTTTTAGCCAGTGGTTTCATGAATGGACCGACTAGTGTGCTAGATCCATCGGCTGATAATAAACTAGCCATCATTTCTTCCCGATCATTGGTCCAAGCTACAATCGAGAACTCCCGAAAATTCTTTGAGAACTCCCGAAAATTCTTTGCTGATTGCACTTTCCCAACGCACGATGAAGAATTTCAATACTTTTTTGACATTCTAAACGTATTAAGAGGTTTAGTGTTTGAGGTGTATCTAATTTGTACATGTCTACTAAATTTTAGATTCGAATAGTGTGAGATCATAATGTTCAAAGGTTGTTAAAGCAATTATATTTCCCTAAATGTAGAATGAGAGTTTAGGGTTAACTTTGGGGACCAAGATCAAATACCACTATTGAAAATAAATGACTTGAGGCTCTTCAAATTCTTATTCCAACTTGAGACAATTTTGTATTTTGAAATTGAATGGGTGTCACATTGAAATTTCAATTCCTAGCAATAAAAAAAAAAAAAAAAAAAAAATTAAAATTAAAAAAAAATTTAAAAAAAAAATTTTAAAAAAAATAAAATAGTGCAAGTTACTAAAAGAAAAAAAAGTATGAACAACTACAAAACTGTAATCTCATCAATTATCAATCAACCCCTAGAATTTTGTAAAATCCAAATTGGTTTTTGAAGGTTTCCGGTAGCGAATTTTCACTCCACTTTGAAGATTATAATCTCATAAAAGAATTAACACTTGAAATCTAGATAATTATGATTAGTAAACCAATGAAGCTAATTTCAAGATCCTATGATTGAGTTTTTAAATAATCAGTAGATTAAACTTATAAAGCGTAAAAGTACACAAAGTCACTATTGATGAATAGGCAAATTTTCAACACAATTTTAAGAATTAAAAAAAAAAAAAAAAAAAAAAAAAAAAAAAAAAAAAAAGAAAAAAAAAACCAATTTTTTTCTTTTCTTTTTAAATGAATTCGGAGTAAAAAATCTCACGTACAGAATGAATAAAAAGAACCCAATTTTGTACAGAGCTCATGCAGAGTGAGACAACAAGAGTCAGAAAAGTGGTATAAATCAAAAAGCGGATGGTCGAAGGTGAGAACTTACTACACTAAGGGACGCTTTACATGGGTAGTCAAGCCATACTTGGAGCCGATGCAGAGCAAAAGTCATCTCAACGTGACTTGTTCATTTTTTGAACTAGAATTAATGAACCAACCACATTGAGAGAATTTTTGCCCTTCTTCAGCCCCATGCTCGGCTTGACTCCCCATGTAATGCGTCTCTAATACTCGCTTCTTCATAGAACTACATAGAACTACAGTTGGTGGCTACTTTGACTTGAGTCATCATCCTTGAAGGGGATATTAAGTATTTTGAGACAATTTGCAATCTCAATTTAAATCAGTGGTTAAAAATAGTAAATCTGGTGTCAAGTAAAATGAGACTTAATTGAAAATTAGACTCGAATGAACCCAACAAAAGAATGTAATTTGAACCCTCGATACCAAAAATTCTATTAATATATTTGTTGATCATTAATATTCATTATTTTGAGACGGAAAGTATATTGAGACTACTTCACATCTCATTACTTGAGTCATAGATTGCAAGCTTGAAGGACCAAAAAGTATTATGCATGATGAATATTATTACTTTAAAGAAAAATATATATAAGAAGTAATCCGATCAAAGGACATATTAATATCTATAGAGAAATAAAATTATCACAACACCAATGGAAGGAAATAATCCCATGGAAATACATTGAAATGGATATACCATCTTACTATAAATAGATAAATCATCTCTAGAAGTAGTGTCATACTACTCTAATTTGCATTGGCTACATTGCAATGAGAAAGGGTGTACCATTGAAACTAATATAATCTAATATAACTATATATTAACATGAAAACTACTCATCAAACTCGATAATTGAGTCCTTAATAATTGAAATTTGTAGCTCCGGTATGCACATCTTGGGATTAACGGTTTCAAGACGAAATCTTGGCTTCCAAGCTCCCATGATTGATGTTGTAGCCACCCAAGTTGGATCATAATCCATATCTTTACACCAAGAGTTACCTCTTCTTGTATCCCACCCTACGTAAGTGTCAGGATTGACATGTTTAGAAGATACTGGCTTCCAATACTCAATGTGGATTTCTTGAGGATGCTCTACACTAGCATTTGGGTTGCTCAAAGCACGAGCTATCCAAAATTTCTTAAGATCTCCATCAGCCGGACGTAGCACAAGTAGGTATCCCTCATAAACATCCCGTCCAACTCGAATGATGCTTGTGGACGATCTCGTATTTGTCCTATTTAACGGAGGATCAACAGCAAATTCCTCGCGCAATTCTCCGTTATCTTCAAATCGATCCTCTTCACTTGGAGAGTACCTAGAAGTAGGCCAAAATCCATCCCTAAACGTTGATGGAGCAGGGACGGGTAAATCTAAAGCCTCACGAACTGCTTTCCAATAGTAAATGAATTGTTCATGATGTCTACGATAGTCGCCAGTTGGATCAGCATCCGCCAAGGACTCCCACAAGCTCACAAAACCACTAATTCCCTTTCGAATATCTTCTATATTCTTCATTTCGTTTGGAACTAGTAACGTAGGATCTCCAAGAGGAACCTGAGGTTGACCATTTGGCAAAACTTTCCACAACCTAACCCCTGCACTATCTTGAGGAAGCCACTCGCTATCCGTACACAGAATTTTGTACTGCATCAAAGGCCAGCCGGAAGCATCTCTAAAAAACCTAAATTGTTGGGCACTAGTATGCCCAGATAACGCCTCGTCGCCATCACAAAGGTAACCTTTGATGAACGTCTTGAAATCCGGAACTTCCTCAATTAAGTGAGGAATTACCGGCTTATCCTCTGTGTCCATGAAAGATCTCATGAGAAGGGGAACAGTAGGGTAGCTGTTGGTCTTGAGCTTACTACTCCATCGCCCGAAAAGAGCATCAATATCCTCATGAGTGTGACTGTAAGAGTCTAGCTGTCAAAACAAGCAAAAACTACAAAAGAAATATATTGATCCAAGACTTAGGTTTACAATGAATAAGAGTCCCTTATATACTAACCTCTTGGCTCAATCTGGGCCGAGGCTATACTTTAGCTCTCTCGCCGAGGCTATACTTTTAGCTCTCTTCGCCGAGGCTATACTTTAGCTCTCTCGCCGAGGCTATACTTTAGCTCTACTGCCGAGGCTATACTTTAGCTCTACTGCCGAAGTTCTATTTATAAAATTAATAGCGAGTGAACATCCGAGCTTATCAACGAGGCCTTGGCCCATGACAGTGACCCACAATAAGGAAGTCCAAGTAAATCTCTCGAAAAACGCCCTTGTACACGAGCAGTGAAAAGAATGCAAAAACAAATCGATTCTTATTATCCCCGCAAGCATTATCTAGCTGCATGTGTAGCACCGGAGGAAGAGTCTTTCCCGGGATTGGAGCCTCTGGGAGAAGACCAAGCGAATCCAAGCACATGTCCGCCCCATCCAAAACAGCCTCAGAGAGAGGGCTACTTCTACCACCACCAAACAACTGCCTGGAAGAGCACTTCGGAGGAGATTCCAAATCTCTTAGCAGTTGAGCAAATGAACCAATAGTATGATTAGAATCCGTGGGATATATATCGAGGCCGTAATGTGCGTAACGTACATCTCCGTGTCCATGAGCAATCATGCCTGTGATGGAAACCGGCAATTTCATGAAGGAATCGGTCGATTTACTCTTGTGTGAGAATTGCGGAGAGGCTGTCTTGGAATGATCCATTTTGTCATGAATAATGCACAAAGACGATTCGGGCCGTGTCTCAGACTCTTAGCGGTTACTATAATAGAGCAACCTATGCGCCATTTGAGAAGTATTATGGCGTTTGAATTTGGCATCATGAAGAGCCCATGCGCGATCGCGCCTCGCGTCTTTGGATGCTCGAAGTTGTTTGATTTTGTCACATTCACCACAACGAGCAAATGTGTCACCCTTTTGCTTGGAATAGTACTCTTGGAATGATTCTTGCCGGATCCTACTTAGAGCAGATTTTGATATAGGAGGAAGACCGTGGACGACATTGATGGCATTCACCTCTGGTAAATTGTCCCTCCAGCGGAAGGAAGAGGGCAAGCACTTGGACACAACCTTCTTGCCCGTATCAATAGTCTTTGTTCGATGCGGCATGAGATCCGCAGCATTTTCCACAATGGCTTGAAGGGATGCTGTGGCTTGCAATGTCTGGATACGAGGTTTCTTTGAACCACAGTTTCCATGGTCCTCCGCTTGCTGTCCGTCTTGATAGGCATACCTCCACCGGAAGAATGTGGCACGTGACACGCCCATAATCAGGTACCACGCCACGCAACACACCTCAATACCCTCCAACATAATCATGTCATTTCCGTCCGCCGCTTCGTGGACTTGACCATGCACACTAAGGAGACAATGTTTTCTGAAGTAAACATCACCGCGAACATAGAACTGGAACCTCAAATCTTTAATTTTGCCTCGAGGATAGGGCTGCACACAGTTCTTTGGACAACAATAAGTTGTTGAACAAAGTTGATGGACTCCGGTGTAAGAAAGTACTCCTTCTTAGGTGGTGAATCCCAAGACGCTTTGACGTTTGCTCGATCTTTGGCGAAGACCAACTCGTGGTGGCCGACCAAAAACCTTGCAAGCCGCATTGAAGATGGCGCGTTGGTCGTGGTCGAGAGGCTTGCTCCGTTGAGAAGGACATGCGTGATTGGCCATGCACGCAAAGAGTAGATCCAACTGAAAGGAACCTCTGCTTCTACTAATGACTCTGCTATCTGTACGCAGACAAAGTCGGATCCAAGAGGCCGACCACCAGTCTCTGGGACGACGCTAGAGTCAACGGATTGATGATGCGGCTTTGCAACTTCAACACCGGCGTCATTCAGAAGAGTGACTCGTTTCGACACCCATGATGAACGGCTAAAACCCTCGCACTGTGCAACTCCTTCAGGTAGAACTGGTGGACGGAAATCGACACCGTTGACAACGAAAGTCTCCATCCTACAAAAAAGAAGAAGATTGACAAGACAGCTTAGTGCTTGTTAAATAGCATACGAGATGATAAAACATGAAATCTGTTTAGTATAACCTAGTAGTATATTAACTTGAGCGGTTGCATAGATATCCCCGGTCGGGGATATTTATGCGACTACCCAAAAATTATAATTATCCCCGGGCCGGAGATAACTAACCAACCGCCCACCAAAAACTATTATCCCCGACCCGGGGATAATTTTTCTTCTTGAGCCGATGCATGGTTATCAACGGACCGGGGAGATATGTAACCGCCAAAAATAATATCCGTGGCCCGGGGATAATATTTCTTAGTAGGCGGTTTCATAGTTATCCACGGCCCGGGGATAACCATGCGACTGAAAACCAAAAAATATTATCCCCGGCCCGGGGACAATATTTATTGGCGGTTACATAGTTATCCCCGGGCCGGGGATAACCATGCAACTAACTGCCATAAAATATTATCCCCGGGCCGGGGATAATATTTTTGGCGGTTACATAATTATCCCCGGTCCGCTGATAACCATGCAACTGCCCACAATTATATTATCCCCGGCACGGGGATAATAATTTTTGGCGGTTACATAGTTATCCCCGGGCCGAGGATAACCATGCAACTAACTGCCAAAAAATATTATCCCCGGGCCGGGGATAATATTTTTGGCGGTTACATAATTATCCCCGGTCCGGAGATATCTAAGCAACTGCCCAAAATTATATTATCCCCGGCACGGGGATAATATTTTCTGGTGGTTAGTTGCATGGTTATCCCCGGCCCGGGGATAACTATGTAACCGCCAAAAAATATTATCCCCGGGCCGGGGATAATATTTTTTGTTGGGCCGTAGATTTGTAATCCCCGGCCCGGGGATAACATTAATTTCGTGGGCAGTTGAATATTATCCCCGGGCCGGGGATAATATTTGTGGGTAGGTGGTTACAT